>CM024601.1:30109857-31309857 GCA_014182555.1 Eucalyptus erythrocorys | reverse complement strand
TTTTCAAAGACAGTCAGACCAAGAATTTCGGTCTGAAGTTTTTTCGTCTGAAGTCAGTCAAGACTCAGTTTCTGTCTGAAGACCTTCAAGACTCAGTTTTAGTCTGACGACCCTCGAGACCCAAATCTAAGTCTGAAGATAGTTCGCGATTTTTTTACAGGCTAGCTACGGGTTATTCTTATGACTACGAGATATTGGATTTCGTATTTCCTAATCCTAACCATGGAATATCTCTCATTTGTGATCAAGAGCTTGGAAGATTTGATTCTTCGGATTCTATCCGTTGAAGATCAAGTTTATTTTTGGAAGAATCTAATTTTGAGAACTCAAGATCCTGATTGTATGGGCGAACAGGATTGACGAGCTACTGTCTACTTACGTTTTCGGGACAAGGAGATCACTTAAATTGATTCAGTCCAACGGGTTGATTGGATGAATTTTTGGAATTTGCCAACGGGTATGATGGCACGAAGATTATTTAAGTTGGATCGACGTTGCTTGGAAACAAGGAGAGACCGGTAGAGAAATCTTGATGTTAGAATCTCCAAAATCACTTGTTTTCTAAAATCTTTCATGTTTACACTGTGTAACAAAGAGAGTGAGATATAGAGCAAAGACAGCAGAAAGCTGTAGGAGAGATTGTCAATTGAAGAAGTCTAATCCGTCTACTGTAAAGGCACTCTTTTGCTACATAGTGATTATAGCCGTTTGGCTGCCAGTGTGGAGAGTGGACGTAGGCTTGGTCTAAGCCGAACCACTATAATCCTTGTGTCAATTTTCTCTCTCTACTCTATTTACTTTGTGAATACATAATCTGTTTATTATTGATATATCCTTGATATTAACGTATTGCATTGAAAAAGATTCCAAAAGAATTCTGCAACAACCTATTCACCCCTCTCTAGGTTGATTCACTAGCCCATTTCAGCGAGGTCGAGCCTCATCGACCATGGCTGGCAAGGGTGAGCCTCGTCAGCTCGGCGTGAGGAGGCATGTCACTATTGGGAGACAGTGGTGGCGGTAGTGAAGTGGACTAAGGTGACGATGGGGAATGTGATGGAGGAGTTCACTGCGGCGATGCACAGGGGGTTCAGCTGGCGGGGCTCGCCGTCGTCGGCCATGGGCGAGGCTCGACCCTCACCAAATCCGGCGAGGGCGAGCCTCACTGCCTAGGCCTCGAGGGCGAGCCTCGTAGCCCCACGTGAGGCTTGACCCTTGACCCTCGCCAGATCCGGTGAGGGCGAGCCTCGCCGCCATCGCGGCCGCTGGCGAGGTGGCCGGCGAGGTCGACGTAGCCTCTGGCCGGTCACCGAGGTCTGATGACCAGCTAGAGGAAGAAGGAGAGAAGAAAAAAATGAAAAATAAATGAAAAATAAAAAGGAAAAAGAAAAATAAAACATTCAAAAAATTAAATATTATTAAAAATTGTCTATATTAGCGCCAATCAGGCCACATTTGCCAGTCGGCATCCAGTTAGCAAATTCTGGCCAAAATTGGCCGGAAATGACTGAATTGACACAACGTAAAAAGGTTTAGGACTAAACCGGCACCAAAAAAAGGTTTATGACTAAATCGGCACAAAAATAAAAGGTTTATGACTTTTTTGGCACTTTGCCCTCCATGGAACAATTTAAAATTTATGGTCAACCCCTTGCTAATGTGATTTGATTCCCAACAGTTATTTGGTTCGATAGTTATCGGCAGTTACTATTTCCTATATATTTCTATCCACTGTCCAATAATTTCAGACTCATATTTAATCTACAAAGAGGAGAGAGGTTACCTAAAGAGGTATTTTATATCATCTGCGCCATTTCAAACATGTTCTAATTAAACTCAATCGCGGAAGAGATAAAGAACCATGACCTTGAACTCAAGGGGAAAAGAAATTCAACCATAGTTTAAGAAAGAGGCCAGGCGGGGATTGGGTTTTCGAGTGAAATAAATTAAGAAAACCCCCCTTATCATGTTGAATGATCACGACTGGCACTGGAAGGTGTTCAAGTTTGAGAGAGAGAAAAAGATCTGCCATTATCCACTCGTCAATAAGAGCCATCTGTGTAAATAAAGGAGGAATGTACGTGAAAGGGACAAGCAGAAAATTTTCGAGATAAGGGCGAAGCTGTCTTCCTCAACAGCCAAAAAATATATAGAGTGCAATTTCACAAAATCTAAGAGTGTGCATTTATTAATCGTCAGATATGCTCCAAATTCATGGAGATATAATACGATAGTTTTCTTTAGTTTGTCCGGTGGGATTGGTGAGAAAGTATCCGAATGTATGTCTTTGACAGGATAAACCATACAGATCGGCTACTCGATCAAGACAAGAGAGCTCAACCCGTGGTCTCGCAAAAAAGGTGAAACCATAGGGATCAAGTATCAAACATTTAGACACTGTCTGATAACTATCCAAATAGTGTCTCATTCTGACTTGTTGTTCTCGGGATCAGTTTGGGAACATAATTGCGTTTGGTAAATATTTTGTTCCCAGGAACAAATTTTTATTTTTTTGTTCCCGGAAGTAGATTTTGAATAGAATCAAGAATAAAAGAAAAGTTGATTCTTGTTCCGAGAACAAATTTAAAAATCAAAACCAACTCTTCTTATCTTTTCTCTTCTTCTTCTCTTTTCTTCTTCTTCATTGACCGCCATCCCACGCCGCCGTTTGCCACCGTCTGCCAATGTCCGCTACTGCCGCCGGCAACCGGTCTAGCGAGCCTCGCCGATGGCCAGGCGAGCCTCACCCAGCTGCTGACGAGGGCCAACCTCGCTGAGGGCCGGTGATGCTCCGTTGAAGTATCGGCGACCAACCACTAGAAGAAGAAGAAGAATAGCATAAAAAGAAAAAAAAAAAAAAAAAAAAGGAAAAAAAGGAAAAAGAAAAGAAAAAAAGTAAAAAAAGTAAAACATTTAAAAATTATTTAAAAATTAAAAGAAATTGATTTGGAACAGAATCAATGATCATGGTGCCAAACACAATTTTATTCCAGAATCAAAAAATTTGGGCAGTTATAAATCGGTTTAAAATATTTATAAATTGTTCTCGGAAACAGAATAAAAAAAAAAAATCAATTCTGATCAGAATCCGTTCTCAGGAATAGAATCATTATAAAATGCGCCCTTAGAGAACTGAGATCCAACCAAGAGCTACCAACTCTCACTGAGTACAATCCTTATTTGTGATTCCCACCAACTGTAGTGGTCAGCTTTCGACATGGCCAACTACTTCTATGATCTTCTCACCGCCTTCACATTCACTGTCATTCCATCACCTCAGTATCCAACCTGCCCTTCGCCGGTCATTGTCAGCAAATTTTCCTCGCCGGTCACCATGAACTCGCCTCGCCATCAGCCACCGTTCGACACAATCTTCCAATCTAGGTAATTAAACTTAATTTGAATATCCTATTGCCTAACTGTGATTATTGTGATTTTAAACTTTATTTAAATAGAATTTTTATGTGATTAGGAAATTTCCTTCTTGACTTGTGCATAGTACTCGTGGTTTCGATCTTTAAGACTTAAAAGATTGGATTCCCGATTATCATTATTTCCTATTTTTGAATGTGGCAAATCTTTGATAGTTTGGGCTTATTTATTGCATATTGTTAATTCAAGAAATTTTCCTATTTTGAAAATACAAGCATTGCATGCATTTAAGATATATTACAATTTCTAATTTATAATTGCATATCTAGGAAAAACTATTTTCTAGTTTAAATTAGCTAGTCACATTTGTAGGGTGATTCTTGTTTTAGCTTTAAAAGAAAATCACAAAATATAAGATGCATACCACTGGCTGTGGTGGCTCCGCTGGATAAGAGCTCCAATGATCCTTGCCCTGAGGTGAGGGGTTCGAAACCCAGTGAAAGCGCTAAGTGTCTGGGGTTCCTGCATGTATCACACAGGACTAGTTTCATAAATACCACTTTATTATTGTCATTTCATCGTTGCCATGTCATCATCTTGTCATGTCACCACATCAATTTCATCTAGGTATTGCATATTTTATTATCACAAATAACCATCATTGCATTTAGAAATTATGTGCAGGGCAATGCATTTCTTTAATTATCATCTTGCAAATATTTAGAAATTAATCATGGTGAAGTTGTGCTTTGCTTAATGCATTGAGGTCTGCCCCCTTTTTTTTTAATAAATTTATTTATTAATTTGATTTATTGAGTGTTACATTAATTGATCACACGCCTGCATGATCATCCATTGCATGTTAGGGGACTAGGATTAAAACTTGCCAAGACCACCTTCTAGATATTTTTGAAAATAAACCAAAAGATTAATCTAGCATAATCAACTCTCCATATTAATCTCTAGTTCACAAAAATAATATATTTCCCCGCTTCTTACTTGGATTACTAATTGACCCACAATTGATTAGTAGTGACTCTTAATTAAATTGAATTGCATGTTAAATCGATAAAATCAAAACCCCAAAGTTGCGATTAGTATGGGTTTAGGAGAGTCCACTCTAACTCTTTGGCTTAGTTATTCATTAGCTTTCCTTTTGATTGTTCACCTCTAGGAAGGTTAGGATAAAAATAATAATAGAAGTGTCAAATATCTGATTGTAACTCTATGGATGGACGATATTTTGCTTGTTATGTATATAACTAACTCTCTTCGAGGACTCTAAAGGATAGTTTTCAATTTCCACCTCTACTACCAGCTATTAATAGATTGATTTGCCAAATACTCAATAAGAACTTTTTTTTTTATCTAATTATGATTTAATGGTGGGTAGCTTGATATATTATAATCAAATTTCAAATTGCGATTCAATTATATTAAATTTAACTTAAAACTTTAATAGAAGTTAATGAGAGGAGAGGATATATAGTGATGTTTAATTAATCCTGATTGGTTAATTATTTGGAAAGGGGACAATACACAAATCGTGATTTTTAGCCTACCTACTGCATAGAGTGAGGCTAGGGGAAGCAAGTTAAGTCTTCCACCATCTGACTTGATTAGTCACATCATAAATTGTAGACATCCGCCGCTTGTTCAATCAGTAAGCTTTTGGGATCTAAATTAAGTTATTGATGGGTTAAAAAAAGGGTCTATCACAAATCCACTAACGGCCTTTTTCAGTTTTGCTCTATAATAATAATTTCAAATATTTCATATCCTACCCGATTCATTATATATGAGTCAAAATGTAGATCTTTGACCAATTTGCTTCCTCTAGTTATGACATGTAAGGGATGAGAAGGTTTTGGTTATGCTTGAAGGTGAGGAGGGCGTTAGAATTGAGGAGTTTCTGGTTAAAAATCCAAATAATGAATTCATTATGGCAATTTTAACCCAATATCACGATGGTGATAGTAATAATGTTGTAGTTCAAGTATGGTTCTCGATATAGATATCAATTTGGACTTTAGTTACTTGAGTTTCAACAAAAATAACCACCGAGTATTTTCTAAGAGTTGGGATCTTCGCCATGAAGGGATACAATAACATTTTCTTTCTACTCTCTCATTTTATACCCCCCTTTTCTCAAACGACTAATCAATTACAGGAACCCCATCCATTGCCAAATCACCTTGTTGCTGCCACTGCTCTCTCTTTTTTTACATTCCAGAGCGCTTACACCTTCGATATGCGGCCTTTTATGGTTGACGACACATAAATAAGAAGTGGTGGGTAGGTCCACTCTCTCTTTTCCCAGAGAAGTTAAATTTCTCATTCCATAAAGTGAATGTAAAGACAACCCGAAAGGATTAGCCTGCATACTAAATCTCAAAAGTGACGTAGCCTGTGAGCGAAAAAAAGAAATCATTTTAATATCTGAAACAATAAGATAAATAATTGTTGCCAAATGTTAAACAATTTTTTTTTAAGATTTAAGGCAAATATCATCAAGTAAATGTGGCATTTCTAGTCAGATCCTAGTTGAAGTATGAAACCGAAAGTAAAAAATGAAAATCATCTCAAACATGCGTACACATCTCTTCTCATATGCATTTGAAGATACAATATTATCTATGATCATTATAGGCAAGATTAAAAGAAAAAGTCAAGAATATTTATTGACAAAGCGTAAGAAGCACCACAGCATGCATCTGATATGGGTTCCCCACAATTGAACAAATGTAACAAATTTCAAGCAACTTGGCACAAAAAATTAATAAATTAACAGATGAATAAAACCTAAATGAAGCATCCCAGAATTGTTGAAGATTGCAACGGAGAATTGCTAGGCAAATCTCCTTTGGCAGTGAGCTTATATTACATTCACTCCCAATGAAAATATTTGAGTATAAACCATCTGCCAAAGGAGTAAATGCCCAGTAATTCACCACTTACATGCCATGCATACTACTAATCATGTGCTATAATATAATATATTTCTGATTTTTGGGGCTTGGATGAACGGTGTTAGTGCGCAATATCTATTTATAGACCCCTAAAAGGCTAAAGACATTTCCATGCACACAGCATATCCTGAGAACATCCAAAATCCATAAGATTTTTGGCACTTAAATTTGGGCAAAACAAAAAAGAAAAGCCAGTGGTCCACGGTTTCTGACGAGGGAACATATTCCTCTATCTAGCTAGCCGGAGACGCCAAATTTCCGTACAAGTTTAGTTTTAGCTTGATCTTGTCCATATTCCGAGCATATTCCTAGTGTCTTTTTCTTTAGGGTTAATAACATGAAAAACTACAAATTAGTACATCGGTTAAAAATTTACCTTCTATTAGTTTCCATTAAATTTTACTATCAATTTACTGAGTTAGATTACATGTGATAATTGATCGATGTACCCGTTTAGAATTTTACTCTTCGTTTATTATAGATATATTAGTTTGTGATTTTTCATTATATTAATTCAATCTAATGAAAACCAACAGAGGGTGAATTTGTCAAAAACATACTAGTTTTAGGTTTTTTGTGACAAAAAAAAAAGAGTTTGGGATAAATTTATCACAAGTTTACTAGTTTAAGTTTTTAGTAGTAAAAAATTAATTTGGAATAAATTTATTACAAATGTATTAATTTAAGATTGTTCATGGTATTAACCCTTTTTTAAAGGCGAGATGACATTAATTGCTTCTACAAATTCACATAGGCTGCGTTTTGTAGTATGATGAAATTTGGGATATGATAAAATTATCCAACCCAACATTTAGTACCTCTCTGGATAGAATAAAGTTGGATATAAAGGAGATATAAATAGGATAAAATTATCTCATGGGAGAGCTGAGATAAATGTGGATAAAATTTATATCCATATTAGTAAAGTTATTTTTATTAAATAAAACATTTCTTAAATTAACAAATTAAATTTATATTTCAATACAAATAATATTTAAATTCTAATATAAGAAATTCAAAATAATAAAAAAATTAGTTATTTTAATTTAGTCTTATTTTTATTTATATATTCGAATTTAATTCAATTTTCTAATATAAATTCAAAATGTAAATATAATATATATTTATATTTATCACTTTTTTAGGTATTTAAGTATTCTAGATATATGAGTACAATTTATACTTTAATAAAATTTTATTAGAGAATGATGGAAGGGGAAGAAAGAATAAAAAAAGAAATTAATTAAAAAAGAGAGGAAAATAAAATAAAAATAAAGTAGGCAAGAGTGTTTGGAGAGATTTTTACTATGTCTCGCTTGTAAAATTTCTGGTTCATTTATGCTAGTATGCTTTTTATACCGAATAATGTATAAATATATCGACTTTATCATCATAATTATCAAACAATGGATATACTATAATAAAATATTTAGATTTTATATCCTATCCTATCTAATTCTATTATAATTAGAAATTCATACAACCAAATGTAGTCATAAGGTTTACAAGAAGAGATATGAAAACATGTTTGAGATGTGTACAAAATTGATACCTTTTAGGCTACACTTGGTTGTTTGGACTTTCTGGAAAGGATATAGATCAAATTGGATATAAATTGGATTTTTTGATATTTTATATAATGTTTGGTAAATATTCAAATGCCCACACTAGATTGAATGTTGCTCGTTCAAACGGATTAAATGTCTCCATAATGGCTCTGCCATCGAGAAATCCCACCTCATTTCTTGTCGTATCCCACCTCCTCCACCTCTTTGTTCATGCCGAATCAGATGTCGACCGTTTAAATCTCCGAGCTCCTCAGGGCAAAAGTCTGAGAGTGAGCGTTAACATAGGAGTAGAGTAGGATCGACCAAAAAAAAAAAAAAAAAATCTCTCCGAGCCCTTGTGGACGTCCTGATATAGGCTAGTGAATCTACCTAGAGGGGGATGAATAGGTGATTATGGAATTCTTTTGGAATCTTTTGCTAATATATACTTTAATATGAAAATCACATCAGAAATAAATAGATCATACATCCATTAAACAAGTAGTGTAGGATAAGAGAAAATTGACACAAGGATTATTGTGGTTCGGCTTATTGCAAGCCTACATCCACTCTCCACACTGGCAGCCAACTGGCTGTAATCACTATGTAGCAAATGAGAGCTGTTACAATTCACAAACTGGACTTCTTCAGTAGAAAGTCTCTTCTACAGCTTCTCGCTGTTTCGTACTATAAGCAACTCTCTTTGATACACAATTTTGAGCACAAGAGATTTTGAGAACAAGAGATATCGGTGGTTCTAACTTCGAAATTTTTCTATTGGTTCTCTCATTACTTTCGAAAAACTCTGACCCACCTTAAATAACCTTCGTGCCTCCATACCCGTTAGCACTTTCCAAGAATTCATCCAATCAACCCGTTGGACTGAATCAATTTAAGTGATCTTCACGTTATCGAAAATATAAGTAGAAAATAGCTCGTCAATCCTACTCGCCCATACAATCAGGATCTTGAGTTTCCAAATTTAGATCCTTCCAAAAATTTGCTTGATCTTCAACGGATAAAATCCGAAGAAAAAAATCTTCCGAGCTCACAATCATAGCCAGAGATATTCCATGGATAAGTTAGGGAAGATAATATCCAAATCTTAATTTCTTTAACCATAAAAATCACTTGCTGTTAGCCTGGCAAAATCGCAAATTGTGTTCAGACTTTGAATTGGGTCTGGAGATCTTTAGACCGTAACTCTGGGTCTAACTGTCTTCAGACGGAAAACTTCAGATCGTAACTTTAGGTCTGACTGTCTTCAAACGGAGATGCTTGGGTCTTGATCTCTTCAGACTTAACCGATTGGGTCTTGAATACTTCAGACTTTACTGACGAGATTGTTTTGTTAACTTCAAAACTTACAAGGGATTTTTCTTCAATACGTCCATGCTGCCTAGACGTCACCTGTCGTGGAAAGTCTTCTGCAACCATTGGTCCCTCCTCCATCTTCATCACCAGCCTACAATCTTTAGATTTTGGGTTCATCTCAATAATTCATTGTTGTCTTCTTTGTTTCCATTATAGGAAGATAAATCTCATTGCTTATCAACCTACTTTGTTTAAAACATCATAAACATATTCCGACTTTTGTCCTTCAATTATTATGTTGTTCAAAGATGGATTCTTAGGTCAAGGTGAAGTCCACTGTGGCTGAGGCCCAGTCGAGCTCCAATCTAGCTATGGAGCTCCTCCTTAGAGATGCTGTAGGTGCTAGAGGCTATGAGCGCCGATCATGGGTGGGTAGAGGGGACATATAAGAGAGATGGGTGTGAGACATATCCTAGCCTTGCATAACAACTCCGTGTAGGATTAATCTGGCTTATATTTGGACATATTCAAATTTTTGATTGCCCCAAACTATGGATAGGATAAAAGTTATTCTATTTGGGATTATAATCGGCCCACCAAATGCAGCTTGAGGTTTGATTCTCATTAGGATTTTATTAAGTTTCATTTTTACTTCAAGTAGGACATTATGTTTCATCAAATTTTCCTCTTTGTCGTTGAAAGTTGCATTTCGAGATCAAGGTCGAGCTCCATCATGGATGAGGTCCCATCTGGCCATGGAGCTCTTCAGTGGATGAACGCCAGTGCTCCAGCTCTGGCCATGGAGCTCCTCCGTGGGAGCCTATGGGCAGCAGCAGAGGCCGTGGGTGGTGGAGGCTGTCAATGCCAACTATGGCTAAGTAGAAGGGACATAGAAGAGAGATGAGTGTGAGACATATCTTATCTCGATATATCACATCCCTTAGGGGAGATTATTTAATATGGACTATACCTGGTCAATATCAGGACATATCCGGATTTTGGATTGCCTTAAACACTGGATTTGATCAAAGTTATCCTGTTCAGTGTTATAACTGGCCCAATAAACGCAGCTTGGGGGTTTAATTCGTTTTTGGATTTTATTGAGTTTCATTCTTAGTTCAATTAGGATACTATGTTTCTCTATTTTACAATATTGTATATAATGAGAGGGCAATGCTTTTCTTCTTTTTGTTTTCGGTCAGTGGCAAGACTCTTTCAATTGATGGAAAAAAAGGGGGAAGAAGCCAAAAAAAAAAAAAAAAGGAAAAGAAATTAAAGAACTGAAAGGGATGAAAAAAAAAGAAAACACACGTGCTGCTACGAGTTTCTTCACAAGCAATTTGCTTCCTTTCGAGTGGTTGAAAGCGAATCAATACACTTTTTAGCGACCGCCCAGTACGTTTCAATTGGCATGAAAGGGATTTCAATTTGACACTAGAACATACTCCGGACCTTCCATTTCACGGAATCCGGCAAAGGCTTTTTGTCCCTTTTCCATTTTGTTCTCCCATGCAATCATTCATGCATTTGTTCCATATCTCAGAGTTCAATTCACTCCTCAATTGAACTACACGTAATGCATGGGATGCAATTATCATTTAAATCTATCGACATGAGGTGATATATATCAGGACACTAATAATAAATTAAATGACTTCTCAATGACATGCAATGTGTGACATGAATATTATAGAACTAACTAATTCCATATAAGATATGTATGCAATATTTTTTACACTGAATATAGAAATTCCTTTGATTTAATTTGTTGAAGTTATGGAGAGCAAAGTTCATGAGCCTTAACTTTAACAACACAACTTTCGATTGTTTATCTACAATTCAAATATTTTTGTTTAGGATTGAAAAGAAAAAGGTGGATAAAGAGAAATAATCTCCAAATATCCTTACATTGTAAAGCTTACTTTTAAAAAAATTAAAATAGTAGAAGTAAAGAAAACTTCTTAATAGAAAAATAAACAAAGGTAGAACAAACCTTTGGTTTGTTCTACCAAAGGCTTGTATCTTTCATTAATTCATTTCATTCAATGAATTACATTCATCTATGAAATTCATGTATCATTTAGTATTTAAAAGGTTCTTCTCAAAGAAGAACAATTTTCTTCTTATTGACACTAGGGGTATACAAAAGAACTGGGAATCGGCTAGACCGCTTAAAACTGGATTGGACCAACTCGGAATTAGTGGTTCTTCAGGTCTGGTTCTTGATTCCAATTTGTAGGAATCGACGAGTACTAGTCTGGTTCTCGATTCCATAGGCAAATTCGTCTACCTACCCATCCAGACCAAACTGATATTATAATAATATATTAATTTTTAATGTTAAAAAATGAAAGTTCGAATTCACTAAATCTGAAATTTAGGGCTCATTCTCGTTATTCTCTCTCATGACTCTTTTAGTTCTCCGTCTCCGTCTCTCTCCAAATCACTCGAACTCTGTACGTCTCCATCTTTGTTTCTCCATGTTGCAACCTCTCTTTCGATGCCCTCTTATCCGAGCGCTTGCGGAGGCATGGCTTGTTAAGTCTATTAGGGTTAGCTCGGGCTCTCCCAAGTCTATCAATTCATGATTTATGATTCGAGTTTTTAACCTTTAAGTTGATTTTAAATAAGAGTCACCACTAATCAATTTGCGGTGGGGTGATTAGAGACCCAAGCGAGATATTGGAAAAATATTTTGCTCCTACGCAACCAGAAAAACTAGAATCGATGACTTGATTACACTAATTAATCACTAATGCTCTTTTCGGTTCCTAATCTTTATTTAAACCCTAAGGCTTTTTGGATTTTCAAGGATTTTTCCATGCATTTGTGGAGAAAAACATATTTTTGGTATTTTCTATTTTTTAACATTAAAAATATTTTTTTGGATTTTTTGATCTTTTTTGAAAATATAAATCATTTTTGACTTTTTTTCTAACTTTTTGGGCAAACATAGAATATTTTTGGATTTTTCTAATTTTTTAAGAATAAATTATTTATATATTTATATTATTAAATTATTTTTATATATGAGTATATTATTAAAAAAAAACAACTTGGGTCACCAATGGCTGGCACGAATGGCCTTGAAGCACGGGCCTAACCCGCAGCTCCCCTTCCTTTTTTTCCATAAAAACATTCTAAGCCCATTTTAGACAAAATCAGGCTCACTTTTAGTTAGAAGAAAATGCCCAACCCAGGTTTTAAGTCAATCCAAATTGCAATTTGGTGCAGATCATCCTCCAATTCGGGCATGTTATCGGCAGTATCTCTACCTTGATCACCCTTGATGGATGATTGTGGTAATAATACTTCGAATGAGGTCGGGGCGGAGTAAGTTTGCCTTGGATGTAATCTATTTGATTCGAGAGTTGTTGAAGCACATTAAAAACTTGCTTCATTTCGCTTTCCATAACCGTAACATGGCTTGGTACATTCTCTTCGGCCATTCTTGCTCTTGCTCTTGAGCAAGTTCGGATTGGCAAATGTTGATGTTCCGTGATTATCTAGTCATGAATAAACAAGAATGTGTAAACACAAGGCATAAATAGGGAATCAGTCCATGATGACGACCTAATCCTACCCTTTTGTTTATTCATGAAAAGTTTATACATGGGGAGGATTTCCTAAAAATGGATTGGAAAAATAAAGACATGTGACATGTTAGCATGGACTAAAGAGATATCCAATTTGAAAGACGACAAAAGTATGAATTGAAAACAAATTTTTGAAAAAAAAAACTTCTACCCCTCTTAACCTTGGCTCTACCTAAAGAAATTCGAGGAAAAGAAAGGCAACCTCTACATTGCAGTCTTGTGTTCAAGGCCGTATTTTCTTAACACCATCCTAAATATCCTATGGCGGCCCACGTCCAGCGGTTGGGTTGTGTGTGCTACGTGTAATGCTAAAATATTAAAACATGCACAACAATTTATGATCACAAAACATTTTATTTTAACAAAAATACAATTAATCTCTACACTACTAACCTGCATAAAAGGAGAAAAAAAAAAAAACCAAGTTAGTGAAGTGTTTGAACAAGATAAAAAAGGCCTAAGTCCATAAGAAAATATCCCCAGCGGAGTCGTCAAGCTGTTGTGACTTCTCTTTCGGCGCCCTCTTACGCGAGCGCTTGCGGAGGCTAATGTCTTGCTAAGTCTATTAGACTTAGCTCGGGCTCTCCCAAGCTCGCCAATTCACGACTTATGGTCTGAGTTTTTAACCTGTAAGTTGATTTTAAATAGGAGTCGTCACTAATCAATTTGGGAAGGGCTGATTAGAGACCCAAGCGAAAAACTGGGAGATATAATTCACTCCTGCGCAACTAGAGAAACTAGGATCGTGAACTTAATTACACTAGTTAATCACTAATACCCTTCCGATACCTAATCTTTGTTTAAACCATAAGGCTTTTTGGATTTTAAAGGATTTTTCCATGCATTTATGGAGAAAAACATATTTTTGGTCTAATATGTTTTCTTAAGGGATAAGTGTTGCGGAAGTCCTAAAACTTGTCGCAAAAGTGCATTTCAGTCCTAAAACTTGTAAAAAGTTCATTTCAATCCTAAAACTTGTCGAAACGTTACAAATGAGTCCTAAAACCGACGCCGTTAACTTTTTCCGTTAAAAATGCTGACGTGGCATTTTAAATTATTTTTTATTTTCCAGGTGGATTTTTTAAATTATTTTTTAATCAATTTAAAAAAATTAGATTTATTCATTTTATCTAATTTTCACCAAAAACTAAAAAAGATCAAAGAAAAAAATTTATTTTTAAAAATTGTTTAAAAAAATAAAATAGTCTCCTCTCCCCCACTGCCACCGCCCAGCCCCAAGCGAGGGTCGACGAGGCCTCGCCCAAGGTGGACAACAACTCAACAAGGGCGGGCAACGGCCGTCGGCCCCGAGCGAGGGCGACTAAGCCTCGCCCAAGGCCGATGACGCTTGTCGGCCCTTGCCGGGGCGATGAGGCCTCGCCCGGCCGAGTGAGGGCCGGCCACCCCCGCCCGGGGCCGGCGGCGTCGTCGGCCCCTCCGGCAATGGGCGGCGGTGGTGGCGGCGGAGAGGAGACCAATTTTTTAAAAAAAATTTTAAAAATAAATTTTTTCTTTTTCTTTTTAGTTTTTGGTGAAAATAAGATAAAATGAATAAATCTAAATTTTTTAAAAGAATGAATAAAAAATAATTAAAAAATCCACATGGAAAATAAAAAATAATTAAAAAATCCACATGGAAAATAAAAATAATTTAAAATGCCACGTCGGCATTTTTAACGGAAAAAGTTAACGGCGTTGGTTTTAGGACTCGTTTGTAACACTTCGATAAGTTTTAGGATTGAAATGAAATTTTTGCAAGTTTTAGGACTGAAATACACTTTCGCAATAAGTTTTAGGACTTCCGTAAAATTTATCCCTTTTTTTAACATAAAATGTATTTTCTGGATTTTTCTGATCTTTTTTGAAATCATAAATCATTTTTTTTTTACTTTTTTTAACTTTTTGGGAAAACATAGAATATTTTGGATTTTTCTGATTTTTTTAAAATAAATTATTTATATATTTATATATTTTTTATTTTTATTATTAAAATATTTGTATATAATAGTGTATTATTAAAAAATGACCTGGGTCGCCAGTAATTGGCTCGGATGGGCCTGAAGCATAGACCTAGCCTGTAGATTCCCTTCCTTTTTTCCTTAGAAACATTCGAAGCCCATTTTAGACAAAATCTGGCTCACTTTTAGTTAAAAGAAAATGCCAGCCCAGGTTTTAAGTCAATCCAAATCTGGCCCACATGTATGGCTTGAATCTTCATAAAACCCTACTTGATTGAAGACCTACACCCGACCTGGCTCTTGACCCAGGACGAAGACACTACTGGCTTCCTCTTTCTTTATTGTAAACCCCGACGGGTACAACTGGGACATCATCGGGCAATAGTTAAGTGCTAATGACAACAGCGGCACGGTAGGGCGGCACGGTAGGGCAGCACTAGCAAGCTGATTGACCACGTCGAGATACAACAACAATGGCGGAGGATGAAGGCCGAGCTTGTTACAAGCTGGCCACAACGAGTAGTGCCAGTGCCTCGAGACCCACAGACACAACGGTGGGTGGCGATAGAGATGATAACGGGTAACAACAGCTTGTGTTGAGCTCCGAGTGTGGGAACGATAGCAAATCGTGACACCGTGGTAAGGTAGGTGGTGTCAGAAGGCAGCACGGCGACAGCAGCGAGCTGTTCGATTGGGCCGAGATACAATTGGTAGTGGCCGACATGAGAGGTCAAGCTCATTGTGGATTGGTGGCAACAAGCTGTGAAAGACACGATGGCAGGTTGTTGGTGCGAAACTCATTTACGATCAGTGAGCCACTGGATCATCATAGGCCAAAACGATGTCATCCATGGGTATAGGTATGACGATGAATGGGCGACATAAAGCTCGGCTCGCTGCTACTGACTTGATTTTGATCTGCAAGAGGGGTGGCGATGGGAACAACGATTGTCAGGGATGGCATCGGAGGGATGGACAGTGGCGGCGTCGGGCCAGGCGTTACAAGCGACGCCGAAGCAGCAATAGATGTGTCGAGCGGCAGTGATCACGGTGTCAGTGACTAAACAGCGATGGTGTCGAGCCAGCCGATGTGTGTGGTGATGGGGCCTGATCCCGCGAACCTTCCTCCCTCAAATTTGGTTCTCAAGACCTCCACTCTCCCCAAATCTCGCACCAGAACTACCTCTCCTTCTCCGGCTAACCTCCCCTCCTTAGATCTCTGGCTTGCTCACTCTTGGACCTCCCCTAACGTCTCTCGGGGGAAGTTCTCAGAGCTTGCCGCCTTTGATCTCTCCCTCTCTCTATTTTGGCCTTCCCCCCGATGCCCTATTTTTAGGCGAAAGGGGGTCTGTCAACGAGCCGGTCTTCGACGTGCTGATCGGCCTTGGTGCAGCCAAACCGACGTCTCCTCAGCCCCCTACTTGCTTCGCTTTGAAGGCGCGTCTTATCCGTTGCCAGCTTACTCTTCCTCTCTCCACCATAAGCCGTCCTCACAAGCATCATCATTGCTGCACATGAGTTGTAGGGGCGGAAGAGGAAGGAGGAAGGAAGAAGAAGAAAGAAGGAAGGGGGCCGGGCTTGGGAAAAAGAGGATGGGCCCTAAGTCCTTGTGGGGGAAAAAGGAAGAAAAAGGGGCTGGGTGTGAAGGCCCTTTTTTCTTTTTTATTATTATTATTATTATTATTATTGTTATTATTATTATCATCATCAAGTAAATTATTTGAAAAAGATTTAAAAAGGAAAATAAAGCTTAATGGATGCAAAAAATAGAAATTAAGGCCTAATTGATGCGAAAATCATTTTTATTAGGGCCGAATTGATCCCTAATTTTCTTATGCAATTTAAAACTAAATACCTAGCCACAATTTAGGTGTCAACACTCCACTCATGGTGTCACGCGTGTCTTGATTCACGGCTACGCCTCTCAACTTCTATTGACTCATAGTTGGACCACAGGTCATCTTCTTCACTCTCAACTCATGACTATGCCTCTCATCTTCGATCAACTCACAGCCGCGCCTTCGACCATTCATCGCTTCCCTCCCTTGTGATATAGGCTAGTGAATCAACCTATAGGGGGGTGAATAGGCTATTACGAAATTCTTTTGGAATGTTTTGCAGTAGAATACTCTAATATCAATAACAAGTAGATCATGCATTCATAAAGTAAATAGAGTAGGGTAAAAGAGAATTGACACAATGATTATAGTGGTTCGGCTTATTCCAAGCCTACGTCCACTCTCCACGCTGGTAGCCAACTGGCTGTAATCACTATGTAGCAAATGAGAGCCGTTACAAATCACGAACTAGACTTCTCCAGCAGAAAGTCTCTTCTACAGCTTCTTGCTGTATCGGACTATAATTAACTCTCTTTGATACACAATTTGAACACGAGAGATTTTAGAGAACAAGTGATTTTAGAGGTTCTAACATTGAGATTTTTCTATCAGTTCTCACCCTTATTTTCGAGCAACACGGATCCACCTTAAATAACCTCCGTGCCACCAAACCCGTTGGCACTTTCCAAGGATTCATCCAATCAACTCGTTGGACTGAATCAATTTAAGTGATTTTCATGTCGCCGAAAATATATGTAGAAAATAGCTCGTCAATCCTACTCGCCCATACAATCAGGATCTTGAGTTCCCAAAATTAGATCCTTCCAAAAATTTGCTTGATCTTCAACGAATAAAATCCGAAGAATAAATCTTCCATGCTCACGATCACAGTCAGAGATATTCCATGGATAAGTTTGGAAATATAATATCCAAATCTCACTTTCCTTAACCATAAAAATAACCTGTTGTCAGCCTGTCAAAGTCACAAACTGTCTTCAGACTTAGATTTTGGGTCTAGAGGTCTTCAGACGGAAACTGGGTCTTGACTGTCTTTAGACAGAAAAACTTCAGACTGAACTTTGGGTCCAACTGTCTTCAGATGGAAAACCTTTGGGTCTTGAACTCTTCAGACTTAACCGACTGAGTCTTGGATTCTTCAGACTTTGCTGACGAGGCTGTTTTGTCAACTTCAAAACTTCATTAGAAGAACCAAATATTATATCATCAACATAAATTTGAACAAGTATGTAATCATTGCCTTCTCTTTTAATAAATAAAGTAGTATCTACTTTACCTTTAGAGAAACTATTTTGAATTAAGAAATTACTTAACCTTTCATACCAAGCTCGAGGTGCTTGTTTTAAGCCATATAAAGCTTTCTTCAGCTTGAAAACAAGATTTGGTTTTATAGGATCTTCAAATCCTGGTGGTTATTCCACATAGACTTCTTCTTGGATAATTCCATTTAGGAATGCACTTTTCACGTCCATTTGGAATAACCTGAAATTTTTAAAACAAGTAAAAGCAAGAAGTAATCTTATAGCTTCTAACCTTACCACGGGAGCATAGGTTTCATCATAGTCGATGCCTTCTTCTTGTGTGTAACCTTTTGCCACAAGTCTTGCTTTGTTCCTTACCACTTTTTCCCTATTGATCAAGCTTGTTCCTGAAAACCCATTTTGACCCATTTGGTATCGATAATTGATTTACCTTTTGGTTTAGGGACTAGTTCCCAAACATTGTCGATTTTGAATTGATTCAATTCCTCTTGCATTGCTTCAATCCAGCTTTCATCTTTCAATGCATCTTCTATGTTTTTAGGTTTGATCTCAGAAATTAGTGCAAGAGCACTAGATTCTTCACACCTTTTAGATCTTGTGCGAACTCCTTCATCAATATTGCCAATCATGAGATTTGCAGGGTGACTTAATTTGTGCTTCCAATTTATAGTTGGTTTGTCACTTTGATGAAGTTCTTCTTCAGTTGGAGCTACTGAATTGGTTTGCGGCTGAGTATCTGAGATTTGATTTTCTTCAAGAGAATTTGTAGACAATTGGCCAGACTCATGATCTTCAGGATGAGTCTGATTTTGAACTGAGTCTTCAAACTTCACATTCATGGATTCCTCCACAGTCTGAGTCCGTTTGTTGAAAACTCTGAAGGCTTTGCTTGTCATAGAGCAGCCAAGGAAAATTTCTTCATCTGATTTTTCTTCAAACTTACCAATACGATCACTAGAATTCTTTAGGATAAAACATTTACAGCCAAATATATGAAAATAAGAAACAATAGGTTTCTTATCTTTGAACAGTTCATAAGGTGTTTTCTCTAAAATGGGTCTTAGAAAAATTCTGTTTATAATATAGCAAGCAGTTGAAGTAGCTTAGCCCAAAAATGAGGAAAAATATTACTTTCAATCAAAAGAGTTCTTACCATTTCTTGCAAAGAACGATTTTTCCTCTCTACAACTCCATTTTGTTGTGGAGTGTATGGGGATGAAAAATTATGTTGAATACCATAGTCATCATAATATTTAGCAAAAACATGATTCTCAAATTCTCCACCATGGTCAATTCGAATACTTGAAATTGCATATCCTTTCTCAATTTGGATTTTCTTTGCAAACTTAGTAAAATAAGTTAATGCTTCAGATTTATTTGCAAGAAAGAATACTCAAGTAAAACGAGAATGATCATCAACTATTACCAAACAATATCTTTTACCTCCAATGCTTTGAGTTATTGTTGGACCGAACAAATCCATGTGTAATAGCTGCAAAACACGATTAGTGGATGCCTGATTTATAGATTTATAAGAATTTCTAACCTATTTTCCAAGTACATAAGGAGTGCATAAATCATGCTTTTGATACTTAAGGTTAGGAAGTCCCCGAACAAGCTTTTTTGATAAAACTTTTGCAATTTGCTTCAGGTTGACATGTGCAAGCTTCCTATGCCAAAGAATGACTTCATCTTGAATTGATATCAAGCATTGAGGACTGTCAGACTTCACATCCAGCAAATAAATGTTTCCATGTCTTCGTCTAGTAAAGGATTGTGAGAGATCTTTGCTTGTTCCAAAACACGTATCTTCTTGAAAGTTGATCCTGTATCAAGTGTCACATAGTTGACTAATACTCAATAGATTGTAGTTCAATCATTCAACCAGAGAAACATTGCTGATTGTGAGATTTCCTATTTTCACGGTTCCTTGACCAACAAGTTTTCCTTTGTTGTTACCATCGAAAGAAATATTTCCTCCTTTTACATGAGAGAAATTTGTGAAACAATTTGAGTCTCCTATCATGTGTTTTGAACAGCCACTATCCAAATACCATTTGACTTTCTTCTTGATAGTGACCTGCATTTAGATGAAAAACTCAAGTCTTCTTTGGTACCCAAACTTTCTTGGGTCCATCATTGTTAGTACCATAAACAGTCTTTGCCAACTCTTCTTAACAGGTCTCCAAACTTTGGGACAATCTTTCTCAAAATGTTCTACGCTTTTGCATTTAGAACATGTAAGGGCATTTCTTCCAACGAGGCTGTACAAAAACTTTTCGAAAATGATCATTATAAAAATATTTTGTTGGCCTATTCTTGATTCTTTCTTTTACCTTTGGAAAGTCAATCAATCAAAGGAATGGTTTCATGTGTCATTTCTAGACCAGATTTATTAAAATAAGGTTTTTGAATGGAAAGAATTTTATCCAACTTTTTAGAACCCATTGAAAATTTCTTTGTAACTTTCAACAAATCTTCTTTCAAGAAAGCATTTTCTTTTGAAAGTACAATTTGATTTTCTTTTGAAACAGCAAGACACTTGTCTAGACTTTCAGCTTTTTCAGCTAAAATTTTTTCTTGTTGTTTCAATTTGGAATTCTCCATTTTCAGTTCAGAAATCCTTTTAAGAAAGCCTTTAAGACGAGACAAAGTTCATCAATACATTTTGATACCTTGGTAGGAATTTTTAAATTTCTAACCTGGATACCGCTGTTTGAGTCAGAGTCAGAGTTAGAGTCTGAGTCTGAGTCTGAGTTAGCCATTAGACAGATATTGGCATACTCTTCATCACTCTCTTCACATTCAGCGTTACTCCACATTTCAGCTTTGAGTGCTTTCTTGAACCTTTCAGGTTTCCCTTTCTTTTTCTTTAATAAGGGACAGTTGGGTCTGATGTGTCCCTTCTTCTTGCATTCAAAGCAAACAACCTCTTTGTTGGTATCTTCTTCTTCATTTGATTTCCTTTGAAATCTCTGATTGTTTTGTCTTTTTCCATTGAATCTTCTGCCTTTTCTATTTAGCCTTTTGAACTTTCTAATTAGAAGTGCCAACTCCTCATCATCCAAGTCTTCTTCTGAATTTGTAGCATCAGAATCATCATTAGACTTTAAAGCAATTGACTTCTTACCTTTGGTGTCAAGTTCCTCATTCAATTGCTCGATTTCATATGATTGAAGTGTGCCAACCAACTCATCTACCGAAAGAGGCATGATCCTTTGTGTTTCTCTTATAGATGTTTTGACGTGACTCCAATCTTTGGAGAGTCCTCTCAGCAATTTATTGACCTTCATAGGTCCTGAGATTGGCTGTCCTTGATATGCCAAGCCATTTACAATTTTACGTAAATCGACCGAACATATCCGTGATGGATTCTCCCGGCTTCATTTTGAAGGCTTCATATTGTCCAAGAAGGATATTGATCTTGGTTTCTTTGACTCGATCTGTTCCTTCATAGGTAACGTGCAATCTATCCCAAACTTCTTTGGCTGTTTCACAAGATGAAATTCTATTATACTCAGTAGGAGATAATGCACATTATAGAGAATAGATAACCTTAGCATCAAGGGCTTGTCTCTTTGAAATATCGGTTCGTGATATTCCCACTCCATCAGGTAATTCTTTTCCTATGTTTGATGCAGCTTTAGGATCAATTCCATTCTCCACTACATCCCACTCCTGAGGATCTTAGGATCTTAGGAATGCCTTCATCTTGTTTTTCCATACGTTGTACTCCTTTCCATCGAAGTAGGGAGGTCGGTATTGCTTTGCCCTTCAATTAAACCGGAGCCAAAATACTAGCCATAGATCTTTTGCTTTAGAAATAATAAACACTTCCAATAAATAAGCAACTTGCTCTGATACCAATTGATATAGGCTAGTGAACCAACCTAGAGGGGGGGTGAATAGGTTATTACGAAATTCTTTTGGAATCTTTTGTAGTAGAATACTTTAATATCAATAACAAGTAGATCATGCATTCATAAAGTAAATAGAGTAGGGTAAAAGAGAATTGACACAATGATTATAGTGGTTCGGCTTATTCCAAGCCTACATCCACTCTCCACGCTGGCAGCCAACTGGCTGTAATCACTATGTAGCAAATGAGAGCCGTTACAAATCACGAACTAGACTTCTCTAGCAGAAAGTCTCTTCTACAGCTTCTTGCTGTATCGCACTATAATTAACTCTCTTTGATACACAATTTGAACACGAGAGATTTTAGAGAACAAGTGATTTCAGAGGTTCTAACATCGAGATTTTTCTATCAGTTCTCACCCTTATTTTTGAGCAACACGGATCCACCTTAAATAACCTCTGTGCCACCAAACTCGTCGGCACTTTCCAAGAATTCATCCAATCAACCCGTTGGACTGAATCAATTTAAGTGATCTTCATGTCGCCGAAAATATAAGTAGAAAATAGCTTGTCAATCCTGCTCGCCCATACAATCAGGATCTTGAGTTCCCAAAATTAGATCCTTCCAAAAATTCGCTTGATCTTCAACGGATAAAATCCGAAGAATAAATCTTCCATGCTCACGATCATAGTAAGAGATATTCCATGGATAAGTTTGGAAATATAATATCCAAATCTCACTTTCCTTAACCATAAAAATAACTTGCTGTCAGCCTGTCAAAGTCGCAAACTGTCTTCAGACTTAGATTTTGGGTTTAGAGGTCTTCAGACGGAAACTGGGTCTTGACTGTCTTTAGACGGAAAAACTTCAGACCGAACTTTGGGTCTGACTGTCTTCAGACGGAAAACCTTTGGGTCTTGAACTCTTCAGACTTAACCGATTGAGTCTTGGATTCTTCAGACTTTGTTGACGAGGTTGTTTTGTCAACTTCAAAACTTCAAGGAATTTTTCTTCAACACCTTGCTCTCGATTGCTCACCTCCGTTTGCTATAAGTTCAAATCTCTAATCTTCAATCTACTCACTAAATCCTATAAGCTATTTGTTTGTCTGGTTAGCTTAGGTCAAATCCCTAAATCCCTAAATTTCTAAAAGCCTCTCTCTCTTTTTGCCAATGATGATGATTTCTTTGCTCGTCTTCCATTATTACTAGAGAAAACTACTAAAAAAGGTCTTGGGATTTGCTTTGTGGTGTGGGTTTTCTGTGAAGATGACGGGGATTAGAAGATAAGATTGTTATAACAACCCTAACTCCATCTCCAAGATCTTCAACAATAAGGGTTATTTTGCGACATCCTAAGCTTGTCGCCATTTTTTTTTTTTTTTTTTTTTTAATCTTGGTGATAAACACATGCAGAAACATGAACAAACAAACTCTCTGGATAAATAACAATTGGAAGATTGGGACATACATCACACAAAGGATACTACTTTATATTATGACTGTATATTTACAAGCCCTTTCTTTACAGGTCCTCTTTCCTTTTTACATCACATTATAAGTATCTACATAGGCCAGGGGAATTCCTATATCCTCTAGCATGATTGCATCTCCTATAGCTAACGTGAGACTTCCATCCCTATAAGTCTAAAAGATAAGGGAGTG
The DNA here is from genome assembly GCA_014182555.1 of Eucalyptus erythrocorys. Taxonomy (NCBI): domain Eukaryota; kingdom Viridiplantae; phylum Streptophyta; class Magnoliopsida; order Myrtales; family Myrtaceae; genus Eucalyptus; species Eucalyptus erythrocorys. The sequence continues at coordinate 31,286,460 of CM024601.1, read as the reverse complement.
AGTTGGGAGACTTAGTAAGTAAAAACTCCAATTTTCTATTAAGAAGACATCTCATCATCAAAATTTAGCAAATACAGCACTTGCAATACAATGTTGATGGTAGATTAATAGTAAACTTATTACTACATCTTGACTATGTGTAGATGTCCATTACAGCATACTTCAATGCATGCTTACCTTCAGCTTATTAATAAACACTTCAGCATATCATAGTTATGCATATACCGGCATGCATAAAGGATTCATTTAACTTCATCCTGGCTTAACTAGGTCCTCTCGAATCGATCAAGGTATTAAGTTTCATGCTAGGCTTCCTAACTTGACTAGGGCATCTCAGCTCAATGGAGGCTTCTCAAGGCTAGCTTCACGAGGCCTTTGGGCTCAAATCCAAGCATCCTAACTCAATTATGGCATCTCATTTTCATGAACAAGGCAACGTAACTCATCATTTGGGGTAAAGGCGTGCTCTCAGGCCATCCTTCATCCCAACCTAATACCGTTCTCTTTGGGGCATGCTCCTAGACCATTCTCCCTCAAGAATTTGCCCTTGATATAGCCAAAACGCATTTATGGAATTTATCTTTCCTCTACATGACCATATGTCATATATCACACAACTCAGTTTCTTATTTTTCCTTTTAACCGACGTATTAAAGGTTCAAGGGCATGCTCTTTCAAGTGTGTGTACCATGACTCTCATTACCATACTACACAACATGTTGGGCACAATTCTTGGCTCATGGCTCAAACCACATGCCTAAGTTGATTTCTGTACCAAGCAAGACTTGTAACCAGAATACTTCAATGTTGTACCAAGATTTCATGGGCTTAGGTGATCCCCGTACCAAACAAAGCTAGGATCCAGCATGCCTCAATGCTGATCCAAGGCCTTGTGGCCTTGGACGATCCCCGTGCCACACAAGACTTGAATTCGACACATCTTGATACCAATTTCATGGTCACGCGGTCTTAGGCCGTCATGACTTGATGTCGATTCCAAGATGAATGAACATCGACCTTATCTTAAGGCATGAATGCATTCAAGCATGTAAACATGATCAAACCATATAAAAGAACACTATAACATACGCATGACTTACATGGGTGGGCACACAACTAAATTCAATGACATAGCCTATCATCCAAGCCTAGAGTTATGAATTTTACTTACAAATAAAGGCATGAAGAAACTGATCGTCAACATTGACACAAATTAAACCCAAATGAGAGTGCAACCAAGTCCAAGCAATATAACTCATGGCTTGAATTGACATGACTCAATGCTAGTCTAAAGCCAAGTAAGGCCCATCCATGACCTGGAGAGCAATTTAGCTTAGGAATGTAAATACGTGAGCAATCAATTATTAACACACATAAAACTAATCGCGGGTGTGTATACAACCAAACTTGACGTAGGCTATCGCCTAACCAAGAGTTAGAAATTCTACTCACCTTTGCTGAACTTCAATGAACTAAAGGTGTTTTTACTAAGACATGGCTGTCTAGTTAGATGGTAGTTGAGCAAGGTCGAGAGGAAAGACAAGAGGTATGTAAGGACAGGAGGAAGAGAAAGTGAGCTAAGGGTGAGAATAAATGGGATGGTTCTCCTATTTATAAACTCAAATCTCATCATTACTTATCCAAATGGTTCAATAGGCTTTCTTGAGATGGCACGCCTATTTGGAAGAGGAGGCACACCTAACTCGAAGAACTAAAGCCCTTGGGGAAAACACTTGTTAGCCTTCTTATTAGATCATCTATATCATGTCATCATGACTTAGCCTACTTGCTCTCAAAGGAGAATCTTATAGTAATGATGACCATATCTTTCATGGACACCAAAGTCAATGACTCACCATTCTCATTAAATGCCTAGATTTGTTAATATGAGACTTAGATATTTATCACATGCCTATTTCAAGACTTGCTCTCCAAGTTAAAACCTTCTAGTATCTTCCATGGACACCTAAGCTTATGAGTCACCATTGTAATCATAACTTCGCCAACTTGCTCTCCAAGCAAGATCTTAGGTGAATCTTTAATGGCCATCCAAGCTAGCGACTCACCTTCCTCATTTAATACCCAAGATATGATAATTATGAAGCTTAGATTTTTGGCACATGTTTCATGCTTTTACTTGTTTATTAAGCTAAGCATTCTAGAAAGGAACATGGCAAACATGGAAATAATGCCATTATGTGCCATTAGAAGCGCTAATGGGATTGAGTGAGGGCTCTTTATGTTCATCCACGATCAACCATTTCAACTGAATCAAGGTTCGAAACCGAATCACCATTGGCATTAAATGACTAACTAGGTTCTAAAGTGTTCTAATTTGTCCTTTTTCAAAGAATAAGGCAAACATGGGAAATTGACCATTGGAAATGCAAATGAGACTGGGCAAGGGCTTTTCGTGTACATCTTCTTTTGACCATTCCGATACACCTAAGATTCGTGGTAAAGCCACCTTTGGTGTGCATATCGTAGGTGAAAATGCCTACTTCAGCTAGGTTGGTGGCCTAGGGTATGGCTTAATAGCTAGTCCTTGTGTGACATACCGATTTTTGGACCCTAATTTCGACTGGATAAATGGAGCCGTCTTCGTTCAGTGGAAGTCGGGGATTGTGAAATTGAGGAATATGAGGGATTTTTGGATAAAGAAAGCAATCAATTTGATAATGGAGACATCAATTGATTTTTAAGGGAGTCAATTAATTTGAATCAAGAGAGATTAAGGTTCGCCTTTGATCGTGCTTTTGGGATTTGAATTGGTTCTATGGACGAGCCAAGATGTGAATTAAAGTGTAATGATAGTGGATTAAATTTTTTTATGGACTTCAATTGGACTTAATTGAAAGAAGAATTGAAGGAATTAAGATGTACAAGTTTTGGACCCCGGCGGAAAACTAAGTGCACCCATTGAAGAGAGTTGTAGAGGATGGAATTAGTGGAGTATGACCTCATCAATGAGGTCATGGTGGGCCACTAGAAGAAATTAAAGAAAAAGGAAAAGAAAAAGGAAAAGGAGGAGAGGGAGTGTCATCTTCCTCCTTGGGAAGAAAAGGGAAAGTGAAAAGAGGGGGAGGGGCAGCTCGACCGGGGGAGGACTCGCGCGCCGGCCGCCGTCCGCCACCCGCGCGCCGGCCGCCGGCCGCCGCCCGCCGGAGGCGCGCCGCCGCACCGCACCTTTGTCCGCGCGTCGACCCGCACTCGCCGCCCACTCGCGCGTGCGCCCTTCCCCGCGTCCAGCAGCCCCGTGCCCAGCCGCCGCCCGCCGCCCATCTTCGCTGTCGTGAGCCGCTGCCGCTAGCCACCCCTCTCCCCGCCGTCTCCGCGCCCAAGCCACCGCCGAAGCCCCCTCCGTCGTGCTCTCTCTCGGCCATGGACAGCAGCCACGGGAATGGGTATGGCAGCCCCTTCCAGGCCCGTTTTGCAGCCTTCCCGGCCCAGGACGAGAGCCCGCCTTTGGGGAAAGTCGATCCCGGCGTCGCGCTCGTTGTTTTGGTCTGTTCGGTTTGTTAATCGGGTGAGTTACCTCACTAATCCTTGATTAGACGGTTAATTATGTCCTAAGTATGTTTAGTTTAAATTAAGTGTGTTTAGGTGGATAGATTAGATTATTTTATTATAAGTTGGATTAAGGAAATTGGATTAAGCTTAATTGGGTTTAATTAGGTTTAAAAGAGGTTAATTAAAGTTAATTGGTGATGTGGCATAATTGGATTTTAATTTAGATTTATTTAAATGTTTCAAAATTCGGATTATTAAAATAATATTAAAATATTCCGAAATTAATTAAATAATATTATTTAAAAAAAAGGAAAAATTTATTTTTAGCCTCGGTTGCTCAGAATTTCGTGTCCGATCGCTTCTTTGTGATGTTAGAATTTAAATTTGATGCTTGATTGGTGGTGAATTGAGTGTGATTGTGTTAATTAGGGGTTATGTGTAGAATGCTAAGTGTGGAAATTGATGGGGATTTGGCCGTGATTGACCGCCTATTAGAGGCCGTGCCTATTGAGGCCGTGTTGAACCACCTTTTCGAAGGTCGTGCCGAGTGGGGCCGTGATGCCACTAGTTGTTGAACTGCCTATGAGAGGCCGTGCCTTGTGAGGCCGTGCCTTGTGAGGCCGTATCACCTATTAGAGGTCGTGCCTTTGGGGCCGTGATAATCACCTGTTAGAGGTCGTGCCTATCGAGGCGGCGTTACCACCTTTTCGAAGGTCGTGCCACGTGGGGCCGTGATTACCACCGATTGTTGAGTCTATCCTTAGGGTCGTGGTTGGGAGCATTGATTGGTTTGTAGAATGACATGTAATCGGCCGAGCCGATTGATCGCTGAGACGATCCAAGTGGTTGATTGGTTGATGATGTGATTGCGCTGTGCTTTATTTAATTATCACATTTGCACGTGTTTGAATAATGTGAACTGTACTAACCTGCAGGCACGGACTATTGCGAGGTAAGTCTTCTTAACGTGTGGTTAGGTCATGCTGGGGTGTATTTTCTTTCTAATAGGGGCTTAGGAGGGGTGAACTTGCTGAGACAATGTCTCACCCCGTTGTGGGAAACACATTTCAGGGTCGTAGATGATGATTCCAACGGAGTCAGGTGAATTGCCGGTGCAGTTGGGCAAGGAGTCGCAGAGCCAAGAAGATGGAGGATCGACGATCGAATCTTTTTAGTGGCCTTAGAACTGTTCCTTCTTTTTAGTGGTCCGATCCCTAGTGTGTAGACTCCGACCCAGTTTGGTTGCATGTAATCCTTGGTTGATTTGATGTCAGCTTGTTGGTTTGTATTAAATTGATTTTTGTTCCTGCTATTCTATCCCGCTTTTAAATTGTCAGGGGATCCTTAATACGTTCCGCATGCGCTTAATAAATTAATTTGGGTCGGCGACACTACCTGGGAATGTCGCAATTTCACGACCATGGCGGGTTGTTCACGTGTCTCGGGGTTCGAGGCGTGACAACCCTGTTTAAGTGGTATCAGAGCATGGTCAGTGAATGGAGTGATAAGGTGCGATGAGTCACGGGATAGTTAGTAGAAAAGGCTTTTAATATTCTAATGCATGCGATTGGTAGTTGCTTGGTAGCTTGCTTGTGTGGTTGCTCGGTGTTGGTTTTGGAAGCGGGCGTCTGTGTTGAGCCTGTTGCGTGAGTGACCGAGTGTCGAGGGCCGCCTAGTGAGGGTAGTAGGCCCTGCGTTTCGGGGCAGGCCGTTGTTGAAAGTTGGTGCCCGTGGTGCCCGAGTAGAGTGCAAGTCAGGACTAGTGGAGTGGTGAAGCATTGTCTCTAGTCAATGCTGGGGTAGTAGCCCCCGAAGGTTTAAAGTTTGCTCGGTTTTTGAGAATGCTTGAGAGGTTGGGAGACAGAATGGTCAGTAGGCCGCCACTTCAGTCACTGTTGCCGTCGTCGCCAGGGCCGTAACCATCGTTGTTGTTGCTGTTTCTACCGCTATCAGGGTTGTGACTGTTGTTGTGGCCATGCCTGTTGAGGCCTGATATGGAAATCTGATCGAAGATCAAGTCATCGTATCTGAGTTGAGGTTCAAGGTTTACCCCGTTATTGAGAATGAATTATTCCTGGCATCTGATAAAGGTGTAGGTCCTGCAAATGATAATCCTCTGGAAGCAATTGCTGGAAAATGCCACGTTATCTGCACTTCAAAGGACACAAGGAATCTGCAACCTTCACGTGAAGATCTTCAAAAAGCTGACTTCGTCTTTTCTCGTACATTTGATGTTGCGCATCTCAAAATAATGGATAAGATAGAAAAGGTGTTAAGGACATCTTTAATGGAAAAGGTGTTGAAAAGGTTATCTACGTCACGACAAAGTGGATGAAGACCCCACAATAATACGTTGCTAAGTGAGGCAATAGTTAAACCATTGGACGATCACAATAGGCCATTGAAGAAGCGAAAATTGGATGCTTCAGAGATACTCGTGGGGGATGAGCTCAAGAATGATGAAGGCAAGTCAATTGATGCTGTCGAGCATCAGGCTCCACTACAAAGTGGAAGTGCATCTAAGAATAAATTGAGTAAAAATCTCAATGAATCTCCGAAAGGAGAGAGAGACCTCTTTTTGAAGCCAGAGGAGAAATGGATGGAACTCTCTCATGGGAAGTTGGATGAAGTGTCCTGTCATCAATCTCCTCAAAAGGATGACAAAAACAACTATGAAGCATTGCAAGCTCCTTTGCCAATTGATTGTTGACAAGGACACATGGCTCAAGAAGCTCTCTGTTAGTTTGAATCGTGACAGTATTATAATTCACTTTATTCAGTTAACGTACGGAAGTTTGGAATCATTGAAAGTCAAAGAGGGACTTAAATCCTTGTAAATTGTCATGGAAGATGACCTGGTTCAGTTCGTTAGTTATCGAATCTACGTGGCAACTGTAAGGGATGCGTTAGTTGAGGGATCGAATATGGAGAACACGATTGTGGTACAGAAAGTTTTCTAAAAGTATGTTATGGAGAATTGTTCAGGTTTGTTGTCAGGTTCGTCATCGGGAAGAGAAATAGAGTCGTGATTGAATTAATACCCGGAATAGAGCCGGTCCCTAAGGCTCCTTACCGGATGGTGTTATCTAAGTTAAAAAGGATTGAAGGTGCAAATGCAGGAATTTGGATAGGGGATTCACATGTTCCAGTGCATCACCTTGGGGAGCACCTGTTCGATTCGTGAAGAAGAAAGTTGGTTTTTGTGGTGGTACATTGATATTTCTCAAGACCGATTGGAGGTCAAAGTGTCATTAGTTGAGGATCAGGAAGGAAGGCATATCGAAGTTGGCATCTTGCATTCAATACGGCAGTTATGAGTTCACTGTAATGCTGTGTGGTTTGATAGATACCGTAGCTATTTGTTTGGGTCTTATGAACAAAATGTGTAAGGGTACTTGAATCAGTTGTGATTGTGTTCAGTGAAGTTATCCGGGTGTGTTCAGAGAATGCCGAGGGGCACGAGAGACATTTAAGGATGATACTCCAGACCTTGAAGGCTCTTGAATTTCATGCTGAGTTTAGTTAGTGCAAGTTTTGGATGACGTGTGTATCGCATGTAAGTCACGTGATTTCAGGCGAAGAAATCTTCGTGGACCCTATCAAGATTAAAGCAGTGAACAATTGACTGAGATTGACTACAGTAACAGAGATCCAGAGTTTCTGAGTTTAGTAGAGTGTTACAGACAGTATGTATATGGGTTTTCTTTCAATGTTAGCACCACCGTTGACAAGACTACCGAGGAAGGAAGAAAAGTTCGTGTGGATAAATGAGCGCGGGTGTAGTTTTCAAGAGCCTAAGAAGAGGCTGACTACTGCACCTGTGTGGGCCATTCCGTCTGGTCCTGGAAGGTGTGAGGTCTTTAGTAATGCATCATTTAAAGAATTGGGTTGCTTAATGAGGCAGCATGATGGGGTTGTTGCATGTGTGTCCCGTGAGTTGAGACCTTATGAATCGAATTATCTTACAAACGACCGGGAACTCGCGACGACAATTTCCGCTCCGAAGATCTAGAGATATCAGTGGTGTGAAGAAAGACTCCAGATCTTTATTGACTATCAAAGTCTCAAAGTATTTATTCTCTTAGGAGGAATTGAATGAGATAGCGCTGTGAACCAGATCTTTTGAAAGACTTGGATAGTGGTATCTGGTATCACTTGAAAGGATGAAAGAAGTCACTGATGCTTTGAGTCGAGAGTCTTCAATTGTGCATAGACTAGCTAAAGTATAGATTTTACTATGAAAATGGTTCAAAATCTGGTTTTCAAAATTGAGGTAGGCTACCCCTTTGAAATTGAATCAGATGTTTAAGTCTTAATCAACGCCTAATTGACAGACGGAGATGTTCAGAAAGTCTGATAAGAGGATACTAGTAAGGAAGAGATTGATTTTGAGATTTCTGAGGGTGGAAAGTTCGAGTTCCATGAGTGATTGAATACACCTGACAATGTAGCACTCAAGGAGAAAATCTTGTCAGAAGTTCACTATGGTATTGCGGTTTTGACCAGATGGTGCAAGTAAGTCAGAATCGACGCTAGTTAATTGGTAGGCTGATGTGAAGATGAAAATCGCCAAGCAGGTTGCAAGTGCCAGAGTTGTCAGTAAGTGAAAATCCAGTAATGCAGACTCAGAGAATTTTACCATCACTTAAGAGTCCCCAATGGGAATGAAAATATATCACAATGAGACATTATGATGAGCTTACTCAGGATTCAGGAAATTACCAATACCATTTGAGGACAGTGGCCGATTGATAGATGGAGTTGGTCTGCTTTGGTACGATACGAATGGATCTTGTTTTGGGTGTGCAACATCCAGGTTTATGGATTCTGACTTTGATTGGATAAGTTGGGCGTTTCATCGGCGCGACTTTAGTGTTTTTTCTCTGAGTTGGCCACTCACGAGATAACTAGACTAGCTAGGTGAGTCATTAAGGACTTTGAGGCAAATTAACTTGACGATTCGACCAGGAATCGACTTCTCGACCGTGTCTATCTTTAGAGATCATTGCGGCACCGTATAAATTTGAATTAAGATCAGAGATAGGTCAGTTCGACTGGGATGGATGACCAATCGTGGGTGACCCCACTGAATTGGAAAACTCTCATCGACTGACACTAATTTGATTCTTTTGTCGTTTTGGTACCCTGTGTCCGTATTTGATTCCTCGGGACTTTCACGACAATTGAGAATCGACACTGTGTCGAGTGGGTTCATTGTGGCTCGAAGGAAATCGACCACGGGTCATTTGTCCTAAAAAGTTCTGAAAACTACCTAGTAGCCTAGGTCACACCAAAAGCACGCCAGAGTGAAATTAACCGCTAATCTAAGTTCGATTTCAGTAATTTGAGATTTTGTCATATCTCGGAGTGAGTATATCGAAATATGTGGGCATCGGATAATTCACCGGCATGGAGTGCCGGGGGTGATTTATATTTCGAATCCAGATCAGAGATTACAGATTTAGCAGAGTTTTCAGAGGGGTTCTTTCAGGGGGTTCTTTCTTAAGCAGTGCTTAACAGAGGGTACAGAATTCAGTGGTAAAAAGAAAGAGAAGAAAGATCACAGACTAGAGTCGGCTCAGAAATCAGTATTTGCAGTGGTCAGATCAGTGTCAGAGTGAATGCTAGACAGAACTGTCAGAAATTTTCAGTCATTAAGCTTCAAGGGTACATCGGGGAGTTGAGAAGAAGAAATTGGATGGGAACGGCAGAGTGCCTTATATGAGAAGTTCAGTTCAGTTGTCGGTTCAGAAAGAGCAGATTTTGTATACCAAGATGGTATCCTTGATCAAAATGGTCGGACAACAGCATGAGACCGAAGGATTAGCTTGGAATAGTGAAACTCAGTGAAACGAAAATACCCCCACCTTTTGTATAAGGATTGGTAAAGGTTTAAATTTCGAGGACGAAATTTTTATAAGAGGGGAAGAGTTGTGACATCCCGATTTTTGGGCCCTAATTTCGACTGGATAAATGGAGCCGTCTTCGTTCAGTGGAAGTCGGGGATTGTGAAATTGAGGAATATGAGGGATTTTTGGATAAAGAAAGCAATCAATTTGATAATGGAGACATCAATTGATTTTTAAGGGAGTCAATTAATTTGAATCAAGAGAGATTAAGGTTCGCCTTTGATTGTGCTTTTGGGATTTGAATTGGTTCTATGGACGAGCCAAGGTGTGAATTAAAGTGTAATGATAGTGGATTAAATTTTTTTATGGACTTCAATTGGACTTAATTGAAAGAAGAATTGAAGGAATTAAGATGTACAAGTTTTGGACCCCGGCGGAAAACTAAGTGCACCCATTGAAGAGAGTTGTAGAGGATGGAATTAGTGGAGTATGACCTCATCAATGAGGTCATGGTGGGCCACTAGAAGAAATTAAAGAAAAAGGAAAAGAAAAAGGAAAAGGAGGAGAGGGAGTGTCATCTTCCTCCTTGGGAAGAAAAGGGAAAGAGAAAAGAGGGGGAGGGGCAGCTCGACCAGGGGGAGGACCCTCGCGCCGGCCGCCGTCCGCCGCCCGTGCGCTAGCCGCTAGCCGCCGCCCGCCGGAGGCCGCGTCGCCGCACCGCGCCGTCCGCCTGTCCGCGCGTCGACCCGCGCTCGCCGCCCGCTCGCGCACGCGCCCTTCCCTGTGTCCAGCAGCCCCGTGCCCAGCCGCCGCCCGCCGCCCATCTTTGCCGCCGTGAGCCACCGCCGCTAGCCACCCCTCTCCCCCGCCGTCTCCGCGCCCAAGCCACCGCCGAAGCCCCCTCCTTCGCACTCTCTCTCGGCCATGGACAGCAGCCACGGGAATGGGTTTGGCAGCCCCTTCCGGGCCCGTTTTGGCCGCCTTCCCGACCCCGGACGCGAGCCCGCCTTTGGGGAAAGTCGATCTCGGCGTCGCGCTCGTCGTTTTGGTCTGTTCGGTTTGTTAATCAAGTGAGTTACCTCACTAATCCTTGATTAGACGGTTAATTATGTCCTAAGTATGTTTAGTTTAAATTAAGTGTGTTTAGGTGGATAGATTAGATTATTTTATTATAAGTTGGATTAAGGAAATTGGATTAAGCTTAATTGGGTTTAATTAAGTTTAAAAAAGGTTAATTAAAGTTAATTGGTGATGTGGCATAATTGGATTTTAATTTAGATTTATTTAAATGTTTCGAAATTCGGATTATTAAAATAATATTAAAATATTCCGAAATTAATTAAATAATATTATTTAAAAAAAAGGAAAATTTTATTTTTAGCCCTGGTTGCTTAGAATTTCGTGCTAATCGCTGCTGTGATGTTAGAATTTAAATTTGATGCTTTATTAGTGGCGAATTGAGTATGATTGTGTTAATTAGGGGTTATGTGTAAAAATGCTAAGTGTGGAAATTGATGGGGATTTGGCCGTGATTGACCGCCTATTAGAGGCCGTGCCTATTGAGGCCGTGTTGAACCACCTTTTCGAAGGTCGTGCCGAGTGGGGCCGTGATGCCACTAGTTGTTGAATCGCCTATGAGAGGCCGTGCCTAGTGAGGCCGTACCACCTATTAGAGGTCGTGCCTATCGAGGCGGCGTTACCACCTTTTCGAAGGTCATGCCACGTGGGGCCGTGATTACCACCGATTGTTGAGTCTACCCTTAGGGTCGTGGTTAGGAGTATTGATTGGTTTGTAGAATGACATGTAATCGGCCGAGCCGATTGATCGCTGAGACGATCCAAGTGGTTGATTGGTTGATGATGTGATTGCGCCGTGCTTTATTTAATCATCACATTTGCACGTGTTTGAATAATGTGAACTGTACTAACCTGCAGGCGCAGACTATTGCGAGGTAAGTCTTCTTGACGTGTGATTAGGTCATGCTGGGGTGTATTTTCTTTCTAATAGGGGCTTAGGAGGGGTGAACTTGCTAAGACAATGTCTCACCCCGTTGTGGGAAACACATTTCAGGGTCGTAGATGATGATTCCAACGGAGTCAGGTGAATTGCCGGTGCAGTTGGGCAAGGAGTCGTAGAGCCAAGAAGATGGAGGATCGGCGATCGAATCTTTTTAGTGGCCTTAGAACTGTTCCTTCTTTTTAGTGGTCCGATCCCTAGTGTGTAGACTCCGACCCGGTTTGGTTGCATGTAATCCTTGGTTGATTTGATGTCGGCTTGTTGGTTTGTATTAAATTGATTTTTGTTCCTGCTATTCTATCCCGCTTTTAAATTGTCAGGGGATCCTTAATACGTTCCGCATGCGCTTAATAAATTAATTTGAGTCGGCGACACTACCTGGGAATGTCGCAATTTCACGACCATGGCGGGTTGTTCACGTGTCTCGGGGTTCAGGGCGTGACACCTTGGGTTGGCATTAGCTGAGAAACTAGGCTCGTGATCCACAATAAGAGGCCCATGGCCAGTCCTCGACTAGTCCATGGCCGACTTTCGATTGTCATGTGGTTATGTGGGATGGATCAATTTGTGACCAACACACAGTTGCACCAGGTTGACTCATGGTCCTTAACGATTGGTACATGATTGAATGGAATCACCCACGATCGAAGCATGACCTCTCGGAATCGATCTATGATCGCCCATCAATTTGTGGTGATACGTGACCATCCTTTGATCAACCCTTTTGGTCGGATAGTCATCTATTGGTTGAACAACTCGGATCCATTTGGATGGTCAATGGATTGGTCTGTGGTCAATCTCTTGATCAATCCATGGCTGATTTTTCTAATGGAACATGTTTAATCCCTTAGTTGCCCTTCCAATGGAATCGATCAATCCATGGCTGATCCTTGGAATACTTCATAATCGATCCTTACCATTAGCACATCAAACTCATAGCCATTTCTTATGGGGTCAGAAATTGTAGATGGTACAGCTGTTTTCCATCCATACTGAATTCTTGTACATTTCTTAGGAGCAACTGCTGCGTGCAAACCCTGATGTCTCTAGCATGATCTTCAAGTAGCTATGGTGGCTGCATTTCTTCAGTCCTCTATTGGATATTGGCAACTGTATAGCTATATCTATGGGACTTCTAGTTCGCCCATTAGATGTTCGTGAACATTTCTCAAAGAAAAAAAAATGGAAATATTATAGTTTGTAGAACGTGTGGTGGTTTGTGAATGGTGGCATTGATCCTGAGGTGCGCAATACTAATTGTCAGAAATGATCATGGTGTAGTTGAGAATGTGTTTTGAATGAAGTAGGCATACATTACTCTCTATTGATGATGTTATGATGTGATTGTTGTGAATCAGTAATATTCTCTTGCATTTGGATTATCGAATTGAAATGCGTGCCCTCTGCTTGATAGAATTCCTAAATGAAGTCAGAATGTGTTATGTTCAAACCAGAAATTTTCTAGTTGCAAAGATGTTATAATTAAAAGAATGGCAATATTTGATTGATGTTTGGTGAGACCGGTTCCATAAATCCACCTAGGAACTAAACCCGACCGGCGGTCCGGTTTCCGGGTGGATCCATGCAATCAATTGGCAGTTCCTAGTTCTAATTTTTTGGAACCAGTCCTTAGTGGGTTGCTCTCGATTCTAGGGTGGGAACCACCTACCCAGACTATACACAGTTCTAGTTGACACTGAATATTCCCGATAGATAAATTTAGAAAATTCGAGATTTTGATTGTGGCAAGACTTGTTTCTTGACCAAAAAAGTTCGATTAGAATCTCAATAGTACCTAATCTCTTTTGGACGGTAACATATTGGCGCGTAGGATATGAATTACTTAAGTCCACACTCCTTATAGATCGCTTGACTTGGTGCGATGGCATAAATCCCTAGATAAAACGTAGGTTTTTTGTTTTGGAGGAGGGGGTTGGCTGCACTAAGAAATAAAAGAAAGGTCCCCCTTTTGTCAAAAAAAAAAAAAAAAAAAAGCCAAGGACCTCTCTTTTCTATACGCCACGCCAGAGGGAGAGACCTTCCAAAATGATTCAAGGCTGAATTTTTTTTTTTTCTTTTTGGCGAGCTCGGACTCAAGTTTGGTTGTGAATCGATTGGCTTGAATAAATAAGCCCATTTTGTATATCAAGTCTTCGTATTTTCCTAAGCCCACACGTAGAAGACCCAAGTTTAACAGTCATTTGGACCGGACCCAAGGGCCTGGCCTAAGTCCCTATTTTTGTTTTTTTCTTAATTTAAAGGGATAAGACAATCAAAAAAATTTACGATTTTTTTTAAAGAGACAGAAATAGCTCAGACATGGGACTTTATTAAGTCGTTGAGTTTTAGCTCTAGACTTGGCTTAATATTAATTAATTAGCATGCACCTAGTCTAGGGATTTTAGGGAACACCTTTATATGAGTTTTGTAGATTGATCATCTAGGTAAGAAATTGGACTCAATTTAAATTTAGCTCATGGGGTTGCTGTCCTGAGGCTTAATAGCAAGGGGCCATGTGTATTCTATACTTGGTGCTTTATTGAGTTTATATTCCTACACTTTACTTTTATCACATTAACTGTGATTACCTACTTTTATTTGATAACGTACTCATGCATGGACATCATTTAGGGGCAAAGGATAATAAAATCATAAAAAATTGTATGAATCCTTTAGGCAACAAATCAATTGAATTAGGGTACAAAAGGGCACTAGTTAAACAATTAACATAATCAAGTCTGCGACCATAGGTCTTTGGTTGTGTAGAAAGTAAGGTATGCTTTCACATTTCACTTGGTTTCTAGCCACCCTTTATTAGGCTAGTAGTAGCTCCTAGTTAAGTTAAACTCCATAGATAGATTTATTTGGGATAAAAACACCTTAAGGTCATAACTTTCGTACAGCGCTTACTAGAGTATTAAAACTTTTTTCGACCACTTAAACATCATAGCTTCTAAAAAGTATTTAATTAAATGTCATAACTTTCAATCAATCACCTAAGTGTAAAAGATTTTTAAAAACGTACCCAAGTGCTAGAAATCCAACATGACGTAACACTTGTGATGAACGTCTTTAAAAAATAGTAACACTTAAGCATTCAACAGGAAATATCTTAGTTTCCTAATTTGGCTTAGAGAATATACAATATGTCCAAGATAAGAAACCAAGGTATTTCTCTTCAATAGTTTTTCATATTGCCAAATCTTGTGATATATTATGTCTCACTACTTCCAATTTGACACAAGATGATAATCTTTCCTAGTTATGGACATCACATGGCACATGTGATTTTGGCCATATGATATGTTCAATGGGCTTGGCCAAACTTTCTACTCTTGCAATCTTAGTCCAAATAATTCAATTAAGCTCAGATTATCGGTCCAACAAGAAAATGCAATTTATGTGGGCTTATTGAAATGCTCCTAATATGCAAATGAAAATTTATGATATATTTGTTTAGTGGTTAGAGCTAATTCCTAATTTTCTTATGTGATAAATAAATAATGAGTTGCCAAAACTTAGGTGATAATAGTCTGTTAACACTTGATTTTTGGCCGATGCATTATTGAAAGTAAAATTTTGAAATTAACGTTTCTAATCGTGATGGAACTCGTTTCTCAAATAAAAAGTGTCATTTTTTTTAACTGACCCTTCATTTATGCCTATTTTCCCTATCACTTTCATAAAAATATAAAAAGTCAAAAAGTTGACTTTTTGATTAATTCTTTGATCAAAAAGTAAACTCCGAGTTAGAATTTGGTTTTTTGTACGAAAAGTTCCTAAATGGTCCCAATTTCTATTTTATATTAAAAATTTCAAAAGAAAAACTTATTTTTGCTTTAATTTGACTTTGTCATTGAAAATTTCGCAAAAAAATCAATTAAGAACCTAAATTTCCAATTTTTGCAGGTTTAGGTTCGAAATCGACCAAAATAACATTACTTTGTTTCTACCTATTTTCTTTAGCTGTCATTATATAATTTGATCTAGAGATCATTCTAAGTCCAATCATCAAACCAATTTTGGAATTTTTTACTTGGGATAAAAATTTCCAATTTTAGCTGTAATCGGGAGTCGCGATCGATCCTTAATGTTTTGAGTAGTCTTCCCTAAATGAACTCATTTTCTCAATGACAATCCAAATCCAACATCAATTTTGATAAGTTCACATGGCCATCGTAGACTGGAGTCTAATTGAAATAATTGAACTTCAATTTTGCCAATTGAAGTACCATTACAAATATGAGTCAAGCTTGTGGCATTGTTTAATAGGATTTAATAAATTCAAGCATTTTGTGAATAATTAATTGACCATGGGTGATTCAATTGCATTTTTTTTTATCAAATTCAATTAACCACTAGAATTCGCCCTAGTGGCCACCCTTCCATCATGGAAGGGGGAGGTGAGGGGTTCAAACCCCTACCTTCTCAGGGGGGGATGGGGTGGGGACGCGCAAGTTTCGGGGAGTGGGTTTTGACTCCCACGCCCTGCAAGAGGCAGGGCAAAAATCTGAGAGTGAGTGTAGCATAGGTATAGAGTAGGATTGACAAAAAAAAAAATCAAATTCAATTGCATTTGATTGCGTCCAATTCACATAGAAAAATTTAATTTAATTTTAATTGGAGAAAATAAAAAAAATAAGAACAAAATTAAGATCTGAATCAACCAGTTCAACCTGATCAAACTGAGTTAAATCGGTCCGATTGAGTTAATCCGATTTTGACTAGCGTTGATCGGTGGCCATTTTCTGACCAATTTCTAGTGGCCGACGATCATTCCCAACCAGCAAAGCCTTGACCGGAGGCCACCTCTTTTCCATGTTTCAAAATTACAAAAAACCATTGGGGCATGAAATTACCAAAATGCCCTTCCTCAGTCATTAATCCTAGAGAGATCGAATCTTGACCATCCATTATCATCTTGACCAATCCATGTGATTAATTTTAGCCAATCATTTAAATGCTTAGCCATTATGGATCTTGCTCTTTGCTTGATTGATTGAATCCTAGCCAATGGATTGGATTCAAACTTGGATGATGTATATAAGGTTTTCCCTCCAAAATTTGGAAGAAGTCTCATTTGCAGATCCTCTCTCTCTCTCTCTCTCTCTCCACTTGGTCGAATCCTCTCTTGCCATCCACCATCGCTCCCCAACCTTACTCTGGCCACCAGCTGGCTCGCCGACGTCCAGAAACTCTCCCCCTAACCGTTCGTGGCTGTCGACCGCTCTGACCAAGGTCAAAGCCACCTAATCTGTAGCCATTTCTTCACTAAGTTGAAACGTGTACTCCATGCCGAAGACTGAGAAGCCACCGTTCGCCACCATTTGCCGACTCATTTCGATTAATTGCCACCAGTCTGGATCATCCTCAGGACCTCCCTAAGCTGGTCGTAAGTCTCGCCACTACCACCTATCATCGGAAACCTCGATCAGTGACAATCTCCTCCTCAGCATCAATCCCTTGCTCCACACTGATGAGAAGTCCGACAACTCTGACGATCCATTCCGTCCACCGACAACTTCCTTTCATGATCGATCACTGCATTGATGATCATCAATGTCCTCCTTTGTCGGTCGTATGCCAGTCGTAATCCCAACTCCCTCTTATCATCACCGAAAAGCGCCAAACAGCAGCCAAACTCTTCTTAGCTCATCTACCGTGCTCCATGCCAATAGCCAGTCTAGTCACTTTCCATTCCGATGGCCAAATGATCTTCATCGAACTTCCAATGATTTGACGCCATTCATTAGCCTGTCACCGAGCTTGTGGTGGCCAGAGTTTGGTTGGATCTCCATCAGAGTTCATTCAATCATTTGATTCTTGTACTTTGTTCATTACTAGCTTTGATTGAGTCTAGTTCTCACATCGATATCTTGTGGCTTAATCTAGATCGTCACTGAGCTATTCTAAGCCATCTCGTGTAGCTCGTGGTGGCCAATAGTTTAATTGAGCTCATCAAGTTCAATGACAAAGGTATAGTCTCTAAATCCCCAAGTCCGATGAAGTGAGGTCGCTAATATTGACTTTCGAATCAATATTTAGTGGCCGGGGCTAGGACTTAACTTATGAATGCTTGTTGATGGCTATTCATTACTATGAGATCGATTGACATGCATTGATCGAATGATTATATGTGACTTGATGCCTATGAAATTCGTGCATTGATTTCTGGACCAATTGTCTGATGTTGATGATGTGAAGTTTTTTTTTTTGGTCGTAACTACCCATATATTAGATTAAAAGGAGATACAACCAGATGCTAAAGCATCACAATAGATAATATCCTGTAAAACAAACGGAGGAAATATATTCCAGTTACAGGCCGAGCCTTGATTCCGGAGGGCTTTGGCAGCCCAATTAGCAGCGGTATTGGCTTCTTTGCAACAATGCTGAACTGAGAAATTAGGGCAACGAGAAAGCTCATCTCGAAGCGTGGTGAAGAGATGGCGCTCCACCATGGCGGTGGTTTCTTCCGCATGACGATCTCCACCAGCAGTAGGCAATCCGACTCCATCACCACGCACTCCCGATGCAACCCTTGCTGGATCAAATGATGGATCGACATAAGGAGGGTGTAAATCTTTGCTTGGAAGGCCGAATGAACAGGGACACTTCATGTATACACATCGGTAAGAATTCCTTTGAAATTCCTGGAAATACATGCTATTGATCCTTCGTCACTCCTTGGTTGATAAGCCCCATCGATATTACATTTGATACTACCTTTTGTAGGAGGTTGCCATCTACGATTTGGGTTCCCATCTGATTTTGGATTCCGAGGCACAGATGGATCAACAATCGACTAGATTTGACTCTGAGTTAGAGCATTCTCAACAACTTGGAAAGGATCTGGTTCTTTCTGCCTAAAGATTGCAGAATTTCGTTGACACCAGATCTCCCATAGCAAAATAGCAAGCACCTCAAAAGCAGGGGAAGCCTTAGGATCAAAGGCCTTGGCTGCAACCCATGCGTCAAAACGACTCACGAACGTAGGTAAAATCAGAACCCTTACTTTATGATGAATCCAGATATCACCCGTCCAAGTGCAAAAGAAAAAAAGATGTTCAACAGTTTCCGGCGCATTTTGGTTACAAAGGCTGCAAAGGGGGGTGGGGGAAATATGTCTATGAAAGAGGTTGGCTTTAGTGGCAAGGGCGTTTTTACAAGCTAACCACATAAACACACAAATTTTAGGAGCAGTTTTCATTTGCGAGATTTTCCTCCATAACTGAACAGGAGTCTGATAAGAGGTTGAAGCT
This sequence comes from Eucalyptus erythrocorys, assembly GCA_014182555.1. Taxonomy (NCBI): domain Eukaryota; kingdom Viridiplantae; phylum Streptophyta; class Magnoliopsida; order Myrtales; family Myrtaceae; genus Eucalyptus; species Eucalyptus erythrocorys. The sequence continues at coordinate 31,267,822 of CM024601.1, read as the reverse complement.
GCAGTGTGTGGGGTATGTTGTGCCGAAGACACATAATGGTAACAGCTACTAAGGAAGTTGCAATCCATACTAATTCATCAGTAAGAATTAAAGGATTGATAAGTAGGTTTAAAATCGCTTCACTGACCTGGGTATCAAAGAGGTTAGAAATGAGATTAGAATTACATGCTGTATGAGAGGAATCAAATAGATCAGCGACTACAACTGGTTCTACCTTAGCTGCTGTTCCTCCTATTTTACCAGTTGGAAGCCAGATGTCTTCTCTGATGTTAATCGTTGATCCATCCCCAACTAACCATCGAAGTTTAGGAAGAATGGTTTCTCTTCCTTTTAACAAACTCTGTCAACCCCAGGAAGGTCGATACCCTAATTGCGCACTTTGAAAAGAAGAGTTTCTGAAATATAATCCCTTGAAAAGCTGACTCTAGATAGCTTGAGGTTGTGGAAAAGGACGCCAAGCTTGCTTACCAAGCATTGCCTTATTGAAATTGATAAGATCTCGGAATCCCATACCCCCTGATTCTTTTGAAAGCTTTAATTCTATCCAGTTTTGCCGATGAATTCCTGATTTGCTATTGTTTGTGCTCCACCAGAATGCTGTTATCTTCCTTTCTATTAATCTGCAGAGTGACAGGGGCAGCTTAAGGATTGACATAGCATACTGAGATAAGGCCTGAATTACTGCCTTTAGTAGTATCTCCTTGCCACTTTTTGATAATAGTTTTTCCTTCCAGCTAGCTAATTTAGCATTAACTTTTGCCAAGATCTAGGAGAACATCTCTCGTTTAGATCGGCCTCAGTCTGAGGGGATGCCCAGGTACTTCCCATAGCTACTAACCATAGGTATTCTCAGTTCTCTGGTTAAATTGTTTTGTAAATTCTACGGGCAATTCTTGTTGAAAAACAAACCAGATTTGTTCCTATTTATAAGCTGACCCATAGCTAAACAATACTGGTTTAAAATACTGGCAAGATTCTGGAATTCAAAAATTGTGGCTTTTAGGAAGAAAATTGAGTCATTAGCAAATAACATATGGGATAACATGGGACAGGCTCGATTGAATTAGGTGACCCATATCCACAGCTTGCATGATGGTAGTTAATAGAACATTTGCAAGTAAAATGAAAATGTATGGGGAAGGGGAATCACCTTGACGTATTCCTCTAGAAGGCTAAAAATAAGGGAGATGTTCCCCATTAAAATGAACACTAAAAGAGGTTGTTGTGATGCAAGCCATGACCAGAGTAACCCATCTATCATTAAAACCCAACTGCTACAAATAGGCTGTGAGGAAATCCCACTCGACCCTGTCATACGCCTTCTCCATATCAGTTTTTAGAATCAAATTGAATCTTTTCTTGCATGATCTCACTTTAAACTGATGTAGCACTTCTTGCACCACCATTATATTATCTTGAATCTACTCGCCACTGACAAATGCTGCTTGTTCTTTGGAGATCAGACTAGTAAGCCAAGGCTTAAGTCTGTTAGCCAAGACTTTTGAGATGATCTTATAAGCGAAATTACAAAGACTTATGGGATGGTACTGATCTATGCTTTTTGGGTGATGAACCTTAGGAACCAGTGCAATAATTGTTCTGTTTAAACGAGAAGGCATACTACCTGAGGTAAAGAAATCTTGAACTATTCTAATGACATCTGTTTTGATAATTTGCCAGTGATGTTGAAAGAAAAGGCCATTAAGGCCATCAGGTCTAGGAGTCTTGGAAGCACCCAGTTGAAAAGTAGCCTGGTAGACCTCCTCTTCTGTTACCACTCTCAGCAATTGTTCATTCATTTCTGTTGTTACCATTGCTGGACATTGTTGTAGAAAGGGGCCAAAATCACGATAGCCCACTGACTAATATAGTTGAGAAAAGAAACCTTGAGTCATCGCCTTTAGCTGAACTAGCTCCCTTATCCAGGTTTGGTTTTCATCCTTAAGCATATTGATTCTGTTTCGTTGTCTTCTTTGCATGGTACAGGCATGAAAAAATTTTGAATTCTTATCTCCCCACTTCATCCAGTTAATACGAGAACGCATAGCCCAGAATTGCTCCTCTTGATGCCACAGTTTTTGAATTTCAGCTCAGATGGAAGTGGCTAACTCTTTGTCTTCATACTGAAAGAATTTCCTATTAATGATTGTCTGCAGTTGTTGCTGGAGATGAAGTATACGTAGATGGCCATTGTTGAATTTTGACTTGCTCTAGCTTGCTAATTTGAGAGAAACAGCCTGTAATTTAGAGGCCAGAGAGGTAGTACTGCTATTCCATGAGTTTTGAATTACTGCTTGGCACTCTTGGTCTTGACTCTAAAAAGCTTCATAATAAAAGGTCTTTGCTCACTTGACAGGTTGAGAAGAAGTATGCAGCAAGACAGGACAGTGATTCGAGCCTATAGGAGGTAGAGCAAGCACCTCTGCAAAAGAATATAACAACCGCCATTCCGGGGAACAAAAAACTCAATCTAATTTCTCCTTCACCAAGTCATCCCCTGCTCGATTATTAGACCAAGTAAATTCACACCCTTTACTTTCTAATTCTAGTAAAGAACAATCACTAATCAAATTTCTAAAGGATGCCATTCGAGAATAAATTGGTGGTCTTTTTCCTACTTTTTCCCAAGGGAAGAGGAAATCATTGAAATCCCCGACACACGGCCAAGGTAAGGTGTTGACTACACATATGTCTCTACTAGTATCCCAAAACTCCTGCCTAGGCTAATAAGAAGAATGGGCATGCAGGCATGTTAAATGCATCGACGTAGCAGTAGAAGTGTCAAGGACTATGAGATCTAAATAATTCTCCTCCGATTGTAATACAGTAAGATCAAAAGGATCAATCCAAAACAGCGCAAGTCCTCCAGCCAAGCCTACGGGATCCCTTAAAAGGGAGTGAGGGAAGTGAAACCTACGTTGTAAGCTCCTCACAACTGACTCTATATTCTTCGTTTCCATTAAGATAACGATATCGGGCTTTTTAGAGGATAAAATAGCCTTAAGGGCTTGAATTGTCAGGGGATTGCCTAGCCCCTGACAATTCCAACTCAGTAGTTTCATTTAAGAGTTGGTGGCTGTTGAGGGCCAGCCACCAAAGCCTATTATGCAGGTTCTTCTGCCGCAAATACAAGGGTATCCAAGAGCTGAGACTCATCCAAATCTGAAGAGTAGCCTGCTCGAGTTTCATACGGGGAGTATCTCTTATTTTTCTTGCTTGATCCCATAGCTGTGATCGTTCTAGGGATTTTTGGTTTCTTTTGTTTCAGAGCTTCTAAAGGAGGATGCCGAATGCCCTTCAACTTAGCTCTTGCAGGTACCAGATCAGTTTGTTCTCAGAATTGGATTGATGGGGTCCATTCAAGAGGAGGAACCTGAGGGAATAACTGGAGTCGAAACAGGGGCTTCTGAAATAGGAGCAATGGGAGGTAGAGCTGGAACAAGCAACTGCATAGTTGGTGGGGTTTCAGGTATGGCCTCATCCATCGGCTTTACATTATCTGGGGGATTGTAAAAGGCTTCCCAATAGGGGCTAAGTTGTCTGACCTCTGCTCTCAGCCACGAGCCATAGGCCATTTTTGCTAGACCTTCAAATTGAGCTTCCTCATAAGGATAATCTTTACACATAGCTGCATAATGCTGAGCTTTCCACAGGAATAACAGTAGTGGGATAGACGCTCATAGCAAAAATCCAGCCACAAAGTTTTCCCTTCTATCCGAATGAGTTTTCCTGACCTTAAAGGTACTTTCAGGTCTAATTCAATCCGAACTCTCCCAGACATATCAGGTTTCACTTCAAGAACTCGTCCCACCTACTAGACAGCCTTACGCAGAAGCTGTTCAGTATTCCATTCCAAAGGTAAGCCTATCACGTGGACCCAAAATGTGCATTTGGAGAAATCATAGCAGTGTAAAGGCGTATTTGGTTGCCAAGGGCGCAAATGGACCAAATAGCCTGAGAATAACCAAGGACTTCCCGCTAATATTCTCTGTTTTTCACTTTCAGATCAAAATTTGATAATATACAGACCACCATTGCTAAGAGAGATCTCAACTTGATCCACACGCCATGCCCTCTTCATAGCAATTTGAAAAGCAGGTAGATTAACGGCAGGATTAGTAAAGATGTTACCCACCAGAATGAGGCGACACTCCTTGAGCTTGTCCGATGAAGGTACGTCATCCCAAACCTCCAATTCTTGTTCCGAACACAGTCGTCCCAGACGGTGATACAACGCAGCAATGCGCGAGGGTCTATTGCTCTCTTCCGTGGCCATGATTAACCTTCGAGTCACCAATAGCCTACTATTGACAGAAACCCATTGCAGAAACTATCTCCCTTAGGTTGCATGTCAAAGATCGACGACATGCATCACTGCACCCACAGAGACGAACCAAATTGAGAAAGCCAGGGCCAAGCAGACAGGGGTGAAGAGAAGAAAAAGCTTCGAGGAAACAGAGAAAACTGAAAACTTTACATGCAAGGCAAAGCTAAAGAAATAGGGTGAGACAAAGGTGCGAAGCTGGTGGAAGCTGAGACTCGAGGGAGAAATGTGAAGAAGAAGACAAAGTAGAGGGCGGAAATGTAGAAGACGACATTGAAAAGCTCGAGCATGGCGCGAGAGAGAACTCTAGCATAGACGAGAGAAAAAGATGATGGCTGCTATTGTTTGATGATGTGAAGTTGAAGACGTCAAAATTTGGCGAAATGTTCAATTAGTAAATGCAATTAGACATTAAAAGCTTCATTTGGATAAATGATATGCCATGATAAGATCTCATTTGATCTGCGAAATTGATTTTGTAAGGACTGAGTTGGATTAGTGATATAGGCTGAAAGTGTCATTGTTCTGTTTTGAAGTACTTTTCTGTCTTGTTGAATTTTTACAATTTTTTGTGAATTGATTCTGGAAAAATTTTCCTTTCATAAAAAGTGTACAACGCATTTGAATCAAGTTCATCGAAAACTTTCAGAAAATAAAAGGTTCTTTTGCTATTTTTAATTGGCTTCACAAAGTGCAAGGATTCTGCTGAAAACTGATTTCCAAAGCCGACCTTTGGTCATTCTTCTATTTTTATAAAATATTCACTGAAGATTTCAAAAAAAATTTAAACTAAACTTAGAGCCAACATTTTAATCTTTCATATGAGTTAGTTTCATTAAAATTGAAGCTGGTTTGGTCGTCCATAGGGTTGATTATTGCGCCTATTCAATTCGCGCCCAAACCCTCAAGTTTGTCTTCTTTAGACTCCATATTTGTTTCATTATTTTGATGAAATTAAAGTCCTCATTTGCAAATTTCCAAAGCATGAACTTTGTTCATCAATGTTTCAATTAGATTCACACAAGTTTTAAGGAATTAATTCCAAGATTTGTTGGCTTTAACTACAAATCATTTAAGGGAGGTTTGCATTGTCTTCGAAGTTAAAATTTGTTCTGACATCTGAATGGAGATTGATTTTTTTGCACTAATCCATTGCCCATTTCAATAAAATAAAAACTGAGAAGTTGTTTGACACATCTTGTTCTAGTTGTAAAAGGTTTTTCATGCATTTTAAAAGTCATTTGATATTTTTCTCAATTTTTTCATGTTCAGGCCCGAACAGGGTCAGGTCCTGAACCATTTGGGATAAATCACTAATTTCGGGTCAATTTGCTTAAAATTGGGCTAAGTGGTCTTCTTGATATTTGTTATACAGATCATTAGCTTTCAAATTCCACTTGAATTGCATTATCTGGAACTCATTTGGTCGGTCATGTGCTTTCAAAATTAAATGGCCTGAATTTCCGAAACAATGAATAAGTGATCCTATTTTGGGCCCACTCATTTTGTTTGTTGGCTTGAAAAACAAGACCATTTGTTCTAAATGCATGCTTAAGCTCTCACATATGTGAATTCTCAAGGCTGATGTATGCTCATGGGAAATCTTGGGAAACTTTAGACCCTAATTTATGGATAAATTTGTATTGACTACCGCTCGTGAACACAAACCAATCACCAATTATCATAACTCAGTCAATCCTAGAGATCTAAGTTGGGACGACATGTGCACAAATCAAAGGCCGACCCCGAGGCCGTCATTTGTTGATTTCATGATTTGTTTTGGTCCTCCATCTTAATTTTTTGTATGATATGTGGTGTGTGCATTGTATGCTTAGTACCTCAAGTAGTTTGATTTAAATGATATTTCATCAAGACATCCCAAGGAGGAGGTGACCATAGACCGATGTCCAATCTGACCCTTAATTTTGCATTCATTCAACCCCGATCATGTCTCAAGATTTCCATCAAAATTTCTAACAATACCCAACGAGTTGCAGGTTTTACTTTTCATGCCCTTAGAGTAACTTGTTTATTACTTGTCTTGGGTGTTTACTTTCTTGCAAGACCATTTCATTACTTGTGTACTTTAATTTGTGCAATATTTAGCTAGTTTAGAATTGCATGAAAAAACCATCCATGCATGATCACCCTTTGATGCTTCTAAATGAACTTGCACAAAAAAAAAAAAAAAAAAAAAAAAAAAAAAATGTAAAAGCAAATGCATGACCACCTTAGGTAACAACTATATCATTAGGTACCGAAAGGGTGCTAATAAAAATATTAATATAACTTAAGTCCATGAATCCATGAGCTCTGGTTGTGTGGAAATTAAGGGAATACTCCTAACTTGTGATTTGGGTTTCTAGCCAGCCCCTAAAGGAAAGGCCAGTGGCGACTCTTAGTTAACATTTTAGGTTGTCTAAAGAACCTTAAAATGAACCCCTGTTAGACGATGTATGAGTTTGGAAGAACCCATATTTTTAATTGACAGACCTCTTGGATGAGCATAAAAGACAATGTATTCTAGCCTTCTTTATGTGAATGCGCCTTGAGAACTGTTACTTGAACAAATACCCCTAAACCTATTCATTAGAGGGCTTTTGCCGCCTTGAGGGGTAGGTCCCAACACTAGTATTTTGTTAAGTTTCCTTTTCAGTTTAAGTAGAATATTGTGTTTCCCTATTTTATTATATTTTTTTTCTGTCTAGTGATTCATATTTCAACTAGGAGCAGAACTTTGGAGAGTCTATAAATATCATTGAATTCTTTCTTTTCAATAAGGATGATAATCATTTGAATTTTGCAATCATTTGAATTTGGCAATATTTTGCTTTGGGATTATGTGATGTAACTCTTCTTTTTTAGGATGATGCTTAGGAAACCCTAAATGAGATGCTTAGAAAGCTTCCGGTGTGAAGGCTAAAGGTTTATTCTTTGTTGTGGGACTGGTTCTCCTACATCATTATGATTTATGATCACTAATTTAAAAGGTGTCATTTACAAAGGTGGGATCTTCAAATTTAAACATAAGGATTTTTAAATTAAACATTTTAATCCGCTTTTTGCCCACCAAAATTTGGACAAATTTAGAGACTAATAGCACGACTATAAAACGCACATAGTACTTAGGCCACCAAAAGTGGAGTTTTACAGGCAAAACTCATGATGTCTTTTTATGTACTCATGATGTCTCCACCAAAAGCAGATTTTTCTTTGGGTTAAAAAATAAACTTGAACTCATGATGTCGCCATTTCCAGCGCATCTGTCTTTTCCTCCATAGTCACAACCGTACCGAATTAATTTCGGACCAATCAGTCTCTTTTGGGGTAGATATGGAGGAGAGAGGCATATCGTTTTCATAGAATAAAGGAAGATGGGAATAGCGAATCTATATGCGGCGCATGCAGGAAAGGTCGAGAATTTTCTTCTTTTGTTTTCGTATGCATGAAAGGTCAAGACTTTTCTTCCTTTTCTTTTATTTTTTCATGAAAAAATGACATTACAAATCTTATAACTTTTACACAATATTTATTTTGGATTCTTAACTTCTCAATTGATCAATTAAATGTCATAACTTAAAAAATAATAATAATAATTGCATGTCATAATTTTTAATGTGGTGAACATAAATTTTAATTGTCATTTGGCTTTTTCAGTAAGAAAAATAGTTATCATCACTCAAATAAATGTTTTTAAAAGTTACCATACTCAAGTTATCAATTAAAAACTCATAATATAAAGGTGAATATTGCACGAAAGTCATGATATATATGGTATCACTTCCTCTCTCTTTTCTTGTATGTGGCGTATGCATGAAGAGGCAAAACTTTTCTTTTCTTTTCCTTGTTTTAGGTCAGTGGCAAGACTCTATTGATTGTTGGTAAAAAGGGGAAAATTAAAAATATAAGGGAAAATAAATTCAAGGACTTTAACCATAGATACAACGACGAGTTTCCTCCTAAGCAAGTTGCTTCCTTTCTAGTGGTTGGAAGCGAATCCAAACACTTTATAGAGACCGCCCAGCACGTTCCGATAAGGGCATGAAAGGGATGTCAATTTGGACATCAGAACATGCTCCGGATCGTCCATTTCGTGGCATCTGTTAAAAACAACTTTTGTTCTTTTCCATTTTGGCACCCATGCATTCATGCATCCGCTTTCTTTTACAAATTTCCCCGTCTTTTTTCTGTGTGTGTTTTTATTGGTAGCTTTCTAAATAATGTGACATTTAGTTAGTAAAAAAAGGGGTCAAAGATAAGGAAAATGAGCTTCTAATTTGGCCACTCAACATGATTAGTAATTCAATAAGTTATAAATGTGCACTAAGCAAATATTTCATATTTAGTCATTCACTTAATTAGCTATATCACTCCACCTTAAGCAAGCTAATATTCGTATTTGTAGAATACATGAAAAAGAACACACATCGTTATATAAATATATACTCTTATATGTAATTTGAAAATAAGAACACTACAAGTGCCATGCAATGCTCACTTAAGTGCTCTAATATCTAAGAAATGTTCACTTTAGTGCCCAAACTTTCGAAAGATCGCATTCACCCAACTGCCAGAAAGCCAATGTGGCATGGCACTTGTGAACTTTTTTATGGCACTCAAATCATCAATTGAAAAGTTATATGACACTTAAGTGATTGAAGAAAAAATGTATTACACAATGAGAGCCATATGATAATTATGGCACTTGTGATGTTTCTTTACCATTGAATTTGTTAGCATTCAATTCATTTTATGTCCTTGTTTTCCGTATGTAGTTGATACTACTGTAATAGTCATTTCACTTGCAGCTAAGAACTTTTTTATAATTTTCACAGGCATCGTTAAGATTTGACATGTGTACAAATAAGAATTAAGAGCAAAAGAGAATGGTGTAATTTTGATAAATTCCATAAGTAAACAATAAATGAGCTATTTTATAAGCTTTACAAGATGATTGTCTAAAGTAACAAAATATTATAATATCACGCGCAATTAAATAGGATCAATTGATGATATGCACAATAAGAAAAAGACAATGCACAATCCTAAGAGATATAGAGAATTAAGGGAGATATGCATAATCTCCTAAATGTATCACAAACATCCTCTCGAATGCAAGGTAACGTAGAAGAATCTATAGGAGTTTAGAGAAAAGATCTTGAAAACTCCTAGGTGGACGTACCATAGTGAAGACATCAAATAGTCTGATCAATTGATGAATTGAAGATGAGGATGAATAGTGCCCTAAAGCATGTGATAGCATATGAAATGATGGTCTATTTCAATGTGCTTAATGTGCTTATGAAAAACATCAATTACATGCTATATAAATAGCACTCCAGTTATTGCAACAAATGACCATTCCACTATTGTGAAAACCCATGTCCTCTAATAACTATCGTTACCATAATAATTATTGCATCAAGTAGAGCACAATATTCCGGTTCCTTGCTAAATCGAGTGGCAAGTCATTTTTCTATATGCCAGGAGACAAGTGAGAGTCCTAGAAAGAAGCAGAGCGGCAATCAAGAGGGTTACTAGCCCAGTCAACATCAAAATAAGCTGTCAACTCTATGATAGAGCGAGTAAATAATTGAAGACCATAAAATAACATACTGAAGAATCTGAAGAACGATAACAAAGTGAGTCGTAAGTGGCATAGTCATGAGCCAATTGGTAAACAGCATAGACAGTGTCAAAATGAGTAGTAGTGAGATCTACAACACTTCCATAAAAGCTACGAAAATATAATACAGGGTTCCGAGAAATATGACACTGAACTTTAGAAAAAGGCTCACAACTGTCTGGCAACATTGATGCTCCTCAAGGTACATTTCAAGGAGGCAATTATAAAGCAATACCAAATTAGTAGGTCAAAGTGCAGATATGGTGAATCTGGAATAAAGTGACGGAGGATATGAAGAGAGCCGTCAGTGACACGGGTGAGGGAATTGTTCCATTGAATATACTTCTTCAAGATTTTGCATATATATCGGCCTCTCTCAAGCCATAGCTCATCGTCAACGAATCAATTGGTTATGCAGTTGCATTACAGGGCAAGTTCTCCGCTGGCAGGTAGCCACTCGCCATGAAACGTTCCAGGGAAAGTAGTTTCCAGGATAATCGTATGCGTTCTCTGAGTGTGCTTTCTGCCGAAGGAGATTTGCCCAGTAATTCTTCTGCATTTATGCAGATAGGGTTTTCTCTTTTTTCTCACTTCTCATTCTGTTCATACCTTTCATTCTGTATTTCATATGAATCGCCGCTCGACTTCATGCAATCGACTCATGGAGGAACTCTCAGCTTCCGCAATCATGATCATAGTACGTAACTCCTCTTAGCTAGTCCTTATTTGTTGTTTTTCAGGTCATGGGGTTAATGCATGCACGTACGTAAATGCTAGTTTCCATCTTTATGCAACTTTTGTATATTAATTTTATTAATCTAAAAAAAATATTTTAATTTTCAGTCCTCTTGCTTGTACTGCATTTTCATTTCTTTTATTTACAAAGTGGAGCTTTTATATAGCTTGCATTTATTTGGTCTTCTAAATTTGGGGATCATTGTTCAAAAGTCCTAAATTTCTAGTATAACAGTAAATTCAATTCTAAACTTTTCAATCTACTTCTCTATTCGATATTATAAGGAAGTCTATTTATAGCAAGCAAAGACCCGAGCAAGCATGCATCTTGGGTGCCCCTTGTTGAGTTCCCCACTAGCCCCTTCTCTAAAAGGCATTTTCAATCCTTCTAGCAAATCCTAAAAATTTTGACAATTTGCCAATTTAGTTCTAAATCTTTTGAAGATTTCTCAATTCAGTCCTAAACCTATTATTTGGGTAATTGGCCAAAAAGACTACATTGGCAAATCATCAAAAAGAACTAATTGGCAAATCGCAAAAAGTTTTAGGACTAAATTTGTACAATTAAAAGGTTTAAAATTAAGTTGGCTGTCATATAATAGATTTAGGACTGTTTGAACAATTTTCCCTCTAAATTTGCAAGTAACATTTCTTATGTGAGCAAGATTCTAATTTTACCTTTTAAACATAAAGAAAGATTATTAAAAAATACATAAATATAGAATATGGGAACAACAATTAAATCTGAGTTGATTTGCACATAATATCTGTACATCCTGTAAAAGCATGAAGAGACCGATTGTGGAGTGGCACGATCTAATTTGGATCATGGAATCAGCCAACATAATTTCTTTGGCTTGCTTCATAGGAGATAGAGATATGCCTCAGACAGTAGAGATCATATTGTAATGGATGCCTTCAATCAATAACTAGTGCAAATTCTATATGATCGTTATAGAAGACAGAACACATTTATTCTTCCAATGCAACTGGACTAGAAATACATGGCGTAGTATCCTGGCAAAACATAGGATTCGGCAGGAGGATGGAATGATGAACTTCAATGGATGATCAAGGCTACCAAGGGCAAAGACTTGGTGGCAAGACTCCTCAAGGTGTCATTCCTAGTGATCATACATTTCGTTTGGATGAAGCATAATTGTATTCGTTTCCAAAGTAAGTCAAATTATATCCATATTATTTTGGCTAAGATTTGTAAAATCGTTAAGAGGTATAATTTCACTCTATAAAACTCTAGACCTTCTTAGGCTAATGTTGTATTGCTTACTACATGCAGACTTCCTTTCTCCATCTTCTTGCATTGTTAAATTTGTATTCATGGGGAATGCCCTTGAACTTGCTTACTTTATCTGATAAATGATACATTTTATGTCACGTCCCGATCCTTCGAGCCTGTGCCTATCCATACTTGGTCGATATAATAGCGATGTCCCAAGACGCATTACCGACTCATTCATTTTAATATACGTATGCAGAAGCATATATAAAATCCCCCAGACGATAAAACAATGGGATAGGAAAGTAGGGCCACAAATTTCAAACCTAAAAACAACCACATTTATATATAAAACATAATCAGTCATACATATATATTATATATATATATATATATATATATATATATATATATATATAGACACAATACAAACCAAACCTTGTATATCCATACACATAAGGTTTAACAAATAGGGGTGGGGGTTTCCAAACCACTACGGGTCATCATCCTCCTCAATTTCTCCTTCTTTTACACTCCAGCTTGAGCCTACTGCTGAGTACACAGGAGAATCTGCATCATCAAGCTTAGGATCCTTCGCGTCTACCATCGATCCACCCTTAAGATCCGTCGTACATTTTCCAAAAGTAACCTCCATTACATATAGAGGTATCTCAGATTCTGGTACAGGGTCCTCTCTTTGACCATTATGATATGACGATACCATGACTAGTATTGGTGGGGCACCTTTTTGGGTAAACCCGCATCAACCCAAACTATGGACTTCACCAGAACATACTCTAGTCCATCATGGTGCCCATCTATCAAAATATGGTAACTCTGTTCTGTGAATTTCTTTGGTTGGCCAAAATGTTCAGGAGGGGCTGTCATCTATAGACCTGAATTGTTATCCCACAATGAGGTAAGATGACATCTCAGCAAATTCAACCCCCTAAGACTTGATTAGGAAGAAAATACGCCTTAAGGGCTGCCTAAGCACAACCACCAGTCAGAGGACTTACCTTGGCCTTAGTTTCCTTCCTGCAAGTCAATACAATTTATAATCGCATCGAGTCATATCAACAATTAATTCACCACATTGGATCAAATCATCGATTAATCGACCTAGTCGATTACATGTCAATAGAACTATCACACGGTCATTTTGATTATACATTCCCAACTCTTAATCACGGCCCAACGGGCACAACCAATTCCAAGTTCAGTGGTAAATCACGATCCAGTGGGCATGGCCTATGCTAGGAAGTAAATCATGGCTTAGTGGGTACAACCGATTCCAAATTCTGTGGTTAATTACAGCCCAATGGGCACAGACATACTTTGGCGGTTTTCTTGATCCAACTCTTAATCTCACACTGTTGTTTTCCAATCAAAAACTAAAATCAAGGAAATTTAGGAACAAATTCCTAAAATGACAATTCACTCATAATTAGTGCAAATTAGAACTCAATTAAATAAATAGAAAGCACCACTACAATCAGCACGAGATTTCAGTCAACGGATATCCTGGTCTAATTTTTCAAAAATAAATAAATAATTAAATATTATAAAAATTAATTATTAAATGCCATAAATATGACTTAGACCTAGTAAAGCCTAATCGGAAGCCGAGACGATCCTGGAAAATTTCTAAACTACTCTAGATAAATACTAAAGCTTGTCTAGGCTCTAACTATACTACTCTAACCACCTAACATGCAATCACAATTAATTAAATTGCTAATCTAATCTAACTATCCACCTAATCCAATCTTAATCAAAACTAATCAACCCCTAAATGTCATTAACTTACCAAGCAAGGATTAGTGAGTTAAACTCATATGTTTAACAATCTGCTTGGATCAAAACGATGGGGTCAAAGCAAGGCTCGATCTACTCCAAAGTGGGCTTGCCATTCGGGGTCTAGAAACGGGCTAGAGCGGGCCAAAACATTGGCTGAAAACCCACTAATTTACAATCTATTTAGGGGTTGAAAGGTGGCTGGTCCGGGGCTGATTGGGCGAGACAAGAATCGGTGGGGCTGCAGCGGTACTCGACGGTCCTCACGGTGGCTAAACGGAGGCTAGACGGCGGTAGTAGAGGCTCTGATGACGGTCCTCGGCATCCTGGCAAGCTGCTAGATGCATGGCTGACGAGACAACGCTGCTAGAATGGTGGGGGACATGGCTGAGGCGGAGGGCATGCATGGCGAGCGGTGGCGCGTGAGGACCGCGAACGACAGTCCGGTGGGCAGCAACGATGTTGACAGGCTTCTCTAGCTTTGTTGGGGTGTTGAACAGCAAGAATAGAGGAGCAGGGAGGGCATCGACGGCTGGAGGGGATGAGGAAAGAGAGAGGGGGCAAGGGGGCCACCATGAGCCTCCATCCTAATCTTCTTGTCCCTTTGACCAATCCCCTCCACCAGCTGGCTTCCTTGGACAAAAATCAGCCACCAAGGCCCTATCTAGAAGCCTTGAAAGGGTCCATCAGTCATGGGTGGTGGGGGGCTACGAATTTCATGTGTTTTCCCTCAAATTGGACACCAAATGTTTCTCAATTCAATTCAATTTGACCTCTAAAAATTTTGTTATCAAGTCCTTGATCAAACTGATATTTTTCCTCACCAATTGATTCCACTTGCATCCTAATTATGCGATAAAAAACGGTCCTTGACATTTTCTGGACAAAAATGGCCCTATAACGACTTTTTCGGAAAAAAGTCTCGGTGTGCAGAAAAATCTTTGGAGGCTGACTCGATGTTCCTAAAATGACCTGTGACATGATAGAACTTTCAATTTCTAAAATCGGATTCAATTTCGCAGTTAATTTCAATCCGTCACGATTTTAGCGTGACCTAGGTTACTAAGTAGCTTTTAGAAATTTTTAGTGCAAATAACCTGTGATTGATTTTCTTTGAGTGACAATGAACCTCTTCGATACATTGACAACTATTGGTTGTCGTGAAAATCTCGAAGATTCAAATACGGACACAAGGTATCAAAACGATAGAAAAATCAATCTAATGCCAATTGACGAGAATTTTGCAATTTAGTGGGATCACCTATGTTTAACCACGCATCTCAGTCGAACCGACCTACTTCTGATCTCTAATCGATTTTTAATTGTGTCGTAATGATCTCGACAAATGAGCACGGTCGAGTAGCCGAATCTTGGTCGAATCCTCAAGTCTATTTGCCTTAAAATCTCTTAATGACTTCCTTAGATAATCTATTACCTTACGAGTGATCAGTTTTGAGAATAGCACTATAGGCGCGTCAATGAAATGCCCGATTTATTCAATCGAAAGTAGAACTGAAATTTTAGAATGTCACAACTCTTTCTCTCTTATAAAAATTTCGTCATCGAAATTCAAACATTTACACACTTTGAACAAAAAGGTGTGGGTACAAACGTCTTATCGACTCTTTAGTCTCCCGGGTTGCTCCTTCAGTGACCTAGTGTTGCCAGACCACTTTGACCAACGAGATGGTCTTTGTACGTAGAACTTGCTCTTTCGATCAACTATTTGAACCGGGTTTTCAACATACGACACTCGGTCGTCCACGTCCAATTCCTCAAAATTATGCACGTGGGTCGGGTCAGGCTCATATTTCCTCAACATTGACATGTGAAAGACGTCGTACACTTGCGCCAGTCTCGACGGCAACACAAGACGATACACTAAAGTCCTGATTCTTTCAAGAATCTCAAACGGACTTACGTACCTCGAACTCAGTTTTCCTTTCTTGTCAAAGCACGAAATTCCCCTTATCGTTGACACCTTCAGAAAAAACATGATCACCAACTTGGAATTCCAAACGTCTTCAATGCTTATCTATGTAGCTTTTTTGGCGACTCTGAGTGGTCTTTAATCCGCCTCTGATCATTGCAACGGCATCCACTGATTGCTGAACCAACTCTAGGTCTGTGATCTTTCTTTCCCTAACTTCATCCCAACACACGGGTGTTTTGCACGCTTTGCCATACAACGCTTCAAAAGGAGCCATCTGAATGCTCTACTGATAACTGTTGTTGTAGGAAAACTCCATGAAATGAAGTTGTTCTTCCCAACTTCCTTTAAAATCTAGTACACAAGCTCGCAGCATATCTTCAAGGGGCTGAATTGTTCTCTTAGACTAGCCATCCGTCTGAGGATGATATGACGTATTGTACTGCAGCTTTGTACCTAAAGCACTCTGCAAGCTCTTCTAAAAGATGGCGGTAAACCCTGGATCTCAATTTGAGGTAATCGTAACCGGCACTCCATGCAGTCGAACTATCTAGCGCACGTATAACTTGGCGTGCCTATGCAAGTCAAGATCCTTTTGCACTGCAATAAAATAAGCTGACTTTATCAACTTGTCGTCTACTACCCAAATAAAATCATTACCTCTCTGACTCCTTGGTAATCCAATCATGAAGTCCGTCATGATATACTCCTATTTCCACTCTGGGATATCAAGAGGTTGCAGAAGTCCTCTCGGCTTACAATGTTAAGCTTTGACCTGCTGACATGTCAAACACATGGCGACATGCTTTATGAGATCCACCTTCATACCAGACCATCAATAGTGTTGACATAGATTTTGATACATCTTGATTGAATGCTATAACTGCTACGATGAGCTTCTGATAAAATATCCTCTCTAAGCTTCACATCGTTAGGTACAGACAATCATCCTCAGAACTTCGATGTTCCGTCATCAAAAACATAAAAGTCAGCTTTTCTCTATTCAATATTTTCTTGCAAAATTTTTTATCTTGATTAGTACATCCGACTCAATTCTGAGGGTGGCCATAAGATGAGAAAGGTGGCCTACCTCAAATTTGAAAATCGAATCTCGAGCTCGCTCGATTAAATTCCACTCCTTAACCAACATGTGAGCAACTGAAGACTTTCGGCTCAAAGCGTTGGCGACCTTATTTGCTTTTCCTAAGTGATATAAAATATCACAATCATAGTCTTTCAGAAGTTCCATCCATCGGCGTTGTCTCATGTTCAACTCCTTCTGAGAGAATAGGTACTTGAGACTTTGATGATCCGTGAAGATTTGAAATATTTCTCCACAAAAGTAATGTCTCCAAATCTTCAACGCAAATATAATAGCTGCGAGTTCTAAGTCATGCGTCAGGTAGTTCAATTCATGAGGTCTCAACTGGCGGGAGGCGTATGCAACAACCTTACCATAATACATCAGCATGCAACCTAATCCTTTGAACAACGCATCACTTAAGATCTCATACCCTCTAGGTTCAGATGGAATTGTCAGCACAGGTGCGGTAGTAAGCTTTTGCTTCAGCTATTGGAAACTACACTCCACTTGTCTGACCACACAAACTTTTTGTCCTTCTTCGGGAGTCTTGTCAAAGGTGACGTCAAAGCTGAAAATCCCTCCACAAATTGTCTGTAATAACCTGCCAAACCCAAAAAACTTCTGATCTCTGTCATGGTAGTCGATCTTGGTCAGTTAATCACTGCTTTAATTTTGGATGGGTCCACAGAGATTCCTTCTCCTGAAATTACATGACCTAAAAACGCAACACGAGCTAGCCAAAACTCGCATTTGCTAAACTTAGCATACAGTTGATGAATCCTTAAGGTCTGGACCACTAATCTCAAATGATCCTCATGCTCCTCAACACTTCTTGAATACACCAAAATATCATCGATGAACACGA
Organism: Eucalyptus erythrocorys; assembly: GCA_014182555.1. Lineage (NCBI taxonomy): Eukaryota > Viridiplantae > Streptophyta > Magnoliopsida > Myrtales > Myrtaceae > Eucalyptus > Eucalyptus erythrocorys. Next base: position 31,250,224 of record CM024601.1, on the reverse strand, counting down.
TCACAAATTGATCCAGATATTCCTTGAATACTCGGTTCATCAAATCCATAAAAGTAGCTGGAGCATTCATCAACCCGAACGGCATTACAGTTAACTTGTAATGGCCATACAGAGTACGAAATGCTAACTTTGGAATGTCTTCTTTCTTGATCCTCAACTAATGATATCTTGTCTTCAAGCCGATTCTTGAAAATATTGACGCTCCTTGTAACTGATCAAACAAGTCATCAATCCTCGGGAGTGAATACTTGTTCTTGATTGTCACTTGATTGAGTTGGCGATAGTCGATGCACAAGCGCAACAAACTATCCTTCATCTTCATGAGTAGATTTGGTGCTCCCCAAGGTAATGCATTAGGATGTATGAATCCCTTATCCAATAACTCTTGCATCTGCACCTTCAGTTCCTTCAACTCTGATAGCACCATCCGATAAGGAGCCTTAGAGATTGGCTCTGTCCTAGGTGCTAACTCAATCACGAACTTGATCTCTCTCTCTCTCTGGCGAAAATCTTGGCAATTCCTTTGGGAAGACATCTGGAAATTCTTGCACAACCGAAATATCTTCAATATTCAGCTCCTCGACTGTTGTATCCATGACAGTCGCCAAGTAACCTTGACAACCCCCGTCTAACAAACAGGTTGCCTCTTGCAACGAGATTAGGGAGATCGAGGGTCCTCCTCAATTTACTACAAACTCGAAGCTCTCACCCCTTAATGAGTTATACTTAATCGACTTGCGATAGCAATCCATTTTAGCTTGTTGCTTGGTGAACCAGTTCATGCTAATCATCAAATCAAAGTCATACATAGCTAGGACTAACAAGTCTATTTTCCCCTCTCGCTCACCAATCGCTAACCTGCAACCAGAACAACCCAAAGTAGCTAACACCTTATCCTTCAATGGTGTGGATATGCTAACTATAGATTCCAACAATACAGGACTTAATCCTATTAGCTTAACATACTGGCTCGGCAATAAAAGAATGAGTTGCTCCTGGGTCAAACAAAGCATAAGTAGGATGCTCGTTCAACTAAACCATACTTGTAATCACGTCAGGCGTAGCCTTTGCTTGACCTTGAATGATAGCATATATCGTGCCTTGAATCGAGGTTGGAGCTGTCCTCCTTGTGGTGCATTCTGAGGTGCATACCTTCTAATCTAACCCAACGGTGGTGATGGTGGCAACTGTTGAGGTCTCCCCTGTCTTCTAGGACAATTTCTGGCTATGTGACCCGGCTAGTCACACTCAAAACAAGTACCCGGCCTAAAATTACATGGGATTAATCCGTGTCGCCATCCACACAAGTGACACATGCCATTCTGACCAAGCCCTACCTTCCCAACTCCACTCTTCCTGTTGGGTGGGATCTGAAATCTACCTCCAATCATGGGCTTGTTTCCATGAAGAATCACATCTCTGTTCAATTTAACCTCAATCCTTACGAGGTGGCTTATTCGTTCAAACTCCTTTTCAGCAGCTAGGCTCGATTATATAACTCCCGGTAATCCTTTAAATCGAACGACACTAGCAACTGTTTCAATTCTTGTCGAAGATCATTCTTGAACCTTCGAGCCTTGTCTTCAGGGTCTTAGATTAATCTCAGTGCTATCACGACCTAATTTTTCGGGGTACCCCACCTAGATTTTAGGTTAATGGATTACTGAGCTTAGACTTAACTCGAGCTCTCCCAAGCCCATATCAATTCGCGACTTAATTTCAAATATCTAGCATGTAAAAATGAGTCGCCACTAATCAGTTTGCGGTAGGTCGATTAGACACCAAAGTAAAGTAATGGGAGTTTTACTTTACTTCTACGAACCAGAGATTGTATGTTTGGGGACTTGATTACGCTAGATTTCTCTAACGCCCTTTCGGTACCTTTCTTTTTATTCTTGAAAAATGTTTGGCAAGTAGCTTGAATTGATTTTAATTATCTCCCTAACATGTGAGGTGATCATGTGGGTGCGCAAACCACCAATTTAGCACTCAAGAAAACAAATAAGAAAAACGTAAGACTTACCTCATAGTAACGAAAGCATCTGCAATGTTAAGTCAGAATTCACATCAACAATCCTAGATATGATTTCTAATTAACAAGCAATCACTCAATTTTTTATTTTTTCAATTATTCAATGAGAATCATGCAATGCATTTAATCTAACATGAAATAACACGACAGGGCAACATGATGTAGACTATATAATACGAGTGAAGTAATTCCTAAAGAAATGCGATAATTAAATGCAATCTAAATGACCGAATGACCTAACTCTAATGACGGGCAAATTCTAATTTAAATGAACCCAATTCTATATGACGTGCATTTTATGAATCTAATCCTAATGACGTGTGCATGACATTTTTTATTTTATTTTTTTAAGGGAATGTAATTTATTCTAAAGCATGCAAAAATGCAAAAATGCAAAAAATGATCTAGCTAGATCAAGATTCTGTCTAATTTAAACTAAGGATTAAGTCATATTAAATCCTAACTTTAAACTAAACATTATCTTAATCTAAAATGCAATTTATATAAAAAGATGACCTAAGTTTAAAATGGAACATGCAATTCTAACCTTATATGCACAATGATTTTTTGTGTTTTTCTTTATGGAATTCGAATTAAAACTAACACGTGATTAAACATGCAACTCAAATAAAAACTAACAACTTGAATGAATGCACTTTTTCTTTTTATATTTTTCTAAATTCGAAATAAAATCCCTATTCTAGATATGCAAGATAACAAAACAAACTGAATCCTAATTTAAATATTTTTTGGATTTTCTTAGTGCTTTTCCAAAACAAGCAATTATCAATTAGATCTAAACAATCTAGATATTCAACAAATAAATGATTAAAATAATCGAAAAAATAACCTGTTGTCTCACAGGTCAAATTAGCGATTATTCTAATCCTAATTATCACGACAAAGATATTCAAAATAATTAAAAATCTAATCCGAAGTCTTACAGATCAAATTAATAATTATATTAATTGCAATTAAAACAAACCCCAAAAATTAATATAATTAGAAAAATGACCCGATGTCTCTCGAGTCAAATTAATAATTAAGATAATTTTGGGAAAACTCCTACTGATAATGCCTACAATATCCATAACCTAAAAGTCACCTTACAAATTCAAAATTAAACAATAATAGCAAAACTAACTAAAAATAAAGTAAAATAATATAAAATAAGAAAAATAAAGAAAAAATGAACAACCTAAGGAAAATAGGGGGGCAACAAAATCGTCGGCTTCGGGCAGGGGGTTGTCGTTGGTCGGAGCTTGGGCAAAAGGCAGCAACGGATGGAGCGGCTTGGTAGGGACGGCTAAGCGTCTGCACGGAAGAGGGCCCGATGCAGTGTCGCAAGGGGCGGCGCGGTGGCGTCGGTGGTGCTCCGAGCGAGGCGGTCGCGATTGAGGCGGATCGGCGATGGTGTAGGCGCGGCGAGAGGGAGGCGCGGCGGTGCGACTAATTTGGGGGCTCTGGTGGCGTCCGGATCCCGTGTCGCAGATGGAGAAGGTTGCAGGCGCGGGCATCAGAAATCGGAGACGTTCAGTGAGGGAACTGCAGGCGCACCGTGGGGAGGCTCGTAGCGAGATGGCCGGCAGCGAGACATCACTCGACGTGTGCGGGCTCGGATCCGGGCTCGGCGTCGTGGGTCGGCAGCAAGTCGGGCGAGATCGGCCTTTCCGGTGTGGTAGATCGGGCTCGAGCGGGTGCGGGACTGAGCAGAGGGCGGTGAAGCTGAGTGATGCTGATGCGGTGAGACAGAAGCAGTGGAACCGGCGACCGGGGGCGCGGTGCGAAGAAACGCGGTGAACGGCAACAAAAGGCGCGGTGGCTTGCGTTTCGCCGGTGTGGATCTTGCGGATGGAATTCGGCAGCTTGATTGGCGAGGGGGGCATGGCGCGAACGGACCAACGAGGAAGAAGAACAGTTCCCTTCTATCCTCTTTTTTTTTAAAAAAAAAAAATTTTCTCTCACCTGACACTGTCTCTCACCTGTCTCTCTCACTCTGTCTCCGTGCACTTTCTTTCTTTGCTTTTTTCTTCTATTGCTGTCCTTCCCGCCTTTGACTTTTCACCTTTTTCTTCCTCTTCTTTTGTGTTGCTTTTTCCTTTTTGACCTGGACGGCTTCCCCTTTCTTTCACTCTTCTTTTCTTCAACTTTCAATCGAAGACCCCTAAAAAACCTATGAAAATTCACTCACTTTTTTCAGTTTTGCATTTTTTCGACGAAGAGAAAAGCCGCCCTTCACGTGAAGCCTTTGATCCTCTATTTATAGAGGAAACACTCGAATTTTGTAGGTGAGATATTCGCTCAACAACAACGAATTTGATTCTGCGGGTGAGATATTTGCTCAACAAGTCGACCCAATCGCTAAGGATCATCCGGAATTTTTGCGAAGATTTTTTCGAGATAATCACCTTAACCATTAAAGATAAACCATTAACCGACTTTAAAATCTTTCAAAATCCCATTCTGCAACCAAAATATTCTATCTTATCAATTATTTCTTATCCCCCTTTTTATTTTCATTTTCATATTTTCATTTTCATCATTTTTCATTTTCATTTTTTATTAAGGATAAATTGAATACTAAATGATAATGAAATACTTTATAAAAATAGTCAAAATTTTAGGTGTCAACAGCTGCCCCTCTTTGAAGGTGAGCTCGCAGAGGTTGTCTTCAAACACAAATTGAGACCTAAATTTTGATAATATGCATGCATTGAATTTTTTTTTTTTTAAATGGACTCTAATAAATGCAAGGTCATGCAATAAAGAATGCCATGTAAATGCAATGATTTGGTCATGAACATAGATTTCCACGTGTTTATGACCAATGAAATGCAAATGCAAAGAAGAACATGTACCATGCAATAAAGAATGCCATGTAAATGCAATGATTTGGTCATGAACATAGATTTCCACGTGTCTATGACCAATGAAATGCAAATGCAAAGAAGAACATGTACCTCGTACCTGTCTGTGGACTTTGGTGTGAAATGATTTCTATAAGACCCGACAATCATCTGGAACTCCCTTCAGATAATTAAAAGGTTCAGAGTCTTTAGGGATCTGGAATTCTCATCAGATTCTGAGCACCTGGAAATTACATCAAGTACTTGAAATTTCAAAAATCTAATCATTATGTCAGACATTTGAAAACATTTACTAAACATCTGGAAATCTCATTAGATGTTCGAAAAGACAAACACTCGGAAGTCTTTAGGGATCTGAAATTCTCATCAGATTCTAAGCACCTGGAAATTGCATCAAGTACTTGAAATTTCAAAAATCTGATCATTATGTCAGACATTTGAAAACATTTACTAAACATCTGGAAATTACATCAGATGTTCGAAAAGACAAACACTCGGAAGTCACATCAAGTGTTTAAATGTTCAAATATCTGGAATTCACACTAGACATTTGAAAACATTTTACTGAACATCTGGAAATCACATCAAATGTTGGAAAAGACAAACACTTGGAAGTCACATCAAGCGTTTAAAGGTTCAAATATCTGGAATTCACACTAGACATTCGAAAACATTTTATAAATGAGTACTTGGAATTTTCATCAAGTATTCAAAGATGACTGAACAAACTCAGGGTTTCAAAGACAAATCCTTTGGTCTTCAAAGAAAGAGTCATTTCATTTTATTTTTTTAAATTCAATGAAGGTCCATGCATGATGGCCTCTTTTTTTTCTTTTAAAACTTCCACCGGAAAAATTATCATTAGGACAATTTTCACTAAGCTGTGAATCTCTTGAACATGCTAAATGAGACACTTTTGGTGTGAAAAGGCTTTTTTACTTGCTCTCATTTAGGAGGGGTTATTTGTCCCGACCATTGATGCGGGGATATATAACTCAATCTTATCATCATTTTGTTGACAAGAGTTCGAATTTTCTTGCAAGTGGTACGACTTTACCAATTTTTTTGAATGAATTCCATTTTAAAATGCAATTTACATGATGCATGGAAATGCCAATGCAAATGCGTGATGCAAAAGGAAAGAACATACTTACAATTATTTACCAATCAGTGTGGTAGAGCATGTTGAGGTACGTGATAAATCTTCCCTTACTAAGAAAAACACTCACATCCATCGTGAAATGCTCAACAAAAGAATTAAGACATCCAGACTGAGATGTCAAGAGGAATCTACCTAGAATAACTTACCTTCAATGAGGTTGGAGTAACTCAAGATAGATTTGTGTTACAAGTCTAAGACCCATATCATTCTACAGTCGCCCAGAATGGTAACATGACTTTACAAGAGAATGCTTTCCTAGGACCCGTACCATTCTATGGTCGCCTAAACAAGGATTTACCTTCTAGGACCCGTACCATTCTACGGTCGCCTAAATAGGAAAATAAATGTTGTCTAGGACCCGTACCATTCTACGGTCGCCTAAACTGGGGTTTTGTTTAGTTAGGACCTGTACCATTCTACATTCGCCTAGCCTTGCAACAGATATCAATTGACCAGGACCCAAACCATTCTTCAATCGCCTTAATCAAACTGGATATGGAGAAAAATCTTTGGAGGACAATTCAATCGAATGTCGGTATATTCAAAAGGGAATACCTGTGCAGTGACAAGTATTTAAAGTATGGATAGAGATATACTTACCTGGTGACATCTCTGATCTTGGGGATATGTTTCCTGCAAAACATGGTCATAGGAGAGGTAACATGCATTCACAGACATGCATTAATTCAAGTGAGGTTCATGCGTGATGAATTCCATCATTCTTGCATTACCTAATTCCTATTGGGAATTATTCCAATCAGACACATGAGTGTTATGAACGTGTCAAATGAGAGACTCCTCAGTCTGAAAGGACTTTTCACTCATCCTCATCCAAAATGGTCATTTCATCCTGACCTTTGATGCAGGATTTTTTTAACAGTCGCTCTATCTTGCTGTCATCATGCCAAACAAGGGTCTGAGTAATCTCGCAAATTGTACGACCTTACCAATCAGAGAGGTCTTTTAACAAGGACTGTAATGTGGGCCTGGTGAATGGCTTAACAAAGGAGACTCTTTGAGTCAAGGTTATTGAAAAAAATGATATTTCATAATTGTCTTGGGGTTTACAAATCAAGAATCATACGAAATGAAGCAGGAACTATCTTACTCGCACTTCTTCGAACGATGCTTTCACACATATGAACTTTTACATTAATTCAAGTGCCCTAATCTGAAAAGACTTTGCAAGGGACGTAACATAGGCTTGGTTCATGGGTTGAGAAACGAAAGGATCGTTAGGCTCAAAAAGTGTTTAGGGGTTCAAAGTTGGTGATCATCTTGACACTTCCACCCATTTTCTTCTTCTCCATCATTTAGAATTTTTTCATATCACAACTCCACTGATTGCAACATCTTAGCATTTGAGTGTTTTTTAAGTACCACATGATTGGAGGGTACGACTTCAACCAATGTTTGAATTTTTTTTTTCGTGGCCATTGGCCTTGCTTTTACCAGGCACACTGCTTTTTCATGCCCCTTTTTTTTTGCACTCACTTTCTTTGAACGCACACAGCTTTCATTTTTCATAAGCATTGTAAGCCATGCTTCTTGAATGATTTTTTTCTTGTCTTGCCCTAGTGTGGGGGATGATCACCAACTGGGTTTAATGTGTAATGAATTTATAGGCTCAAAAGGGCTAAGCAATGGATAAAAGTGTATAAGATAGAGAAAGAAATGCTCTTTGTCATCCTAAGGCACATATATTATCGTATAAGTTACACTGTAAAAGCAAAATTCGAAGATTGATGCAAGTGTAAGTAAGCAAAATTCCTATCATTCACTTCAAATTTGGTCCCAATGTGGGATGATCCTTGATAGGGATAATTTAAAAACTCTTCATGTGTGTGGGCTCAAAAGGGGTACACAATGGGTATACCTGTAGTGTTTTGGGTAGAAGAAGAAATTGCCTTTCATCACCTCAGTTGACGTACCCTTCGCGAGATCGCCCTTTCCCTCATGAGCATGGAATTTCTCACACAACTCTCTAGAGATTAGTGTATGAATAAGGCTTGCCTTTCGTCATTTTAAAGTATCTCATTTGACACATTCAATTAATCTCACATAATTCATCAAGGAAAACATGCAAGATTTATAACACATTTCAACCATTGAATTTGTAGCTCAATGAGGCAATGGTTACAGTTCAAAATATGATACAACAAATTCAATCATGGATAATACTTTTGATTGCATTAGAATTTATTGGAGCGGGAAAATCACAACCATTCATTTATGCTAGGATGGCACCTTCGGAAAGTACATTCCTTACCACATATGAGCTATAATTTGGAACAAACCTGCCCCCAGAATCTTTTGTCGGAGAATGATGGCCCTCTTTTACTTGCCCCAAATTTTCATTGCAAACACTCTCTAAACCTGTTGATTGCAATCCAAGTTTATGATCATTGAATCTTGATATGCTATTTTCATATTTCTCTAACAAGTTGATCACTGAATCTTGATATGTTATTTGTTAGATTTCTCTTGTCATAGCAAGTTGAAACTATACTCTGAGACAAGAAGTAAATGAGTCAGACAAACAAACAAGTTTAATCTGTTGCAACTTTGGGGAAAACTTTTAGCAATGAAATGCTTTTATTTTCGAAAAAAACTTTTGAGAGGAAGCATGAAAGTCCAATCCTTAGGATTTCTCCGTGTATGATTTTTTCATGGTTGGATATCGTCATTGGACTGGTTTGGTATACCCCGTCATGTCCTCAAAATCGGAAATAAAATGTGTAATTTCATTGAACAAAATCAAATGAATTACATTATTTGAATTGAAATTGCGATTCCTAATCCCTAAAAAGAGAGTAAAAGAAGAAATCAAAAACAACTCCTAGCAAGTGAAAACGATTCCTAAAAAGAAATGAGAAATCCTAGAAAGCGATGAAAATTCCCGCACAGGGGAATGTGCAAAAGTAAGATTACTCTTGTGGGCCTATGTCTTCCGAAGGTCCTTCGTCAGTAGCTACTATGAATGCGTCATCAAATAGGCTTGTGATTCCTTCCAATGCACCATCAGGGTTCTCCGTCTCTAGGGGTGTCGAATCATCCATGCCACCCCATCCATCTGGGACTATGCTGCGAGGGTCGTTGTAAAAGCTGGGAGGAGCTGAATACTTTACCAGATAGTCAAATTTGCCACTTGGCTGCCCCAGGGTATCTATCACTTCCGCCTCATCTTGCATCCTCATCGGAGGACTAGGGAATGTCCCACGCATGCTCGGGGGTAGTGAGTCTTGCCTCCCTTGTCTTTGATTAGGTGTCGGGTTCTGCCCTTCTTGTCTTCGTTCTACTATCTCGGGAAGAAGAGGTGCAAGATTTAAATCTGCTCGAAGGGATTGGATTTCAGTTGTCAAGAGTTGCATAGAGATGAACAACTATTGGAGTTGGTCTTCCATACGATTATACATTTCAATCTGGTCAGCCATTTTTTCTCTTGCAGAGGATTCGTTATCACCTAATTTATATGAATGAAAATATGTCAACATGAGGTGCTAATAAAGAACCAATTCATGACAATGATCTAATCAATTTTTTTATTTCAAAAATGGAATTTCCTAAATAAAGCTAGAAAAATGGATACCCTAGCAAGATCGAATTTCCTAGACATGAATTGAAAACAAATTCTCTACTTTTTTTTTTTTTATTTTCCAAATGACTCGTTGCATGACAATTTCCTCATCTCATTCCTAATTGACAAACAAATTAAATCAAAATGACTAACCTAGATGGTCATGGACCGACCAAAAGCATGACAAAATGAATTGCAAGATATAGAGATAAAAGACTTACTTCACCAAGAAAATCAATGGCAATCACATAGACACACACATGAAATGTGAAGTTCGATTTCTATCTAAATGGCTTAACAAAGTGGAGCTAAGAGGATGATCTGACCGTTGCAGTCTCGCATTAACGTGTCAGGTCCCCCCAACCCCGGCTCAGTCGAATGGAATGTCCAATAATCACGCAATCTCGCGGATATGGACAAACACATTTGACACCATGAAAAATTTTCGGGTTTGAGAAAGGCAACCTCTACATCGCGGTCTCGCGTTCAAGGTTGATCCATTTCTCAACACCATCCTAGAATCCTTAAATGCGGTCCAGGTCCGACGGCAGGTTGTGTATGCAATTGTAGTGCTAAAATAATTTGAAAATCATGCACGACAGTTTAATTACAAACAGCACTTCATACATAAAAACAAACCATACATTCCTACACCTCCTTGCAAAACAAAAGTTAGCAAACACTTCCCCTTATACCTCCTAATCTGCAAAAACATTTAACACCTTAAATGTTAGGGACGTACCTAGGATCCCAGCTGCCAAACAAAAATATTTTTCAAAAAAGAAAAATTGACCTAAGTCCACTAAGAGTTTCAACTCTAGTCCCCAGCGGAGTCGCCAAGCTGTCGCGACCTAATTTTTCGGGGTACCCCACCTAGATTTTAGGTTAATAGATTACTAAGCTTAGACTTAGCTTGAGCTCTCCCAAGCCCATACCAATTCGCGACTTAATTTCAAATATCTAGCATGCAAAAAGGAATTGCCACTAATCAGTTTGCGGTAGGTCGATTAGACACCTAAGTAAAGTAATGGGAGTTTTACTTTACTTCTACGAACCAGAGATTGTAAGTTCGGGGACTTGATTACGCTAGATTTCTCTAACGCCCTTTCGGTACCTTTCTTTTTATTCTTGAAAAATGTTTGGCAAGCAGCTTGAATTGATTTTAATTATCTCCCTAACATGTGAGGTGATCATGTGGGTGCGCAAACCACCAATTTAGCACTCAAGAAAACAAATAAGAAAAACGCAGGACTTACCTCATAGCAACGAAAGCATCTACAATGTTAAGTCAGAATTCACATCAACAATCCTAGATATGATTTCTAATTAACAAGCAATCACTCAATTTTTTGTTTTTTCAATTATTCAATGAGAATCATGCAATGCATTTAATCTAACATGAAATAACACGACATGGCAACATGATGTAGACTATATAATATGAGTGAAGTAATTCCTAAAGAAATGCGATAATTAAATGCAATCTAAATGACCGAATGACCTAACTCTAATGACGGGCAAATTCTAATTTAAATGAACCCAATTCTATATGACGTGCATTTTATGAATCTAATCCTAATGACGTGTGCATGACATTTTTTATTTTATTTTTTAAGGGAATGTAATTTATTCTAAAGCATGCAAAAATGCAAAAATGCAAAAATGATCTAGCTAGATCAAGATTCTGTATAATTTAAACTAAGGATCAAGTCATATTAAATCCTAACTTTAAACTAAACATTATCTTAATCTAAAATACAATTTATCTAAAAAGATGACCTAAGTTTAAAATGGAACATGCAATTATAACCTTATATGCACAATGATTTTTTGTGTTTTTCTTTATGGAATTTGAATTAAAACTAACACGTGATTAAACATGCAACTCAAATAAAAACTAACAACCTGAATGAATGCACTTTTTGTTTTTATATTTTTCTAAATTCGAAATAAAATCCCTATTCTACATATGCAAGATAACAAAACAAACTGAATCCTAATTTAAATATTTTTTGGATTTTCTTAGTGCTTTTCCAAAACAAGCAATTATCAATTAGATCTAAACAATCAAGATATTCAACAAATAAATGATTAAAATAATCGAAAAAATAACCTGTTGTCTCACAGGTCAAATTAGCGATTATTCTAACCCTAATTATCAGGACAAAGATATTCAAAATAATTAAAAATCTAACCTGAAGTCTTATGGATCAAATTAATAATTATATTGATTGCAATTAAAACAAAACCCAAAAATTAATATAATTAGAAAAATGACCCGATGTCTCTCGAGTCAAATTAATAATTAAGATAATTTTGGGAAAACTCCTACTGATAATGCCTACAATATCCATAACCTAAAAGTCACCTTACAAATTCAAAATTAAACAATAATAGCAAAACTAACTAAAAATAAAGTAAAATAATATAAATTAAGAAAAATAAAGAAAAAATGAACAACCTAAGGAAAATAGGAGGCAACAAAATCGTCGGCTTCGGGCAGGGGGTTGCCGTTGGTCGGAGCTCCGGCGAAAGGCAGCAACGGATGGAGCGGCTTGGTAGGGACGACTGAGCGTCTACACGGAAGAGGGCCCGATGCAGTGTCGCAGGGGGCGGCGTGATGGCGTCGGTGGTGCTCCGAGCGAGGCGATCGCGATTGAGGCAGATCGGCGATGGTGCAGGCGCGGCGAGAGGGAGGGGCGGTGGTGCGACTAATTTGGGGGCTCTGGTGGCGTCCGGATCCGATGTCGCAGATGGAGAAGGTTGCAGGTGCGGGCGTCAGAAATCGGAGACGTTCAGCGACGGAACTGTAGGCGCACCGTGGGGAGGCTCATAGCGAGATGGCCGGCAGCCAGAGACGTCACTCGGACGTGTGGGGGCTCGGATCCGGGCCCGGCGTCACAGTCGCAGCAAGTCGGGCGAGATCGGCCTTTCCGGTGCGGTAGATCGAGCTCCGAGCGGGTGTGGGGACCGAGCGAGGGCGGTGAAGCCGAGTGATGCGATGCGGCGAGACAGAGCGGTGGAACCGGCAACCGGGGGCGCGGTGCAGAAGAAACGTGGTGAACGGCAACAAAAGGCGCGGTGGCTTGCGTTTCGCCGACGTGGAACTTGCGAATGGAATTCGGCAGCTTGATTGGCAAGGGGGGGCTTGTGCGAACGGACCAACAAGGAAGAAGAACAGTTCCCTTCTTTTCTTTTTTTTTTTTTTTTTTTTTTTAATTTTTCTCTCACTTGACACTGTCTCTCACCTGTCTCTCACCTGTCTCTCTCACTCTGTCTCTGTGCACTTTCTTTCTTTGCTTTTTTCTTCTATTGCTGTCCTTCCCACCTTTGACTTTTCACATTTTTCTTCCTCTTCTTTTGTGTTGCTTTTTCCTTTTCGACCTGGACGGCTTCCCCTTTCTTTCACTCTTGTTTTCTTCAACTTTCAATCAAAGACCCCTAAAAAACCTCTGAAAATTCACTCACTTTTTTCAGTTTTGCATTTTTTCGATGAAGAGAAAAGCCGCCCTTGGTGTGAAGCCTTTGATCCTCTATTTATAGAGGAAACACTCGAATTTTGCAGGTGAGATATTCGCTCAACGACAACGAATTTGATTCTGCAGGTGAGATATTTGCTCAACAAGTCGACCCAATCGCTAAGGATCATCCGGAATTTTTACGAAGATTTTTTCGAGATAATCAATTTAACCATTAAAGATAAATCATTAACCGACTTTAAAATCTTTCAAAATCCCATTCTGTAACCAAAATATTCTATCTTATCAATTATTTCTTATCCCCCTTTTTATTTTCATTTTCATCTTTTCATTTTCATCATTTTTCATTTTCATTTTTTTATTAAGGATAAATTGAATACTAAATGATAATGAAATACTTTATAAAAATAGTCAAAATTTTAGGTGTCAACAAGTGCATACTGAGAAAGTTCAATGAATTTGACCCCATAGTAGTCAACAATATCGTCCTTTGATGGAGGCATTGAAATTCTTCCATCTTTTGCTCTCGGGCACTATCTGAGAAATACTGATCATTGAAAGCTCTGAGGAAGGCTTCCCACACTGGGACCACACCTTTCGGAGACACTGACTCTTTGGCAGCTCTCCACCAGATATTTGCATTGCCTTGCAACTGATACACTGCCATAACCACTTTTCTTCTTCATTACATTTAGTAGTGCAAACACCTTATCCATATCCTAAATCCAAAGATAGGCGGTCTCTAGATCTCCAGTACCTATAATCCTAGGTGGGTTCAGCTTTAAGAACTATTCCACTAGCTTGTAAATCAGTCTCTCTATGGCCACGTTCCCTGGTGGAACCTCAGCAGGAGTGACGGCAGGCATAGCGACAGGTGCGGCAACGGCTGTGGCCTCCGTAGTAGCAGCAACAAAAGTAGTAGCAGCGACTGCAATAGTGGCAGTGAAGGCAACAACTTGATCCCAGGCCTATTGCCCCATCAATTCCCTTATCGCATCTAAGGCCTGGGTGATCCCATTGGTTCCTTGATCACCAGGGGTTATTACCCTAGTACTAATTGGAGGTGATGCTACTCCACTGGCGCTAGCTTGTGCTGGCACCCTACCCCTACCTCCTCGGGTACTGACCCTGGTCGGTGTCCTACCTCGAGTCGCAAGCCTAACTGATCTCTTACTAGGAGTCCTCTGCTCCTAATCACTCATGGTTCAGCTCTTTACTAAAACCTGTCTTCCAAATCCACGCTGGATTAGAAGCTGAGTGATCCACGCAATAAATAACTCTACCGAACAACTATCATAGACATACACCAGTCATGAATTTAAAGGTCAATCCTACTTACTATCCCATAAACCATCGCACCTTATCACTCCAAACTCTAACGACCATGCTTTGATACCACTAAACGAGGATGTCACGTCCCAATCCTCCGAGCTCATGTCCATCCCTACTTGGTCGATATAATAGCGATGTCCCAGGACGCATCGCTAACCCATTCATTTTAATATACGCATATGGAAGTAGATATAAAATCTCAGATAATAAAACAATGGGATAGGAAAGTAGGGTCACAAATTTCGAACCTGAAAACAACCACATAACATAACCAATCACGCACGCACGCACGCACGCACGCACACACACACACACACACACACACACACACACACACAATACGAACCAAACCTTGTATATCCATACACATAAGGTTTAACAAACAAGGGTGGGGGTTTCTAAACCACTACGGGTCATCATCCTCCTCGATTTCTCCTTCTTCCACATTCCAGCTTGAGCCTACTACTGAGTACATAGGAGAATGTGGATCATCAAGCTTAGGATCCTCCGCGTCCACCACCGATCCATCCTTACGGTCTCTCGTACCTTTTCCAAAAGCAACCTTCATCACATACAGAGAATTCTAGTACAGGGCCCTCTCTTTGGCCATTATGATAATGACAATACCATGACCGGTATTGGTGGGGCACCTTTTTTGGGTAAACGCGCATCAACCCAGACTATGGACTTCACCAGATCATACTCTAGCCCATCAGGGTGCCCATGTATTGGAATATGGTAACTCTGTTATGTGAATTTCTTTAGTTGGCCAAAATGTTCAACAGGGGCTGCCATCTATGGACCTGAAATGTTATCCCACAAGGAGGTGAGACGACGTCTCAGCAAGTTCAACCTCCTAAGACCTGATTAGGAAGAAAATACGCCCTAAGGGTTGCCTAAGCACAACTAGGAGTCAAAGGACTTACCTAGGCCTCCATTTTCTTCCTGCAAGTCAATACAATTTATAATCTCATCGAGTCATATCAACAATTGATTCACCATATGGGATCGAATCATCGATCAATTGACCTAGTCAATTATATGTCAATAGGACCATCACATGGTCATTTCGATTATTCATTCTCAACTCTCAATCACGGCCCATTGAGCACAACCTATTAAACCTTTAGCGATGAATCACGGCCCAAAGGGTGTAACCTAGATTAGGTGATAATCACAGCCCAATGGGCACAACCGATTCTAAGTTCGATGGTAAATCACGACATAGTGGGCACGGCCTATGTTAGGCAGTAAATCACGGCTCAATGGATACAACCGATTCCAAATTCAATGGTAAATCATGGCCCAATGGGCATGGCCATACTTCGGCGGTTTTCTTGATCCAATTCCCAATTTCACACGGTTATTTTCCAATCAATAACTGAAATAAAGGAAATTTAGGAACAAATTCCTTAAATCACAATTCACTTACAATCAGCGCAAATTAGAACTCAATTAAATAAACAGAAAGCACCACTACAATCGGCACAAGATTCCGGTCACTGACTATCCCGGTCTAATTTCCAGAAAATAAATAAATAAATACGAAAATTAATTATTAAATGCCATAAATACAACTTAGGCTCGGTAAAGCCTAATTGGAAGCCGAGACGAGCCCAAAAAATTTCCGAACTACTCTAGATAAATACTAGAACTTGTCTAAGTTCTAACTACACTACTCTAATCACCTAATGTGCAATCACAATTAATTAAATTGCTAATTTGATCTAACTATCCACCTAATTCAATTTTAGTCTAAACTAATTAACCCCTAAACATCATTAACTTACTAAGCAAGGATTAGTGAGTCAAACTCACTTATTTAACGATCCGCTCGGATCGAAACGACGGGGGCAAAGCGAGACTTTATCTACTCCAAATCGGGCTTGCCATTTAGGGTTCGGAAACGGGCCAAAGTGGGCCAAAACCTTGGTTGAAAACCCACTGATTTGCTCTCTGTTCGGGGGCTGAAAGGTGGTTGGTCCAGGGCTGATTGGGCGAGACAACAGTCGGTGGGGCTGCAACAGTGCTCGGCGATCCTCATGGTGGCTAAACGGAGGTTGGACGGCGATAGCAAGGGCTTCGACGACAGTCCTTGGCATCCTGGCGAGCTGCTGGACGCATGGTTGGGCGAGACGACACTGTTGGAATGGCAGGGGACGCGGCTGAGGCGGGGGGTATGCGTGGCAAACGGTGACGCGCGAGGACGGGAACGGCGATCCGACGAGCAGCAATGGCGTTAATGGGCTTCTCTGGCTTTGCTGGGGTGTTGAACAGCAAGAATAGAGGAGAAGGGAGAGTATCGATGGCTAGAGGGGATGAGCAAAGAGAGAGGGGGCAGGAGGCCACCATAAGCCTTCATCCTCATCTTCTTGTCCCCTTGACCAATCCCCTTCACCAACTGGCTTCCTTGGACAAAAATCAGCCACCAAGGCCCCATCTAGAAGTCTTGAAAGGGTCCATAAGTCATGGGTGGTGGGGGACTACGAATTTCATGTGTTTTCCCTCAAATTGGACACCAAATATTTCTCAATTCAATTCAATTTGACCTCTAAAAATTCCGTTATCAAGTCCTCGATCAAATTGGTATTTTTTTCTCACCAATTGATCCCACTTGCATCCGAATTGTGTGACAAAAAACGGTCTAGAGCCGTTTGACAGAAACTTTGCAATTAGGTGGAATCACCCACACAATAATCACATACCTCTATCAAATTGACCTATCTCCGGTCTTTAATTGATTTTTAACTATGTCGTAATGACCCTTGCAGTTTAGCACAGTCGAGCAGTCAATTCCTAGTTCTCGAGTCTATTGCGTTTAGATTCCTTAACGTCTTCACCTGATAGACTAGTTATCCCGTGAGTAATTAGTTTAGGAAAAAGAACTATAGGCGCATCGATGAAAAGCCCAATTTATCCAATCGAAAACAGAACTTGAAAACCAGGATGTCACAAAAGTTGTAGAAGACATGCATATGTAGAACATATTAAAACTTAAAAATATCTTTTAAAGTTTTGGATTTTGAAGTGGACTCTTCTCTATGGTCGTTGGTTTTGTTTGGTGGACTAGATTTTGGGTTGTTTTGGGCGATTTGTTGCTCTTTCCATAGAATAATTTAGACTTAGCTTCCCTCATGAAAAATGTTATTTAAGGTGTTTTCTATAACATATTAAATTTTTATGGTTTTTCAAGTTCTTTTGATAAAGTAATGGCTTTGATTTCAAAAAAAAAAAAAAAAAAAAAAAAAAATGCTCATAAATGTTCTATTTTGTCCATTTTTGGAAATTCACAAATTTTCATTTGTAGGTGATTGAATCTTGGCTTGTGGTCTTCTAAAGATAACAATTACACTCATTAGGCTATCTAATGGTGTATGTTTGGCTTTAATATGAGTGCCATTTGCTTATGATTGCCACTTGAGGCATTAAATTGCTTGCGATAGCATGGTATCCTTCCTAGTGAAAGGTGTGCTGAATTGGATGCATTTTACAGTGTGCAATTGTCATGTTATTGCATATGTGTGATATGCTTGAGGCACTTGAGGAAGGTTGCTATTATGTGATGTCCAAGGAAACCTTGTATGCCTGACAATGCTAGGATTAGATGTCAGAGAAGAATGCCTTGGCTAGCAAACCAAGATGCATCGGTTGTAGTAGGGATGCCCATGGCTAGCAAACCTTGAAAGTCTTGGCTAGCAAACCAAGAACCCAAAAATGCTAGGTTGGATGTCAGACGAATGCCTTGGCTAGCAAGCCAAAATGCCTCGGAGTAGGGATGCCTACGGCTAGCAAATCATGAAAGTCTGGCTAGCAAACCGGAAGTGACCACATGGGTTGGCTAGCAAATCTATGGTTCCGTGAGATGGGGGTGGACTCGAATAATATAGTGATTGAGAAATGAAACGTGTGATGCATCAATTGCATGCTAGCATGTGCTTGTGAATATGGATATTGCCAATACGGTGTGTGATACATTAAATGCATGTTGGCATTGTGCACATGACTACGGATGTTGCATCTAAAGTGTGATTTGGGCTCATTCTCATGTGCTGGTTGTTATGATGCTAGATATGTCCTAGGAATCAAGTGTTGATTGGATCGATCGATTTATGAGTAGGCTATTTCTCTTGTTGAGCAACTCACTCCTTTTTTTTTTTTTTTTTTTCCTATAGATTGATAACCATGCCACCTATCCCCCATTGCCCGATATAGTGCGCTCATCATACTTGAGGGTGATACTTTGGATATTATGGACTTGGCTTTTCTGGATGTGATGTTTATGCCGTACACGACGATTCTTCTAGTGGACATAGGTTCCCATAATCTAATATCGTATCATTTCTTCGCCATTTTCGTTTTGGTAGATGGTCGTCCAATAGGACTAATCCTGTACCATGATAACAATAGCAGTGGAGGCGATGAAGGCAGTAGGGAGGAGTAGGCGTTGGAGGTGATATTGCATAAAGGGGAAAATGCTTTTGGTTTTGCATGGTCATAACTTTTTGGTGTGGGATCGTATGATCGAGTGGTGTGGACAAATGAAAAACTGTGAAGGCATCCGCTAGTATGTGGTGTTAGGGAGATGAGTACCTTTTTGATTCCTCCTAGTTTATGTCTTTTCCTTGTGCTATGTAGTCCATCACCCAATGTATATAAGTATGTTATGAAATAAAAACATGATTCCCTTTTGCTATTAGCATCCTTAGATTCGAGTGTGCAAAATTCACGTTATAAAATGCTTAAATTAAAAAAATGTCAAACTAAGGCGAGCCTTAGTAAGTAGCGTATTGGGACGTCATAATTATGATTATGGTTTTAGCATTACTGATCAGATGAGCTTTTGGCTATAACAATCAATTGTGCAATGTGCTCATGAATTGCATTATGAAGAAATTGCAAGTTTTTAGTCAATAAATCTTGTGGTAAGATTTGTGAACTTTTGTGAGATTGAGAGATTATTTTGTGATGAATTATGATGACTAAACATTCTTTAAATTATTGGAACTAAATTAGAGTTAAGACACGGAAAGAATGTTTAAGTGACTCAAATGCAGTCATATTCTCTATTATATCATATGATCTATAGTGGAACCTATGCTATTCTCTGACGGAGTAGGTCTCATTTACTGAACAATGTAAATTTGATATCCAATTTATTTTGTTGTGTTTATTTCATTATTCAATCATTTGTTTTCTACAATTGGTATTAGAGCCAAACTCGGTTGACTTGAAGAGAATTGATGGTGATAGAAAAAGGAAAGATAAAAATATACAAATTTGATAAGATTTTCTAAAGTACATAGATTGAGGATTAACCTATACTGGAGGAATTTGGTCTCACCCCTGTCCAAGAGGAAGTTAGAGTGGATGAACGAAGATGATTGATATTTGCTAGATAGATAGTTGTTGTGTCACGCCCCGATCCTTGGGCATGCGCCCATCCCTTATCCGGTCGATATAATAGCAATATCCCAGGACACATCGCTGACCCATTTATTTTAATATGAATGCAAAAGTATATAAATAATTCCCAGACAATAAAACAATGGGATAGAAAAGTATGACCAATTTTTCACATAATACCTTTTTATAAACACATGGGTCTATGCACAAAGGTTTACAAAAAGGAATCGGCTCCCTACAAAAGAGAATTGTCCTACGACTAGCTAGTCAGACAAGGTCACTGATTCTTCGAGTTTCACCTCACGAACTCCAGGCTCTTGGTCCCTTACCAACACCATTTATGGACTTGAAAATGGTTATACAATAATCAGTGAGACAATGTCTCAGCGAGTTCTACCCTCTAAGACCCGATTAGGAAGCTTATACACTCTAAGGGCTACTTAGGCACAACACGGGTCAGAGTACTTACCTTGGCCTCAGTTCTTCCCTACAATTCAACACATTCATAATTTTATCGAGTCACAACAACACATCCAATCATTCACTCAGATCGACTTATCAATCAATCCACCTAGTCGATTACATATTAATCAAACCATTCCCTGGTCATTTTAATTAATACCATGCATTCTCCAAGATGAGATATCTAGTCACCAAGCCCACGTGCACTCTCCAAGATAACATGCTGAGTCACCGAGCCACGTGCCTTCTCCAAGATGACGTACCTAATCACCGAGCCCACGTGCATTCTCCAAGATGACATACTTAGCACCGAGCCATGTGCCTTCTCCAAGGTGATGTATCAAATCACCAAGTCAACCAATCATAATGTCTTTCTCCGAGATGACATACTTAGTCATTGAGTCGACGTAACATAGTGTCTTTTTCCGAGATGACACACTTAATCATCGAGCTGACGTAGTACAGTGTTCTTTCTCACCTTTTATCACATCCGATAAAATAGCGTGCATGAGTACATGGTTGGCCTTAGCCAAAAATATAATAATTTCACTTTCACAATTCTCATCACTTTATATAGCCCACCAAAGTACTTTTGGTGTTGTAAACCGACGCTTGGTTATTTTCCAAACAATTACTGAAATTAAATCAATTTAAGAACAAATTCCAAAAATGCAATTCATACAAAATCAGTACAATTTAAGGCTCAATTAAATAAACAGATCACACCGTTGTAATCAGCATAATTTTCTGATCACCGACCATCCCAGTCTTATTTTCGAAAAATAAATAAATAATTAAATAATTACAAAAAATATTCAATAGATGCAATAAATCCAACTTAAGCTTGTTATAGCCTAATTGGAAGCTGAGACGGGCCTAGAAAAATTCTGAGATTTGTTAAATAAATACTAGAGTTTATTTACTCGCTAATTGCATTAACTAACCACCTAACATGTATCGGTAACTAATTAATTTACTAAACTAATCTAATCTAACCACCTAAACATGCTTAACTTAATCTAATTAACCACTAAGAATCATTAACCTACTAAGCGAGGTTTAGTGAGTTAAACTCACTTCTTTGGTGAGCCGGTCAGATCACATCGACGGGGACGTGACGGGGGATGACTTTCTCCAAAGTGGGCCTAGGTTTCAAGACTTGGAACCACCTCAAAAAGGGCCTAAAGGATTGCTGGAATCCCTCTCTATTCTGATCTGTTCTTGGCTGGAAAAGAGAGCAACAAGCTTGGTTAAGGGCAGAAATGGATCGAGGAAGGTTGCAAGGGCTAAACTGGGGCATGGCGACCACTCACGGCGGATGGAGGCGGGCCAAATGACTCCGGCACGACTGAGATGGCTGCTGGAATGCAGGAACAGAGGCGAAGACGCGACTGGAGGCAAAGGCTGGGCGGACGAGCGCAGGTGGCGCTTGTAGGCGGTGGCGCATGTGCACGGCGACGGGCGGTAGTGCGGGTGGCTCACGGCAGCTAGCTGGCTAGATCTAGCGACTTCCTTTGGTTCCTAGGGATCGAACAGTAGGGGTTGAGGGGGAGGAAAGCTGGCCGATTGGCTTGAGGAACAAGAAGAGGGGGACAAGGGTCCTACCTTGGCCAATTCTTCTAATCCTTTGTCTCCTTGACCATCCTCAGCCATAGCTGGTTCTTTGGCCTTCATTTAGCCAATAATGCTCATCCTTGGACATTTGAAATGGTCCAAAACCATAGGCAAAGGGGGGAGCTACGAATTTCAACATTTCTCCCTTAATTGGACACTTGTTCATGCTTGATTCAATCCAATTTGGCCTCAATAAATCCCGTTATTGAGTCAATAATCAAATTGGTATTTTCATCACTAATAGATCCCACTTGCTTCCCAATTTTGTAATAAAAAATGATCCCTGGCATTTTCTGCACAAAAACGGCCCTAGGACGACATTTTCCAAAAAGTCTTAATTTGCAAATAATATTTTGAGACTGAGTCGACGCTCCTAGAATTTATTGTGACATGACAGAACCTTCAATTTCTGAAATCGGACTCAAATTCGCGGTTAAGTTGAAACCGATGCGTTTTTAGCATGACCTAGGCTATCGGGCAACCTTCAAAAAATTTTAGTACAAATGACCCGTGGTCGATTTTCTTCAAGCCACAATGAACCCACTCGACACATTGGGGACTTTCAGTTGTCGTAAAAATCTCGATGATTCAAATATAGACACAAGATAACAAAATGACAGAAAATCAAACTAGTGCCGGTCGACGAGAATTTTTCAATTTAGTGAAGTCACCCATATCAGCCACACATCTCAGTCTAACCGACTTATCTCTAGTCTCAAATAGACTTTTAACTGTGCCGTAATGGTCTCTAAGGATGAGCACGGTCGAGTAGCCGATTCCTAGTCGAATTCTCAAGCCTATTACCTTAAAATCCCTTAATGGCTTCCCCAGATAGTCTAATTATCTCGAGAGTGATCAGCTCTAAGAACAGCCCTATAGGCGCGTCGATGAAATGCCCAATTGATTTAATTGAAAGCAGAAGTGAAAAATCCAGGATGTCACATGTTGAATGTCATTCACCTGATGTTGGCTTGTAATGTCACATTTATTACATTAAAGAGAAGACTACTACAAGGTTGATGAATGGCTTGTCTACAATATTTATTTCACTTAAAGATTAACATACGTGCATTGTTTGTTAAGAATATCAACAAATTCAATATAGCCACTAGTAAAAAAAGTTTGGTTGTGATTCACTTAGATTATAATATACATGCTTTGATTCTATTATCTCTGTTGCCTGGTAGTTGGAATACTACTATTACTACTATTAGCAATTCCTCTAAGTCAAGAAGTTTGATATTTGATGAGTTTCACAGTTTGATTTTGATTGAAGATATCTATAAGAGTAAATATGACCAACCTATCTAAGTAGAGGAAGATTTATTATTTGTGTTAGCAGGAGTAATTCGAAGCTAAATAAACATAGTCAGTTTAAAACTGGTGTTGCATGTTGGATTTGTGACGAGAAGGGACATCTCGAAAGGGATTCAACTTAAGTTTAAGGATGAAAAAGGTAAGGAAATGAGAGTAAGAGGGCACATATTCAGTGCTTTTTTTTCTTAAGATGCTTCACTCAAAATCAAATTGCAAATCTCATGAAACATCAAGTTTCTTGATCCTTACAAAAAATCAATAACAATGATAGCAGTATTCCGACTATCGAGCAACAAATAATAGAGTTAAAGTATGTCCTTCATGAGCAAAGTCAATTTCAACTTAGCTCAATTGACTAACGATCGCACTGAATTCACTAATACACTCAACAATTGATACACCTTCATCCATGTTTAAATGAAACAACATCATATCAAGTAGACCTTATTGGTCATAGAAGGTTTCTTGCAAATGTTCAACAAGGCAATCATCGTTCCTATGATAATCTCTTCTTTCATAATTTAAAACATGATGTTACGACCCAATGTTAGTCGAATAACACCCAAAGTCTATCTATCTAGCAAATATCAATTAGCTTGCATAATTGACTTTGCTTTCTCCCCAAACAGAGCTAAATACAGATTTTCAAGTACAAATATTCCTCAATTTGCATTTTCCAAAAATCAAAATCATTCCCATCAAATCTCTCAATATTTTCCCTTCTTCTATCGCCATCAATTTGCTTCACCTTTCAACTTAGTCTAGCTTGACTCTAATACAAATTGTTGTGAAACATAAGCTATCAAGTAATAAAACATATAAAATATATACATAACAAGGCAATAAATTGTATATGTATTTAAGTCAATGTGACACACACCACCGTGAAAGCAACTAGGTTTCCATTATAAATTAGGCAATACAACACATATTACAATCATACTCAAGTCACTTAAGCACTTATTGTTTCCTATCCCTCATTCACACCCAATAATCATACACAACACAATCACTCGCAAAACAATTACAAATGAATTAACAAGTCTTTCCACAACATTCATTGGCTGGAACACACACCTCTTGGATACAATTCAAGAAAAAGACCCATTTATAAAAGGTTTGGATCCAAAAAAAGAAGACATTATTTAGGAAGCCTAGTCAAATTGGAGACCACTCAGATATTAAATAAACCAAGAAACCTACTTGGGGTAGATTTGAAGGAGAGATCTACATCATTTGTAAAGCAAAAGGGAAAATGGGAATAGCGAATCCATATGCGGCGCATGCATGAAAGGGCAAGACTTTTATTTTTTATTTTTTGGGTGAGGGGCAAGACTCTTTCGATTGATAGAGAAAAAGGGAGAAAGTAGGGAAAAGAAACTAAAGGACGCCAACCATAGATATCGCAACGATTTTCCTCATAAGCAAGTTGCTTCTTTTCTAGTGGCTGGAAGCGAATCGAAAACACTCTTCAGCGACCGCCCAGAATATTTTGATAAAGCACGAAAGGGATGTCGATTTGGACATAAGAACATGCCCCGCATCTTCCATTTCGTGGCATCTGCCAGAACTTCTTGTATTTTTCCCATTTCGGTACTTCCATCCCATGCATTCATGCATTTGATTACTTTTTAAAAATATTCCCTGTCTTTCTTCTCTGAAATTTCTTTAACGACTATATGCTTGCCTCAGTATCTTACTGACTATGTGGCAAATAATTAGTCAAAAAAGGCGGGTCAAGGAATAGAGAAAGATATTTTTAAATGTGCGTCAGGCAGATGGTTCTAAATAATTCGTTCATTAATTCTCTGATACATCACTCCACTTTATGCGACCTAATATTTGCATCCGTAGCATCTTTTCATATAATTGGGTTTATGGTAAATATCTCGATGTATTGGAAAAAAGAACATGTATTGTTATTGATGAATGCATCGTTGTATTGGAAAAGAGAACATATATTGTTATTATATATATCGTTAGCATTTGATTCATTTTATGAGGTTGATACTGCTGTGACATTCATTTCACGTGCCACTACGAGAAAAGGAGGAAAATCAAGAACGAAAGGAACTTTAGAAAAAGGCTCACGACTGTCTAGCAATCTCGATGTTCCCAAGGCACATTCAAAGAAGTTCTTTTTTTTTTTTTTTTTTTTTTGGGGGGGAGGGTCAAAATTTAAAGAAAGTAACTAATAAACACTATAATTTAGTAGGTCAAAGATATGGAAAATCTGGAATAAAGTGACACAGGACGTGAGGAGAACCGTCAGCGACACAGGCAAGGGCGTTGTTCCATTGAATATGCCTCTTCAACACTTTCCATAAATATCGTTCTCTCTCAACGCCCTAGCTCATCGTCAAACGATCTTGGCTATGCCGTTGCATTACAGGGCAAGTTCTCCACTGGCAGACGGCCACTCGCAGCGAAACTTTCCAGGGGAAAGATTTTTTTCTGGGAAAATCGGATGCGTTTTCTGAGTGTGCTCTCTGCCAAAGGAGATTTGTCCGGCAATTCTTCTGCATTTATGCACATGGGCCTTTCATGCAGTTCATTCTGTTTGTCCATCCAAATTCCCCTTCGAGTCCATGCAAGCGATTCGCGAAGGAGATTTCAGCTTCCAGTCGCAATCACAGTACGTAACTCCTCTTAGCTAACCTTAGCATGAAGATATATGCTGTTTTTCAGGTCATGAGGTTCCCGCATACATGTAAGTAAACGCTCTCTTCATCGCAAGGTTCTTTTTTTTTTTTTTTTTTTTTTGGGTCTATCTTTATTTAACTTGAAAATTATGAAAAAAGAGTAATTGAACTCTAAACCATCTTACTCGTCCTGCATTTCATTTCTTCTAACAATTCTTTTTGTTCAACGAAATTGAAACTTGCTCAATTTCGGGATCGAGCTTTTATATGACCGGCATTTACTTGGTCTTCTAATTATGCTAGTAACATTTCTTATGTGCTCAAGATCCTAACTTTACCTTTAAAATGATCAAAAGTACTCAGAAAAAATATAACAAAAAAATAACGTGGAAACAACCGGTAAATTAAATTTAATTCCCAATTTTACCTTGAATACATTTAATCTAAAGGGTTTCAACTTCCTCTTCTCCTAAGTATGCATGATATTTTGTAAGAAATTTGAAATGTAGCCATAACACTTTTTATGTGTGATTATCCATTAACAACACTATTTTTCATGTATGGTGGCGTGACTCAATTCATGTGTGAAAGAGCGAAGGAAAATGAGATGTCAATTCAGATGACGTGTAGTTCAAGCGCAATGCAAAACTGAATGAATTCAAACATGAGGCTGAAAATTACCTGTCATGGTAATGTTCACATGCGAAATGACTTGGCAAATTCAATTTCAAAGTATGATGACATTCTAAGGAGAAACGAGATGGCATGTCAATATCTACATGTATAATGACGCAACCATATCTGCATTTGAAACTTTACACGTAAAATGGCATAACATTTTGGGTGCAACATGACATGATGTAATGGGAATTCAAATATGACATGGAAACAAAACATGGCAATTCCAATGCAACACAACATTGCAAAATCGGAATTCAATTATGATCGGCAAAATTGCATGACAATTCAGATGCGAACATAACATGGCAATTGGGATACAAACATGACAAGGAAAATGACATGACATGACATGACAAATTAGGTACAAACAAAACATGAATGTAACATGATATGGCAATTTATGCAAACGAAACATGGTAAATCACAATTCAAACGTGATTTGGGCAATATGGACATAGACATGACATTACAAATTGAAATTCAAATATCATGGCAATTTAGATGCAAACATCATATGGCAAATTGGAATCGAAACGTGACATGACAAATCAAAACTCAAACTTGACATGAAGAATGACATGGCATGACAATTCACAATGCAAAAATCACATGACAAACCAGAATACAATCATGACTTAGCAAGTGGAACGCAAACATGACATGGAAAATCAAAATTCAAACATGAAATGGTCGATAGGAAAATTGTTCAAAAAGTCTTAAACATATTACACGTCTATCAATTTATAATTTTACCAATTAAGTCCGTCTAAAAAATTATAATCCGAAATTGCTAACCTGGACGTCAGCTATTTACATGACGCAGACAATGTTGACATTAACAAGTTTTAATAATATTCTATTTTTCAATTTTTTATTTTTTAATTGTTTCTTTCTTTTGTTTTCTTCCCTTCTTCCTCCTCAAGCTAGTCGCTAAGGTTCAATGACCAATTGGAGGTGTGACATCTTGATTTTCAACATTGTACCGACTATATGAAATAAACTTTTCATTGACATGCCTATAGTCTTTTTTCTCTAAGTTGATCACTTAGGAGATAACTAATCTATTAGGTCAAGCCGTTAAGGAATCTAAACACGACTGACTTGAGAATTCGGCCAGAAATCAACTGTTCGACCGTGCTAATCTGCAAGGGTCATTACGACACAGTTAAAATCGATTAGAGATCAGAGATATGTCAATTCAATAGAGGCATGTAATTAAATGGTGGGTGATTCCACCTGATTGCAAAATTCGCGTCGATCGGCACTAGATTGATTTTTCTGTCGTTTTTGTACCTTGTGTCTGTATTTGAAACCTTGAGATTTTTATAACAACCAAGAGTCGTCAATGTGTCGAAGATGCACAATGTGGATAAAAAATAATTGACCATGAGTCAAATGAGTTAAAAATTCCTAAAAGTTACCCGGTAAGTTAGGTCACACTAAAATCGCGTCCGATCGAAATTAACCACGAAATTAGACCTAGTTTCAAAAATTGAAAGTTGTGGCATGTTACGATTTATTTTAGAAACGTCGACTCATCCTGTTAAGAATTTTCAACAAGCTCAAATTTTCGGCGAAAAAAATCAAGATTTGACAAAATTGGACTGGGAAATTCAGATGGCAATTTTTTAGCGCACTTTTGGCCTCCAAGTTTGATCAAAGGGTGATGGGAATGCAAGAATTTGGTGGGCTCCTACCTTGACATTTTTTTTTCCATTGAATTGAAGCCAATTGGAATGAAATTGAATTGAAATTGAAGTGGGAAGCTTGAAATTCGTAGCCCATGGGGGGTGCAACATTTGAGCTTCTACCTTGGCTTGTTTGGGAAGTTTTGTGAGGGGAAAATGGCTGCTGATAAGGCTGAAGACTTTGGGGCCTCTCACTTGAGTGTTTAATATATTTCTCCAAGACTTTGTGGTCTCTTTGTCCCCTCTCATCCAACAATAGTCTCTTCTTCTTCCTTCTTGCTTCTCTCTTCTCCATTGTTGCCAAAAACCTTCAATTTTAGAGCAAGTAGCCAGCCACCACCCCTTGCAAACCGGAGCCCCCTATCGTTGATCGCACAAGCCATCGAAGCCGTAGTAGCCCGCATGCCTACCCGAGCTCCGCCCACACCCCCGTCTCGCTTGCACGCCGTTCGCCGCATCCCAAGCCAGCTCGACGTCAGCTCCATCGTCCCTAGCCACTTGTCAATGCTGTCTGGTCGACCGTAGCCGTCCCCAAGCCACTGCCGTCACCACCTGGCCCTACCATGCCGTTCCCACGTTATCCTGCTGCTCAACCAGCTTCTTGATTAAGCCAAAGAACCGAAGGCTAGCTTTCGGTCCTCCATTGGCGTCGCTATTGCTGTGAACTCACCGGCTCGCTAATCTAGTGAGTTTACTTACTAAACCTTACTTATGAAGTTAATTATGCTTAAAGGAGGATTACCTTAGGCTAAGATTAGGTTAGGAGGATTAGTTAGTATAATTAGTGATTTAGTTTTGTAATTAGGCTAATTAGGTGGTTATATCAGTTTAGTTAGGGGTTAATTAGATTGTGTGATTTAATTAACTTAGTACATCATTTATTTAAGTCCAATTAGGTGGTTAGATTAGTGTATATAGCTTAATTAGTGATTTGTTTAATTATTTTGCATTTATTTAATTATTTTTATAATTTATTTAATTATTTATTATTTTTTGAAAATTATACCTGGATAGCCGATTGCTTTAATTTTGTGCTGATTGTCGTGGTGCAATTAGTTTGTGCAATTGATTATTAATTTGTGCAATTTGATGTTGGGTGTTGATTTTTGAATTATTATTTCAAAAATGTAAAATTTCGGTATTTAATTAGAAAAATACCAGGTGTCGATTTTTGACGTCGAAAAGTTTTTTAGTACTATATAAAATCATAGGATTTTAAAATGAAAGGATATCACACTTATTGGTCCAATTTGATCGTGTGTCCACGCACACCTATTTTATCGGTTGTTTTTAATATGAAGAAAATAGGCCAAGTATATTATTCAAATTAAGGCATTTGAGTGCAAAGCATGGTATCCTTGGCCGAGATTGGATGTGCATGTGAACGCTATGAAAACCCGTCACCCAATGTGCGTCGGGTGGGCGTTGCTCCTATATGGAATGCCCCTAACAACAGATGCCGGATCGCGGTAGAGGCTAGACCGATGCTCTTTCAAGAATGCCATCTAGAGGTAGACGTTGCTATGCTCGATGGGGTGAGATGATACCCGGTTACACCTGAAGACCACTGAAAGTTGAGTGGGCCATGCTCGTGAGGCCGTAACTAATTGAAATGCCTAAATGAGTGATTTGACTGTGCCTGATTATGGGACAAAATTGTGTGGCACATAATGGGACGTGTCATAACGATTTGGCCTTATAATCGGGACCCATGTGATTGATTGATTTGTGAAAAAAATGAGGCGTTTCAATTTGTTGAAGAAAAATCCCTTGGAGTTTTGAAGTTGACAAAACAGTCTCGAGATTAAGGTCTGAAGAATCCAAGACTCAGTCGGTTAAGTCTGAAGATTTCAAGTCACAAAGGTTTTCCGTCTGAAGATAGTCAAGTCAAGACCCAAAATTCGGTCTGAAGTTTTTCCGTCTGAAGATTATCAAGACTCAGTTTCAGTCTGAAAACCTTTAAGACCCAAATCAAAGTCTAAAGACAGTTTGTGATTTTGACAGGCTGGCAACAGGTTATTCTTATGGCTAAGGAAAGTAAGATATTGGATTCTATATTTCTTAATCTTAACCATTGAATATCTCTGGCTGTGATTGTTTGCTTGGAAGATTTATTCTTCAGATTTTATACGTCGAAGATCAAGCTTATTTTTGAAAGAATCTAATTTTGGGAACTCAAGATCCTGATTGTATGGGCGAACAGGATTGATGAGCTGTTGTCTACTTACATTTTCGGCGACAAGGAGATCACTTAAATTGATTCAGTCCAACAGGGTGATTGGATGAATTTTTGGTGAGTGCCAATGGGTATGGAGGCACGGAAGCTATTTAAGGTGGATCGGTGTTGCTCGGAAACAGGGGAGAGATTGAGCAGAAAAATCTTGATGTTAGAATCTCTGAAATCACTTTATCTCTAAAATCTTTCATGTTCATACTGTGTATCAAAGAGAGTGAGATATAGTGCAAAAACAGCAGGAAGCTGTAGGAGAGACTGTCTATTGAAGAAGTCTAGTTCGTGAACTATAACAACTCTCAAATTGCTACATAGTGATTACAGCCAATTGGCTGCCAGCGTGGAGAGTGGACGTAGGCTTGGATTAAGCCGAACCATTATAAACCTCGTGTCAATTCTCTCTTATCCTATCTCATTTATTTTATAATTGCATGATCTATCTATTGTGATGCATTAGCTGTATTAAATTGTTCTTTGATTAAAGATTCGAAAGAAAATTCCGCGATCACCTATTCACCCCCTCTAGGTGGATTCACTAGCCAATATCACAATTATCGAATATATTGAATGTATACATATGTTATATGAATTGTGCTGATGAGTAGGAAGGAGCTGAGGCGAGGTAAGTCCTCTATGATGTGTGTGTAGCCTAGATGGAAGTTTGTCCAGTTCGTTTTGGCAGCCACGAGGGTATAGCAAGCAGAGTACTATCTTCCTTGTCCTCGAGAGTCCCTAGACCTGTGAGCTCATCGTGACCACGATCTTGGTCAATGAGGGCCTAGCTTAATAGGTACCTCATCGATTCAATGCATGGTTTCGTCACGGGCCTAACGGAGAATAGGAAGGTCCCATTGATGGTTTCGACGAACCTGCCGTTGAGGGTGAGGGTGAGGTGGTACTCGACCTTGTCGTGCATGTTGACATAATAGCTGATAATGCGGTGAACCAAGGGCCCAAGGTGGAGGAGCCTATAGTAGAGGAGGTAGCTAATCTGCTTGACATCGACATCCCTGGCGGTGTCATGATAGACCCAGATCTCAAGTAGATGGGGTCCGGGGTAGGATTAGCTAGGTAGTCATTTTGGGGGCCTTGACTTTTGTGTATAACTTTGTAGGCTGACCTAGTTGGTTTATAAGATATGTTTGGTTTGATTTGGTTGTCCTACTCTTCTATCCCATGTCGTTTGTTGTCTGGGGATTGTTTATTTCGCTTTCGCATGTGCATGAATTGTTTGGGTTAGCAACGTATCCTAGGAACGTCGCAGTTTAGTCGACCACTGAGAGATGTGTGTAGACTCGAGGTTCGGGGCATGACAAGAGGTAAGGGTTGGCGAGGTCAACCTCACCCAACAATGATGAGTGTCGCCCAATGCTAGTGAGTTCGATCTCGCCAACCCTCGCCTTTGGCCGTTTGTCAACCACCGCTGATGCCTAATAACTAGCTAGAGGAGAAAGAAAGAAAGACCAAAAAAAAAAAAAAATGAAAATGGTACTAAAGAAATAACTAATTAATTAAATTAAAGAAATATTAAAATATTATATAAAATTGTCCATGTCGATGCTGATCATCTTGTATGGCGCAGTTAGTGCCCATGTTAGCGATGTCCATCCAAGATTTATTGGATAGACTTAATTGGCAAAACATGAAAATGTTTAGAACTCAATTAACAAAATTAAAATGTTTAAAACTGAAATGGTAAAAGTGCAATAGATTTATAACTTTTTGAACAATTTTCCAATGGACAATGGTACAAGATAGCAATTCGAATGCAAACATAAGATACTAATCAGACTTCAAACCTAACATGGCAATTGGATGCAAACATGACCTGGCAAATTGGCATTGAAAAATAAAATGGATCTTGAAATGACACGGCAATTCGTATGAAAACATGACATGGCAAACAAAATTTAAACATCATATGGAACATGACATGACATAAAAAATCACATTCTTAATGACATAATCTATCTTCAAGATTTGATTATGAGATAATGATAGGCCTAAAATATACATTTTGTTACCGTCACAGCAAAATGATAGGATTCTAAGTCAAAAAATTATTTTCATAGAATAACATTCCTAGACATGTCATTTTCAATTTCAAGTAAAAGAGAAATAGTGTCAAGAGTTATCTAGGGGTAAATGGTTCTAGGTTTCATACAAGTTCTACTTGAAACTTGGAATTATCCATGAGAATAGGTTCCTCATTTTTTGAAGCCTATAACCTACTCTGCATACCTTGGAATTTGCAACCCGCCCTGTCACAAGTTCTAAGATTAGTTCCAGGATTTATTCAAGTTCCATCTATATTATTAATTGAACAAGTACAGTGAATTATCTCCTAAAGTTACCACTAGTTGCTGCTACATTTTACTAATTATAACTTATATTTGATACATGAAAAATATGAAACATTAAATAATAAAAATCTCAGTCATAAGATGGAAGCTCAAACTAGTTATTCTATATTATACATTCATCATCAAACGCCGTGAAAGATCGTAGGGTTGCATGAAGCCATAGATCTAGAAAACCATAAAATCTTATTCCAATTTCCACCAACTTAGAAATTGGAACCTACCAATCGAAACAAATTCCCCAATTTTAGGAACCTAAAACCTACCCTACATACTTTGAAACTCGAAATTGCATAGGTTCCCATTGGTCCCATTCTCAAATTTTAGACTCTACTCCAGAACAATGCTCATCATTATAGTTATCCTATGTCGTCAATTCAAGGAACACACACCTTAGGCTAAAGAGCAAAAAATTCCTGAGATATTTTCTCATAGCTCACATGATCTTTACATCTGTAGAAACCTTGGGGGTAAGTAAATTGAAATTGTCAAAAGTTATGTATGGCATTAACTTTGGTGCCAAAAGTTCCTGTTAAATCACTTAAGCGTCACTTTTTGAAAAAAAAAATGATCACTTAAGTATCATTAAAAAAAAAAAAGAAAATAATCATTTAAGTATCAATTCTAGTCCAAGTCGCCAGAATTCTAACATGGCCTTATTTTATTAAAATCTCCTAATGATGTGGCTCGCCAAAATGCTTTGTTGGCATATTATTCCCTAAATGATGTTGTTTTCAACTTTACCCCCCAAATTCAAAACTGTGAGATCTTAGATTTTCAGTCATGTTTTCAATTGAAGAAATTGGGCATTTCATTGACGCGCCTATAGTGCTATTCTTAGAGTTGATCACTCTTGAGATAACTAGACTATCTGGGGAAGTCATTAAGAGATTTTAATGCAATAGATTTAAGGATTTGATCAGAAATTGGTTACTTGACCGTGCTCAATTGTAGAGATCATTTCCACACAGAAAGAACGATTAAAAATCAAAGATAGGTCGGTTCAACTGAGATATGTGGTTAAACATGGGTGATTCTACTAAATTGCACAATTCTTATCGATCGGCACTAGACTGATTTTTCTGTCATTTTGGTACCCTGTGTCCGTATTTGAAACCTCGAGATTTTCACGACCATCGAGAGTCGCCAATATGTCAAAGAGGTTCATTGTGGCTCGAAGAAAATCGACCATGGGTCATTTGCACTAAAAATTTCTGAAAGCTAACCGGTAGCCTAGGTCACGCTAAAATCACGTTAGATTAAAATTAACTGCGAATTTGAATCCGATTTCAGAAATTGGAAGTTCTGTCATGTCACAGGTCATTTTAGTAACGTCGACTCAGTCTCCGAAAAATTTTTTTGCAAACCGAGACTTTTTGGTAAAAAGTCAAGATAGGGTCGTTTTTGTCCAAAAATTTAGAGGACTATTTTTGATCGCGCAATTAGGATGCAAGTAGGTTCATGGTGAGGAAAAATACAAATTTGATCGTTGATTCGATAATGGCTTTTTTTTTAGGAGTCGAATTGAGTAGATTCGATGAGGAATTGGTGTCCAATTTGAGGGAAATCAACCAAAATTCGTGTGCCCCCCTTAGACCCAACAATTGGACCATTTCAAGGGCTTCTAGAAGGAATTTTGTGGCTACAATTTGCTTGGGAAAGCTAGCTGCATGGTGGGACCAAGCTAGGGGACAAGAAGATGAGGTAGAAGGCTTGGTGGTCCCTTCCATAAAACAAGTTGGTCTCCCCCCTCCTTTCCCTCCTAAAACTGCCGACCACCCCGTCCTTCTTCTTGTTGTTTTGAGTTCATCAAACCCAGAGAAGCCGACTAGCAAGCCAGCAGCCCAGCCGAAACCGCCGCACGCTGTCGTTTGCTGTCGTTGCTAGCCAAAGTCGTGCATAGCTCTGTTGGTCGCCGTCCTGATTCCACCTGTCCATGTGTCCTTGCGTCGTCGTCCCCGTTCCTACTCGTTGCCTTAGGTCGTGCCGGAGCCTGTTCAACTACCTCCGACCGTCATCGAAGCCCGAAGCTGCCCATCTGGTCTGCTGAAGCTCCGCCTGTCCACCGACGGTCCTTGTTCGCTTAGCCAGACAACTGATCCATCTTTCTCAGCCCCAACCAACACCAAGCAAAGCCAAAATAGTGGATATTCCAGCCACTGTTTAGGTCGTTTTGGGCCGTTCCTAACCCCTTTGGCAAGCCCACTTTAGAGTTTCTTGTTCCTCGCCGCATCCTAGTCGTTTAAATCTAAGTGGATCATTAATCAAGTGATTTTAACTCACTAATCTCTGTTAGTAAGTTATGTTAGGGAAATCCCTTATAATGTTTTGAAGATGACAAAATAAATCAAAGGCTACTAACGTGTTTGATTATTGAGTAATAGACTATGCAGATGATGGAACATGTAAATGATATTATCAAAGTCTATGCTTGGAAGAATCAGATTGTAAAGTCTATCGCACAAAAAAGGTTCAGACCCAAAGTTCGGTCTGAAGGATGTCAAGACCCAGTTTCCGTCTAAAGACTGTCAAAACTCAGTTTTAGTCTGAAGACTGTCAAGACTCAGTTTCAGTCTAAAGACCGTCAAGACCCAAGTTCGGTCTGAAGACTTCCAGACCCAGAGTTATGGTCTGAAGATTTCCGTCTAAAGACCGCCAGACTCTAGATTCAGAGTCTGCCCACGCTGACGAATTCTAGACCGAACGTGATGAAGAATGAAGATGAAGACAGATTCAAGTTTATCTTCAAATCTTCAAAGCCTTGGTTTATTCTAGGATGAATAACGGCTAGTGATCTGATTTGGATTCTACATCAAGATAGATTTGATTGACTCAATCTAATTGATTGATGATTAGATCATGAAGACAAGAACTTTCTATACGAAGAAGCTCTACTTATGGAAACCAAGATTCTGTTTGTATGGGCGATCGGAATCAATTTGGGATTCTACTTTTGTCACTCAACGGCTACCAAATCTTCTAGATACAGATCTGTCCAATGGGTTAATTGGAAGACGATCCTCAAGATACTGTCCAACAGGTAGTTTGGAAGTGGAGGAGTATTTAAGGAGATGAAGGACTGATGAGCAAGTAAGAGACGGAGCGTAGAATTTATAATTCCAAAGTCTGAGCGAACTTCGATTATACACTTGTCTCTCATGAGCTTAAACGTCTGTGATCTTGAGAGAAATACCAAAAGAGTGACTTAGTGAGATAGTGTGATCTACTACTAAGTGTTTGCACTCAAAGTTGTAATCTCTTGTTGATTGCATAGTGGAATCCAGCAAAGATAAGGCTGTTAGCGTGGGAGAGTGGACGTAGGCTTGGATTAAGCCGAACCACTATAAACCTCTTGTGTTCTTATTCCTTTCCCTTAACTCCTTTATTTTGCTTAAAGTTTATTTTATTCCGCATATATTTGCCAAGATTTATTTTAAACACCTATTCACCCCCCTCTAGGTGGATTCACTAGCCCATATCAAGTTAATGATGTTTAAGGATTGATTAGTTTAAGTTAAGCCAGGATTAGGTGGTTAGTTAGAATGAATTAGTGAATTAGTTAATCCTTGATGCATGTTAGGTGGTTAGATTAGTGTAATTAGCAAGTAATTATGCTCTAGTATTTATTTAGACAGGTTCGGGATTTTTCCGAGCCCGCTTAGCTTTTAATTAGGTTTTACAAGCCTAAGTTGCTATTTATTGCATTTAATAATTAATTTTCTTAATTATTTAATTATTTATTTATTTTCTAGAAATTAGACCGGAAAAGCCGGTGACCGGAATTTTATATTGATTGATGTGGTGTGATCTACTTATTTAATTGACTGTTATTTTGTGCAAATTGAGTGTGAATTGTGATTGTGGGTAATCATCCCAAAATTAAATAATTTCAATAATTAATTAGAAGATCACCGAGCGTTGGTTTACAGCGTAAAAAATGAATTTGTGGATTGTTGAAATTAGTGAGATTTTCAAGTGAAAAAATATTATATTTTGGCTAAGGCCGACTGTATACTCACACATAATTATTTTTTTCAGGTATGATAAAAATGGCAAAAATGATAAATGGTCGGGATGGTATACTATATCAACCTACAGGCTCTAATATGTCAGCTTAGAGTGAGTAGTAATGGCGATACCTACGCAAAAGAAAAGACCGCACAGGCCGCAAGAAATCAGACAGATGTTACATCTGCAACAAGCGAGGACATTTTGCCAAAAATTGTCCTCAAGCGAAAAAAAAGGTCGAGAATCGTTTAATTCATCATATTG
The DNA here is from genome assembly GCA_014182555.1 of Eucalyptus erythrocorys. Taxonomy (NCBI): domain Eukaryota; kingdom Viridiplantae; phylum Streptophyta; class Magnoliopsida; order Myrtales; family Myrtaceae; genus Eucalyptus; species Eucalyptus erythrocorys. Next base: position 31,213,103 of record CM024601.1, on the reverse strand, counting down.
AGAATGAAACCGGGATTTCTCTTGAAAACGATGATATTGAATCCCTATTCTCTATTGATGAAGATCGACAGTAACAAACTCTCGTGTCATTCCTTCTTATCAAACTACCAAAAAATCGAACGAGTAATCGAAGAGATTTTTCACATATCTCTTGCATCCCCAGAACAACCTCCTGACATATTCTCTAGCCAAACCCAGTGTCCCCATTTTCCTGTAAAAATCCTTACTTCCAAGTTTGCAAAACCAATCAATGTTATAGCTCTTATTGACACTGGAGCAAGTTGTTCTATTCTGGACACCAAAATACTGCCTGAAGAATATTGGACCTCTCATGTCCGATACTTCAACCCTGCTTCTAGAGATACTTTCTCCACAAATGTCAAAACTACTCCTGTAACTGTCCAATTCTTCCCTCAATGTTCTATCACTACAAAGATTTTTGGATCCAGTCTCCCCAATAAAGACTTGATAATTGGGTGGGACATCATGACTCAGGTTGCTCAACTACGCATCATCCCTCGAAAAGGTCTTAGATATAGAGACCAATTCTCTGAGTTTGTTAATATTCAGAGACTCTTTTCCATTCATATGAGTCTATTAGATCCAATCATGCAAAAATTACTCCAATCATGTTCAGAATCCCACTCTGAGTTTGCTCAAAAGTGCTCCCATCCTCTATAGGAAAATCCAGAATTCTTTGTTCGCCTTCCTTTCAAGAAAAATGAGGATATCAATCCAACTAAGGCGAGCCACTCAGGGATGAATCCAGAACATTTAGTTTTGGCTCAGAGGGAATGCTCAGAACTTCTCCAGCAAGGACTTATTGAACTCTACAACTCCCAATGGGCTCGTGAAGCCTTTTATGTCAATAAGCGTGCTGAGCAAACCAGAGGAAAAATGAGATTGGTAATCAACTATCAACCTCTCAATCTTTTTCTCCAAGATGATAAATTCCCTTTACCCTCAAGAGATTCTCTATTTGCTGGCCTAACCAAGGCTCACATCTATTCCAAATTCGACCTTAAAGCCGGATTTTGGCAATTGGGCATTCATCCTGATGACAGATCCAAAACAGGGTTTTGTATCCCAAACCAGCACTTTCAGTGGAAGGTCCTTCCTTTTGGCTTGAAAGTTGCACCATCTCTCTTCCAAAAGGCCATGTGCCAAATTTTCCAGCCGATCCTGTCAAGTGCTGCAGTTTACATTGATGATATTCTGCTTTATAGCCCTGATGAGCAGTCGCACTGTCAACTTCTTGAACAGTTTGCAGAAATTGTGAGGAAGCATGGCATTATGCTTTCTCAGAGAAAAATGAATATCGCCCAGACAGAAATCGAATTTCTTGGTATGCACCTCAACAAAGGTACGTACTATCCAAGGCCACACATTGCACAGGAATTATTGAAGTTTCCTGAAGAAAACTTCACTACAAAGGAGGTTCAGCAATTTCTTGTGATAATTAATTATCTCAGGGATTTTGTTCCGAACATTGCAAAGCTACTGATTCCACTCCAGTCAATGCTGAAAAAGCATCCCCTACCTTGGGGAAAAATCCAGACCAAAGCAGTTGCTGAGCTTAAGGAGATTATGCAGAATCTCCCACCATTGCAAATACCATCAACAGGAAAAAGAATCCTTTAGACTGACGCCAGTGATGAATACTGGGCAGCAATCCTGTTCGAAGAAATCGATGGTAAGAGACATCTTTGTGCTCACAAAAGTGGAAAATTCTCACAAGCTGAAATGCATTATCATTCCACTTTTAAAGAAATCCTAGCAGTCAAAAATGGGATCAAAAAATTCGAGTTTCATCTCATCGGTCATCACTTCCTGGTGGAACTAGATATGGCATCTTTTCCACAAATGACCAAGTTCAAACAAAAGCAAATTCCCAATTCCCAGTTACTTCGTTGGGCTGAATGGTTTTCGAAATACTCCTTTGAAACTAAACACATCCCTGGAAAGAAAAATGTGCTTGCTGACTTCTTGTCAAGACCACGAGCACCAGCGGAAATCAACATGTACATCAAAAGACCCGCTTTCCATATGCTCAATTATGGAAAGAAATACAAGATCAAAAAGATCAAAGATTTGCCCAGCTGGAAGTATCCGGAAGAAATCATTGAAGAAATCCAGCAAGACCGCCTCAACATCGATAGTCTCATGTGGCAATGCCATACTGAACTATTTCGGTACAATGGAGGCTCCATTCTCTGTCGTTTTGGATTAAATCCTGATTATCCATTCATTCATCCTCTTATCTGGAAAGAAGATGATTTCCCTGATCATCTCAAGAAGTTATTATGGTACTTAACCAATAAGTACTTAATAGCTATGGAAATCCCAACCAGAAGATTCATCGCCAACCTCACAAGGATTTTCCTACTCGGCAAAGGTAATGTTGAAAAAGAAAGTGATAAGAATCTTTTAGACTTTCTCAACTGGTTCTATCCTCCAATCCATTGGAAATATCTTTTGGAGAAAGAACTAAGACCCATGACACCAAATCCTGAAGTCCATACCATTCTGTTTTTTAAGCGTCCATGGCATTTTTTCAGAAACAATGGTAGCATAATTAATGAACCACAAGAAATAGGAACCACCTCCTATAAACCTCATTTGGACAGTAGAAAAGCTCAAATTCATAAATCTTATCCAGGATCTGTTAGATGTTGTGAACACCAGTACCGAGGACTTCAAAGAATCCTTTGTCAAGAGAACAAAATCATCCCTCAAGAAGTCTGGAATTATAATGCCCCTACCATGTGGGATCATTATGACCTAGCTCCAGAGGCCAAGGAAGCACTCCAAGACTACAGACAAGCTGCGTCATCCCAGGAACATGAAATGACAGATGCTAATGACATTGTCCAATCCACCCAGGACTCCTATGCTAGATGGGGAGGTCCTCTGTCCCAAGACCCCTATGCTCCAGGATCCTCATCATCCTTCTACAAGCATCCAGACAACTGGCCTCAGCCAAGTATGTCTCAGCCAAGTATTCGTCTAGGAGATGACGACACAAATTGGGCACAAGAAGAAGCGTCGCATTGGGCATATGAAGCACAGCAAGAAGCATCCTCGTCATGACAGATTCTCTCACCAGCAGAGCTTGAAGCCCTCGCACAAAAATATGAAGAACATCTCTTCATGACAGGCTACAGCTCAGATGAAGACTCACACAGCAGTTACAATGCTCGAGACGGACATGATCGTTGCAAAACCGTTGTCCGTACAAAGTTACTGTAGCAAAGTACTGTGCACTTTTTACTGTTCACTAGGCTAGGGAAGGTACTGTTCATAGTACGGGTACTGTTCATAGGCGTTCAAATAATTCCCTTCCGGAAATTTCCGGTGCCTTTGTTCTGTTTCTCTTGCTCCTTCATCATCCACTCCTCCAGAATTTCGTATCTCACCTTAGCAACTTCTGGTGAGCATTATTGGTATATTATATTAGCCTGCGGGCGATATGTTAGCTTAGAGCGAGCAGTATACTATTTATTAGCTTAGTGCGAGCTATACTATCTATTTTCAGCTTAGAGTGAGCAGTCCTGATTATGATCAGACTTTATAGATAGTATTAATTGAGATCACTGAGGAACGGTCTCGTTGACATGGAATCGACTAGGTCGATTAACTAATGATTCAATTTGGTTGAATGAACTGATCTGTGAAATGATTAATTAGATGGTTATCTGAACTATCTTGACTTGCAGGAAGGAACTGAGGCCAATGTAAGTCCTCTGACTCGTGATTGTGCTTACGCAGCCCTTAGGGCTTATTTTCTTCCTAGTCGGGTCTTAGGGGATTGAACTTACTTAGATGTCGTCTCACCCCATTGTGAGATAACATTTCAGGTCCCTAGATGACAGCTCCCGAGCGTTTTGGTCGACCTAAGAAGGTCACAAAGCAGAAGTATTTCATTCCACTACATGGGGATCCCAGGGGATGGGTGTACGAATTGGTGAAGTTCGTGGTCTGGGTAGATGAGGCCTTACCCCATAAGGTACCTCATCAATTTAGATCATGGTATCAATAGGAGCGGAGCGGATAGATAGAAGGTCCTATACCGAAGTTTGAGGTCCCAAGGTATGTGCTGGAGGTTGCCCTTGGGAAGGGCACGGCAAATCCACCGAAGGCTTCGGTGGTAGACGCGATAAACCCGAACCTCGAAGAACCAAGCACTTTGGTGTACTCAACTGAAGGCTCCAATGAGGATGAGGTCGAGGATAAAGAGCTTTAGTTTTTGAGATCCCCACTCCTCTTTTGTAGACCCTATTTTTATAAGACTGGTTTTGTATATAGAACTTGACCTGACTTGTTATATGTGAATGTAAGTGTGTTGTGAGGTTTTCAAAATTGTGGCCCTACTTTCCTATCTCATCTTATTTGTTGTCTGGGGATATATTTCTTTGCTTCTGCATGCGTATTAAAATGAATGGGTTGGCGATGCGTCCTGGGACGTCTCTATTTAATCGACCAAGCAGGGATGAGCACGTGCTCGGAGGATCGAGACGTGACAAAACCCTATTTTGAATATTCCCAAATTCAAAACCCTAATTTAATTTTTCCCCAAAATCACACTCTTCCCCTTCACGAAGCCGCTTGCATATCAAGGTCAAACTTTTTTCTTTGCCTCTTGTGTAATGCTCATGAGATTGTGTTCACAAGTGAAGAAGGTTGAACTTCAGAGGTTAATGGATGATGGCTTGATTGTGGGTTGTGAAGATGGTAATTTGTAAAGAGTGGTGCTATCGGAATTGGCGAGCACGCAAGCAGGAGGATGAGGCGCAATACGGTGTGCCATGGACATCAGGTGCTACGGGACAAGAATAGCGACTACAAAAGGACTCACTAATCCTACATTTCGCTAGTGGCTTGAGCACTCATGGAGGCTTGAAGGCAGTGAATGGATGAGTCAAGTGCAAGCATGCGATGCCGAATGACTACTCCTTGCTTGACATGATAGCGACATTTGCGGTGGCATCCCATAGCTCTTTCACCTGCTCCACCCCTCGCCACACCTCTTGTGACATCCAGAATTTTCGGTATTAATTTCAATTGAATTAATCAGGCCGTTTCTATGCAATTGGAGCTGGGGATTCAAATTGATTGCAAAATTGAGATGCGGGATGAGTTATTGGATGAGGAGAATATTCAATGGAAGCATTGAGGCCTTATGAGGTTAAATTGAGAATAAATGAGTAACCAATTGGTGCCTTATACTTGCAATTTCATGTGCCCCTCTGCTCCCTAGCTAAATGGACCAAAAAGAGAAGTCATGGGGTGTGTTTTGGTGGACCATTGGTCGCCAAGGGATTATACATGGCCAAGACTAAGTCTTGGAGATATTTTGTGAAAAAAATATCAAGCCAAAGGCCCCACCTCTCCCTCATCTCTATCTCCTTGCTCTCCCTCACCACGCGTCCACCTCCCCCTCCGCAGCTCCTTTTTCATCTTTCTTTTCCTTCAGTTTTCACTTCTTTCATTTTTCTTCTTGGCCATTTCCATCGAAAGTAGCTGCGCACCCCTGAATCTACGCCACCGAAATCCTTCCCCCACTCACACACGCCCATACCCTCTCTGAACTTTCTTTTGTCGACCACCGAGTCAACCAACAATTAAGTTTCCCCAGCAAAGTTGACTCCTCCAGCTGCCGTTCGTCCGTGCTTCTCTCATGGACACGCCAGCTCACGAACGAAGACCCAAGCTGCTAAAACATTGAAGGAGCCCTGCAACGCCAGCAAAGCCCCCCATCCAAACCGAGTCAATCTTCATCAATTTCCCTCTAGCAGCTTCGGCCACATTCGCATGCCGTCAACCCCCACCAGCGATCAAGACTTCTCTTCGTGTAGTAGCTCACGCGCAATAGCTCCTTCGACAACGTCCCAACTGCAGCTTTCCTCCACTCGTCCACCGAGCAACCTACATTCCCACCGAAATTTTGCTACTTCTTCGTGTCTTCATCTTGGTCGCGTGAAGTCAAGCCACTAACAGCCCATTTGAAGCCGTGGGCTTCTATTTGAACAGCCCATCGTTGGGCCTTCTAAAGCGGCCCACACAATTTTCGTGGCCCAACAACTTGGCCTATCTTCAGTCCATCAAGTTTAGCCCAAGTGAAATTCAGATTATTTCAACCCAAGAGAGAGCAACCCATCTTCAAGAAAGATCAGCTCATTTCCAGCTCACTGGAGCCCAAATTTCAGTCTTCAAGCCCAAGCTCAGGCCCAAGTTCAGTTTGTTTTCAGCCTAGAGTTTCTTCGGGCTTGCTAAGTTCTCAGCCCAGCTCAAGTTCGGCCGCCGTCGCGTCGTCGTCGTAGTGTCCCGGTCTTCATTTTGTGCAAGTGAGTTTTACTCACTTATGCCTTCTTAGTTTGCTAATTATACTTAAAGGTTGATTAGATTTAATTATTTGCAATTAGGTGGTTAGATTAGATTAAAGTAATTAAATTAAAGACTCATTGACGCATGTTAATTAAATTGATTGTGCATTTAACTAGTACACATGTCCTAGTATTTATTGGATGCTTCTTGGGATTTTTCCCGTCCCTTATCGGTTGTTAATTAAGCTAATCGGGCCTAGGTGGGATTTTTAGGAATTAAATATTAATTTTCGAAATTAATTTAATTATTTATTTATTTCCCAGAAATTCAACTGGGATGGCTAGTGGCTAGGATTTTATGCTAAAGATCGTGGTGCAGACCATTTATTTAATTGAGCTTTATATTTTCCTAAATTGAATTTATTGTATTAACTTATTTAATTTTTGAAAATAATTATTTAATTAATTATTTTTCCGAAAATTCAACCGGGATGACCGGTGACCGGAATTTCATGTTGATTGTCATGATGTAGTCCATTTATTTATTTGAGCTCTACATTGCATGGAATTTGAATTGATGGTGCAATTTTAGGGATTTATCCCAAATTGAATGAAATTGAATGATTAATTGGTTGATGGCCAAGTATTATTATTTAGCATCGATGATGCTGTAATTAACGGTACAGCAGAGTGAACTGTGAAAGGGAATTGGGGAAATTGTCGGCCGAAATTAATCAGGAACGATGTAATGAGACATACGTGGTTCGGTGATTAAAGGATATCACTGGTGAAAACGGCACCTTAAAGAACGCACGAGTGCTGTCTATTACATGCAGCAGTATGGACATACGTGGTTCGGTGATGGAGGATATCACTGGTGAAAATGGCGCCTTAAAGAACGCACGAGTGCTGTCCATTATACACGTCACCTTGGCGAAAACAGCGCCCAAGAGCATTAATAAGGCTCTGTGACTAAGTGTACTACTGGAGGTTATCTTGAAAGTGGTGGAGTGAGATCGTAAAGCCATTGAATATTTGAAAGTGGTCGAGTGGGACCGTAAAGCTATTGAGTATTGGAATTGGTCGAGTGGAACCGTAAAGCCATTGAATATTTGAAAGTTGCTTCGTGAGGCCATGATTACCACCTTTACTTAAGTTGCGTCCTAAGGACCGTGACTCATATTTGCAAATTGATTGATTGAATGGGAATGATTGTGAGTGGTCTTCTTGGTGTGTAATCGACTGAGTCGATTTGATCGATGCTTCGATCTGTGATGTGATTGCTTGAGTGCCTATTTAATCTGTGCTAATGTGTAGGTGGAATCTGAGGCCAAGGTAAGTCCTCTGACTCATGTTGTGTGTAGGCAGCCCTAAAGTGTATTAGTTTACTAATCGGGTCTTAGGAGGTAGAACTTGCAGAAACATAGTCTCGTCCCGATTGTGGGATTATATTTCAGGCCCCTAGATTTCCCGAAGACGAGCCGACATTTGAAGCTGAGGATGAGCGAGAAGAAGGAGATAAAGAGTTTGAAGAAAATGAGCCTAGTGGTGAAAGACCTAAGGAGGATTGGAATGATGATCCCGAGCATGGTCCTATCCTCTTTTGTGAACCATGTACTTGTGTAGTTGTGAATTTAAATAAGTAAAATTATGGCATGCTTTTCTATCCCATTGTTTTATTGTCTGGGGATTTATAACTGCTTCCGCATGTGCATATAAATAATAAAAAAGTCGGTGATACATAGTCCTAGGATATCGCATTTTAAAATCGATCAAAGGTAAGGGATGTGCGCGTGCCTGACGATCGGGCCGTGACATCCCTTTTTTGTGGTATCAGAGCAATGGTTAGGTATTGGACTGATAAGGTACGATGACTTATGGGATAGCAATAGGAAAGGCCTTTAAATTCTTGACCGGCGCATGTCTTTGACAGCTGATTGGTATAATTGTTTGTTGTGTGTGAATTGCTTGCTTTTTATCAGTGTGGTTACGAAAGGCAGAGTGTCAACTCTGGCCAGCTCGAGCGTAAGAGTGCCACCGCAGGTTGGTACTAGTTTGGCAGTGTTGAATGATTCTAAGTTTGATAAGATCGATTTGACGCAAGTGTTCCTTGGGATCTGGATGAGTCAATGAGATCAGAATCAAGTTGTTGTTGTTGCTACCTTTATTGAGGTCCAACTTGGAAGGTTGATCAGGGAACAGATTTTGATATCTGAGTCAAACTTCAGCGCAACCAGACTTGGAATTCGGTCAGGGTAAAGACTGATGTTGAGGAAAGAGTATTCTACTCCACCCATTATGAAGGATGGAGTAGTCAGGTCAGCATTTAGAGAAATTGAACATGTTGTTCAGTGGAGGACGATATGAATCAGTCTCGTGTATTTTGAGGACAGGAATTTGTGGTAAGTGTTGCCAGCACGAACAGTGATTTATGGTGTATCCGCATAAGTAGATAGAATCTAGACAACAGTAACTGCTGTCACCGTCGATAGGACAGGTCAGAAGAAATGCGCCATAGAATGCATTGCGGAAATTTTGAGATGGGTCTCCAGTACAAGAAATAGTGCATGCTGGCACTTGACAAGAAGTAGAAGACTCATTAGGTAAGTGCCAAAAGTATGAAAGGAATGCATGGATTGATCTTGGGTTTGAGAATGGCTAAAACGTGCTATGATGGTAGTCAGCACAACTGTCAGGTGACACCCTATCAGTGCAAGTCCAAGGGAGCGTTGTTACTGATGCCGTAGATAAGACGCCATTAGGATGGCAAAAGGAACATGAATGGAATTGACTATTCTTTATTCAATAGAAGAATCTTTTGAGGTGATTTTATCAGAATGGTGCTAGAGAGTGTTGGGAACACAATTGTGGAATTTTAGTTGTTTGTTAAGGCCATAGGAAAAGAACCATTGGCTAGAGTTATACTTGATTGGCTGTTGGTGTATGACTTATTCGTCAAGTGTAGAAAGAATTGCTCATGGAGCATCTTGTGGTAATGAATCATGATCATGGAGCAATTCAACTTAGTCCAAGAGCACATGAAGGTGTCGAGTTTATTAGGGGTCAAAATGAATCTTCGATTTCTTTAATCTTGTCGATTAAAGACAACCCACTTGTTCGATGGAGATTGTCGAGGTTACTTGGTGATGGTTGTAGTTAAGACAGATTGGAGAATTGGAGATAGAAGACATCTCAGTGGTCTAAGAATTTCTAGATGTGTTGTCATAAGAATTGTTAGACTGTTGCCAGAGAAAAAGATAGAAATTACGATTGAGCTAGCACCAGCACCACTCTCGTAGGCTTCTTACCAATTATTGTTGTTTGAATTGATAGAGCCGAAGGTATTGATGTGAAGATTGATGAATAAGGAATTCATGCATATCAATGCATCACTTTAAGAAACATCAGTTTTGTGGAGAGAGAAAGAAAGATGGTTCATTGCAATCATGCATCAACCATTGTCAACTCAGTTGGGTGACTAATTATAAAGAGTGTTGATGTCTTCAAGGATTAACTTGAGGATAGGTTATCATTAGTTGAGAACCAGGAAGGAGGTTATACGGAAGACAACATTTCGCACTTGATTTAGCCCTTGTGAGAATAATGTAAAGCCATTTGAATGACGAACACTCTAGCCGTTATCATAGATTTGACGAACTGAGTGTTCAAAGAATATCTAGATCAATGGTGATTGTGTGGTGTAGCGACATTCTAGGATATTTATTAAGTGCTAAGGGTCACAAGAACCATAAGAATGGTCATGTGAGTACAGGTAAAGGAATCTTCATGGACCCAGCCAAGATCGAATCAGTTGTTAATGGATCAAGACCGACAACAACGTCAGAGATCAGAAGCCGTGAGGATTGGACAGATTACTACAGAAGGTTCATGAAAGAATTTTCAGCATCACTATCATCGTGGACTTGACCTCTTAAAAAAGAAGGGAAATTCATTGGCATCGGCAAGTACGAGGGTAGTTTCTAGAGCTTAAGCAAGAACTGGTTACCGTACTTATTCTAAACTTCTCATTTGGGTTTGGAAAGCATGAAATCTTTAGGGATGTACCTTGCAAAGGACTGGGTATGTATTGATACAAAATGAGAAGATTGTTGCATACCCATCCCGCCAGTTGAGATCTCAGGAGTTAAATTACCAACGCATGACTTGGGACTTATAGCATCAAAAATTTGCTTTAAAGATTTAAAGTCATCAATGAGATGAAGAAAGATTCCAGATCCTCATCGACTATTAAAGTCTCAAGTGTTATTCTATCAGAAGGAGTCGAATATGAGACGGTGTCGTGAATCAGAATTTTGGCAGGACTATAATGGTGTTATCTGGTATTACCCTGGGAGAACGAAAGAAGCCACTGATGCTTTAAGTCGAGAGTCTACAATTGTGCATAGACTGACTAAAGTATAGTTTTTACTTGAAAAAGGTTCAAAATTTAGTTTTCAAATTTGAGGTAGGCTACCTTTTGAATTTTATAGCCACCCTCAAAATTGAACCAAATGTTCCAGTTAGAATCGGCGCCTAGTTGATAGACAGAGATGTTGAGAATATCTTATAAGAGGATACTTGTAACACCCCTATACCCCCTTGAGGTCGCTACAGTCATCCTATAAATCCTTTGAATTCAACTTTGAGCTGTAAACCCTTAAGCTCTCTTTTTTTTTTTTAAAAAAAAAAAACAAAAAACAAAAAAAACAAACGAATGGTCCCAGCACATTCGACTTTTTGCGGAAGCGAAAACATCTCTCTTCAATTCTCCTTTCATAAAAATCAAGATGAGCAATGCACACACTAAAAGAAAACATAGAATAGTTAAACCGGACCTCTTTTATTTATATAACTAAAAGATGGATTTTATCGGGGTAGGTACATATAAACAGAAAGCCAACTCACGCTGACATGGCTTAAACTCAAAAAAAAAGAGTAAACACATCTACCCCTAAAAAAAAACCCTCAAAAACTGGCTAAATCCATCTCTGGGTCCTGGTCTGTCAAAAAATATCAGTCCTCAGCTCTCTCCCAGCTCCTCTCTCGGGCCCTACCTCCTCCTCCCTGGTTCGCCAGACGGTGGTGGTGGCAGCATACCTCTCATGACTCCATCTCGCTGCACAAAGACATATACGAACTCCTGAAATACAGGGCCATCCTCAAGCCCTACCTCAAACCGTACGATCACTCGAACACGGAAAAAGATCAACCTAGCAATGATCGGGCTGTCTATCTGAGTGATCCCTACCTCCACATCGGAAGGGATCCCGTAGAAGGTACCCGGAGAGACTGGAGCAAGCAGCATATCTAGTCTGAAAGTATTTCCCCAAAAGGGGTGAGTATATCAACTCAGCAAAGACATAATCTCTATGGCTACTCATACAACACACAAGTCAGTCAAACAAAATTACATCATCACATAACAGTAACATCAAACAGCATCAACGGGTATAGTTATGCATATGCCAACCATTCAACCATAGACACTCAATCATTCATGCATTCTTTATCTAGTGCTCGTGCTTGTACCATATATATGAATCATCAGCACTCAGGCATACATCTCATCATATGCACATACATATATCATCCAATGCCATGCATACATCTCACCATGTGCACATATACCATTCAATATCCATGCATACCAAATTTTCACCAAATGCACATCAGGTTTTCAGTTTTCACAATATTAGTGAACTTTTAATGCATTCCCGGCACACACCATCTGGGCTTCTGGCCCCCCACATTCCGGGCACCTCGCACCCTAACTGGCATCACGAGGAATTCACGGCACACACCATCCGTGCTTCCGGCATCTACACTCCCTGGCCGGGCATCTCGCACCCCAACTGGCATCACGAGGAATTCACGGCACACACCATCCGTGCTTCCGGCATCCCCTACGCTCCGGGCATCTCAACTCCGAGGCCATCCAGATTTACACACACGGGGCTACCTGGGCATCCGGCATTTTCACTCCCGGCGGGCATCCCGATAACTCCCGGGGCATCATCGGCTCACACCATCCGATGGCCTTCTCACATGCATGGTTCATGGCACTCAACATGATACTCATCACTCATAACAAGATGCAAATGCCAACCATCTTCACTCACATAGCATGAAATTTACATAAACAATTCCATCTAATAAATTTCCTATCCTTTCCTTATAAAGGCATAAAGTTCAGCATGTGTAATTTCAGAAAAACAATTTAATTAAATACCAAATGGCTCTCAAAAATTATGAAACTCACACACATGATAGTCAAGACAATATAGCACACTTTTCATGAAGAAAGTATGTTCTGGATGTCAACATACAAAAAGATATTATTCAGCCATTGTAACACAACAAATTCCGAACAATACAGCTTGCACAATCACAGAAGAAAACTAAATTGACCATCCAATTGGCCACTAAAAATCACCAAATTTCACCACAACATCATTGAGACGTTAAGGCACAACTTTCATTAGAAACTACATTTAAACAGTCCTCATATAAAAAGACATAAGCTCGGCAAGACAGATTAGAGTTTAGGGACTTCCTGGTTTACACTGTTCTCAAATTTTATTTAATTTAATACTCAAACGTCACTAAAAAATTATGAGATTTCACTATGTTATAGCTAAGAGCCTAAAGAACATTTCTCATGAGGACATAATCATTAAATTCGTCCTACATAATTTACTATAAAAATTACAAGCTTCTGTCTCAATTACCGAACCGTACATGAACGACCATCAACGAAAATCTCATCAATTGAGCCACTTAACCACCTTCTTTTCCTCTTATTTTTGGATATGTTCTAGTTTAGTATGTTTTCTTCAACTTTCCTTTAGAGGTCGAAGCAAGATTCTCAATAAAAAGTCACCTTATGACCCACACGACCTACTGACCTTCCACAGAAACAATCCAGAATTCATGTCCGTAAGAAATCAAGTATTTCCCTAGGTTATACCGGTTAGATTTGTCTCAAATTTTAGTATGTTGTTCAGTAGGATGTTCTTAACATTTCATATGAAGAAGTCGAAGAGAAATATCCAACAGAAAACCACATACAGCAACCCACAAGCAACAAAGGTCGACATGCAAGCCGATTTTCACCCGGTTTCTTAGAAAATTTATTTCACCCCTCAAACCTTGTTCAATTTGCTTCAAATTTGAGTATGTTGTAATTCAAGACCTACTCTACAACTTTTGTTTAGAAACCGAAGCCAAATTCTAACCCTATGCTCATCTGCAAACTCAAACAAGATTCGGGTACAAGCAAACTCATTCAGGCAGAATTACATCCACAGCAAGAACAACCTCAAAACCTCCAATTCTATCCATCAAACCCAAAATTTCGACCAGCAATCAGCACAACAACAAGACCACAGCATGCATGAGCAATCAAGAGATCAATCTTGCCTTAAAATTGAGCTAAATCGCGAAGAAAACAGCAGCAAGTCCCTCGGCCAGCTCACGGACGGTGCTGCTTCTCCTTCTTCTTCCTTTCTTTTTTGTGTTTTTCTCTCTCTCTCTCTCTCACTTAGCCCGTCGAAGACCCCTCTCAATCACCGGCCACTCCCTTTTATACTCTTAATTAAACATTCTTAGAGGTAATGATGAGATGGCATGCAATTGGACACTTGGCAAAGGGCAAATGCCACTTGGACTCTCTCACTCTCTCTCTCGGCCACACTTGGCTTGCGTGGGAAGCCTTGGCCGGCTCTCCTTGGGCTTGGCCGGTCCATCATGGGCTTGGCTTGGCCCAAGTCTTCAAGCCCAAAGTTCCTAAGTTTAGTCCTCTAATTAATTAAATCTTAGTTAATTAAATCATAAGTTTAAATAGCCTATAAGCTTAAGTCTAGCTTGAACTTTAAGTTTTCAACTTTGTACCTCACATAAACATAATCTTTTCTCTCGAATAAATGCCTCACAACCTTCGGCCATATCACATGACTACAAGGTCAATCAAAAGTAGTTCGATTGTAGCTCATTAGTCCTCATGGTCTCACAATTTCATCAATTTATTTTCCAATACACATCATGGTCATAAGTGAACATACAAAACTATAACTCACATCAAATGTCCAGCCCTTGGCTCAATTGTGACTTATGAAATCATTGACTAAAATCCATCAGTGTCTCTATCGATCGGCCACAGTCATCACCTCCTTGAATATTATCGAAATTCTTGGATGCCACAATACTGGTAAGAAAGAGACTGACTTTAAAACTTCTGAGGATGGAACGTTCGGGTTCCATGAGTGATTGAGTGCACTTAACAGTGTAGCACTCAGGGAAAAGATCTTGTTAGAAATTCACTATAGTATTGTAGTTTTTGACCAAACGGTGCAAGTAAATCAAAATTGGCGTCAGCTAGATTGGTAAACTGATATGAAGATAGATACTGCTGGGCAATTTGCGAGTGCCAGAGTTGTCAGTAAATGGAAGTTCAATAATGCAAACCAAGACTTTTATCATCACTTAAGAGTCCCCAGTGGGAATGAAAATATATCACAATGGAACATTGTGACAGGTTACTAAGGAGTTGGGAGAGTATTGATTCCATTTGAGAATAATGGTCGATCAACAGATGGAGTTGGTCCACTTTGGTACAGTGCGAATAGATCTTGTTTTGAGTGTGTGACATCCAGATTTTTGGGTTCTGATTTCGATTAGATAGATTGGGCATTTCATCGGCACGACTACAGTGCTTTTCTCTGAGTTGGCCACTCACAAGATAATTAGACTAGCTGGGTAAGCTATTAAGGACTTTAAGGCAAATAAACTTGAGAATTTGACCAGGAATCGACTTCTTGACCGTGCTCATCTTAAGAGATCATTGCGGCACAATATAAAATCGATTTGAAATTAGAGATAGGTCCGCTCGACTGAGATGAAGGACCAATCATGGGTGACTCCACTAAATTGGAAAACTCTCATCGACCAGCACTAATTTCATTTCACTGTTGTTTTGGTACCCCATGTTCGTATTTGAATCCTCGAGATTTTCACGACAATCGAGAGTCGCCAATGTGTCGAGTGGGTTCATCGTGGCTCGAAGAAAATCGACCACGGGTCTTTTCTCCCAAAAAGTTATGAAAACTATCCGGTAGCCTAGGTCACACTAAACGCGCGTCGGAATGAAATTAACCATCAATCAAAGTTCGATTTTAAAAATTGAAGATTCTGTCATGTCACAGAGTGGGTATACTAAAGTGTGTGTGCATCAAATAATTCACTGCCACAGAGTGCCAAGAATGAATTATATTATGAATCTAGATAAGAGATTACAAGTTTGGTAGAGTTTTCAGAGGGTTCTTTCTTAAACAGTGCATAGCAGATGGTACAGAAATTCAGTGGTAAAAAGAAAGTGAAGAAAGATCACAGACCAAAGTCAACTTAGAAATCAGTGTTTGCAGTTGTCGGATTAGTGTCAGAGTAAAGACTAAACAGAACTGTCAGAAATTTTCAGTCGTCGAGCATTGAAGGTTCATTATAGAGTCAAGAAAAAGAGATCAGATGTGAACGACAGAGTGTCTTATGTGAGAAGCTCAGTTCAGTTATTAGTTCAGAAAGAGCAGATTTTGTGTACCGAGATAGTCTCCTTAGTCAAAGTGGCTGGACAACGCCACAGGACTGAAGAAATGCATGGAAATTAAGACTTGATGAGACAGTGGTACCCCCACCTTTTTCAACAAAGTGTGTAAGGTTTAAATTTCGAGGACGAAATTTTTATAAGAGGGAAAGAGTAGTGACATCCAGAATTTTCGGTATTAATTTCAATTGAATTAATCAGGCCGTTTCTATGCAATTGGAGCCGGGGATTAAAATTGAATACAAAATTGAGATGTGGGATGAGTTATTGGATGAGGAGAATATTCAATGGAAGCATTGAGGCCTTATGAGGTTAAATTGAGAATAAATCAGTAACCAATTGGTGCCTTATACTTGCAATTTCGTGTGCCCCTCCCCTTCCTAGCTAAATGGACCAAAAAGAGAAGTCATGGGGTGTGTTTTGGTGGACCATTGGTAGCCAAGGGATTATACATGGCCAAGACTAAGTCTTGGAGATATTTTGTGAAAATAAATATCAAGCCAAAGGCCCCACCTCTCCCTCATCTCTATCTCCTTGCTCTCCCTCACCACGCGTTCACCTCCCCCTCCGCAGCTCCTTTTTCATCTTTCTTTTCCTTCAGTTTTCACATCTTTCATTTTTCTTCTTGGCCATTTCCATCGAAAGCAGCCGTGCACCCCTGAATCTATGCCACTGAAATCCTTCCCCCACTCACACATGCCCATACCCTTTATGAACTTTCTTTTGTCGACCACCGAGTCAACCAACAATTAAGTTTCCCCAGCAAAGTTGACTCCTCCAGCTGCCGTTCATTCGTGCTTCGCTCATGGACACGCCAGCTCACAAATGAAGACCCAAGCTACTGAAATGTTGAAGGAGCCCTGCAACACTAGCAAAACCCCCATCCAAACCGAGTCAATCTTCATCAATTTCCCTCCAGCAGCTTCGGCCACGTTCGCATGTCGTCAACGCCCACCAGCGATCAAGACTTCTCTCTATGCAGTAGCTCATGCGCAACAGTTCCTTCGACAACGTCCCAGCTGCAACTTTCCTCCACGCGTCCACCAAGCAGCCTTCATTTCTACCGAAATTTTGCTACTTCTTCGTGTCTTCATCTTGGCCACGTGAAGTCAAGCCACCGACAGCCCATTTGAAGCCGTGGGCTTCTATTTCAGCAGCCCATCGTTGGGCCTTCTAGAGCAGCCCACACAATTTTCGTGGCCCAACAACTTGGCCTATCTTCAGTCCATCAAGTTTAGCCCAAGTGAAATTCAGATTATTTCAGCCCAAGAGAGAGCAGCCCATCTTCAAGCAAGATTAGCTCATTTCCAGCTCACTGGAGCCCAATTTTTAGTCTTCAAGCCCAAGCTCAAGCCCAAGTTCAGTTTGTTTTCAGCCTAGAGTTTCTTCGAGCTTGCGAAGTTCTCGGCCCGGCTCAAGTTCGGCCGCCGTCGCGTTATCTTCGCAGTGTCCCGGTCTTTGTTTTGCGCAAGTGAGTTTTACTCACTTATGCCTTCTTAGTTTGCTAATTATACTTAAAGGTTGATTAGATTTAATTATTTGCAATTAGGTGGTTAGATTAGATTAAAGTAATTAAATTAAAGACTCATTGATGCATGTTAATTAAATTGATTGTGCATTTAACTAGTACACATGTCCTAGTATTTACTGGATGCTTCTTGGGATTTTTCCCGTCCCTTATCGGGTGTTAATTAAGCTAATCGGGCCTAGTTGGGATTTTTAGGAATTAAATATTAATTTTCGAAATTAATTTAATTAATTATTTATTTCCCGAAAATTCAACTGGGATGGTCAGTGACCGGGATTTTATACTGAAGATCGTGGTGCAAACCATTTATTTAATTGAGCTTTATATTGTGCTAAATTGAATTTATTGTATTAACTTATTTAATTTTTGAAAATAATTATTTAATTAATTATTTTTCCGGAAATTCAACCGCGATGGTTGGTGATCGGAATTTCGTGCTGATTGTCGTGGTGCAGTACATTTATTTATTTGAGCTCTACATTACATGGAATTTGAATTGATGGTGCAATTTTAGGGATTTATCCCAAATTGAATGAAATTGAATGATTGATTGGTTGATGGCCGAGTGTTATTATTTAGCATCGATGATGCTGTAATGAACGGTAAAGCAGAGTGAACTATGAAAGGGAATTGGGGAAATTCTCAGCCGAAATCAATCAGGAACGATGTAATGAGACATACGTGGTTCGGTGATTAAAGGATATCACTGGTGAAAATGGTGCCTTAAAGAACGCACGAGTGCTGTCTATTACATGTAGTAGTATGGACATACATGGTTCGGTGATGGAGGATATCAATGGTGAAAACGGCACCTTAAAGAACGCACGAGCGATGTCCATTATACACATCACATTGGCGAAAACAGCGCCCGAGAGCATTAATGAGGCTTTGTGACTAAATGTACTACTAGAGGTTATCTTGAAAGTGGTCGAGTGGGACCGTAAAGCCATTGAATATTTGAAAGTGGTCGAGTGGGACCATAAAGCCATTGAGTATTGGAATTGGACAAGTGTGACCGTAAAGCCATTGAATATTTAAAAGTTGCTTGGTGGAGCCATGATTACCACCTTTACTTAAGTTGCGTCCTAAGGACCGTGACTCATATTTGCAAATTGATTGATTGAATGAGAATGATCGTGAGTGGTCTTGTTGGCGTGTAATCAACTGAGTCGATTTGGTCGATGCTTCAATCTGTGATGTGATTGCTTGGGTGCCTATTTAATCTGTGCTAATGTGCAGGTGGAATCTGAGGCCAAGGTAAGTCCTCTGACTCATGTTGTGCGTAGGCAGTCCTAAAGTGTATTAGCTTACTAATCGAGTCTTAGAAGGTAGAACTTTCTGAGACATAGTCTCATCCCGGTTGTGGGATTATATTTCAGGCCCCTAGATTTCCCGAAGATGAGTCGGCATTTGAAGTCGAGGATGAGCAAGAAGAAGGAGATAAAGAGTTTGAAGAAAATGAGCCTAGTGGTGAAAGACCTGAGGATGATTGGGATGATGATCCCGAGCATGGTCCTATCCTCTTTTGTGAACCATGTACTTGTGTAGTTGTGAATTTAAATAAGTAAAATTATGGCATGCTTTTCTATCCCATTGTTTTATTGTCAGGGCATTTATAACTGCTTCCACATGTGCATATAAATAATAAAAGGGTCGGCGATACATAGTCCTAGGATATTGCATTTTAAAATCGACCAAAGGTAAGGGATGTGCGCGTGCTTGAGGATCGGGGCGTGACACCTCTTCCTCCATCTACCTCTCTACCTCTTCCACCTCTTCAGTGGCGAAGTCATATGTTTCCTTAGAGAGAGAGCCAATAGTTCAACAACGACAACAACAAAAAAGACAAGTCACGTTATTTTTGGAAATGGGAGTTGTGTGACATCGTTTTTGGAAGGCTTACCACATTAGCTCCTATGAGGTCATTTTGCAAGTCCACATGGACTGGATTATAAATAAAATATGCAAACTTATATTAAAATTTTAATTATAATAGTCATGTAATTGTTTTGGCTGGAAATTATTGCCAAAGGTACTTAAGTTACCGTTTTCTCTCTACTTTAGCACTTAAGTGAGAGCTCTACACAACTTTTGACACTTCCAATATACTTATCTCAAAATCTCATGATAAGGGCTTTTCAATAAACCCAATTTTTGTGAGCGTAAGTTATTAGATTATAGAATCAAGATTTGGGCCCATATCAAGTTCACACCTATCCAAATGGGTTATAAATCCATTTCTTAATCTATATTTAATGGGCTAAGTTTTTATATGAGCAAGTTATATTCAATAAATGGGTCATAGATGGATTTAGAATGATAAAATCCAAAATAATTTTAATTGAATGGGTTCACAATTTATTTAGATCTAACTCACATATATGATTTTCTCTCACCCTTACTTTATCCCGTGCTTACTCTCTCTCTTACCTCAATTTGGGTTTAAAATTGTTAAATTGAGTTAAATAAGGAAGTGTTTGAGCCATATGGGTTGGGGCGGTTTGAATTTCTAAATTTGTATTGCATGAAAATGGATTAAAATATGTTTAACGGGTCAAATTGGGTCAAATGAAAGCCAACTCAATCCAACTATTTGACAAGTCTAGTCATAGACTTGAGGCTTTGAATGGGGAGTTGCCTTGTGGACTCAAACCTTCTAAAAATAATTATTTACCATATCTTAAAGGTGAGAATAGTTTTGAACTTAAAGATTCCTAAATATATTTTGGGGCAATAGGACCTCATTCTAGGTCTTGGAAAGTTTGACCCTTCTTATCTGATTAACCCAATTTTCCTTATGTTGGAACATTTGTGATTTCTAGATTTATGAGATTGAGTTGAAATCAGCAAATTGTAAACTTCCAGCACTACGAAGAACGAGTGACTGCTTTTAAAGAGTTAAAAATTGACTGTCGGAGTAGGTACAACCTAAGCAACACCAACATCAACACGCAACACGCGACACAACATGACACAATATGACATACCGATGCGTTGTTTCTCAAAATATAAAGAATTCCGACACATCGGAACACATTATATATTTAATGTATATTGATATATATGTAATAAATTATCGTTTCTATGATTATTTCAATCATATTAATTTGATTCAAATTTATAAATAAATATATGATAAAAAAAAAGCCTAGAATGAATTTATACTAAAAACATTAATCTACCATTTATTAATATAAATTATTTCAATTTAACAAATTCAACTCCATTTCAATAATCCATAAAACTTGGGGAAAAATAAGTAATTCACAATCTGAACTGGCACGTTAGACGTCTCAGAAGAGAAGAGATGACTAGATTTTTCTTCTTTCCCCATCTTTTTTTTCATATATATACATTTTGACCGATTATTTATTAGAAATTTTTAAAATTGACCTTGAGTGTTTGAATTATGTATCAGAAACTCACATGTTGGAATTCCGACTTAAGTGTTGGAGAGTGTCAAGAAAGTTAACTAGGTAACATTTGGTTATTGCTCGGGATAGGATAAAGTCGGATATAAGGGAATATAAACTGGATAATATTATCCCATAGGGGAGGTGAGACAAAGGTAGATAGGATTTCCAATGTCCATAATAGGAAAGTTTTCTTTCTCGAATAACAAATTTATTAAATAAAAAATTAAAATTATATTTCAATATAAATAATATTTGAATTATAATTTAAGAAATTTAAAATTTAAAATTTAATATTATTTTTAATTTAGTCTTATTTTAATTTATATATTCATTTTAATTCTATCTTATAATAAACATTCAATCTATAAATAAAAATATTTATATTTATTATATATATTTTATAAAATTTTATTAAAGAATGATGAAAGGGGAAAAAAGAAATAATAAAGAAAATAATTTTAAAAAGGAAAAATAAAATAAAAATAAATTAAGGAATAGTGTCACGAGAGATTTTCACCATCTCCGTTTATAAACTTTTAGGTTTATTTACAATGATATGCCGTTTATATTAAAAAAATATACATGATATGATATGAATATATCCGACTTTAATACTGCGATTTACCAAACAGTGGATAGGACATAGAAAAATTCTAGAATTTCATATCCTATCCTAGTCAGTCTTATCCTGATTAGAAATCCGGACGACCAAATGTAGTATAAGAGTATCCGAGAGTGTCAAAGAGTGTCAAACACATGTCGAAATATTGGACATGACAAGAAGGCTCTTAAAGAGTATTAGGCTCTCAGAAAGTGTTAGTACTTTGTAGAGTATGAATATGGGTATCAAAAGATTAGTTTTGCTGAGAATAGCCTAATTTTGATACTTAAAATGTGTTTTGTGCTTTCATCCCACCAGATGAACCTCGGTGAACTTTCGGAGATTCTTAAGTCAATTTATGGAGCTTTTCTAAATTGCCCATGAGAAGGCAATCAAGTCATGAATTGGTTGCCAAAGCCTACCAAATAGGGAATCTCCCTTCTAATTCACTTACTAAACTTCGGCAACCCCTTTAGGATATGTTAAGTTTTGAATCTTATTCTCTTGACCTTCGGAACTCTAGCAGATGAATGAATAGGATTTGTGTTCGACCAAAAAAGAGAAATATGTCGATTTAAGGAGCTTTTCTAACTTAGGGCAAAATCTTGTCAGTATACTTTACTTTAATTGCTCTTTTCATGTATTTTACATTATAGACGTGTACTCTAATATTTTGCAACTTCTAATTCTACCCCCAACACATCTACTTTATTATGTCGCCATCTATAATCTATACCTTCAACGCATGTAATTTTTGTTTAAGCTTTACCAACGACTTCGCTGATTCTTTACCATTTGCAATCTAATTCAGATCTTGCTTCCGTTATTGTACTTCACTTCACTAGCTCATTTCCTGTTCATCATCATTGCGCTGATTAATCCTATCCCTTCTAATAACTAATGGAAATTAACCTAGGTTGATTATCAATATAATTAATTGTAAAAAAAAATCAACAAAAAATAATTATAAAAAAAAAAAGAAAATTATACATCATATGACTAAATTGAATAAATTTTGTGATTCCCCGAGATAGAAGTAGGTGCTGTGGGTATGAGGGTACTATTCATATGCGATTAAAAAATCTTTTAGAAATTCAAGCATCCTCTAAAGGCTTGATACATGAAAGTGGGAGTTCGACGAATCATGGAGATATGATAGGGAAAATGACATGTCTTGCTAATAATTACATGTTATATGACATGGCAATTAATGATTCAAATATGACAATAAAAAGACATGAAATAGCAACATGAATACAGTCTTCATGGCAAATTGTATTATTCAAATATGCTGTGATGACTTGAGACATGCAAAGTAAAACTATATGAGGAGTCATTTTCTTTAAATTTTGGCTTTTTCGGACATGGTTAGATTTATGTAGAAACACGCAATTTTTTTTTTCCTTTTGGTCACATCAAAACAAAATAGAAAGTCGATTTGACATTCATGATATTATTTCACAAGCTCGGAATCTCACTTCGTGGGTTTAATTCGCGATGGCTATGACTCTTGAGATCCGGTCGTCGGCCTATTCTACGTACAAACCCGACCTCTTCAGTAATAAGGCCTACGGCATGACTTTCGGTTACAAGGGACATGTTTTAGTGCAACACTTCAAAGTATTCATCCCCTTATATCACCCGTTCAACTCCAGAGTTTATATAAAATCAACAGCACTTACATGCATTCTAGCTTGATTTCAGCATGGTTATTAGAATAACGATGTGACGTCAATAATAAAATTCATTTTGCCAGTATGACGGCCTACCAAATGGCATAATTTCTATATTAAATTGACCGCATAATGACATAATCTATATTGAAGATTAGATTTTGACATAATGACATACATTTTGTTACCGTTGCAGCATAATGATAGGAATTTCGGTCTAAATATTATTTTGACAGATAACATTCCTAGACATGTCATTTTCAATTTCAAATTAAAGAGACAGGGTCGAAAGTTACCTATGTCATCGACTTGAGGACCATGCTCCTTACTTATGAGCAAAAAATTCCAGGGATTTTGTTATCTTGTGTCTGCTGGCCAACTCGCGTGAACTTTACGTCTTTGGAAATCTCGTGATGAGAGCTTCTCCACAAACTGAATTTTTATGAGCACAATCCGTGAAATGAAGATTTTGGCTCATATCAAGTTCACAGCTAAACCTATCAAAATGGGTCATTAATCGATTTATTAGTCCATATCTGATGGGCCGAGTTGTAATATGGGCTAGTTACATTCAGCAAATGGATCATAAATAAGTTTAGAATGAAAAACAAAAAATAATATAAATGTTAAATGAGTTGACAAATTACTTGACATAACCCGTATCTATAATTCTCTCTCACCCTCACTTGATCTCACCCACGCTCTCGCCTCATTTTGGGTTTAAAATTCTTAAATTGAGTTAAATATGGATATGTTTTACCAATATGGGTTGGGTCAATATGGATCACTAGATTTGTATTATATGAAAATAGATAAAAATATGTTAGATGGGGTAAATTAAGTAGAACCAAGCGTGAATCGACCACCCATTTGAAGGGGGAGTTGACTTGTGGACTCAACGCTTCTAAAAATAATTATTTACTAAAACGTCAAAACAGTTTCGTTCAATTTCAAGATTCCTAGATATGGTTTGAAGCACTGGGACCTAATTCAAGTCTTGGAAAGTTTGACTGAAGTTTGACCCATGATAACTTTCTTATCCGATTGGTCCAATTCTCGTTATGTTAGAACACTAGGGATCTCTAGTTTTATGAGAATGAGTTGAAAACGGCAAATTGCAGACTTCCAGCACGACAAAGAACGAGTGACCGCTCTCAAAGGGTTAAAACTTAACGGTCGGGGGTAGGTACCAATATGGATATCAAAAGATTAGTTTGATGATAAAAGCCCAATTTTGATATGAACGTGTTTTGCGCCTTGGGAAAAATTGTCCAAAAAGTCCTAAACCTATTGCAGTTTTGTCAATTGAGTCCTAAACCTTTTGTTAATTTGCCGATTGAGTCCATCCGGCCAATTTTGGCCGGAAAATGCTGACATGGACGTCGGCGGTGCCACGTAGGACTACCGGCGCTGACGTGGACAATTTTTAATAATATTTTAATATTTTAAATATTTTTAAATATTTTTTGATTTTTTTAATATTTTCTCTTTTTTTCTCTTTTTTTTTTTTTTTTTTTTTTTCTTTTCGCTTTTCCCTTAGCCTTTTCGGTGGTTGGCCACCGGCCATAGCTCGCCGGCTAGCCTCGCCCACCACGGGCGAGGCCCGACGGGGCGATGGCAAAGCCGAGCGAGGCCAACCCTAGCCCTAGCAAGGGCTTGCCTTTCCAGATCCGGTGAGGGGAGCCCTCGCCGGGGCTTGCCCTCGCCTAGGCGGCGTCGGCCTCACCCCTAATCGGTCGAGCGACGGCTGGCCACCGGCCATAAGCCGACACCCGGCCGGCCAGAGGCGAGGGCCGGCCTCACCAGATTTGGTCTAGGCAAGGCCGACGCTCGCCTGGGCGAGGGTGAGCCTCGACAAGGGCTCCTCTCACCAAATCTGGCGAGGCCGGCCCTCGCCGGGGGGCCAGGGCTGGCCTTGCTCGTCACAAGCGAGGCCTAGCCGGGCAACGGCGACGCCAGACGAGGCTGCCCTGGCCAAGCAAGGGCTTCCCTCACCAGATCTGGCGAGGCCGACCCTCGTCTGGGCCAGGGCTAGCCTTGCCCGGCATCGCCGTCGCCTAGCTGGGCCTTGCGTGTGGCGGGCGAGACCAGCCGGCGGGCTGTGGCCTGTGGCCGGCCGTCGCCCGTGGCCAATGGCCAACCACCGGAAAAGGCTTAGGGAAAAGCGAAAAGGAAAAAAAAAAAAAAAAAAAAAAAAAAAAGGAAAAAAAAGAAAATATTTAAAAAATCAAAAAATACTAAAATATTATTAAAAATTGTCCATGTCAACGCTGACAGTCCTACGTGGCACCGCCAGTGTCCACGTCAGCATTTTCCTGCCAAAATTAGCCGGATAGACTTAATTGACAAACTGACAAAAGGTTTAGGACTCAATCAGCAAGATTGAAATGTTTATGACTAAATTGGCAAAATTGCAATAGGTTAAAGACTTTTTGGACAATACTCCCTTGCGCCTTGCATCCCATTGGACAAACCTTGGTGAACTTTCAATGATTCATATGTCAATTTAAAGAGCTTTTCTAAATTACTCACGAAAAGTCAATAAAGTTACAGATTGGATTGTAAAAGCCCACTTGAAAAGGGAATCTCCCTTTGGAATACTAAGCCCTCCAGCCTCTTCGAGATAAGGTATGCTTTGAATCTTATGCTCTTTGACTTTGGAACTCTAGCGGATGAATAAATAAAATTTGTCTTCAACCGAAAAAATAATTATGTCAATGTAAGGGTTATTTCTAAAATGGGGCAAAATCTGGTCATTATACTTTACTTCAATTGCTCCTTTCATGTATTTTACATTATAGACTTGCATTATAAAATTTTGCAGCTTCTAATTCCACCCCTAACACGTCTACTTTATTATATCGTCAACTATAATCTGTACCTTCAACGCATCTAATTTTTGCTTAAGCACTACCAACGACTACGCTTTTTCTTTACCTTTTTGCTCATCTAATTCAGATCTTGCTTCTGTTATTCTACTTTACTTCACTAGCTCGTTTCCTGTTCATCATCATTGCGCTGATTAATCCCATCCCTTCTAATAACTAATGGAAATTAACCTAAGTTAATTATCAACGTAATTTATCATCAAAATAAATTGAACAAAAAATGATAAGAAGAAAAAAGAAAAATATACATCATATGACTAAATTGAAGAAATTTTATGATTCTCCGAGAGAGAAGAAGATGCCGTGGCTATGAGTGCACTATTTATATGGGGTTTAAAAATCTTGTAGAAATTCAAGCATCTTGTAAAGGCTTGATCCAGGAAAGTTGGGGTTCGACGAATCATGTTCATTTTCTTTTTAAAGTAATCGCTAACCGTGCAATAATGAGAGCTCGACAAGGACATTTGTGCTCGTGATATCTGTTTTTTTTTTTTTTTTTTTTTTTTTTTTTTTTTTGGTAAGGTGCTCGTGAGATCTGTTTCTTTCCGTAAACATGCTTTAGTTGATTTTGCGATTATTCAGTATTAGATTTTAAGCTACGCGAGTGTTATCACTCTCTTCATGTGAAAACCAATGGGATGGTGAGAGCCTTAAATCTTGTCAATCGATACACATGAAGCGAAATAAACGAATATTGTTTTATATCTCAATGCTTCAAGCGTGCGAAGGGAGCACCCGATGAATTCCTTAGAATAAGAAGCCTCTACTAAGAGGATCCCTTTAGGATAAGGAATATGTTTATATGTTTCACGGATCGTGAATAATTTAGAAATTATATTCTTAAAAAAGATTAACAGTATCACTTATAAAAATTAATGAACAAAAAATAATTTTATCATCCACCAAAATATTTAGATATATATATATATATATATATATATATATTGTCATCAGTAATGAAAATATCTTTCATTAACTAATTATTAACAACATAAATAGTTATTTAAAAAAATTTCAAATAATGTATTTTTCACGGAATAAATGAAACATCCATTTAATTCAATTTCAGATGTTTCTACAGGGAGTTCCATGGGAAGAGGCGGCTTATAATTTCGAGACTATGGTGTGGCAGCCGGCAATTTTGCACCTCGACTTTAGGTGGATTGCATGGTTTCCACGTTGTATGAGTAATACGCTATTTGTACCCTACTGATCCGTTTCTTAACTTTTTCCTAATAGTTTAAGTTTTCTCGAAAAAAGGAAAAAAAAAAAATTGTCTACTGATTTCAGAGCATATGCCAAGGAATTCAAATCCTGCCTTCCCCTTTCCTTTTTTTCTTTTTTTTAAAGATTAATACATTGAAAAACCCCAAACTAGTACACATGTAACAAATTTACCCCAAACTAATTTTTTGACCATGAAAAACCTCAAACTAGTACACATGTGACAAATTTACCCCAATTAACCATAAAAAATCATAAACTGATATATTTATGATAAATTTATTGTCGACTGCAAAAAACTCCAAACCGGTAAATTTGTGATAAATATACCTTTTACTAAATTAGATTAATAAAAAAATCACAAAAATTGTAAACTGTGCCAAACGGAGCGTAAAATCCCAAATTAGTATATTAATTAACTGTCACGTGTCATTTAACTTAATAATTTGACAATAAAATTTAATAAAAATTAACATAAGGTAAATGTCAAAGGAATATACCAGTTTGAGGTTTTTTGTGGTTAAAAAAAATAGTTTATGGTAAATTTGTCACAAGTATACCAGTTTTAAGTTTTTCTAGATATTTACCCTTTTTTTATTCCTTATAATTGTTTTGTTTTATTTTTTTCCAGTTGTCCCGGCAATGTAATTATGTCAACATCATGTCTTGTCAATCTAAAGATAAATTATAAGAAAGTACTAAAAATTCATAAACTTATTACATCTTGTATTAATTTAATTTAAAATTTTTTAATTGTACCAATTTAATTTTAAATATTTTCACATTGACACAAGTTGAATTCATCTTTACTAATGTGGATGTCGGCCAGTGTTGACGTAGATAAATTTTTTATAAATTTTAATATTTAAAAAAATTATCTTTTCTTCTTCTTTTTTTTCATTTTCATTTTTTTATTCATTTCCCTTCTTTTTTTTCCCCCTTTTCCTTCTTTGGCCTTAGGCCAATACTTGGCCATGATTAGCAACCAACCACAGAGAAGGATCGCCTCAAATCTAGCTAGGGCTCAACCCCCACAACTTGGGCGAGGGTTGCCCTCTTGATGCTTGGGCGATGGCGCAACCCTTCTCGCTTGGGAAATGGCACAACCCTTGCTTGGGCGAAGGTCACCCTTGCCATTTGGGCTAGGTCCTCGCCAAAGGCCATAAAGGTGGCCCTCGCCCAAGCACCGCAAGGGGGTTTCTTGCCAAATCTGTTGAGGGCCACAATGCCCTCACCGATCGCTGGTTAAGAACCAAATTCCAAATGATAAAAGAAAAAATTTTAAATTTTAAAAATTTAAAAATTGTACATGCCATTTTTAGTTATACCACATAAAATGGCCGACGTGTGCATCAATAATTTTATATTTGGATAAATTGAATTGGACCAATATAAAATAATTTAGGACTAAATTAATCCAATTAAAAGGCTTGGGACTAAATTGATACTAATGCATTTAATTTATGATTTTTTGGGTACTTTTCCCATATAACGTACATAAACATTGTTGACCTGTGTTTTGACAGCTTATATTTTTTCCAAGGGAGGATTTGTTTAACAATTTATATGGTGACGCGGCTCTTAGATCAACCCGGAATTGGTATCTACGCATTCTATCTTTTCTCCATTTTTATTTTTTTTATAGTTGTTTAACAATTTATAATAGCTTCGTTCGAGAGGTATGATTCGTGAACAATCACGACTTCGGACGATGTCTGCGGGAAGGTCTGTGGCTGTTGGGACGTTGCCCACGGCTGCCCTCTCTCCGCCTCTCTCTCTTTCCTTTCCGTTCGTAGTAAATTAAACGGGTTGAAAATGAATATGGTCGACTCTTGTTGAGTTGGCTAACCACAGATGCAGCTACGAGTTTCCTCATAATCGAGTTGGTCCCTTTTCCTTTCAAGTGGCTAGAAGCGAATCTGAACACTTTTTCAGCGACCGCCCGCTGTGTCCAGCACGTTTTGATATAGGCATGAAAGGGATGTCAATTTGGACAATGGAACATGCTCCGGATATTCCATTTCATGGCATCTGCCAAAAGTTGTGCTGTCCTTTTTCCCGTTTCCGTACGCCCATCCCAAGCAAGCATGCACTTGGTTATTTTTCGATTTCCGGTCTTTTAGTTTTTGTTTTTATTTCATCCATCACTATATGTTTTTTCGGTATCTTACTAAACAATGTGGCAATTATTTAGTCAAAGGAAGGGGGTCAAAGGACAAGGAAAAGTAAACTTTTAATTTGGCCATACAAAATTATCTATGAAGTGATGGAACTAATTGCAAGCATGCATTAACTAAATGGTTCAAATCTAGTCTTTCACTAACTCTCTGCTATGTCGCTCCACCTTATACAAGCTTATATTTGCATCTATAGCATCCTTTTTATGATTAGACTGATCCTGCATACATCGTCGGATGATACACATATATATGAATTGATCTTGTTATACATATATAGCCGGTATTACTACAACATTTATTTCATGCACAATAAGAGAAAAAAGAGGAAAATCGAAATTGAAAACACTTTTATATTATTGTGAGATGCATTTTTAAGATAAACCATGTGCAAAGACAATATTTATAAATAAATAAAACGAGCAAATATCAATTGCTTGCCCTCCGGTATTCTTGAGATAATGAAAATGCCTGAGTTACATATTCCTAGCAATTCAAAACCTCCTTTTTTTCCCTTCAAATATTAAAGAAAAGCTACAAAATATTCTAGGGTTTTGAAAATGGAAAATGATACTAATAGTCTCTGAACTTTAGCTCAATGTAAAATGTGGTCCCTAAATTTTAGCTTAATATGCAATATGGTCCTAAACTTTCAATTTGTTCAATGTGATCCATGAACTATATGGAAATATTCAATGTTGTCCCTAAATTTGAATTAATGAAATGACAACATTAAACATTTTCATATAATTTAGAGACTAAGTTGAACATGTACTCATAGTTTAGGGACCACCTTGGTATAGTAGATACTATCACACAGATAATCATTACTTAGAAAAGATAAGCCACCGATTCAGGTACAAGATACTATCATTACTGCTTCAACAATTAGGCATCCAACTGATAATCGCAACAACCCATTTGTAAGAGCAGAGCTCTATCAACTAAGCTATATACCCCGAATAAGCTAGTCCTTTGGGATTTCTTCAAGCTTTAGCAAATGGGACAAAATATTCGTCAACCTTGGTATAGTAGATGCTATCACACAAATAATCATTACTTAGAAAAGATAAGCCACCAATTCAGGTACAAGATACTATCATTACTGCTTGGACAATTAGGCATCCAATCAATAATTGCAACGACCCAATTGCAAGAGCAGAGCTCTATCAACTAAGCTATATACCCCCCATAAGCTAGTCCTTTGGGATTTCTTCAAGCTTTAGCAAATAAGACAAAAACGTAGAGGAGGTAAGATCGATATTTGGTCATATTTTTCTTCTTAAAAAAAAAAATTCATACCCCCCCCAAAAAAAAAAAAAAAAAAAACTTTTTTTATTGAATAAATTGAAAGTTTAAAAGTCACATTGCATATTGAGTTAAAGTTCAGGGATCACATTAAACAAATTAAAAATTTAAGGATTATATTAGACATTGAGCTATATTCATAAACTATTTGTGTCATTATCCCTTTTGAGAAAAATGACACTAAACTTTAGAAAAAGGTTCACAACTGTCTAGCAACATTGATCTTCCTCAAGGTACGTTTCAAGAAGGTAATTAGTAAACTTTAAGCAAATTCTTAGGCCAAAGTGAAGATATGGTAAATCTGGAATAAAGTGACAGAGAGATATGAAGAGAGCCGTCAGTGACACGGGTAAGGGCATTGTTCCATTGAATATGCTTCTTCGAGATTTTGCATATATATTGGCCTCTCGGAAGCCCTAGCTCATCAGCAACAATCAATTGGTTATGTAGTCGCATTGCAGGGCAAGCCTCCTGGCGGAAAACCACTCGCAGTGAAACTTTCCCGGGAAAATTATTTCCAGGAAAAATAGGATGCGATCTACGAATGTGATTTCTGCCAAAGGAGATTTGCCCTTCAATTCTTCTGCATATATGCAGATGGGGTTCTCTTTTCTTTTTTTCTTTTTTTTCCTTTTCTCAATTCTCATTCTGTTCACACAGATCATTCTGGTTTTTATCCGAATTGCTGTTCGAGTTCATGCCATCAATTCACGGAGGAACTCTCGGCTTCCACAATCATAATCATGGTATGTAACTCCTCTTAGCTAGTCTTAGCATGCTAACCATACATGCTGTTTATCGGGTCATGGGGTTCATTCATGCACGTACGTAAATGCTCTTTTCATCTCAGTGCAATTTATCGGTGCAACTTTATTAATATGAGAATTTATGAAAAAATAAAATGAGAATTTTCAATGCCCTTGATCGGACTGCATCTTCATTTCGTTTAACAGTTCTTTCTGTTCAACAAAATTGTTACTTTGCTCAATTTGGGAATCGAGCTTCTTAAAAGACCAGCACTTGGTCTTCGAAATTCGCAAATAACATTTTTTATGTGAGCAAGATCCTAATTTCACCTTTTGAAAAAAAAAAAAAAAAGTAATGAGAGAAATTTTCAACTTTAAGTACTACCATCAACATATCTAACTGATACAAAAGGGTTGTCCTCTTCAATCTAAACCCTTAATGAATCTAATTTAATACGTTGCCTTTAACGAAACAGGTGTAATCTATAGCCAAAAACACTATCAACAACCTTCCTTTTTCTTTGCGCTTTATTGGTCTGACTTAAATCTTGCTTCCATTCTACCTTTTCGAACGTTACAAACCGGGGTCGCCAGCTTGCCAGCTTGCGGTGCCTGGTTCCTATGATCTCCCCAAATCCTACGTTTGGGTTGTCTATTGAGTGCATTTATGATCAATAAAAACAAAAGAATCAAACTAGAGTCGTCACCAACCGATTTTGAAATACCTAGGTTGATTGGACACCTAAAGCATAGGATAGCGTTTGGGTAGTCCGGTACCTAAGTGCACCTGTGAAGTAAACTAGTCAAAAGAAACCTCAATATCCTAGGTCAAAGATTCAGTTTCTCGAGGGATTTGTGTGTAAAAGAATAAATGAAAATGAGATGTCAATAGGATGAAGTGCAGTTTCGGTGCAACATAAGAAATTGAAATTCAAACGTGACTCAGAGAATGACAAATCATAGCAATTCTCACATGTGACATGACATAAAAAACTCAAATTCAAAGTATGTTGATATGCTAAGAGAAATGACCTAACATGACAATATTTACATGTAACATAACATAACAATATATCAAATTTTAACGTGCCAGAAAATGGCATGATAAATTGGGCACTAATTGAAAAGGCAAAATTGGAGTTCCTTTTCTTGCATCTACATGATCTAAACATAAATTGTTACTGCGTGTTACAGGTTGATAATTCGGCCCCTAACATTTTTTCCATATTTACCAATGTCCTTTTGATAAATTGTAATCATGTTTACAATTTTTGTAATTTCTGCGGGAGTGTTGCACCTATGATTTATTTGCAAATTGCAATAAATGAAGGTAATTGTGTCCCTAACTTTCAGCTTCCTCGTCTCCATTAAGTAGATATTCACTTGACAACAATGTTTGCTTTCTTTATTTATGTGACCGTGTGACTATCATATCTCACTCATTTGTTACTAACATCCGATATAAACTTTATTTCTGAAAAATAAAACTTTGTCGAGTTTATGCCCGTAAGGTCAATGTTTTATAGAAGAGGAAAAAGAAGATGTGGTTCCTTTAACGCATGTCCAATAGCGGAAGTACGCGCTCTGACTTGCTGCATGATCCACCCTAATCCGATGAAGTTGCTGGTTTGTATGCAGAGTCTGCATCGATACTTGGTTTTATTTTCTAAAGCCTTTATTAATTGTATTGTTAACTCTTCTATTTACTGGCTCAACTTAGTGCAGATCAATCAGTTTCGGTCACACCATCTGCCTCGACTAATGAGTTGAAACCGTCTCGGACACAGAGAAATGCTTTCACCTCCAGTAACGCATAACTATACAATTTGTTTACCTCATATAGTGATCAGGCAATTTATTAAGGTGGCACATATGAGGTTATAACAGCGTCATTTTCAGTTATTTTGGTGTATGATTAGATCGAGAGCTTCCTTCATCTGTGAAACATGTGTGCACATTTTGTGCACAATGCCAACTTATCATATAACCTTCCTTCATTGTTATTGTCAATAAACGATCCATGCTGTTTCCCGACTTTACTTCTAAGATGTTGAGAATGAACTGCAAAATAGATGAGGATCCTGAAGGATATGGATATCAGCATTGAATTGATGTGCCAATGCATTGAGCCAATTAGAAATGTTCCTTTCAATGTACGCAAAGTTTGAATAAGGCATGATGCGAAGCTAGATCAGAGATTTTGCTACACTTCCACTATAGAACAAAGTGTTGCAATTTGGCTAGAAGTTAATAAACCTAAAGTGCAACATGAACGTGATAAGAGTCCATACACTTTCAGGGCACTGTCATCATGTCAGGCATTATTAAGGTTGCTATGATTCATTGCAATATCCTCTTCTACTTCCTTATTCCGATGCTCAAGAATTCTAATATCCATGCAACATCTTTATTAGACCAAAGAGAATGTGAGTTTGTTTACTACACTCCTAGCTGTCTTGAAACTGTACTGTGTCGCAGTTGCTTCGTGATGTCCAGCAACTTATTTAGAACCGACACCTCTAAAAAAAAATTTCTGAGTAGAAGCCGCTGTAAGGTGCTGTGGCCATGAATGTACTGTTATAATGAACGTACTACTGATATGGATTGTACTACAAAAAAATCTAACAAAATCCTAGCGTCCATAAAGGCTTCATCCATGAAAGTCAAGGTTCGGCGAATCATGTTCATTTTTTTAAAAGTAATAGCTAACCGGGGAAAAATTTGCTTCAACAAGGACATTTGTAATTCGTGAGATCCTTGGTTGATTGCACAATTATTTAGCATTGAATTTTAAGCTTCAAGCAGAAACGCAAAGTTATATTCTGTATATTATCACTCTCTTCATGTGAAAACCGATAGGATAATGAAAGCCTTTGTCTTGTGCATCAAAAAGCGAATAATGTTTTATCTCTCAACACGTGTGCAAAAGAGTAAGGAACCTCTAGTACGAGAATTCCTTTAGGATAAGGAATATGTTAGCTAGGGCAACACTCTCCGTTGCATAAAACATACTGCTTTCTTGAAAGGGGAAAATGATACCAAAGGAGATCTGATAAACAATTTTTCTGCAAATTACAATTATACACACACCCATATAGTCCCCATGGTTCAATGAACGCTCTATGTGAAGAACATTTGTTGATGTTTCCATTTAGTTACTGTAAATGTCTCAACAGGGAGCTCCATGCGAAGAGGTGGCTTATAACTGCTGAGACTGTGGTATAGCAGCAGCATTTTTTCTTGTAGCGCGACTTCATGTGCAGTTGTACAGTTTTTGTGCTGGAGATTTTGAGTAACACGCTCTGAGCACATTTTTGTCCTGCTCTTAATTGTTTCCTAAAATTCTAAGTTTTTGACGAAAGAATGGTTTGTCTAACCTGGTATGACAGGACATATCAAGGGTTTAAATCCTGGCATTTGCTTGCGCTCCCTTTCTTCTTTCTTGTCTTACTTTCTCTGGGTTAATCATTTGCTGTGATTCCATCCACATCTTGCCTTGTTCATGTAAGGAGCTGACTTCGTGAAGCTGAGAGTTAAGTAATAACCTATATAGACATTGTTTGCCCGTTTTCTAACATCAAATTTCTAGATTTTTTTTTTTTCTTTTAATGATAGATATAGCAATATCGCTGTTGAATCACTATGGAATTTGTATCAGGGGGAATTTGTATGCAAGGCATTCTATCTTGTTTCCATGTTTTCTTTTTTTCCTTTTTATCTAATTTGACTACCTGATCGGATGAGGTGGCGAGTGATTATTGGAACGAGATGGATAGACAAAGTGTGGCTCCTAGTAGGTTTCTTTAGGATGACAAACGGGATATGAATAGACCAAATTGCACAATGTACAGGAGGAGAATGCTTTTTAAGTTATAGATATGAGACTGAAATTAACTCATTAGTGGCACATTTCAGTGTTAGAATATCAACATCGAAACTCTGATGTTAAGCATGCTAAAGTGAGAGTTCTACCAGATTGAGTAATCTTGTCAGAGTTTACATGTACATCAAAGATAAAACTTAGAGACTCGAAGCAGGATGGGTTAAGCGAACAGTACTTCAAGTGATATAGTCTGAGTGTCATATTAATCTTTGACAAAGTGCATGTTGCATCCTTAAGAGCAAGAAAATGCTTTCTCATTCGTAGTATGGGTCGCTTTAATCCATTTTATTGCAATCTCACAGTTCTATCATTTTCGCGCACAAACACTTGCTCATGAGGTCACTCAACTTGGTTGTACTCTCAACTTAGACACACCTAACATCGGAGGCAAAGCTTTCTCTTAACGAGATAGAGCACAAGCAGCATAAACATGGACATCCCTTCTTCTTTTCGTAAGAAATAAATTGAATGTTTACTCTCATGTAATGCTCACGTAAACCCCCACCCGTGCCCCCCGCGTTGCACCAACCCCAGCCGCCCCCACCCCAACCCCACACCCCCCCCCGGGGCCCCCTCCTTTGCCCTCTCCACTGATTTCTCCATAGTTATAGTGTCACCAATCTTTGTGCTGTCCTTGACCTTCATATTCTATTGCCACTGTCGCCCTATCTCTCTATCAGTCTCTCTCTCCCTCTCTCTCCAGCATCATCAGACAACGGTGGCAATCAGCTTTGAGCTTTGAGGTAGAGGTCGGATTGTAAGCTTTCAGGATGTTAAGATTCTGGAGGTTTCATGTGTGAAAGGAACTTTGGTCTTCTTGTCCTCATGATTTTATCTTAGGACACAAGCCAGTATCTTTTAAAATTAGCAGAAAGCGGCACGTGCTGGGATGAGAAATCGGGAGGGTTTTTTTATTGTCCTATATTTTAACTCGAGTTGAATAACAGCTGTGGATACTGATTCTTCTAACTTTATTCTGGCAATAACTCATGATTTCAAGACCTTTTTTTCCTTCTTTTCCAATTTAGTTCTGTTCATGGCCACAAACTGAACGCGGCCTCTACTAAGTCATGATCCCTTCCACACAATCAATACCATCTTCGAGAGACATGCCATAGGATCTTCCTCCAACAAATGTGCCTTTCGATGCTTTCCTTTCCTTTCCTTTCCTTTCCTTTCCTTTCCTATCTTCAAGAGGAATCTATCCGTGAGTGGGCAAAATCCTGAGGCAAACGATAAGGGACCTATGCATTTGCCTCGAATCAGCGTCCATCACTGTTTCGTCTCCACGACCTTTCGAAATGCGAGGAGTCGCCCATAACCAGCAAAATCCAGATATCAGTGTCTAAAGAAAGCAAAAGGGAATCGTTGAAAGCCTCTGTCCAATCAAACAAAGGGCTTGTACGACAATGGTTGGTCTGGCATGGTCTGAACTCTCCCTAGCCTTTTCTAGTGGGCTTGACATCGGGCCGCCTCCATATAACCGGTGAAGACCAGCTAAACAACTCGCCCATGCTTTGATGACAAGCAGCATTTTACCATACCTCGATCTGCCTAAAACGATTTTGCCGACTTGGTAAGATCGCTTTAGTTACTACCAATGTTAGCCATAATGATAAAAGAACTCCATCTGTTGTTCATTAATCCTCATGTTTTATTATTTAACACTAATGGAGAAACTCGCCTGTTAGCCAAAGCTAGAGCCCGTTGGTATCAGTTACTCTTCTCACGCTTCTTCCCCTCATTCCAATTATGAAATTGTGCATACGCAACGTTGTGAAACAACACCCTAAGATTCACTAATCGAAGTATAAGTAACAAAGGATAAAAGCAAAATTAAAACCACATGAGATTCAAGATATATGTGGAAAACATAAAACATTAAAAATTATGGGAAGAGAAAAGGGTTTCACTATCTTCAACAACAAGTATAAGAGTACAATCCAAAAGCTCAAAAAACCACTTGTGAGCCACATGATCTAAAGATCCAAAAAGAAAATAGGAAAAACAAAAGAAGGAAAATAATGTGGAGGTTAGGGTTAGAAATGTGTTGTTAAACACATCTTTTTATAGTCTCCTTCCAAAAACCCTAAAATAAATATACATGTTCTAAAATACCCTTATCATTTTCTTGAAAGTCAAAAGTCAACAAATTTCCACCTTGTTTTCAAATCTCCAAAAGAGTGTTACACCAAATGTCACAAGACCTTTTCTCTCACTTGTTAACACCTAAATTTCGCCTAGGTATTTTAAATTAGGACTTAGTTTTTATTTGCATTTATTAGCTTTTATTTTCCTTTTTTTACCCTTTTTCGGATAATAATAATAATAATAATAATAATAATAATAATAATAATAATAATAATAATAATAATAACAACAACAAATAAATAAATAAATAAATAAATAAATAGGAAGCAGTCCATTGGGGTTGGGCCTTTGCACCCAACCCCCTCCATTTTTCTCTTTTGCACGGACCCAGGGCCTAACCCTTTTTTTTCATCTCCGGCCCGGCCCTCCCTTTCTCCTTCTTCCTTCTTTCTTCTACCTTCTTCCTCCCCTCCACCTCTGCAACTCACGCACGCGGAGAATGCCAACGCGCGAAGGATGAGCCAGGGCAAAGAGAGGAGTGTAGGCTGGTGGTTGAGAGGACGCGGCATTGATGGCGAGCAAGCCTCTATGGAAGGGAAAGGACCGACGTCGATTCGGCCGGCAGAGGAAGGCCGATCGACACACCAAAGACAACCAGCCTAGCCTCCATCAACCAGCCCCCCCTCGACTATAAATAGGGCATCGAGGGAAGGCCAAAATCATGGCAAAGAGAGGGATCACTGGTAGCGAGCTTCAAAAACCTTCCCTAAGAGACTGCAAAGGAGGCCCAAAGGTGAGCTACCAGGGATCTCAGATCTGGCCGAAGGAGGCTCAAAGCTAACCGGAGGAGGAGACGCGAGCCAACCGACCAGAGGAGAAGCCGAGGTCCTAAGGGCTAGATTTGAGGAGAATCTATAGGAGTAAATGACCACAGCACGCCGCCGTCTGTTGTCGTGCTGCCTCCCATTGCCCCAACAAGCAGTTTGCTGCTACCCCCCGACGCCAGCCGCAGCTTCCCCCCAACGTAGATCCACCATCGTGTTGGCATTCAAGGTCCGCTATGAGCCAAAGCTCCCATCTGCTGCCGCTCTGTCCCATGACGACCCAGCTGTGCGTCAGCCTCGGCCGAGCTTCATGCCAACGAGAGCTGCCATCCCCTCCTGCTACTACCATACCAAGTGGGAATCTTACCGTCACCATTGCTTTTTCCGAGAACCCAGTAGCCGCCCAACGCATTGTTGCCGTCGCTTTCCCCCTCGAAACCCTAGCCAGCATCCACAACGTCACCACCCGGTAATGTCCCAACCAACCCCACTTGGCACCGCGAATCGTTGGACTCTAGGGCTCTAAAAATTCAAGTCCTCGAAGAAGGAGTCGAGTCGGAATCAGGTCAAACCCTGGTCATCGTTCGGATAGTGTTTTGTAGGACTCGGGTCGTCAAGTTGGATGCAGGTCTCCATTCGGGTTAGGAATCTGTCTAGGCTAGGTCTATGCACGTGGGCCAACTATCCCTTGGGCTAGGTTCTTTTTAAAAATGAAGACAAGCCAATTTCGCTTCAGCCCTAGCTTTTACTTTTTTTTTTTTTTTTTAAAGAGAGAGAGAGACTCTCAAGCTGGGCCCGCGTCGTAGGCCCGCTCAGGCCTTGGGGTGGACAACTCGGGTTGGTCCTAACCCGGGGAACTGACTTAGGTCTTTTTTTAAATATTATATTATTATAATATTTTAAAAAATAATAATAACAAAATTATAAATTATAAATTATTTTTAGAAAATTAAAAAAATCAAAAATATTACATATTTTCCAAAAAAGAAAAATCAGAAGTATCTCATGCTTTCACAATTTTCCAAGAAATCATAAAAAGCCAAAAAATAATTTTTTTCAAAAAAGACCAAAAAATTCCAAAAATCCCTTTTATGTCCAAAAATGAGAAAAAAGACCAAAAAATGTGTTTCTCCTCCACAAAATGCATGGAAAAATCCCTCAAGAATCCAAAAAACCTTAGGGTTTAAACAAAATTAGGTACCGAAATGGCATTAGTGATTAACTAGTGTAATCAAGTCTCCAAATCTAATTCCTTCCAATATTTCGCTTGGGTTTCTAATCGACACACCCCAAATTGATTAGTGGTGACTCTATTTTAAAATTAACTTATATGTTAAAATATCAAACCATTAAGTCGTGAATTGATGCGTTTGAAAAAGTTTGACCTAAGCCTAATAGACTTAGCTAAACCATTGACCTCTGCAGTCGCTCTTCCTAATCGAGCGTCGAAAAAAAGCGGTCACAATAGTTTGACGACTCCGCTTGAAACTTGTTTTTTAGGACTTAAGCCGTTCTATCTTGTTTAAGCACTTTACTGACTTGGATTTTTTTTTTCTTTTTGTGCAGGTTAGTGGCTTACAGTTTTTTTATTCTGTTAAAATAAAATGTTTTGTGATTATAAATTGCTATGCATGCTTTAATGTTTTAGCACTACACATGGCATAAACAACCCGGCCACCGGACGTGAGTCGCCATAGGATATTTAGGATGGTGTTAAGAAAGATACAGCCTTAAACGCGAGACTATGATGTAGAGGTTGCATTTCTTTTCCCTGAATTTCTTTAGGTAAAGCCGAGGTTAAGAGGGTAAGATGCCAACGCAAGATCGTGATGGGTAGACACCCCCTTAATTTCTCTAAACCCTCTTAGTTAGACATCAAGTCGCACATATCATGCGCATGTCTGTGTGATTGTCATCAATTGTCTCGCGTGAAGTAAGTTTTTTTCCGTGCACTTTGCAATTTACTTACCTTCCTATATATATATTGAGCGGTCCATGATTAGTCTAGGATTTAATACTACGGTCATTTAAATTTGGAAGTAATTGTCAAAAAAAAAAAACCTTTTACAAAAGAAATTACTTTCAGTTGGTGCTTTTACTTCGACAAGCATGTTATAAATTTCTTTTCCGCAAGAATTTTCATTTGCTTCAAAAAGGGGATAGAAGTCTTTTTCAAAATTTGCTTTCAATTCATGCTTTCACCGTCTTTCAAATTGAATATCTTTTAGTCCATGCGAACATGTCACATGCCCTTTTTCAATCCATGCTTAGGAAATCCTCTAACTTTTCATAAATAAACAAAAAAGTAGGATTAGGTTGTCATCATGGACTGACACCCTATTTATGCCTTGTGTTTACCCATACTTGTTAATTCATGACTAGGTAATCACGGAATGTCAATGTTCGCCAATCCAAACTTTCTCAAAAGCAAGAGCAAGGATGGCTGAAGAAAATGTACCAAGCCGTATTGCAGTTGTAGAAAGCGAAACGAAACAAGTCTTTAATGTGTTTCAACAACTCTCGAAGCAGATAGACTCCATCCAGGGCAAAATTACTCTTGCCTCGGCCTCAATTGAAGTATTGTTACCACAATCATCTAGGGGGTGATGAAGGTAGAGATATCAATGATAACATGCCAAGATTGGAGGATGATCCACACCAAACCGCATTTGAGAGAACTAAGCCAAACGGTTTGTCTAAAACTGAGCACAACAAACGCCTCGAGAAGCTTGAGGAGAGGCCGAAACAACTACAGAGCCTCCAAGATCCCACTCTGACGGACCTCTCCATTTATTCCAAAGTCACAATGCCAAAAAAATTCAAAATACCCGAATTTGAAAAGTATGACAGCACGACTTGCCCAAGGACTCATTTGCAAATGGACTTAGTTCGAATTTCCCAACACGTCAATAATACACCCTTGATGACCCAGTTGTTCCAATCAAGTCTAGTAGACCCTGCCTGAAGTGGTACATCACAAAGAACATGAACCTCCTTAAAACATGAAGCGAATTGAGTGAGGCATTTCTTAAGCAGCATAAGTTCATAATGGACATTACCCCTTCTCGTGAGGATCTTGAGCATACCGAGAAGAAAAAGTATGAATCATTCAAAGAATATGCCATTAGATGGAGAATTCTAGCCGCCCAAATCAACCTCAAACCAACTGATTTCGAGCTGAGAAAGATGTTTATCAAAACCCTCCCCTACGTGTACCGCAATCGAATAGTAACCACGACCGCTGAATCGTTTAATCAACTCATTCTAGTAGGGGAGCAATCCGAGATAGGGTTGAGGGATAGTTAGTTCATTGAACCTACACCCACGAGAAGGAGCCTCAACATGAAGAAAGATAAAGAATATCAAGTAGATGTCAACGCAAGCTACAATCATCCTCCAACAATTTAGACAAGTGTAGGACAGCAACAGAATACTAGCCATCAGCCGTCCCAACATTACAGCAATAGGAGACAATTTACTCCGCTTCCTAGATCTCCATCGCAGGTACTAGTAATCCTTCGGAAGAGAAACCTCCTTTCGATTGAGCCAAAGCAACCCAACATCGAAAGCCTTTCCAACTACAACCCGTCGAAGATATATGACCACCACATGGGCGAAATAGGACACTCGACTGATGAGTGCTTCACCCTTAATAATCGAATCCAGAAAATGCTAGACACTAAAGCTTTCTCATTCCAAAGCACTGAACCAAGTGTCCAAAGCAATCCGCTCCCTGACCACACTGATAAACTAAATGCGGTATTCAGTTCTAAAGTCAGTTCAAGAATGTCAAAGCACATACCATTGACATCTATCGAGGACTGGTAAAGGCTAGGTATTATTTAGGCAATGAAATACCATCCTTAGCAACAATGAAAGAAAGGGTATCAAGAATGATGGATGCTAGATGACAAAGGCTAGTAAATACACCTAGAGGGGGGTGAATAGGTGTTTATGGAATTCTTTTCAAATCGTTGGCCGAAATATCCTTTAGTATGAAAATCAAATCAGAAATAAACAACTCATGCATCTATAAAATAAATAGAGTAGGGTAAGAGAAAATTGACACAAGGATAATAGTGGTTCGGCTTATTGTAAGCCTACATCTACTCTCCACGCTAACAGCCAACTGGCTGTAATCGTTATGTAGCAAATGAGAGTGTTTACAATACACAAGCTAGACTTCTTCAGTAGAAAGTCTCTTCTATAGCTTCTCGATATTTCACACTGTAAGTGTCTCTCTTTGATACATAATTTTGAGCACAAGAGATTTTGAGAACAAAAGATTTTAGAGGTTCTAACTTCAAAATTTTTCTATCGGTTCTCTCATATTCTCAAACAACTTCGACACACCTTAAATATCCTTCGTGCCTCTATAGTCGTTAGCACTTTCCAAGAATTCATCTAATCAACCCGTTGGATTAAATCAATTTAAGTGATCTTTACGTTGTCGAATATATAAGTAAAAAATAGCTCGTCAATCCTGCTCGCCCATACAATCAGGATCTTGAGTTTTCAAAATTAGATCCTTCCAAAAATTCGCTTGATCTTCAACGGATAAAATCCAAAGAAAAAATCTTTCAAGCTCACAATCACAGCCAGAGATATTTCATGGATAAGTTAGGGAAGATAATATCCAAATCTTAATTTCCTTAACCATAAAAAATAACCTGCTGTCAGCTTGGCAAAATCACTAACTGTCTTCAAACTTTGATTGGGTCTGGAGATCTTCAGACCGTAAAACTTCAGACCGTAATTCTGGGTCTGACTGTCTTCAGACGAAAAACTTCATACCGTAACTCTGGGTCTGACTGTTTTCAGACAGAAACACTTCAGACGGAAATCTTCAGACTTAACCGACTAAGTCTTGGATACTTCAGACTTTACTGACGAGGATGTTTTGTTAACTTCAAAACTTACAAGGGATTTTTCTTCAACAATCTCCCCTTTTTTTATGGTGACAAAACACCTCGGCAGATTTGCAAATTTATATCCTGCAAAAAAAACTCATGTATATTTTGAGGATTACTTATGCAAAATAGAAAAATGTTAGTCCAACATCAATTATCCTCACAAATATAATGATCCTGCAAAATTCACAAATCTACAGATCCAAACAACAAACCAGTGCATAATTAAAGTCATAGAAGTTCAAATAAACAACCCAACCAAAAGTTCAAAGTCATAAACAGTCTAAACAAAAACAAACAAAACGAAATAAAAAAAAAATTCAAGTTCTCACATCTGCATACTCTCCCCCTTTTTGTCCCATCAAAAGGAGGTAGAGTGGTCAAGAGTGAGTTTAAAAAAAAAAAAAAATCAGGGCTCCTCTGGGATGCGAACATGATGATATTTGCTGAGCGATTGCACGGTCTTCTCAAGGTTTGCAAGAGCTTCCTTAACTGAAATCAACTCTGCACCCTTCTCATTTGATTCCACTTGAAGTTTGAGTGCATTGATTTGGTCTTGTATGGACACAGAAGTACTCAGCATAGCCTTCTTAAAATCCCTTAGCTCATAATCCATTCCAAACACCTACTTTTTAAGGTCCAGCATAACATCCAACAGTTGTGAAAATGTTGTTGAGTTAGCATTACCTGTACTAGGACCAGCAGAGTCTGTTCTTAGAGTTTGAAAGCTCGATGCATCCTTTTCAGCCCTTTCCCTTCCTGATGGAGAGGATTCTTCAATCTCAGGGAAGTGGGATGCTCCTCAGCATCAGCACCAGACCTACTCACAT
The DNA here is from genome assembly GCA_014182555.1 of Eucalyptus erythrocorys. Taxonomy (NCBI): domain Eukaryota; kingdom Viridiplantae; phylum Streptophyta; class Magnoliopsida; order Myrtales; family Myrtaceae; genus Eucalyptus; species Eucalyptus erythrocorys. The sequence goes on along the minus strand of CM024601.1, from coordinate 31,169,086 downwards.
CACTATAATGCAATGGCGATATTGTTCCTTGATCAACAGCAACTCCCCCTGTTTTGTTGTCAGTGGATGGAGTCGAATATTCTTCGCCAAAATTCATTTCAGAACTGTGATGTTTCTTGGTCTCCTTCCCAAAGAATTCTTGAGCAAAAGATGGCTCAAATCCAGCAATATCCTCCTGAGCCTTGCTCTCCTCTTCATCTTTCTTTCTTCTCTCTTCCTCTTCTCTTCTCACCTCTTCTTCTTCTCTTCTCCATGCTTCCTCTTCTTCTTTCCTCTGTCTCTCCTCTTCTTTCCTCTGTTCCTCTTCTTCTCTCCTCTGTTCCTCTTCTCTCTTCTGTCTTTCTTCTTTTTCCTCTGCTTCTCTCCTTGCTCTCTCTTCAGCATCAATTCTCAAACTAACTGTGCTCCTCAACTTTGTGAGAGCAGAAAGAGTCATGGCGTCATCAAAGTCTTCTTCATCATCCTCATCTTGCAGGATGACTTTTCTTCTCTTCTTCTTGGTGACGGCCATAGGCTCCTTGCCCTTTCTCTTGGCAGAAGCAGTGGCAATCTCTTTGGAGGGAGTCTTCACTTTCAACCCTTCCAATGCAGTGTTCAGCTCTGGAATCTTCATCTTCATCACCATTTTATAACCGACAAGCATCAAGCCTAGATTGGTCAGGCAAAGAGGTGCAGGGATTTGAATCTTGAAGTGCCTGAACAACTTGGTGATGAGAGACAAGTAAGGCAGTTGGCCCTTATCCTTAACCACAGTTCTGTACATGTGGAATAGGATGACATGGGGGAGAGAAAAGGGCCTGCCTTGGTTAAGAGCAAACATCAGCTTGGCTTCTGTTTTGGAGACATCAATTTTGGAGGTTGTCTTCGGCCTAAGACAGTTGATGATGATCTTGTGCAGCAAAACATTTGAGACACTCATCTTAGTATAGGATATTTTGCCTTCCACATTCCTATCATGCACAATTTCAAGAGTTGCGTATGCGGTGGACACTTTGATTGGTTGGAAACTCCCTCTTTCCACCCCAATCACATCAGCCAGAGTGTCAACATCAACAACATATTCTTTGTCCTTAAAGGTGAAGGACAACCTATTAGCATCTAGAAATGACAAATTTGAGTAAAAGTATGCCGTCAGTTCAGGATAGGCATTTGTCGATTCTATGCCAAACTTCTCCAATTGTAGCCTCGCAAATTTCTCCCTAAGATTTACCTTGATTAAGTCAAGGAAATCAAAGTCCATGCTCCTCAGATTCACAACACCTCTTTTCAGCAACTTGGTGTACATCCGTTCATGTTCTCTAGATTGAAAAAGATTCTCTTGAGGACAAACAGTGTTCACAGCTACACCCATCCGTGGCTGGAATTGAGAGAAATGTCTCTCATCATCATCCAATGGTTGGCTTGCAGAACTATAAAGTGGATCGTTAGGAATATTTTCTAGTTTTTTCTAAGCGAACCCTTTACCAACAATAGCTAGATCCTCCATCTCCTTCAAGAAGATATATTCACTCTTATATCCTCTCTCCTTCAGAAAACTCTCAATCATTTTCAAGTCTGTATCTCCATCCTTCAGCCTTTTATAAAGATCAAACGCAAGCTTGGGTCTTAGGGCTCTTAACGGTGTTGCTTCAGTAATTTCTTCCTCAAAATGCTGACTCGAAGTCTCCCTTTGTGGAGATTCTTCGCCTGTGAGGTCCACCCTAGTAGGACCCTCTTGCTGCCTTTGTGGTCCCCTTCTAACGAGTCTTGACGATTTTTGAGAAGACATACTTGAATTGCAAGCAAAACCTCAACTTGTTCACAAACAAGAGATGGATTTGCTGAGAAAAGTAATCGAACAGGAACGGTAATGGAGCTTTTTAGGGTTTTAAAAACGATAGTAAACGAGATGGATTTTTAAACGTTGTAGCGGATGAAGATGACGATTCGAAAGTATAAATAGCAAGAAAAGATAAAAAGGAGATACTAAACCGTCGCAAATAAAGAAAAGATAAAAACTGCCAATTTTGAAAAAGTAAACTGATATAAATGTGTCAGACGTTGAATGAAAAGAGATAACGATATTTCAAAAAGCAATTAAAAAGTTAATGCATAAAATAAAGAATATCGAAATACGCAAACAGACTTTAAGACAGAATCTGAGAATGTTCAGACCTTACGTTTGAGTCTGAACACCTTCAGACCTTACGTTGAGTCTGAACACTTTCAGACCTTGCGTTGAGTCTAAACACCTTCAGACCTAACTTTTGAGTTTGAACTCTTCAAGACTCTAGTTTTGAGTCCGAATCTCTTCAAGTCTTGCGATATTCAGTCTTGAGCGAATTAATTCAAAGTGAGCCATTTCTAGGGGCTTTGTGAATATGTCTACCAATTGGTTTTTTGAATCAACGAGCTGAATTACCACTTCACCATTTTGAACATGATCTCTAATGAAATGATGCTTGATTTCAATGTGCTTTACTCTTGAATGAAGTATTGGATTCTTTGTGAGGTTGATTGCGCTTGTGTTGTCACATTTGATTTCTGTGCACGATTCCTCAACTCCAAAGTCTCTCAATTGTTGTTGCATCCATAGAATTTGAGAACAACAACTTCTAAGAGCTATGTATTCTACTTCAGCGATTGAAAGAGCTACTGTACCTTGTTTTCTTGAGAACCAAGAAACCAACCTGTTTCCCAGTAGTTGACAAGTACCTGTAGTGCTCTTTCTATCCACTCTACAGCTAGCAAGGTCAGCATCAGAATATCCAAGGAGAGTAAAATCTCATTCTTTGGAATACCACAGATCTAGCTTTGATGTAGTTGCAACATATTTAATGATACGCTTCACAGCAGTCATGTGAGATTCTTTAGGATTATATTGAAATCTAGCACAAATGCAAACACTAAATAAAGTATCAGGTCTAGATGCTGTAAGGTAAAGAAGTGAACCGATTATACTCCTTTAGAGTTTTTGGTCTACACTCTTTCCTCCTTGATCTTTATCCAGCTTTGATGAGCTCGACATAGAAGTTTCTATTGTCTTGCAATTCTTCATTCCAAACTTCTTGATGAGGTCTTTTGCATACTTTTCTTGGTGGATAAATGTTCCTTCTTTTAATTGATTGACTTGAAGTCCCAAAAAGAAGTTCAATTCACCCATCATGCTCATCTCAAATTCATTCTGCATACAACTCGAAAAATTCTTGCAAAGCTTTTCATTAGAAGAACCAAATATTATATCATCAACATAAATTTGAACAAGTATGAAATTCTTACCTTCTCTTTTGATAAATAAGGTAGTATCTACTTTAAATTTGGAGAAACCACTTTGAATTAAGAAGTTACTTAACCTTTCATACCAAGCTCGAGGTGCTTGTTTTAAGCCATACAAAGCTTTCTTCAGCTTGAAAACAATGTTTGGTTTTCTTGGATCTTCAAATCCTGGCGGTTGTTTCACATAGACTTCTTCTTGGATAATTCCATTTAGGAATACACTTTTTATGTCCATTTGGAATAACCTGAAATTTTTAAAGCAAGCAAAATCAAGAAGTAATCTTATAGCTGCTAACCTTGCTACCGGAGTATAGGTTTCATCATAGTCGATTCCTTCTTCTTGTGTGTAACCTTTTGCCACAAGTCTTGCTTTGTTCCTCACCACTTTTCCTTGTTGATCAAGCTTGTTCCTAAAAACCCATTTGGTACCAATAATTGATTTACCTTTTGGTTTAGGAACGAGTTCCCAAACATTGTTGATTTTGAATCGATTCAATTATTCTTGCATAGCTTCAATCCAGCTTTCATCTTTCAATGCATCTTCTACATTTTTAGGTTCAATTTCAGAAACAAGTGCTAGAGCACTAGATTCTTCACGCCTTTTGGATCTTGTACGAACTCCTTCATCAATGTTGCCAATGATGAGATCTGCAGGGTGACTGGATTTATGCTTCCAATTTGCAATTGGTTTATCACTTTGATGAGACTCTGTTTCAGTTGGAGCTGCTGATTTGGTTTGAGGCTAAGTGTCTAAGACTTGATTTTCTTCAAGAGAATTCTTAGATGCTTGGCCGACTCATACTCTTCAGGTTGAGTCTGAATTTGAACTGAGTCTTCAAACTTCACATTCATGAATTCTTCCACAGTCTGAGTCCGTTTGTTGAAAACTCTGAAGGCTTTACTTGACATTGAGTAGCCAAGGAAAAATTCTTTATATGATTTTTCTTCAAACTTACCAATTCGATCACTTGAATTCTCCAATGCTTTGATTTCTTGTTGGACCAAACAAATCCATGTGTAATAGCTGCAAAACACGTTTAGTGGATACCTGATTTATAGATTTATAACAATTTCTAACCTGTTTTCCAAGTACACAAGGAGTGCATAATTCATGCTTTTGATACTTCAGGTTAGGAAGACCCCGAACAAGCCTTTTGAATGAAACTTTTGCAATTTGCTTCAAGTTGACATGTCCAAGTTTTCTATGCCGAAGAATGGCTTCATCTTGAATTGATATCAAGCATTGAGAACTGTCAGACTTTATATCCAGCAAATAAATGTATCCATGTCTTCATCTAGTAAAAGATTGTGAGAGATCTTTGCTTGTTCTAGAACAAGTATCTTCTTGAAAATTGATCTTGTATCCAGTGTCGCATAGTTAACTAATACTCAGAAGATTATAGTTCAATCCTTCAACCAAAGAAACATTGTTGATTGTGAGTTTTCCTATCTTCACGGTTCCTCGACCAACAATTTTTCCTTTGTTGTTGCCACCAAAGGAGACATTTCCTCCTTTTACATGAGAGAGTTTTGTGAAACAATTTGAATCTCCCGTCATGTGTCTTGAACAGCCACTATCCAAATACTACTTGATTTTCTTCTTGATAGTGACCTTCATTTAAATGAAAAACTCAAGTTTTCTTTAGTACCCAAACTTTCTTGGGTCCAACATTGTTAGTACCATAAACAGTCTTTGTCCAACTTTTCTTAACAGGTCTCCAAACTTTGGGACAATCCTTCTCAAAATGTTCTAAGCTTTTTGCACTTTGAACATCTACGAGCATTTCTTCCAACAGGCTTTACAAAAACTTTTTGAAAATGATCCTTGTAAAAAGATTTTATAGGCCTATTCTTAATTCTTTTTTTTACCTTTGGAAAATCAATTAAAGGAATGATTTCATCTGTCATTCCTAGACCAAATTTATTAAAATAGGGTATTTGAATAGAAAGAATTTTATCCAATTTTTCAGATCCCATTGAAAATTTCTTTGTGACTTTCAAAAGATCTTCTTCAAGCAAGCATTTTCTTTTGAGAATACAATTTCATTTTCTTTTAAAACATCAAGACATTTATCTAGAGTTTCAACTTTTTCAACCAAATTCTTTTCTTGTTGTTTCAATTTGGAATTCTCCCTTTTTAGTTCAGAAATCCTTTTAAGAGAGCCTTTAAGACTGAGACAAAGTTCATCAATGTAGTTTGACACTTTGATAGGAATTTTTAAATTTCTAACCTTGACACTGCTGTTTGAATCTGAGTCTGAGTCTGAGTCTGAGTCTGGGTTTGAGTCAGCCATAAGACAAATATTTGCAAAATCTTCTTCACTCTCTTCACATTCAGTGTCACTCCATGTTTCAGTTTTGAGTGCTTTCTTGAACCTTTTTGGTTTTCCTTTCTTTTTCTTTAATAAGGGACAGTTGGGTCTGATGTGTCCCTTTTTCTTACATTCAAAACAAACAACATCCTTATTGGTGTCTTCTTCTTCATTTGACTTCTTTTGAAATCTTTGATTATTTTGTCTCTTTCCATTGAACCTTCTTCATTTTCTATTCAACCTTCTGAACTTTCTAATAAGAAGTGCCAACTCCTCGTCATCCAGGTCTTCTTCTGAATCTGTAACATCAGAATCATCATTAGATTTTAAAGCAATTGACTTCTTATGGTGTCAAATTCCTCATTGAATTGCTCGACTTCATATGATTGAAGTGTGCGGACCAACTCATCTACAGAAAGAGGCATAATCCTCTGTGTTTCTCTGATGGATGTCTTGACATAATTCCAATCTTTGGAGAGTCCTCTCAACAGTTTATTGATCTTCATTGGTCCTGAGATTGGCTGTCCTTAGTATGCTAAGCCATTTACAATTTCTGTAAATCGACTGAACATATCCGTGATAAATTCTCCTGGCTTCATTTTGAAGGCTTCATATTGTCCAAGAAGAATATTAATCTTAGTTTCTTTAACTCGGTCTGTTCCTTCATAAGTGACATGCAATCTATCCCAAACTTCTTTAGCTATTTCACAAGATGAAATTCTATTATACTCAGTAAGAGATAATGCATAATAGAGAGAGTAGATAGCTTTTGCATCAAGGGCTTGCCTCTTTGACATATCGGTTTGTGACAATCCCACTCCATCAGGTAATTCTTTCCCTGTGGTTGATGCAACTTTAGGAACAATTCCTTTGTTCACTACATCCCATTCCCGAGGATCTTTGGATCTTAGGAATGACTTCATCTTGTTTTTCCATACATTATATTCCTTTCCATCGAAGTAAGGAGATTTTTGGTATTGCTTTGACCTTCAATCAAACCTGGAGCCAAAATACTAGCCATAGATCTTTAGCTTTAGAAGTAATAAACACTTCCAATAAAATAAGCAACCTACTCTGATACCAATTGATAAAGGCTAGTAAATACATCTAGAGGGGGGTAAATAGGTATTTATGGAATTCTTTTCAAATCGTTGGCCGAAATATCCTTTAGTATGAAAATCAAATCAGAAATAAACAACTCATGCATCTATAAAATAAATAGAGTAGGGTAAGAGAAAATTGACATAAGGATTATAGTGGTTTGGCTTATTGTAAGCCTACGTCCACTCTCCACGCTGACAGCCAACTGGCTGTAATCACTATGTAGCAAATGAGAGTGTTTACAATACACAAGCTAGACTTCTTAAGTAGAAAGTCTCTTCTATAGCTTCTCGCTGTTTCACACTGTAAGTGTCTCTCTTTGATACACAATTTTGAGCACAAGAGATTTTGAGAACAAGCGATTTCAGAGGTTCTAACTTCAAAATTTTTCTATCGGTTCTCTCATATTCTCGAACAACTTCGACACACCTTAAATATCCTTCGTGCCTCCATAGCCGTTAGCACTTTCCAAGAATTCATCCAATCAACCCGTTGGACTGAATCAATTTAAGTGATCTTCACGTTGTCGAATATATAAGTAGAAAATAGCTCGACAATCCTGCTCGCTCATACAATTAGGATCTTGATTTTCCAAAATTAGATCCTTCCAAAAATTCGCTTGATCTTCAACGGATAAAATCCAAAGAAATAATCTTTTGAGCTCACAATCAAAAACCAAAGATATTCCATGGATAAGTTAGGGAAGATAATATCCAAATCTTAATTTCCTTAACCATAAAAAATAACCTACTGTCAGCTTGGCAAAATCGCTAACTGTCTTCAGACTTTGATTGGGTCTGGAGATCTTCAGACCGTAAAATATCAGAGCGTAATTCTGGGTCTGACTATCTTCAGACGGAAAACTTTAGACCGTAACTCTGGGTCTGACTGTCTTCAAACGGAAATGCTTTAGACAGAAATCTTCAGACTTAACTGACTGAGTCTTGGATACTTCAGACTTTACTGACGAGGATGTTTTGTTAACTTCAAAACTTACAAGGGATTTTTCTTCAACATTGGAATGTTTGTATATACTAGTAACACTAGCATAGTCTCTACTATATCACAAATCGTCATTGATTGGGATGAAGAGTTTGCCTCGCTAAACACAGGAATGGAAAAGATAGATTCCACCCCGCCTAAAGGTATTGTTGAGGGAAACAGAGCTATAGCCCAAGCATCGACAGCAGAGGCACATATAGTCATTGAGATCTCCCAACCTTATAAATATGAAAGCAGTAATGCAGTTCCTTAGTCCTACGACTTTGACATTGGCTTAGTCACAAGGTCTGGGCGAATCTATGCTCAAGCCAATACGCAACTCCCCAAGCTCGTCACTAATGAGGAAGCCAAAGAATTCTTGGTCATAATCAAAGCCAATGAATACAATGTGGTGGAACAATTGCAGAAATCACCAGCACAGATCTCCTTGTTGGAATTACTTCAGACGCTTGTCAAGCACCAAAAATCCCTCATGAAGGTATTAAGTGAAGTACATGTCCCTAAAACGATTGAGAATGACAAACTTGATGAGTTTGTCGGCACCATCCTCCTAAAAGATCAAATGACATTTTTCGATGAAGAAATCCCCGAGGAGGGTAGAGGACACACCATGGCCCTCTACATATCAGTTAAGTGCAATGCCTCCCACATCGCTCGAGTACTGATTAACAATGGATCCACTCTTAAAATATGTCCACTAGCGACACTCTGTCGTCTTCAAATAGAGACATCCTGAATCTAGACAACCAAGACTTCTGTTCAAGCATTTGATGGAATGAAGAAGGAAACAATGGGTGAAATTAAGCTTGACATTCAAATAGGTCCAACCACATTCAAAATTTTGTTCCAAGTAATGAATATTCCCACTACATTCAACTTCATTTTAGGTCGCCCATGGATTCACGTCACTAGAGCAGTATCCTCAAGTTTCCACCAAAATGTAAAGTTTGTGGTTGAAGGAAAACTAGTCATGGTTCACGTAGAAGAGGACCACCATATCTACCACGAGACGACCATCCCTTATGTTGAGCTTAGTGGTAAGAATGAATCCAGCTATCAATCATTCAAACTCGTGTCAACTATACACGAGACTCGAGGGACTCCAGCACTTGTCCTCGAAATGTCAAACGCTGCAATCATGGTAGGAAAAATCATGGCTGGATATGGTTTCACCCCAGGTCAAAAGCTCGGTAAGAGATGTCAAGGCACCCATCAGCCTATCAAAGCCTTGAGGAGACCCCACACTATTGGTTTAGGATATTTTTTGGAGAGAAAAGCAAAGAAAAAATCGGCCTTGTATACCCCCACCTCAAGGAAAACTTCCCAGCCCTACAAGGATGATGCATGAGGAGGAGGAGGAAATGATCAGTACTCCAAAACAATTCAGCCATAAAACCTCGAAATTTCCCACTTACCTAAGCAGGGATCAGGATAGCATAACTCAGCTGGCACTCACAAAGAAAGAAGGGCCAAATGACACGGCCATTATATTTGGAGACATTTTCATCGGTGCCATTAAGGAGGAACAACTAGAAGGAACAGGCAATAATTTCCCGTTCAGCCAGCTTCAATGTCAAGTCAATGAACTACACAAGACGGTGCACCACTTGACAAAAAATTTCGCTCAAGCTACCCATTACAATGAGGAGTCGGCAGCCGAAGTGAATGAAGAGAACCCTATTGAAACGACCTGGCAAGGGGCTCAGCTACCCTAGTCCTCAAGTAACATGCAACCATATTCACCACTGCCTAAATCGATGGCCACTATTTTCCCTCATCCTCCTAAAGCAAGGAATGATCAATAAGGAGCTAAGGCGTCCTGCTCCTGAATACTTCCTTGATTATGATCATCCAAGTACTACGACTATCATTTAGGGGAATTGGGACACTCACTAGATGACTGTACTATCCTAAAGGATAAGGTTCAGGATCTTTTAGATGCCGGGGTATTCACGTTCCACTCTTCATGGCTATGTTATGGCAAGGACGACCTCCTCGTGGTACCTAGCACCCATACCATGTTCCCTGAACACACTAACAAGATTATTATGTCAACTATTCAATCTCCCAAGGCTTTTATGACCATCATCAGAGCATTGACTCTGATGGATGGGGAGGCATGAATGATCTAAAATTCACGAAGCTAGAACACAAGAAGGCGTGACTGATGACTAGTATGAAGATTTCTTCATGGGCGCTATCGATGAAGGATCGTTAGGAGAGATTGGTGTAGGCCCGCTCGAGTAGAAGCCTTTTTAATTTCCATGTATATTCCCATATGTGGAAACTTGTCTTAAGTTTGGCTTGTTTTGTTTTTAATATCAGTTCCACTTGAGGAACTAGTGCTAAATAAAGTTAAAAATATTTTGAGGGCCTGAAGATACACACCAAACCAACCCGATGATGCTATCCAACCATGAAAAGAAAATATCATCCAAGGAGAATACTGAGAGCTGGGTTTCCTCATGCTCCCCCCCTCCCCCAAAAAAGAATATATACTTTTAAAAACAAAAATATTTCATTACCAAAAGTTTTTGTCAAAATAGGATGTTAAATTTAATCCTATTTATTTTTCTAACTTATTCACTTCGTGTCTCAGAATACCATCCCCTTTGACTTAGTATGATAGGGGGCATTCGAAAATGACATGTTTTATTAGATTCCAAGTAGATTCCAAGACACTTTTTCAAGAAAGCTGGAGCAAACAAAAAATATCCCATTTCAAAAAGGTAAGTCCTATTCCCTAAATGTAATGTCGAAAATGATGTCCTCTCTCTTCTATCTATAGGAGACGAAAGATGGGATGTGATAGGCACAGGCATACTATCGAACTTGAAGCACGCATAACATGATAGCTCAAGGCAAGACGTTGCGAGTTCATTGATGGGACTTCTAGTTTCGATAAGCCAAGAAGCATAGGACACCATGGAAACTTGAGGTACATTTGCCCAATGCTACTAATGTTCATATGATCAAAGGCAAAAGAAAAATTTCACAAAAGGAAGATGCTGAAGATGAATCAACAATCACACATGGCTACAAATGAGGAGGGCCAATCAAAAGAGATGTTGAACTGTGTCAAGACAAAAAGGCTGTCATCGACATTCGAATATCCCTCGGAGATATGAAATACAAAATTTGGAGAAGGGAAGCATTAGGATTCAAGAACAAACCCAATGGTTAATTTGGGCAAATCAATATTGGCCAAGCAAGACCTATATCGAATTCACCTAACTTGGTGAGAAAGGATGTGTCATCCAAAAGACGGTTTGGTTAAATGAAAAAAGGAACGCTCTACGAACATCACCGGCACCTTAGCCTAGTGGTGACCTAACGAAACGAAGGATAAATGACTTCATGTCCTTTTCGTGCTTCAAGTCTATTCAATCATCTACAAACCAATTAAGGGTAATGTTGTATCACTTCTAGTTATTCAACTCCTAAAAGAGTTCGTGATTAACATGTTCCATCTTGTCTGTCGCAGGATCACCTGATCTCCAAAGATACAAACAATAAATCAGTAAAAGGCATGATAAACTCTCCTAAGCAAAAATGGTGTCCCGAATATCGCTAAAGCAAAAGAAAAAATCTTTTAGGCCTCGATTCACACTTACTTTTGGCCTTGTTGATTGATCCATTTTCATATTCTCTCATGCAAGGAAAAAGCAGAAGTGCCCATCAAATCAAGGATCAGATTACCAACCCCAGCCAATCCTTCTTGTGTCATCTCCCTATTCATTAGGGACAATTCATCGACACTCATTTGTGAATAACTCCTTTGATGTTCAAAATTTAATGTATTTGTAAATAAATTTTGTTAAATAAATACCTCAAAAGCTATTAATATAGTATTTTCAAGCAAATTCAATTATTTGTACAAAATCTCTCGTATTTAAAATAATGCACACCTTTTTCAAATGGATTTTGCATGATAATTTTCTCTATCTAAATCACTGATTCCACTAAGGATTATCAAAATAGATAGTTGAATGAAGAATACAAGATTAATTAAGCATGCTGGATGAGGTGCATCAGGATATTGAAAGGCAAGCCATATCCTACACACAATCTTATATCTACACACTTGTGAGATGAGCGTGGAAAATTCTATGTCTGTAGGGTAAAGAGTTCTCTCATAAATGATACGATAACAAAAACAGTGAGGGGCATTTCATTACTTACCTTTGAGCCTCATACACTTGTAAAATTTCTTTCATACCCCTATCAAGAATCATCCCACACTGAGGCAAGGTCGAAGACGATGTGACATCGTAAGGTGAGAAAAGGGATAGAAATTTTCTTGTTCGCACTTGCCTCAATCTTCAGATGTCTTTATTGCATATTGAACACTTACGATAATTTAAGTGCCCTAGAATGACGAAGAGCAACTCCTTCTCTATGCACTTATATTCATTGTACAGCCCAATTGAGTCTATAATTTCACCTTCACATAGAGGCAAAGCAAGAATTACTGCCATCTAAGCAACAAGATTCGAAGCATGGACTAAAGATGAAGACCCCAAGAGTTTAATAGTAGTATTTTGTTTGAACTTGCCTAGGCCAATTCCTCAAACAACAAGAACAAAAAACTAGGGGCATGAAAAAGCTATGTACCTGATAAAAGCAAGGTCAATGCCCATAGATGAAAAAAGTTGAAATAAAAGCTAGGGTGCACGAAAAAACAATGTGCCTAGTAAAAGCAAGGCCTATGCCCCCAGATAAAAAATACAACCAAGAAAAATTGTTGTTGTGGTTCAATATCTGACAGTGAGAAGAAAAGACTGGTGACAATGCCAAGGCAATTAGCAACTCTCTCCATCTTACACATGAGCCAAGCCCATGTTATATCCCTCTTGTAAAGGTTTCTTCAAACTATGGCACTTTAATTAACGTAGGATTTCATATATTTATAAGCATCGCTCGAAAAAGTATGAGCAAAATTATTCTCTCTTTTTACAGGGTTCTAGATTTGTAAACCCAAAGATTTTCATGCGGCATTTCTTGCATAAGCCTTGACCTTGATAGTTCCCTTTGATATGCCATTGACCCAGCCTACATTACTATCCCAACGAAGACCTCTCATATTGGTAAAGTCATACCACTTGTGTGAATACTCGGACCCCTATTAACATGATGACAGTGAGATAGTGTGGTCCTTATAAATCTTGCATCAATGGTCAAGATAAAGCATCATTTTCCATGAGAGTGAGCGAAAAGTCCTTTCAAACAAAAAGTCCCTCATCTAACACGTTCAAGACATCTACATTCTAAATGAAGGTTGTCTTCCAAAATTTTCCCCAATGGAACTCGGATAATGCAAAACTAACAAAATTGTCATGTGTCAATCACATTTGAACTCATGAATTCACAACATGTACAATCATGTGTGCATATTGTGCAAATAGCAGACATACTTCCTGAAATCAGAGATATTGTCAGGTAAGATATCCCTATCCCGATTTGTCACTAGGTACCTACCATTGTCTAGGTGCTCTCTTATCAACTCTTAACCTATTCAAGTCGTCTTCATAATAAGGATGCTCGCGACTGTCTGAGAATCCTATTGCCTTCGAGTACCTACCACTATCTAAGTACTCTCTTCAGACACTCGACATGTTCAAGTTGTCTTCAGAGTTTGGGTACTTGTAACTGTCCAAGTATCTCCTTTGTCTTCGAGTACCTACCACTGTATGGGTCATCCCTCCTAGCGACACTCGATCGGTTCGAGCTATCCTCAAATTACATCATTGAATGCTAGTAGGCATCCAAGTATTCCACTGCTTTGTGTGCCTGCAGTTACCCAGATATTCCAAAACTCTTTTGAGTGCTTGTACCCAACCAGGAGGCAAGAGACCTTCACGAATATGCAAGGCGCATCCTCGATATTCCAACTACCAAGAGGTAGGAGATTTTCACGAATATGCGAGGTGCATCCGTGATATCCCAATTATTAGGAGGTGAGAGACCATCACAAATATCTCAGGTGTGTCCTCAATATTCCCAACTACCAGGAAGTGGGAGACTTTCACGAATATGCGAGGTGTGTCATCAATATTCCAACTGCTAGGAGGTGAAAGACCTTCACGAATATGCAAAGCGTGTTCTAGATATTCCAATTATTAGGAGGTGAGAGACCTTTACGAATATCTTAGGTACGTCCTTGATATTCCCAACTACTAGGAGGTGAGAGACCTTCACGAATATGCGAGGCGCATCGTCGATATTCCCATTACCAAGAGGTGGGAGACCTTCATGAATATGCGGGGCGTGTCCTCGATATTCCAAGTACTAGGAGGTAGGAGACCTTCACGAATAAGCAAAGCGTGTCTTCAATATTCCAAGTACCAGGAGGTGGGAGACCTTCACGAATATGCGATATGCGAGGCGCGTCCTCGATATTCCAACTACCAAAAGGTGGGAGACCTTCATGAATATGCGAGGCGCGTCCTCGATATTCCAACTGCCAAGAGGTGGGAGACCTTCATGAATATGCGAGGCTCGTCCTTGATATTCCAACTGCCAGGAGGTGGGAGACCTTCACGAATATGCGAGGCGCGTCCTCGATATTCTAACTACAGGAGGTGGGAGACCTTCATGAATATGCGAGGCATGTCCTCGATATTCCAACTGCCACAAAGTGAGAGACCTTCATGATTATGAGAGGTGCGTCCTCCATATTTCCAACTACCAGGAGGTGGGAGACCTTCACAAATAAGCGAAATGCATCATCGATATTCCAAGTACTAGGAGGTGGGAGACCTTCACGAATAAGCGAAGCGCGTCCTCAATATTCCAAGTACTAGGAGTTGGGAGACATTCGTGAATATGCAAAGCACGTCCTCGATATTCCAATTACCAGGAGGCAGGAGACCTTCATGAATATGTGAGGCGTGTCATGATATTCCAACTACTAAAGGTGGGAAGCCTTCCCAAGTTCGTACTTGTGATCATCCAAGTACTCCTTTAATGCCTGTGAACAACTAGGTATTCTCTAGAGTTTAGTACTTGTGATCATCTAAGTACCCCTTCAATGCCTGTGAATGCCCAGACACCCTCTAGAGTTTGCACTTGTGATAATCTAAGTACCCTTTCGATGTTTACGAACAACTAGGTATCCCCACAAACAGATGCCCTGAGAAAAGTCGACGCATCCCTTGAGAAAGGTCGGGTACCAAATCGATGTCTTTGATAAAGATCAGACGCCCATAAACAAATGCCCCAAGAAAGGTCGACGCATCCCTTGAGAAAGGTCAGGTAACTATCCAGTGTCCTTAATAAAGATTAGGCACCCACAAATAGATGCCTTGATAAAGATCGGCATATTCCCTGAGAAAGGTCGGGTAACCAACCGATGTCCTTGACAGAGGATCAGGCACCCCAAAAACAGATGCTCTGAGAAAGGTCGACGCATCCCCCAAGAAAGGTCGGGTACCAAACCAGTGTCCTTGGTAAAGATTAGGCACCCACAAACAGATGCCCTGGAAAAGGTTAGTTCATCCCTCGAGAAAGGTCGAGAAACCATCCTATGTCCTTGACAGAGGATCAGGCACCCCACAAACAGATGCCCTGAGAAAAGTCGACGCATCCCCCAAGAAAGGTAGGGTAACCATCCGGTGTCCTTAACAGAAGATTAGGCGCCCCATAAATAGATGCCCTGAGAAAGGTCGGCTCACCCCCCAAGAAAGGTCAAGTAACCAACCGGTGTCCTTGATAGAGGATTAGGCACCCCACAAATAGATGTTCTAAGAAAGGTCGGCGCATCCCCCAAGAAAGGTCGAGTAACCAACCGGTGTCCTTGACAAAAGATCATGCACCCCACAAACAGATGCCTTGAGAAAGGTCGGTGCATTCCCCGAAAGAAGGTCAGGTAAACAGCTTATTGTTCTAGCAGGCGACAGAAGAATGGTTCGGGTCCTACAAAAGTAATTTCCCGTAAGGCAATTGAACAAAGGTTCAGGTCCTAAACAAACCGCCCATTGCTCTAATAGGTGACCAAAGAATGGCTCAAGTCTTGGAAAAGCAATTTCCCGCCAAGGCGACCGAAGAAAGGTTCGGGTTTTGGAAAAGAAATCTCCTCATGTCACCAGGTAAGAAGATGCCTTGATACTTGCCAAACTCGGGATTCGCACCCTCTCTTACTTGTGCCTAGTAAGTAACTACAGGTATCTTCTTATTTGTTTGATCACATTACTCTGCATAGGACAATAGGTCCTAAATAAGATATAATCTATTACATATGCATGGACAAAATTTGAGTATCATTTTGTCTTTGAATAAAACCTCTGCGAGCTTACCTTCAAAGAATGACAGTTGTTGACACCTAAATATCGCCTAGGTATTTTAAATTAGGGCTTAGTTTTTATTTGCATCAATTAGCTTTTATTTTCCTTTTTTTCTACCCTTTTTCATATAATAATAATAATAATAATAATAATAATAATAATAATAATAATAATAATAATAATAATAATAACAACAATAAATAACCAATAAAAAAAAAAAAAAAAACAAACAAACAAACGAAGCAACCCATCAAGTCTAGGCCTTGATGCATTGTGTTCCTGGTCAACTGTATTGCATTTCAGTTACCGTAAAAGATAAAGGAGGCTCCTTCTTGCTTCACCCCAAATATCGTAACCAAATGCATCAACCAAAGAGCTTCCTTTTGCCACTTCCATCACTACCATGTACTCTACTTCAATGATAGACAAAGCAACCTTGTCTTACAAGATCGCTCTCCAACTAACCAAGGAACCATAAGCATGAAAAATATCCTGTCAAAGATTTCTTTTTGTCAAGATTGCCTGCATAGTTAGAATCAATGGAGTCAACAATTACATGTTCTATATTACAACCTCTATCAAAGACTAAACCCACATCTGAGGTGCCCCAAATGTACCGAAGAATTCATTTCACAACTTGCCAATGAACTTTATGTGGATGTGCCATATACCTACTCAAAACACTAACAACTTGAGAAATATTTGGATGAGTGCAAACTATAACATATATGAGAGACTACTCACAGCACTAGAATATGGAGCTCAAGACATCTCTTCTTCCTCTTCTTTAATTTTAGTTGACAAAGAAATTGAAAGCCTAAAATAGGACGACAAATGAGTACTGATTGGTTTGGCATTCTTCATGCTAAAGTGCTCAAGCACTTGTTCAATATACTTTTTTTGTGAGAGATATGACTTCCAAACCTGTCTATCTCTGTGAATCTCCATACCTAGAATTTTCTTAATAGCTCTAAGATCTTTCATCTCAAATTCCTTGCTAAATTATCTCTTCAACCGTTATATCTTTAATATGTTCTTTGTTACAATAAGCATGTCATCCATATATAATGGCAAATAAACAAAAGAATAACCATGCAATCTCTTATAATATACACAACTATCATATGCACTTTGCGAGTGGTCATGACTCAACATAAAGCTATCAAATCTCTTGTACCATTGCCACAGAGGTTGCTTGCGATCATACAAAGAGCATTTCAACCAGCAAATGTTATCTTCTTTACCGTCAATACTAAATCCCTCAAGTTGAGGCATATAGATTGTCTCCTCAAACTCATCATGTAGAATAGCAGTCTTGACATCAAGTTGCTTAAGTTTTAGATTATAAAGGGCCACTAATGCAAGCAACAAATGAATGAAACTATATTTCACAACTGGAGAGAACACTACACTGAAGTCGATCCATTTCTTCTAACTCAAATCCTTCACTACCAATCGTGTCTTGAATCTTTCATCTTCAACCCTTGGAATTCCTTCATTTCTTTTGAAGACCCACTTGCATCCAACAACTTTTTTACCCTCGGGCAATTTCACAAGATTCCAAGTTTGATTCTTTTAAAGAGACTTCATCTCTTTATTCATTGTACAAGCCACTTCTCATATTTAGAACAAATGGTAACTTCATGAAATGCAAAAGAATCTTCAATACCAAATTTTTTCAGCAAATGTAAAAGCATATGCAAGCAAATCAGTGACGCCATACCTTTGGGGAGGCTTAATTTGTCATTTAGCCCTCCTTGCAGCAAAATTCTAAGGTTGTTTAATTTCATCTACTTCGTCTTTGATCAAATTTGAGTCTTGTTGCTTATTGTCACTTTCTAGCTGAATAGGTTTATCTTTGAATGTTCTTTGGAGATGCATTGTGAAGCTCCACCTCTTTCCCAACATTCTCCTTTTAAAGACCTATAGACTTCGTAACAATATTTCTCTATTCAATTATGGAATTTTCGTCAAAAGTACCATGCCTACTAATTATAAAATTTTATGACTAAGGGTCAAAATATCCCAACTTATATCCCTTACCCCCGCCTACATAATCAACGAAAATACATTTTTTTGCCCTTGTTTCAAACTTACCCTCTTTTACATTATAATAAGTGGGACATCTAGATACTTTCAAACCAGAATAATCATAAGGTTTACCTAATCATGCCTCATTTGGAGTCTAACATTCACTTGCGGTTGAACAAGAACGATTTATCAAATAACATGTCATGTTCACAGTTTCATCCCAAAAATCTTTCCTAAGTCTAGCATTAGAGAGCATATACCTAGCTATCTCTAAAAAAGTTCGGTTCATTTGCTTCGCCACCTTATTTTGTTGAGGTATGTACCTAACTATTCAATGTTGAGCAAATCCTGAATGTTCACATTACTTGTTGAAATCACCGTTGTAAAACTCAATACCATATCCATTCTGAGACACTTTATCTTCTTCTTAATTTGAATTTCTATCAACATCTTTCACTTCTTAAATGTATCAAAAATGTCACTTTTATGCTTCAAGAAATAAGCCCATACTTTCCTAGAAAAACCATCAACAAATGTCAAAAGATATACTACATCACACTTAGATGTAACATGTGCCGGTCCCTACAACCAAAGTGAATATAGTCAATCGTGCTCTTTGTCAAGTGCACCCTGGTGCTTAAACTAAGTTTGCATTGAATTCCCAAAAACACAATGTTCTTGAAAGTCAAATGAGGCAATATTATCTCTACAAAGTAAAACACGTTTGCTCAAAATGTTCATTCCTCTTTTGCTCACATGGCCCAACTACATATACCACAAACTTGATTTTTCAATATCTGAAGAGGATGATATATTTAAAGAACCAACGACGGTACTTCCTAATAGAAAAGGTTGTTCTCCTTGTTATCTCTTAGCATAATTAAGAACATTGTCGATAATAGCTAACTCATTATTCTTCAACAAACTAGCTGAATCAAAACTCTTCATCGACTTCTTTCCCTTAGCCTTGAACAAAGGACACTCATTCTTATTGTGTTCGAATTTGTGGCAATAGTAACACTCCACTTTACTCTTGTCTTGGCCTGACGTAGACTTTGAACACCTTTTACTATTATTGTGCCTATTGCGATAATTCGACGTTCCCTTAACAACTAAGCCATCGGCTTTACAATCACTACTATTTGTCTTCACCTTTGTATGCATCTCTACGGAATTCAACAAGACTTTCACATCCTTAAGAGTTATAGATTCATTTCCAAAGAGCATAGAATTCACAAAATTCTCATATGAGCTCAAAAGTGAGTATAACACAATTAGGGCTTGATCTTCATAATCTAACTTCAAATCTAGATTTTCATATCCACTATGATTTATTAAATTCATCTAGATGTTTTTGGATAGGAGTATTTTCTTGCATCTGTAGCATGTAAAGACACTGCTTCAAGAATAATCTTATTGTAAGAAATTTCTTCATACAGAGGCTCTTAAGCTTATTTCACAATCCCAAAGCCTTCCTTCATCAACGACTTCGCAAAGCACCCTATCGGAAAACAACAATTAGATGGTGTGCCATAAGATCTAAAAACTCAAAAAATCACTTGGTGAGCCATAAGATCTAAAGATCCAACAAGAAGATAGAAAAAACAAAAACAAAAACAAAACAAAACAAAACAAAAGAAGGGAAATAATGTGGAGGTTAAGGTTAGAGATGTCTTGTTAAACGCATCATTTTCTAGACTACCTTCAAAAAACCCTAAAACAAATGTAAATGGTCCAAAATACCCTTATCACTAACTTGAAAGTCAAAACTCAACTCATAATAGATCATCTCTCAGTGTAAGGACAATTCTATACTCTCATGCTTAAAGAAATAAATTTAACTCCTTGCCTATAAATGTTTGAAAGAAGTTGAAAGAGTTATATATATAGAAATTAATGGTCTCCTAATTTCTTGATAGCTTATTGGTCACTTCCCGACATTTTTCTAAAATACTCTTTTGAACAGTTTAAAAATTACTAACTTTTTTATTATTATTATATTTCACCAACTTCTATTTGCCTTTTTAACACCAACCAACTCTTAAAAGGATTTATCAATATTTATATGAGTAACTTACCAATTTTTTCTGCTTAGATTACCAAAGTCTTTTGCGTTACCATTCTCATTTGAATTACTTACTAACATTTTTCAAATAACATTTATTTTTCTTTCTTGCAAATGCCTCAAACTTAATGACATTTATATGAATTTACCAATCTTTATTTATGTGACTTACCTACTTTTTTTATTAGATTACTAATTAATTTTGGTTTACCAACTCTCATTGAGTTTTTTACAAACATGTACTTTTTTTTTTTTTTTATTTACGAATTTTTCTATTAAGTTACCAACTTTTATTTTCTTGCCAACTGACCCATTAAATTTATTGACTTTTTGAGAAATTACCAAACCTTGATTGTAATGATCATCAACTTTTTCTAATTATGTTAACAACTAATTTTGTGTTCCTAATTTTTATCCGAGTTATTTACTGATCTTTATTTATCTTTATATTATCAATTCTTTAAACTTAACAACTATTATAATGAAATTATCCACTTCTTTCTTCTTCTTTTTGTGAGACTTAGCAATTCACTCTTATTAGTGGCAAACTACTTTTAGGTCACCAACTCATTTTTCGATTACACAACCATAAGAGTTTCTAAATTTTTTTAAGACTCAAATAAGTGTTGGTAAGTCAAAACTTGTGCATAAATTAATTGAAGAAGGGTTGATAAGTCGCTTAAGTTCAAATTAGTAATTAATGTGACATTTGTTAATTTAAGGTGTATAAGAATATTTTGTAATAAAAAAAATTAATTAATAACTCAAATAAGATTTTTTTGTCAAAAAGAAATTTCCATTCATTATCAAACCGATAAATGAAAGGGAATCTAAAAAGTCATAAGAACAAAACAAACCCATAGATCTCCAAAATAAATTTAAAAAAAAACTAGAAATTAAGGCATTTCATCATAACATAGTTGGCAGAGATCATGACAAGCTCATCCTTCAAGAACAGATCTGTAACTAGATCCAAGCGAATGATCTGCAGCCAATCACCAAAGCACACAACACCATCAATGATAAGTACACGTCAAGATCTCCATCTGTAACTATGGCTTTGCCTTTCAGTGGTATATCCCTAGGTTCAGCATCCATAATACCATCACCATATGGAGATAATATAAATATATTAAAAATCCTTAGATCTGACACCTGCGAGAGCAAGCCTTGTAGCCAATGCAAAGTGCCAAAATTTTGAATGAAACAATGTTGAACGAGCACAACTTTGACATTGAAACTACTGTGACACTATTGAAATAGGAGGTAGAGTACTTATTCATTAAAACTCCAAAATCTAGAATTAGATCGGAGAGAAAAGCTTCCGAATATAAGATTGGGAGAGCAAAGCTCCTAGATCTAAAACTACATCGGGAGAACTAGGAAAGAAACAAAAGAAAAGAAAAGAAAAAGGAACTAAGAGGGGAGTGAGAGATCTAGGTCAAATCCCTCCCCTCCAAAAGTGGAAGAGAAGAAAAAAGGTTCACAGAGAGAGAGAGAGAGAGAGAGAGAGAGAGAGAGAGAAGGTTCATAGAGAGTGTGTAACACCTTTGATATCGACCCCATAAGGATTGGCTATAAGATCCTGAATGGATCGACTATGGGCCATTAGCCATAGGATTGATCGGTTTGATCGGTAAGGCATCAAGGATCGATCATGGTCCAATTGACAGATCAACCAATCGACCAATCGACCGATCACAAACTAGTCAATGTGTCGGCCATGAATTTTCTATCGACCATATCGATATGATGGGATCACCAGCTCAAGAGATGAACTTTTGATCACGAAAATTGGTCACGGGATGATTTCGGATTGATGGACGATCATGGATTGATACGACCGGTCGTATTGCCTGGCCGTGGGTGATTCCGCCCAATCATGCAGCAATACATGGACGATCCAACTTAACCAAATGCAATCATCTTCTGACCGAAAATGCGTTATTCCCTATTTAATTCTTAGTGATCAGAAAAGAATCTTGAATTGGTGATATCCGATTGTGGATTGGTAATGCACCGACCATGAACCATACGGATGGATCGGAAGTCGATCGAAATGAGTTCAAGGATAGACCCGGCTATTCTGTCATTAATTACAAGGTCCATGAGTGCCTTAACTTAGTGGTAGGTCATGGGTAGCCTTAGGATTAGCCTTGAATCGATTGAAGGACAATCAACCCTTTAGGCTGACCGACCGTCCAAAGGAACAGTTCGGGCAAGCATAATGCGTGTGGCCGAACCTCAGGTGTACGTGATTTGATTTTTCAAGGTGTACCTAATGATTCATTTTCCGGCCTTGGAATCAACCTAAGCGATGGATTTCTCCAAACTGCTTTCTTGAAGAAGAAAAGGACAAAATGGAATTCTTTAAAATAGCCCAACTTCTTCATGAAGGAGGTTGACTTATCATTCTACCTAGATTTTTCTAGATATGGTCATGATTATCAAGGATTTACCTTGGAAATTAAGCAAAGTATCCAAGCCAAGTGTCCCAATAAAAATAGGACATATTGGAGCTAATTATGGCTATCCTATAACCTTAATGCCACCTTGAGTTTCATAGGTTTTGACTTCCCAATTTTTCAAAACTGTTGGATCTGGTCTGCTTTCCAATTTTATAGAGCTCCTTGTATTTTGAATTTGGAGAAACTTCCTCCATGAAAGTTGTTCAAAACATCTTGATCTATAACATGCTTAAATTTCATATTTTTATGAGATGAAATGGTTGGAACAAGGGCCCAATCAATTACCATTTAGAACTTGCCTAGAATAGTGAAAACAGTAACCAAGTTGCCTTCTCAAATTTTTATAAAATCTTCTCTTTCAAATTTGGACATGCTTCCTTCACAAAAATTTTAAATAACATCCATATCTATAACATATTAAAATCTCAAAGAGTTTTGTGAAGATTTGGATATCGAAATGAGTCTCTCTCTGACCATTGAATCTTCTCTACGGATGAATTTTTGGGTTGTGTTCAATGATTTTCTGCTCTTTCCACATAACGAATTTGGCTTGGGTTCCCCATGAAAAATGTTTTTAAGGTCTTCTTTACAACATATTAAAATTTTATAATTTTTCGAGTTTGTTTGATAAAGTAATGGTACTGATTTTGAAAGTTGCTCAAAACTGTTTTCACCTTAGAATGGGAGAACTACACACCTAACTTGGAGGGGAAGGGGGCTACATGTCCAACTTGAATAGCAAGCTAATCTAGAGACTTCTTGGCTTAAAGATAAGAATGCATTAAATGTTTTTGGATCTTAGTGTGTTAAAGAGAAGAAACTTGGAGAGCAAGTTGGCTAATGTAAACACATCTAAGCCTAATGACTATATTAAATCTTGGCAATTAATGAGAGAGGTGAGCCACCTACTTAGGTGTCCCCTAGAATCTTAGGTAAATCTTAGGTTATAATGGCCCTAGATTGTAGCCTTGGTGAACAAGGTAAGGACCAACCAATTAGAAGAAAACATTAGGCATTAAAGGGACTTATGTATCCCTTAAGCACCATAGGCAACAATGAGCCTAGATTAAGCCTTGGAGAGCAAGCAAATAGGCAGACCAATCACAAGCCAACACCAAAGGACCTAAGTGTCAACTCGAGAAGATAGGTAGGCCAACTCGTCATTTAGGCATAATTATGAGTTTGCAGAAGAGGCCTATAAATAGGAGAAGGCATCCTCACATTTTAAAGCTTGGCCTTTCTCTCATTTCCTCTCCCTTCCTCCCATTTCTTTCCCGCCCTTCTCTTCCAAGCCACCTTAGACGCCGACCGACCACTAAAGAAGCATCTTGGAGCTAGGTCCAAAAAGTAGTAAGTAAATTTTCCTAACTCTTCAATAGGGCGATGTGCTACGCTTATCAATTTTAGGATCATGTCATTATTTGTTTTTGTTGGCTTTGTATTGTTATGCTTGTTGTGTTTCTATTGCTTATTGTTGCATCAAGTAAGTTCATGATCTCGCATGAGTGTTGAGCACACCTGGACGTTGAGGAATGGTCTCGGCAACTTCGGACGTGTGCCGAGGTAGGTGGACAACTCACACTTGATCTTGGGACAATATTGAGGCATGTTGTTACTTAGGACAAGTCACGAGTTGATGCCGAAGCTGGAGCGAACAATTCCAAGTAAAGACCACAAGGCCGATTCGCATCCGACACGAGTCTAACAAGGTATAAGAGTCGTTCATTGATTCACTTTGCATGGCACGCCTTTAAGCCTTTCATCTAGCTAAAAGTTCAAAGATAAAATGAATCAATTGATACTTGAAATGCATGGACACATAATAGACTTATATATTGACGCTAGGGGATGTCGGGTCATTGCCTAGGGTAAAGCCCCAGATGCCACCCGATATTGAGATCATGGACGATGCTAGCTCGAGTGAGGCCGATACCTAGGGGTCACCCTAGATGCCTTCCTAATAATGAGATCGGGACTATGCCAGTTGCCAAGGGGGGGACCGATGCCTGGTTGTTACCAAGAGAGTCGATTAATTTCAACTAATATGATACTGGAAAAGAAAAATGAAAGTCCACATGCGGTACATGACTGATACATGTGTGATGCTTACAAAAACTGGGTTTGTTTTTTTTATGTATTGTTAAGTCCTTACATCAGTTTAAACATATGTTTAAATTGGGTCACTTAGTGCTTGAACGAGTTTCATGAGATGCACGCATCCCTTTTTTGTGACCGAAGTGATCATATGCCACGGATCTTTGGAAAGTTTGTTCATAGGCACTAACC
Source organism: Eucalyptus erythrocorys (assembly GCA_014182555.1). NCBI lineage: Eukaryota > Viridiplantae > Streptophyta > Magnoliopsida > Myrtales > Myrtaceae > Eucalyptus > Eucalyptus erythrocorys. The sequence continues at coordinate 31,144,284 of CM024601.1, read as the reverse complement.
ACTTGTCTTTGATTCTTGAAAGCACATAAATGATTGAGAGCCTTTCATATGCATAGGCAAAGTAAGGCATGAACCTTGCTATTGATTTCTCATCGACAAGTGGTGGTGATCTTGTATCCTACAATCGACGGCAAGATTTCCTCCTATAGGAGAATTAGGGATTTCTATTTACTGAGTCATCAACTCACTCTTGTTTTTTCTCACAATTTCAGGTGTGTAAGATGGGTGAACCTGGGTCCAAGAAAGGAATGAACCTAGCATGGGGGCCACTTTTGGGAGCAGCTCGGTAGAGGAGCTAGGCTACCCCAGCTTTTTGATTGACTATGTATGTAAATAAAAATAAGTAACCCATGACTAGGATGAGCATATAATCAAAATAGCTTTTGATATGTGAATATGTTTATGAATATATGTTGCTTTTATTTACTTGACTTGCATATGTCTTGTCCGTCTTCCATGTTTGTTTGTACGGGGACTGTTTATGATCACTTCCGCATGTGCTTAGCTAAAAATAAAATACTTTTGAGACGTTCGACATTGCCTGGGGCGTTGATGCTAACCTACTGAGCCATACTCTCGTGCCAGAGGTGGGGTAGGGGAGAGAGAGAGAGAGAGAGAGAGAGAGAGAGAGAGAGATATGAAGATGAAGGTTTTTTAGTGCAAAAACTAAAGTTGATAACCCAAAATTAGTTAATAACTTAATTGATGAAATGCTTGTATCTATGTCCTACAAGACTTGGTAAATTAAGGAGTTACTAAGAAATGCAAATAAAAGTTTATAAATGATAAGAAAATTAGCAAATTCAATATATAAACATCCGTAAGTAACTCGTATGAATTATTAGCCCAATGCAATTTAGTAATTTAGCATAAGAATAATTGGTCAACCATGCATATTAACGTCGGTAATCTCTAAAAAAGCTAGTAAATCTAAGGAGTTGCTAATCAAAAACAAATAAAAGAAAAGTTGACAAATGAAGAAAGAACTATTACAGATTGGTAAATATCTAAAATGAAAGCCGATAACTCAAAGTTAGCTAGTAATTTAATCTCATAAAAATTGGTATTTATTCAAAGTGTTAGTAAGTTATGAAAATAAAAACTAACAAGTTAGTACAAAAAATTAATAATTTTCACAAACTATAAAAAAAAGTTGACAATTTTATAAAAGTGTTGGTAATTTACCAACTAGTTACTTGAAACAAAAAGTAGTGACTTTTGACAATAATTTTACATACTTGCCAACATTTTGAACAAAAAAAAAAAAAAAAAAAGGAAATATACCAGCACAAGAAAAAAAATCCAAATTTTTTGTGCACCAGCAATAGAATTTTGCCAGATATAAATGCACTTCAGCACCAAAGCCTGGCATAAAACTGTGATCAGCTAAGAAACTTAGTCTCCATCAAGCTATTTTCCATCGTGTTGTGCCTCCCGAGAACCAATTGTGTGGTAAGAGCCAGAGTTATCTGCTAATGAGTCCAAAAATGGATGTGGCGTAAAGTAAGTTGCTTAATTAGCATGTAAAATTATAATTTGATTTTGCTTCTACCAAACGGAACGAGGTTGGGATAATAAAAAAAAAAAAGTCCTTGCCTTGCCTTGCCTTCATTAAAATAATAATAATAATAATAATCATCGTCATCACCGTCACCATCACCACCATCTTCACTGTCCATTGTTAAGATAATCCAAATGTGACACACCTGATGACGCAATCCTGTTTTTCTTGACTTAATCAGCAAGGTTACCAATAAAGGATTTTGATGTGCTTCCTCACCACCATGTAATAAACCCGTCCGCACGAGAATTCACCCCCCCTCTCTCTCTCTCTCTAAGCCGATAAATGAACTTACCTCTGCCTCTTGATGAGCGAATCCAAGTTTTTTGGATTCCATTGAAACATTAAAAAATGAAATAAAATTGGTCGAGGCTTTATTTCTTCTGGAAATGAATACTGAAGACCATTTTCACAGGAACTTACTTTCAAGGAAAATAATTGCTATGTATGGTCGTATATTACGGATAGTACGAAAGTCATTTTCTGAAGTTTGAGACATGAAACTTATGCAAAACTCATTTGAGACAATGTCTAGATTGCAGCTTTCCGTTTTTGAGCGCTGGAGACCCGGGCACGACCACCAAAACGAGACTTGCCGTTGGGGCTTGAGCCTGGCCGCTGGGTACTTGGTTGCGAGCACCAGGGTCTTGGGTTCCTGATCCAATTATATTTTAGAAAATGGTTTACAATATCAAAAGAGGAAGTCATTTTCCAAATTTAAATATAAGGCTGCCAGCAACTCTGTATATATTTATTATTAACTTATTTTCCTCAGCAATTCTAATGCTGAAAAATGAGGGAATCTTAGACTCCGTTTATTTCACAGAAAATAATTTTCGGGAAAATATTTTCCGGATTTTCCGACGTTCGTTTTACGGAAAATGAATTCCTTAGGAAAAATATTTTCCATCAAAGGAAAAAAATGTTTTCCACTTTTGAAAAGTGGAAAATATTTTCTTCACTTGATTTCTCTTATCTCACACCTCTACAAATTCTCACTTCATCCTCCCTTTTCTTCTTCTTCTTTTCTTTTTTTATTCGAATTATTTTTTAATTTTCTTTTTCTTTTTTAATAAATTATTTTTAATTTCATTTTTCTTTTCTTTTTACTTTTTTTCCTTTTTTTTTTTTTGTTTGTTTCTCATCTTCGTCTTTCTTGACTAGTTGTCGGACCGAGTGAACCTCAAGCTCGTCGATCTCAAACTCGCGCTTATCATTCTAGCGAGCCTCGAGCTTGACGCTCGCGCTCGCCAATCTGGTGTGGAATATATTTTCCTTACCAAATACTAGAAAATATTTTCCGAAACATTTTCAGGTTTTAGCCGAACACCAATATTGTCATTTTCCTAGAAAATGATTTCTGGGAAAACATTTTCCAGAAATGGTCCATTTTCCGCAAAACGAATAGACCCTTATTTATAGAAAATTTTCCACAAAGCCAACGGACTTTATATACTTTCAAAGTGTCAATACTTGCATGTATCTTCATCAAAGAATAGGCCAGATTTTCTGTCAAAATGCATCAGTTGCAGTAAACAAATACTAGGTACATGGAAGGATTGAAACTAAAGTTTACTGATCTGATTACAAAACAAGGAATTTCGCTTATAAGCTGTTTTTCTTCTTTAAGAAAAGAATCAATGTATCTCAACCTTTAAATCATGTGACACATCGATGTATCTTAACCTTTAAATTATGCAAGTCCCACGTGAGGTTCATCAGAATCAAAGGATATCCAGCACCGAGCTCACATGTGCTCAATGCACCTAAAAGTTTTTCTTCTGCCGGCCGCCTACTGCCTAATTATCTATCTAATCTTTTTGAACTGCTAGCCCTCCTCATTAATTTGTGGGATTCTAATCCCAAATTACACGGGCCGGGACGACATGTGAAGTACGTCCATATCGACGTTGCAGTTAATGCTTTGGGATCTTGAACCTTAAATAGATCTACAAAGCATGACAGGAGCTGCAGATATGTGCTATCGACCTTTAAAAAAAAAATTTAAAAAAAATTGGGATCGTGCATGTTGTAAAGAAGAAATTAAATAAAAAAAAAATAGAGGCGGAATTATTAAGGGAATTTCAAGAAACCGTTGTGTGAAAGAGGAAGATGTAGTGAAGGTTCTGTTCTTTAGAAATATCATATATGACATAAAAATAATGTATTTTAGCAAAGATGAGCCCTAGAGAGAGGAGAGAGAGCATGAAAGTTGCCGTGAGTGAAGGAAGTCAGAGCTCGATGCAATTAAAAAAAGAAAACACGTGGAGGTGTCATCCGGGACCAGAACTAAGCGTTGAAAGTTCAAATGTTGAGAGCCAAAAACAAATATTATAATCTCTGCTACATTGCTTCACGCTACCATCTACCTTTTGATAATCATATTTAAAATGATTGTCTCATCATATAGTATGAATCGGAGATCCGACGTAATAAATCAGGGGTTTGCTCTCTCGATCCCCTTTTAAGTGACATCAACATGCGCGAATACGTATGAGAGGGTAAAGAGTCCCTTTCAGTACCAATCAGAACGTGTTATTATTTCGTTCTTTTAGATGTGGTGTCAAAAGGAAAGGTGTACTAATTTCAAGGGACGGGGGATTTGGTAAAGCGACTGGGATTTTGTGTTCTTAAACAGCGTGAAGCCTTTCGATCTAGTGTTCTGCCCATAACAATGTATAGTTTCTACCTTACAAATCACTAAGTAAGTCACATTTGAATTGTCCACCAAAATAAGATAACTCGGGATGCATTTGAATACTAATATTTAGCTGATTTTATAAATTCAACATATTTAATGTTACATAAGAATATGATTTCAAAGTGACTGATTGGTAAACTGCCACATTTACAAACTATTAGATTACGCACCAATGCTCCAACTTGTACGAGCACAACAAAAGTTTCTTTAAATAATCTAGGCTGATCACAAAAGTTGTTATTCATACAACTTTGAGGAAACATACCAAATGGAATGAAAGCTAGGCTTTATTTAAATTAAGATGCCATCACGACCTAGATGCCATCGATCAGAAAACTTCAAAGAAAGGAAAAAATTAGATCGACAAGGTTGCTATCTGCCTGATGTCTTCATCATTGAAAAATTCAGACATGGATGACAAATGCTCCTGGGAAGATCAGATGCAATACTTACCTGTGTCATTTTCATTTCCATGTGAAGGGAAAGAGCCAAAAAAGAAGAATTTCGAAACGAATGAAAAACCATCGAATGACAACTACCCCGAAATTGAGGAAGTGCCTTTATTTTCTAATAATAAAGGAAATTTCGGATTAGAATTGATAATAATAATAATAATTTTTTTTTTGTCGAAAGAAATTAATTAGGAAGCATCAAAATGGGGCAGAAACATTCAATCCTCGGAACTTTCTCAAAAGAGAGGAAAACGAACAAAATAGTTGATATTTGCTTTTGCCACTCATTCAGTACACACATTTGGGAGGACCCTCTTCACCACAACATCGAGATTGAAGCTAATTGAATGAATATTTTGTTAATGACACAAATGATTCATGAACTTTGATTCAATATATAATATCATCCACAAACTTTTAATTTATTCAGTATAATCCTAAATTTTGACTCAATGTACAATATTGTTCTCAAATTTTTAATTTGTTTAATGTGATCCTTAAACTATTGATAAATGTTCAATTTAGTCTTTCCATTTGTGTTATTTTCACATAAACTAGGGATTAAACTAAACATTTAGCAATTGTTCATGCATCACATTGAACAAATTAAGAATGCATGGACGATAGAGTAAACTGAGCTAAAATTCAATGATCACTTTGCAAAAATAAAAAAGTTTAGGGATGATATTGCACATTAGATCAAAGTTTAAATATTATATTTGTTATTACCTCTTGTTTTTGTGCTGGGTCAAATTGTAAAAGAAAAATATCAAGGCTATCGGTTTTTTTTTTTTTGCTCTAATTGTCAGGATTAGAGACTTTACCGTATTAAAGAAAATCGTATTAGAATTGAAATTGAACAACAATCTAAAAAATATATTAGTTCGACATGATAAATATTTTTGCACTGACATGAATTGACAAGTGAAAAATGAGACAATCTGCCAACCCGTTTCCCTTCTTTTTACCCAAGAAATTGCTTGAGGTCAATCTCGTACCATTAGAGCTCGTGGCTGTTTGGTACAGCTGTCATGTAGTAGTTTTACGAAAATGGATGCTGCACCTGTTGAGGTGTTTTGCAGCAGCACCTCAAAAGCAAAGCAGCTTTTTGGAAGTTGCTTCACCCAGCTTTTGTTTGTAGCAAATCAATTCAAATGATGCTTCGCCCAACTTTGGTGTAATGTATGTTCACCCAGCTATCATAAATATATATTCACGGGCATGTCACACAATTGATTACAGTTTGCAGCAATAATTGATTGTTGCATATTGCTCTATTTATTATTGTGTTCGATCACTTATTTTCACAATAATTAACATTTGAGCCAAGCTTGGCTGACTTGAAGAGAATCAATTGCAACAAAAGAAGGAAAAATGACATAGACAAATTTGATGGGAACAATTGTAGTATTAAGAACATTCAATTTGAAGATTATCTACACTTGTCCGTGTCTACAGAGAAGCTAGAGTCAATGAAGCAATTTAATTGGGATTTGTCGATTAGACAAGCATTATGTGTTATTTGGCTAATGTTGGCTCATAATCTCGTGTTTAGCATCATGAAATAGAGGACCACTTTGGGATTGATGAATGCGTTGTCAATCATGTACGAGAAGCCATGTGTAATCAACAAGGTCTACTTAATGCATTTTTTTTCCTCTTAAAGAGGGGCAAAGGTGCATCACTTGCTGAACTTTGGAATGAATTCAATACAATTATTAGTCAATCGAGTTCAATGAGATTAACTATGATGATGAGGTACGTACTTTGAATCTATTGTCTTCATTAGCTGATTGTGGAAATACATGTTATTGTTTTTAGTAAGTACTTAAGGTCAAGAAGGGTGACATTTAATAGGGTTTGCAATTTAACTAAAAGCAAGAGTAGTGCTAAACCCAAATAGATGAATTAGGAATGGTGGTGTTGTCTGTTGGGAATTATAGAATGAGGGCACATCTTCGAATGGATTGCCTTAAGTTGAAAAATAAGAAGAGTAAAGGAATTAGAGTTGGGTGGACTACCACTAATTTTGTTGCAATAGCTTATAGTGTCTTGGATAATGATGATTATATCTTGTTTATCATAGAGGATTCATCGTTTGATGGGTTTATAGATTATGGTTGTTTGTTTCACAATACAACAAACAATAATTGGTTTCCTACTTATAAGTCCATGACTAGTATAGTTAGGAATCAACATTGAGCGAGGTAGATTTGGACTCAAAGTTTTACATCTCTCGAATGTCAAGTGAAATTTTGGATGGAGGATTAATGAAGGTAGATTTGGACTCAAAGTTTGTGAGTTTTTATGGGACATAGAAAAAGTTTAGAGTAGAATTGAGACTAGACCAAAATTTAGGAGTTTTATTTGAGATGAAAAGAAGATTATGATAGAATTGAGATTAGAGATAAAGTTGGGGAATGTTTAGGATACTAGGGCGTTATTTAGACATGCAAAACTTAGGCATTTAAATGCGCACGTGAAGAGGCATGTGTTGGGGGTTTAGATTGGGTTAAAAAGAATACATGACAAGTCAAATGAAATAGATGGAGATGGAAAATATCAGAAACATTTGAATCTTACATAAGACTTAGACGCCATATTGAAGAATACACATAGCACCGACTCCAGTTTGTAAATTAATAATTATGGATTTTGGTTTCTTTACTTAATTAGAGAAGAGGAATACTATTATAAAAAAAAAAAAAGTCTTTAAAATGTTGTACAAATAATAATTCAATTCTACTTTACCAAAAAAAAATAATAATTCAATTCTAAATCTTTCAGTTTGTCAATTCACTCAAACATTTTAACAATTTGTCAATGTATTCATTGCTGTCACTTTTAACTAGAAATCGTTAACGTGGACACTGATTGTTCTAGTGATGGGCAACGCCGACGTGAAAAATTTTGCAATTTTTTTTTTTAAATATATATGATTTTTTAAATTGTTATATTTTTCTTTTCTTTTTTCTTTTCTGATTTGTTTCATTGTGGCCAACTAAGTTTAGACTTGTCTTTGATCATCACATGAGAACGACACCACCACGGTCGGTAATGTTGTCTCTACCTTCAACCAACACCGTGACTCTTACGAGCTCGTCATAACTCATCTCTACCATTAGTGTACCTTGGTCGCAATCGGTCTTTATCCTCTTGCTGAGCCTCCACAACCTTGGTTTGAGGCCAACTTCAAATTGTCAAAGCTATGACACACTAGACTAATTCATTACAAGTATTATTCATTTTGGTCCAATCCATGCAGAACCTTATGATTTTGTCATTTGGCATACCAGCGATGCTTTTCTAAGAGGTCACTAATTTTGGTAGTGCTCCCACGTAAGCATGCTTAACTTTAGAGTTCCAAAGCTAAATATTGTCACTACATCAAAATTGCGTCTCCATGAACTTATTTCAATTTTCATATATATATATATATATATATATATATATATATATATATATATATCTCAAAATCTCTCTCTCTCTCTCTCTCTCTCTCTCTCTCTCTCTCTCTCTCTCTCTCTCTCTGTATGGTGCATAGTTTGGTTCATTCATTCTCCCTCTGTCATCCTAAAAGCTAGACAAGAGTGGCTCCTTATCCAGACCTTCTAGCCCTGACAACAAGTCCCCACCCTTGTTGGATGGGATCGTTACAGAAGCCCCTACAATTTTTTTGGGGCTTCAATGACAATAGACCGATCTCAAACCATAGTTGAGCACCGGAGATTGCCTTGAACAATGGTCAAGGAGACACGCATCTGCAGATGGAGGTAGCGAGGAGCTACGGTCGAGGGCGGAGGGCTGAGATGACGGTATAGAGATAAATGAGAGGGTAGGAAGACAGAGAGATGGAGATAAAAAAAAGTGGACTCGTATCTTACATGAGTTAGGGTGATGGCCATGGCGTCGTGATGACAAGTGCTGCGATTGTGGCGTGTGGCCTTAATTCGATGGGGTGTGTCTTTGTTCATTTGGACCTAGTGTGAGTTTGTGAGAGGAGGAAGAGAAAGAAGTGACGAGAAAGAAAAAGTGAGGTTTTTCAAATGGGAGAACACGATCGTGTAGTGCGAGGATGCATGTCATCCCATGGAGGGCCGATATAATATATGGTTACAACACAAGGAAGCAATGAACTGAGAAAATTACCAAAACAATCATAGACCTATTGTACAGAATTTAATTTTAAATCTTTTGACGATTTACCAATATAGTCTTTCCCACCATTTTTTTGCCCAAAATACCTAACATAAATATCGACAATCCTAGTATAGTCAGTGCTAATGTAGATTTTTTTTTTTCTTTTAAAAATTTTATTTAAAAAAATTGGTAAAAAGGAAAAATACTAAGACTTTTTTTTTTTTTTTTTTTATAATTGTCCATGTTGGTGTGGACCATGTCACATAAGATTGCTAGCATCCACATTAATGATTTAAGGAAAAAAAAATGGCTAGAAAGGTTACATTGATAATTTGTCAAAATGTTTAAGACTAAATTGGTTAAATTGAAAAATTTATGATTGAATTGCCTTCAACATTGTCAATACATTTGTTGTCATACAACTGTGATTTTACAACATAAGGACATTAGAAGTACCAAAAATTTTATATGATGTTTCCTTTAGTGTCAAAACTTTTTGCTGACTCACTTAAGTGCCAAATTAGAAATCAAATGGTCACTTAAATGCCTCCGGCGATAATTTCCGATCAAAAGTTCTATTTGGCTTTTTAAATTAAATGATAATTCATACGTGATTTTTTTTTAATTATAAAAAACAAGTCCAACCTGGACTATAATGTGGTTGGACTCTCCATAAATGATGCCATATGAGCCGACTTTGACGATATTCGTTATTCTCGTTTCAGTCAAGCTATGAACCCATTTTTGAGGATTCCGTGATAGGTAAAGGCAGTGGACGGGTGCTGCTTCAACAGTCAGAAAATGGTGATGGTCAGAGGGATGTTTCTCCCATCGCAATTCAGATTTTCTTCATGTAGTTCAGTAAATTCTAAATATGATTCCGATTTGTCTTCCTGACTCGTCTTCTATTTTCTGTTTCACTTTTTTTTTCCCGTTTTCTTGCTGTCCGCCAAATTCCACCATTGGTTTGCGTTGTGGAGGGGAAAATTGAGTTTGCAAGGAAGCTCTAGTGGAATCACCATCGTCATGGCTGCAGATCCAGAGATGGAATATCAGGGTGTTCATAGCCGTGGAATTTGGGAATTTGCAAGGAAGCTCTGACATGAGATGGAGCTCTCGGTAGCCGCGGAGTCGAGAATCGAAGGTGGAATTGGGGATGAGCAACGGCCTTCATTACTTTCCTCATCTTCATCATCACCTCATCGTCTTTCACCTTTTCTTCTTCTTTGATTGTTTGCAAATTGAAAAAAGGAAATCCCTATTTTGGCCTAAATTTAAATTTGTTTGTAAAAAAAAATTAGGATTTATACTTGGGACAAAAATGTAGACGACACCGTTTAGTGATGTTATTACTAACTAGGCATGCCAACAAGTCATGTCAGTCAAGGAAATTCTTAAAATATTGTTACACTAGATTTCAGGTGATCCACATCAAAGTTAAGTGATTGTATTTTTTTAAAGTGGTACTTAAATGATCCAACAAAAAAAAATGATACAAAAGTGAGTGTTGTATGTAAATTATGACACTTAGTATCTTTCTCCCGTGCTTTTAGTGATATGTTTTATTCTATGATGTTCCGTCCTTTTTATCCACGTTGAAATCTTAATCTGTTTAGCATTCATCTAAACTCCTATGAGCAAGGATCATTTGCATTCATAGTGCCCGTTTTGCCTCTCTCTCTCTCTCTCTCTCTCTCTCTCTCTCTCTCTCTCTCTCGTTGTTTGTTGGGGGTGACCGATGCATGTTCTCAGGGTGGCTATGTGAAAGCATGGTTTAATAATTAATTATTTCAATATTCCCCATTATACTTAGTCTGGCTTTTCTACTTATCATTTGAACTCAAAACTTTCAATTCTGATATCATATGAGACTTTGTGAGACAACTGCCAATCATTCTAAAAGTTTAAGCTTTTATATGAATGGATGATTTAATATTTAATTATTTCAACAGACTAGTCAATTGCCTTTATGAAGATCGGTAGTAAGGAAAGAACATTATCAGGGAGAGGGGCAAAAAGGGAACCAAATAGATAAGAGAACAAAATAGATGAAATCAATAATAGGAGAGATTTGTTTATATAATTCGATTTATAATATTAGGATAAGGGCATGGAGACCCAACTAATTTGAAGCCTCTGAAAAACTTTACAAGTCTCACAAATGGATGAAATCCGGATCTTTGATTTGTGTAGGTAGTCCTGACTTAGAGTAACTTGCGCATGATTGATGAAATAAGAGCGAATGTCTTCCAACTCCTATTTTGGAAAATCTCTCAATGCATCAAGCAACTGCGTTAACCCTAGGAGGTTTAGACGAATAAAGAGCTAGTGAAGGTCGTGTATGGTTGGCGAAAAAAAGATAAAAAAAAGAAACTGGTTTTGAACGATAGTTAATGTACATATCTCACTTTCCATTCGCTGGAAGCTGTCACCTACTACACAGGCAAAAAACTTCCGGTGAATATGTTTCGGTGGGCAGATATAAAGCTAAATAAAATAATGCATATGAGGGAAAACTCTTCCCTGCAAATTTTTATGACCACGTAGTTAACAAAGACTTTGTCACATTTGTTTGCACGTCCTCCAAAAACAAAGACGCAAAAACCAATCTGTCAACGTGAAGGAAGCCCGATATAATTAAATAGGGCCTCCCTCTTCCTTCATCATCTTCTCCTATTTGTCCCCTTCCTTCAAATTCTCTCTCACCACTTCAGGCTCTCCGTCCATCGGCTTTCCCAGTTTTCCACAACGACCAGCCGCCTGTGTCCGGCAGTTCTCACGGCGAAATCAGGTGCTCCTCTCACCCCCCCGCCCCCACCATGCATGGAAGTTTTCAAAGCAGCTCGTTCATGACCGAGCATGACGATAATGGAAGCTCGCCAGAGAATAGCATTGGAGAGTCACCGCCACGGCCTAGCAGATATGGCGATATGATGAAGACTGGCCCCACGGCACCACCTCCTAAGAGGAGGTCTGTCGTGGAAAAATCGTATGTTCACATATGAGTTTTGTGGTGATTGGATGCATGAATTAGTCATTAGGAATTTAGAGTGGAGATGAGAAGTTGGGGTTTTTTGTTTGCTTTTCAGTAGGAAAGGTATGCAGAAGAGAGTGGTTTCGATTCCGATAAAGGACGTGGAAGGCTCTCGGCTTAAGGGCGAGGGCGCGCCGCCACCATCCGATTCATGGGCGTGGAGGAAGTATGGCCAGAAGCCCATCAAGGGCTCTCCATATCCAAGGTGAATTCTTCATCTTGTCTCATGTTATGGCTTCTTCTGCTTCAATGGCTACAACACAAACAATATTTTTCTTCACTTACCTCGCATTTAACGTCATGTCGCCAATAATCTTGAGATGCAATCACTGAGTTCTTGATAAAAACAATGGAAACTTGATATAATTGAAGTTCTTTGGTTAAATATCCGAATCTTCTCTATGTCCATCAAGTGCTCACACTGAATTGAAGCTGGATAGGATCCCCCTTCTTAGTAATCAACAAAACTCAACAATGAACATGAGGTTTGATGAAGTTCTGGATTAATTTAATCCGATCCATTCGAAGAGGATAACAATCTCCGTTAGATCTGTGGATAACGGATTAATTATTGATCTAATGATCCAAGCACTCAATTATGCAGGGGATATTATAGGTGTAGTAGTTCAAAGGGATGCCCAGCCCGGAAACAGGTGGAGCGCAGCCGCGAAGACCCCACCATGCTCGTCATCACCTACTCTTGCGAGCACAACCACCCTTGGCCGGCTGCGAAGAACAACCACCACCATCACAATCACCAAAACTCCTCCGCCGTGACCAGTGCCGTCGAAGACAAGCCCAAAATGCCTGCCAATCTACCCAATCCAGAAGCCGAGCCCGAGCCTGAACCAGAGCCAGAGCCCGATCCTGAACCCGAAGAGAAGTTTCCAGACATGAGCGACGAATCGGTGCTCATGTCCGCTACGGACGAGTTCAGCTGGTTCATGGACATGCCGACGACGTCATCCACGATTTTGGAGAGCCCCATTTTTACAGAGAGCGGCAACAATAGCGCCAGCAAGGGCGCGGCCATGGACGCCGACATGGCCATGTTTTTCCCGATGAGAGAAGAGGACGAGTCGCTGTTCGCCGATCTGGGGGAGCTGCCGGAGTGCTCGGTGGTCTTTAGGCACGGCCGGAGCGGTGGCGTGAGCACCCAAGTTCAGATCTGCTGACCCTTCTTTTTTTCTTAATTAAATTTCTAATCCCACTTGTATTTGTATTTTCCCACACTTTCTTTTTATCTAATTTTTTCCCCTTCCTGGTTAATTTATTGCTTATGGATAAAAGAAAAGGAGAGAGAGGAGTTGTTCAATTCAACCGTGGACGGACGTGTCGTGCGCCGTAAGGAGGAGAAATCTTGGAAATTTCTTCTTCTTTTTTTTATTCTAGAAGCTCAATTTTTCTTTTTCTTAATTATAACATTTCGGGGGCCTTGATTTCAGTGTAATTAAATAACCAATAATGTCGTATTCGGGTTATGTCACGATGTTCTTGTAATTAGAGCATCATTTGCCGTCCATCCGCTCAAGGGGCTCGCAATCAAATATGTCAGGACACTAGATATTTGATCAGGACAACAGATATTTGATTGGGACCCGCCAACTAAACTCGTAATTTAATGATTTAGGTCAGTCGTCTAGATAAATAATTAGGTGTTTGGATAAGCCCGCAAACTCAGACCAAGCAAAAAAAAAAAATTGTTCAGGTTTGTATTACAATCGATTTTAGTTTTCATAGAAGATGATCGTGCTGAATTCAACTGCGTAGCAAAAGCCAAAATCTCTCCAGTCCGATATCTTATATTGATTTTATCTATCTATGGATTTCCATCTTCTTATGCATTGAATTCGTAATAACCCTTCCCCAATAGGTCATGTGTATTAGGTTTGCGCATCTCAACCTGGTCATCTTATCAACTTTCATGCCAGAGGATTATTAAGCTTTGTGGATAGTCATGGCATTGTCTAACGACCTCTTTCGTTGAGATGTTTAATCTTGTGATGTAATTTAGGCACATATTAATATTGATTGAAATTTGAATAAATCAACATCGTTGTGATCTTTCAAGTATTTTGCTCTTAAACTTAGACTTTGATATAGATTCATGAATCATTGCTAATATCCATATATATATATATATATATATATATAATTTTTAATGATTTATATCAATAAATATAATTTTCTTTGTACCAGAAAAGAAATTTAGACATTCAGGGTTATTGAGAGATTCTTTTGTTGCTGCTCCTTTATGATAGTTTGAAAAGGTCAATTTGAGACAAAATAGGCTTTCATGATTATTATATGTTTTGTTATATTTATATCCCTTTATTATAAATCTAGTAGATTTCTTGCAAATAATGAAGGTAAAACACCATTTAAGTTAAAGTTTACAGTTTCGAGCATAATCCCTGATACCATTTGTTGTGTGAATCAAGCTTGACCTTATTATGCCTAATTACTATATTTTCTATGAAGCCCTCGAGTTTTGGAGCTCGTATATTTCATAATATTTTACTCCTTCAAAAATCATGAAACTTCTTCGGAAATTTTTCCCTTTTATAGTATGGGATGAAAGTTTTATTGGCTATAGAGTTTACTGTATTTACGGATGATCTTTTCATTGAAGTTTCTAAATATGGGGAAGAATATAATTACTTATATGAAAGTCTGACAATACTTTTGTGGCAGCACATGAATCGATCGACTAATATCGAATGATTTTGATTTTTAATACTACTTTATTAAGTTTTTTTTTTTTTGGTACAATTCCCTAAAGAGCATGATGTGTTGGATTAGTACTGTTTATAAAGGGCAAATTTTTAAATTGGAACTTAGATTGTGATAAAATTCCTAAATTTGTCAAAAGTACTAAATTTGAATATCTGCGGCAACTAAGACTAATTATCTTTCAAATATAATGTCAGTAAAATATGCAACTTTTCCTTGTTATATATTTAATAGGTTCAGTTTGCTGACTTATCTGTTTTGAAATGTATTAACTATTTGATATTGCAAAAGTTAGTATTTAAACATTTTCAAAAAGAATTAACGCATAATTGTGGTTATCAATTTGCCGTAACAATAAAGTGTCTTAAAATGACAATTTCGACATAAATATACATGGAAAGCTCTGACACCGCATGTAGAAAATTCAATGATCAAACAACCATATGTAGAATCTAGAATACTTAGGTCTGAATCGAAGTTACGTGCCTAGTTTGGCCAGTCGCCATCTTTGAAGTGATCGCCATGGATGAAACCATTGGGGACTAAAGGAGAAGCGCCTCTCTTTCTTTCCTTTTTCTCCAGATTTTTCTTCTTCAATCCAGATTTTTTTTTTTTTTTTGCCCTCTTGTAGCTGCCACCGCCAGATTTTTCTTTAGAAAAATCAAGAAAAATAAGCCCTAGTTGCCAAAAGTTGAGGACACGCCGTTGACTTGCCAACTTGCGTAAATGAGGTGACTCCACCGACTTAGGAGTAGTATAGATAGGCAGCTCCTCCTTGCCAATTGCATGTGTAGAGAAATGTAGAAGATAGCAGAAAAAGAGAAAATATGTAAGAGCATTATGGAGAGTGAGTCTCCATGTGGGAAAAGAGTGAGGTTTGTATGGGAGTGACGTGAGGAACTTATGGGTGAGTGAGTGAGTACAAAATAAGTGAGTATTTGTATTTTTTTTTTTTTTTTTTTTTTTTTTGGGTTAAAAGGTGTGTATTTGTATTTGTGCTGGATAAGTTGTAAAAAGAAAAAGGCATTTTCCCATTGCTATTTTGAGGAATAGCAAGTATGGAGCTTTCTCAACAAGTGGTATCAAAGTAGGTATTCAGACACCATGAACCCAGCTAACCGGAGTTGTTGTATGCAAAGATAATGGTTTGGGACCATTGTACGGGAGTAGGCAATCGAGGATTAGAGTACATTGGAATTCTGCTAGTGCATAGTCAAGTGCTATAATCGATTGGTCTAGGACCAAGCTTATTTGGTATATTGTGGACATTACAAATAAGCCACAACGGTGGATAGTTAAAGTTCGGTTAGCAATGTCGAGAAAATCAATAACTCCAATTATTGGAGTACCTGCATTTTTACCTACTCGGTCAAGATTTGCACAATATTGTTGTTGGCAGCAACAACAACACACCACCCATGGATGATGAGGATTTGAGAAAGTCAAAGATAAAAGTTGATAAGGCTCTCTACATTGTTGGTTTTACTAACAAATTGCCTTCTTATCGAACACGCTACATAGATGATCGAGCACACATACAAAACATACACCTTCAGGTACTCTAAAATGACTTACCATGTGCTTGTGATTGCATAGCTTCTCGTACAGTGAGATAAAGCCAAGCCTTGCTTGGGGTAATCTATTGATCACTTGCACTATTGTCTTCATACATTTGGCCCAAAACTTGGGTGGAACATTCTTTTCAAGATGCGTGCTCCTACAAAATTCTGCCAAATGCCAATTCTTTCTTTCGATAATTCTTGTTTTGTTGTGGCATGCTTGGAAACATATCTTACACATTTGCATATATTTAGTAAGTTCATATGATGTAGTCTCTCCCATTATCAATATGAATGCATTATATCACTTTGCCTATTTCTTTTTCTACTTTTTCCTTGAACTCCTTAAATTTTTTAAATGTCTCAGTTTTTTTTCATAGAGTCAATTTAAATGTACATGGAGAAGTCATCGATGAAAGTTTTCATGTATTTTGATCCTCTAACAGATGGATGCTTCGCTGGTGTAAATGCGTCTGAGTGTATGAGCTTGAGAGGCATCTTGGCTTTGAATGTAGACATTTCATATGGAAGTTGACATGCCTAAATGTACTAACACTTGGCACCCAACTATGCCTTCTCATCCTCAAAATGCCACCTCCGAGACTAGGATGAGAAGAACTATCATTCATGAGTTACGGCCAAAGTATAAAACTGCTATTACAGGCACACGTGGATGGGCTAAAGATCTCACTATAACTGAGTTAGAGAATATTTTGGCCAACCAAGAGGCTTAGATATTGAAGGTCTTAGATAAGGACGATGAAGGTGCACTCTTTAGTAATAAAAGAGGGTTCAAGAGCTAGAGGAGAAATTGTGTCGACATTAAACCAACTAAGGACAATGAAACCAACAAAGATGTGATATGCTTCAAATGCAAGAAAAAATGGGTATATCAGACCTAACTATCCTCTATTGAAGAAAAAGAAAGGAAGAATTGAGAAACACAAAAAGGCTCTCAAAACAGAGACATGGAGCGATACCGAATGCGAGGAAAGTGATGAAAAATATGCCAACATATGTTTAATGGCCAACTCAGTATTAGACTTAGACCTTGAAACAGATTATAATTCAAACTCAAACAAAGAAGTTGATGTTAGCAATTTAAAAATTCATGTTAAAGTCTTAAAGTATATAGATGAACTCTGTCTCAGTCTCAAAACATCTCTTAAAAGGATTTCCGAACTAAAAAGGGAGAATTCTAAACTGAGGCAACAGGAAACTTTTTGGAGAGAAAAGTTTGAAAATCTGGATAAAAGTTTTGTTGATCTGAAACTAAATTCTGATTCTCTTTCGAAGGAAAATGTCTTTTTGAAAGAAGATATTTCAAATATCACAAAAAGATTCTCAAAATGATTTGAGAAGTTGGAGAAAATTCTTTCTATACAAAGACCTTATTTTAACAAATCTGGTTTGAATATGACTCCAGAAATTATTCTTTTAATTGATTTTTCCAAAGTTAAAGAAAAAACCAAACAAAAACCAACAAGGGCATTTTATAAAAATCATTTTCAAAAGGTTTTTATAAAACCTGTTGGCCAAAGTGCTGTCAAATATTTAAAGTGTAATAGCTCAAAACATTTCAAGAAGGAATATCCCAAAGTTTGAAGACTTGTTAAGAGAGATTGGGCAAAGACTGTTTTTAATACTAACTCTCTTGGATATGAGTACCAAAGAAAGCTTGAGTCATTCTTTTGATCACAGGTCACTATTAAGAAAAAGATCAAATTGTATTTGGATAATGGCTGTTCAAGACACATGATAGGAGATTCGAGTTGTTTTATAAAGCTTGTTCAAATAAATGGTGGAAAAGTTTCTTTTGGTGGGAATAGCAAAAGAAGAATTGTTAGATGTGAAACCATGAAGATTGGAAGCCTAACTATCAATAATGTCTCCTTGGTAGAAGGTCCGAATTATAATCTACTCAGCATAAGTCAGCTTTGCGATACTAGATTCAAAATTAAATTCCAAGAAGGCATCTGTTCGAGAACAAGTAAAGATTCCTCTCAATCGTTCACTGGACGAAGGCATGAGAATATTTACCTTTTGGATACAAAACCATAAAGTTCTCGGTGTCTTATATCCATTCAAGATGAAGAAAATCTTTGGCATCAAAAGCTTGGCCATGCTAACGTGAAGCAGATTGCCAAGATTTCTTCCAAGAAGCTTGTTCGTGGTCTCCCAAATCTAGCTTATCAAAAGTCTGAATTATGCACTACATGTGGTTTGGGAAAATAGGTTAGAAGTTCCTTTAAACTTGTAAATCAAGTTTCTACTAATCAAGTTTTGCAGCTTCTGCATATGGACCTCTTTGAACCAACCAAAACTCAAAGTATTGGTGGAAAGAGATACTGTCTAGTAATCGTGGATGATTACTCTCGCTTTACTTGGATAAGTCTGAAGCCTTCTCTCACTTCTCAAAGTTTGCCAAGAAGGTTCAAAATGAAAAATGATATGCTATTTCGAGCATATGAACAAACTATGGAGGTGAGTTTGAAAATCAAGACTTTGCGAAATTCTGTGATGAATCTAGTTTCCAGCATGTTTTTTCTTCTCCATACACTCAAGAACAAAATAGGGTTGTGGAAATGAAGAATAGATCCTTGCAGGAGATGGCCAGAACCCTCTTAATTGAAAGTAAAATTTTCTCTCAATTTTGGGTTGAAGCAGTTTCTCCAGCTTGCTACATCATTAATAGAGTGTTCTTGAGGCCTATTCTAGAGAAAATTCCTTGTGAAGTACATAAAGGGAAGCAGCCAAATGTTTCTTACTTCCATGTGTTTAACTGTAAGTGTTATGTTTTGAAAAATGCAAATAATCGAACTGGGAAGTTTGAAGAAAGATCGGATGAAGAAATTTTCCTTGGCTACTCAACCTCAAGCAAAGCATATAAAGTTTTTAACAAGAAGACCCAATCTGTAGAAGAATCTATGAACGTTAAATTTCAAGATTCTATACAGAATCAACTAGATCAGACTCAACTTGAAGAATATGAACCAATTCCAGACTTAACGAAGTTTACTTCCCTCGAAGTGGTTCAGACTTCTAAAGATCAATATCAAGCAGAACTAGAAGATTCAACTGAAGTAGAGGATCGGTGAGAGAGGCTATTGAAGAAGCACCGCCTCTCTCTCTTCCCTTTTTTTAGATATTTCTTTTTCTCTCCAAATTTTTCTCCTTCTAGCAGGTTCAGGGAAAAACTATTGATGATTGTTGGGCATTGCAACATATATTAGAAGTGAAAATATTATGCAATTAATGTTTACTCATATCTATATGAGTTTCCAATAAAAGTTAGTATGTAACAATTGGTTCTATAAATTTAAATTGCAGGATAATAATGTGGTATGTATGTTTCATACCTCTACACTTCCCTTCATGTAAAGGCCAATATGGTGACATGGTTCTTAATCTTGTAAAATCCAACATGTGGGTGAAATAATTATTAAAACTCATGATACATTAAGAAGAAAATGATCCTCCATAATTTTTGGAGCCAAATTCTTCAATTTTTCATACAATCTTCAGTTTATCGTCTCTTAATGAGACTTGTCATATAGAGCTCGTCATATTTGAAATGATTAGATAGTTTGCTATATATCAAGTAAAGCATCAAAGAGGCAACTAGTACATTAGAAATCCCCAATCTTTTGTACTGAATGCACTCGGATTTTAGACTTAGTTGACGCAATTAAATTGTAAACTGTTACTAAAAAATGCAATTGGTTCCTTACCTTTTCAATTGAGGAACTTAAGACATGAGCTTCTAATTTAAATAGCAATCATGTCCTAAATATAAAGTCATCAAGTTGGTAATTCTTTGGTTGATGCATGGAAGTACTTGTTGAACCTTTCCAAAGAATTTTTATGGAGGCCTTGATCCCATTAATAGAAAGATTTGACTCATTTTGTATAACTATGTTAACACATCCAGTGAAGTCTTCTCCCATTGAAGATATTGCAATCCGCTTGGGGTTCTGACTTTCTCCATGATCCATGCATCAATATGCTGAATGCCATGAGGTGAGATGTGAATATCGATTTGGGGATGAGACCACACACGCTAAGTCCATGTACAAAGCAGGAACATATGTTCTAGGGTTTCCGCTGTCTTCTAATTGCATAGGGTACAGCATGGGTTGTCAATGATATGTCGTTGATGCAGATTTGCTCTTGTTGCTAAAGCATTATGATAAAGTAACCACAAGAAATTACAAACCTTTGGGGCAGTTTGCATTTTCCATAGTTTCCACCATAGCCAGGTTGGGTTCTGATAAGATGTGGAAGCTGCTCTGTTTATATGACTGCTTGTTGTTTGTATAATTGCATGATATGCAGTTTTAACCGTATAATTACCATGATTGGTAGCAATCCATATAAGTTTATCCTTGGCAAAATTAGGTCTTACCGGAATGGTAGCGATTTGATTTATCACCTGCGAGTCAAAAAATCTGTTGAGCATATTGTACTTCCAGGTGTTGGTGGTGTGATCAATGAGGTCAGCCAACATTTGAGGTTCTTCTCGGACTTTAGGTCCACCTAGGATTCGGATAGGTAGCCACCTATCTTCTCGTATTCTGATTGATCGCCCATCTCCTACTAACCAACAGACAGTGGGAAATATTACATCCCTTCCACTCAAAAGACTCTGCCAACCCCAAGATGGGTGAGAGCCTTTTTCTGCAGAGTAGAAATTCGACGAATGGAAGTAGAGTCCTTTGAAGACTTTACCCCATAAAGATAAAGGCTGATGTAGAAGGCGCCATGCTTGTTTGCCAAGCATGGCTTTATTAAAACTTATAAGATCTCGAAAGCCCAAACCACCAACATCTTTTCGTTGCTTCAGCACTTCCTAATTTTGCCAATGGATTCCTAATTTGCTTCTATCATTCTACCACCAGAACCGTGCAATTCACTTTTCAATAGATTTACAAAGAGATATAGGTAATTTAAATATAGACATGGCCTATTGTGGTATAGCTTGTACCACCGTCTTGAGAAGAATCTCTTTCCTGCCCTTTGAAATTAGGTTTTCCTTCCATCCTTCCAATTTTCCATGCACTCTACCCATAATCCATGAAAACATATTCTTTTTCGAGTGCCCCCAATCAAATGGTATTCCTACATATTTACCACATCTTTGCAATACCGGTACTCTTAGCTCGCTGGTCATATTCTCCTGTAAAGTAATAGGGCAAGCTTTACTGAAATAAATACCAGATTTGTTGCGATTTACAGCTTGGCCTGTTGCCAAGCAATACTGATGCAAGAGATTTGATAAATGCTAACATTCATGAATTGTACCATCTAGAAATAATATAGCATCATCTGCAAAAAAAAACAGATGTGATAGAGTAGGACACCATCTATTGAGTTTGATACCCTTAAGAACTCCCATGTCAACTGCATTGTTAATTAGATAAGACAGTAGATTTGCCATAAGGAAAAAAAGATATGAGGATAGAGGATCACCTGTCGAAGGCCCCTGGTAGGATAGAAATACTGTAAATGCTCGCCATTCATTTTGACACAAGAGGAAGTTGTTGTTATACACTGCATTGCCAACCTGATCCAATGGGAATGGAATCCTAGTTTGTGTAGATAATCATGAAGAAAATCTCACTCCACTCTATCATATGCCTTCTGCATATCCATCTTAAGAACAGCTTGAAAATGTCACTTCCTTTCTTTGTCTTGAGCTAGTGAAGAACCTCTTGAACAAGTAAGATATTGTCCTGTATCTGTGACCACCCACAAAAGCGTACTGTTCCTCAGAAATCAAAATTGGTAGCATAGGTTTTAATCAATTTGCAAGCACCTTTGAGATTATCTTGTAAGCATAGTTGCACAAGCTGATAGGTCGATATTGATCCAAACATTTAGGGTGAGGGATTTTAGGAATCAAGGCAATAACGGTCTTATTTAATGCAGAAGGTAAAATTATGAACCGCTTTGAAGAGATCATCTTTAATAATGTCCCAATGTATCTAATAGAATAAACCATTCAGCCCATCGGGACCCGGAACTTTGGTGGCTCCTAACTAAAAAGTGGCTTGTTGAACCTCTACATAAGTCACCCTTGTTGTTAAAATATCATTCATCTCTGGCGTGACCACACTAGGGCATTGATCTAATACAGGTCCATAGCTATGACTAACCATTGTGGTATAGAAATTCGAAAAGAAGGTTGATGCCATCTCTTTTAACTTGCCGGAATCCCTAACCCAAATGTGATTTTCATCTCGCAACATACTGATGCGATTCCTTTGCCGCCTTTGAATAATAGTGGCGTGAAAAAATTTTGTGTTCTTATCACCCATTTCAACCAATTTACCCTAGATCTCATGGCCCAAAACTGTTCTTCGCATTGCCACACCTTGTGTATCTCTTCCTTCAAAGCCATGACTGTTGATTTGTCATAAAGTGCATGCGGCTGATTGGTAAGGTGCTGTAATTCTGCCACTCTAATATGATTGTGTGAAAATTTTGTGCGACTCCACCTTGTTAGAGCAGCAGCAACCACCTGTAATTTGGCCAAGAGATCTGAATGCTGCACTAAATCTAAATTCCAGGAAGTGTCAATGATTTGTCAACATTCACAATCCTGGTTCCAAAAAGCCTCAAATAGAAAGTGTTGTTGCCTTCTACCAATAGGAGTCGTAGTATGTAATAAAAAAAAAAAGGACTATGGTCTGAGGCTACAACAGGTAGAGCATACACTTCTACCCCAAGGAACATTAAGCGCCATTCCATAGTACATAGGACCCTATCAAGATGTTCCTTTATTAATTCATCCCCTTCTCAGTTATTTATCCATGTAAAAGCACACCCCTTAGTATCTAGATCCATTAGAGAACAGTCATTCAAAACAACTCGAAATGAAGACATGCGATAGGAGTCCGCTAGTTGTTTCCCCACTTTCTCCCAATTATAAAGAACTTCGTTAAAGTCGCCTAAACATACCCATGGTAAGTGATTTTCATAGCTAATTTGTCTTAGGTCCTGCCAAACCTATTAGCATAATTGATATACTGCAGGGGCATGTAGACAAGTAAGACGCCATGTGCTGTCCTCGATAGCATCCTGGCATAAGAAGTCAAATAGGTCTGGAGTAGCTCTAATAGTTGTCAAACAAAGGCTGGCATTCCAGAGCACAACCAAACCCTCGGCTGAACCAACCAGACAAAACACCTAAAGATGCACAAAATGTAAGATGCGTTTCAGTCGTTGAAGAACATCCTCTCTGTTTTTAGTTTCCATCAAAAAGAGTAGATCAGGATTTTCCTTTGCCACAAGGGCTTTAAGCGCTTGGACTGTCAGAGGATTTCCCAAACCCTGACAATTCCTACTTAAAAGTTTCATCTGTGACCAGGTGGCTGTTGAGGGCCAGCCACCTTCGCCCAACTTCCATCTTCGCATGCTTCCATGATAGGTGTGTCTAAGAGCAGTGATTCATCAATGTCATATGGAGCTGTAACTCGCATGTCATATGGATTATAGCGTTTAGGCTTCTTGGCAAGACCAATCTTTGGAGTATGACGAGTGCTTTTGGATTTCTTAGCCTGAAGTAAAGTATTAGATTGAACCTGAACCCCCTTCATTTTCTCTGTTGCAAGTATGAGGGTAGTGGTAATAATGCTGGTTGGCAAGATACCACCCTGAGAAGGCTGATCCTATTGAGCTATCGATGAAGTTCTGATGATAGCAGTGGGCTGCAGTAGGGGAACTTCTTCTATGATGGCTGGTGGCGGCAGTAAAGGGAGGTGGTGAGCAGTCGTGGGAGGCATTTCAGCTACACTTTCCTCCATCTACACCTCCGATTCCAACTTTTCATGGTAAAGCTTTCAATAAGGACTATGCTCCTTAACCTCTGCACGAAGCCACTGGCCGTAAGGCACCTTTTCCTTTCCATCCAGCTTTGCTTCATCAAAAGGAACATTTGGGCAAGACATTGCATAATGGCCTAATTTGCCACATGAAAAACAGAAATGTGATAGTCGCTCATACCTGAAATCCAACCACACAGTCTTGTTGTTAATTTTGATTAGTTGACCTGTCTTCAGCGGTTCGAATAGGTTAAGCTCAACCCTTGCTCTGCCCGCTCTTAGGGTAGAACTTGCTATTATATCAGCCTTTACTTATAGCACTCGACCTACATTTCTAATTGCTTTACAAATCATGTCTTCAGTGCACCACTCCAAAGGCAAACCGAAAACCTACACCCAGAAGGCGTAGGTGGAAAAGTCGTAGCAATGCAGCGGAGTATTTGGAATCCATGACTTGAAAATTACCAAATGACCATAAAATAGCCAAGGTCTGCCCTATATAATTCTCTGTTTATTTTTCTCCACCTTAAATTTAGCTAAATATAGACCCGCCTCCCTTTGCGAAATATCAACCTGTTTTGTCCTCCATGCCCTCTTCAAAGTGCTTTGAAATGCTTGAAAATTGATAGAGGGATTGGAATTGATTTTACCTATAAGAGTTAATCAACATTCCTCCAATGTTGCAGGAGATGGCTTGACGTTCCACACCTCAATGTTCTATTCCGAGCATAATTGTCCCAGTCGATGGCAAAGCACAGCAAGGCGAGATGAATTCTCGTCATCATCGTGGTCCATAACTTGACTAAGGGTTACAATTGAGATGGGTATTATCGAAGATGGGAAAAAACTACCATGCAAACTACCAGATGCAATTTCTGAAGGAAAAGGCGTCGCCAATGAACAGAGGTAAGGCAAAAGGGCGAAACTGCTCTTGGTGAAGAGTAAGGATGGGCAAAGGAAATCTCACGTCACAGGGGAAGAAAAAAGTCAAGCGAAAGCGAGAATAGATGAGGGAAAGAAGCGAGTCACCAAGAGAGAAGATGAAATTGGCATGGTGGAAAGACGGATTAGGGAAATAGAAGTCAATTAGGGCTCAGGTGTTGAGCTACCGTACTGGTAGAAAAAGCTCTACATGACGAGAGAGAAAACATTGCAAGGGTAAACTTCAATTGTGCGGATCAAGCAACACAATCCACTTGGGGTTATGTGTACTAGTTTCTTCACACATGCTATGTGGGTACTCAATTCGAGATGCATTTGGGTTAAGTTTAACTGAGAACAAGGATATGAATTTCAAAAGATAAGGATGTACACTCATAGAAGTAGGAGTTTCATTAGATGACTATCCAGATATATCAAATTTGAATTACTATTGATATACAATGTTCTATTTTCTTATTCTATTATTGAATAAGATAAGGGTGTTTTGGTCCCGCGAAGAGCAATCATCAAATTTCAAAGCCTGCTTTATGATAGTAGTGGTATTGTGAACGGTATGGGTATTTATTTTTATGACGAGTAAATTGATACACCCTAACCTCATGTCAATATCATTGTACCTTCCCAAAATGCTTTTCCAATTTTTTTTTTTTTAACTTACGAGAGGACAAGACAGTGAAGTTTTGTTAGGTAACCTTCATCATATCAGGATAGTCCCTCCCCTCCTCTGCCAAGTCTCACCATAGCCAGAATTACAAGTGTAAGAGATCCCAAATAAGACATGGAGAAACTGTCTTCTTCAGAGCTCGATATCACGATTACGTTCGCGGCGCAGTTTGGTGACAATCCTTAACGAACTTTGACAACCTCTCAGGTAAAGACAACATCTCCATAATTACTCGATCTGACGGGGGGGTTGTACGATGATGACAATACTCGAGCGAAACACCACCCCAGACGAGGCATACTCGATTTCTTCGCCGCCAAAGTTCACCAGAAATCATTCCAGATTAGTGTTGGGCCTGCATCTTAATCAAAGTCAAAAGAGTTAGGTGTAGAGCTTTTTCATTCCGTCACGTATCAGAATTCCTAACTTTTTTCCCCATCACCTCTGTACTAGGATGACTATAAAATCAAATTTGGGAAATTTCATCTTACTTTACCTCTCTCGTGTTTAAAATTATCGGTTTTGAAAGATGACACGCTATTTCGATTCATGAATTACCTGCGATATTTATGTTCCCTTTTAATTTGTCCATCACGTCTTTCTGCTTTTCTAGACGGTGTTATATAATTAGGATATAACAAAATTTGAATAGGTACTGGATAATCTAGCGAATCATTTTAACCATAGTTCATCTAGCCAATTAATTAAAATTTCATTCAAAACTAAATCTTTCTTGGATAAATTTTCCCCAAGTTCTACTTCCTTTATTACTTATCTTTGTACGCTGATGTGTGAGTTCTTTTTGGCAAATCAGATTAGAACTTCACTTGCAAATATGTAAATGAAATGAAATTTTTAGCTTGTCGTGTATATTAACGAAGCACAAATATTTAGCAAAAGCACATAGAATCTAGGCTTTTATTTGGCAAATTGGCGGTTTTGAAAATTCATTACACAAGTAGGGTTTAGGCATTAATACATATATAAACTTTAATTTTTGCAATTGAATTCATTTTATTGGTGGATGAGAGCTTTTATTTCAGGATTGCTTGTGAAAAAAAAATTACTTTACACTGACGGTGTACCTTACACAAATCCTTAAAAATTTTAGGATCTACATTCCTAGGACGAGTTCTTATAATCTGACTACCTATTATTCTCAAGCTTTTGAACATTTTGTTGTGATTGTCGTGTGGTCATTATGAACAACTTGATGCACTATCTCCCTTCAACCCTTTGAGCGAAATGCGGCAAAAGGAAAGAAAATTTATGGACCGACCCCACCTTCCTTTTCTAAAGGAGAAAAAAAAAAGACAGCATACACTAAATCAATTTCATTACACTTCAAAATTACCTATAGTCACTTTATAGAAAACAGACTTCCTGGGAATTAGGAAGCCGGATATAGCCAGTGGAAGTGGGTTGGGGAACACGCTATGGATGGTATAAAAAGTTAAGGATAATAACCCTAAAAGGCAAGTCCCACATTTCTACCTCTTTGACAACCGAATATAGCATTCACCTTCTAGACATCTGATGCAAGACAATTCTCCTTATTACCATGCCGATTGGTTCCTCTATTGAAATTGTGTTTACTTGATATTGTCTAGAATGCTGTTAGGGTTTGTCAAAATTTGACATTTTCTTTTCTCTTCTAGGTTGACATTTTTTCCCATCTTTTTCCCCACTTATCTAAAACTTCCTCCAATGATTACATGCTTTCATTCTCCAACAAATAGTATGGCATCTATTTAATTTGGATTCATGTTAATTTTCTACGCTTGACATGTTTATTAACAACAGTTGCATAACTAATGTAACCACCTCATAACTGAACAAGTAAAAGTACTTGAAGCAAGAAGTCAACAGCAACAGGTAATGCTTTCTTGTGGTTGCACGTGATGCTTTGATCATATCAAATTATAATAGACTATATATTATATTCGAGCGGCGCTAATTTCATAGCTTAGATGGTGTAATTCACACCTTTTTAAGTTTAATGGACTACAGTGCCTTATATAGAGAAATATCGATGTGCGAACCCCTGGAGTGCCATAACTTTGTACGAAAGGACACTTAAGTGCCATAATTTACGAAAGGTACATTAAGTGCCACATTCGGAAAAAAAGGGGATCTCTTAAGTGCCAATTCGACGAAAGTCCGGCCAAAATGCCCAGGTGGCATTTTTCCGGCGAATGGAGCCCAAAACGACGTCGTTTTGCACGCTGAAGTGGCCAAATAATGAAAAACGGCGTTGTTTTCGGGCTGATATGGAAAAAAATAATATAAAAATTAAATAAGTTAAATTTAAAATTAAATTTAGTTAAAATATTAAAAATTAATAATTTTAAAATTAATTTAGTTAAAATATTAAAAATAATAATTTTAAAATTTAAAATTTAAAAAAAAAAAAAAAAAAAAATGGGCGGGGAGGCGGGCGAGGGATCGCCCTCAACCGCCGCCGCCGCCAAGAAGGGCCGGCGACGGCGGGGGAGGGTCGGCCGGGGTCGCGAGCCTTGGCCGGGCCGGCGACCCGCCGACCGGCCGGCGAGGGCTCGCGAGCCCTCCCCCGACGGGCGGCGGCCCCCGCCCGGTGGGGCAAGGGCCACCAACCCTCGCCAGATCCGGGCGAGGGCGCGGCCCTCACCGGATCCGAGCGAGGGCCGCGACCATCGCCCCCATCGTGGTGAGGGCTCGCAGCCCTCACCGCCGGTCGGCCGGGGTCGCCGGCCCTTCCCGATAGCGGCGGGGCTGCGACGGTGGCGACCGAGGGCTAATCCCTTAGCCGCCTCCCCCGCCTTTTTTTTTTTTTTAATTTTAAAATTATTATTTTTTAATATTTTAACTAAATTAATTTTAAAATTATTATTTTTAAATATTTTAACTAAATTTAATTTTAATTTTAATTTATTTAATTTATATTTTTTTACCACGTCAGCCCAAAATGACTCTGTTTTTGCATTATTAGGCCACGTCAGCGTGCAAAACGGCGTCGTTTTGAGCTCCATTCACCGAAAAAATGCCACGTGTGCGTTTTGGCCGGACTTTCGCCGGATTGGCACTTAAGTGATCCCCTTTTTTTCAAATGTGGCACTTAAGTGTACCTTTTGTAAGTTATGGCACTTTAAGTGTCATTTCGTACAAAGTTATGGCACTTGAACCATTCTTATCCCAAATTATCTATCAGAAACTCCACGGTCCTCTTTCCTTTTTCTTTTCAATCAATCAATCTTGAGCCTTCTCTCCTCCATCTAGACAAGATAGTTTCAAAACCCAACATCGTCATTCATTGGAAGGATAAACATTATAATGCTCAATAAAAAGCATATTTCATTTGCTTCAAATAAATATGAAATTACGAAATTCTAATAAAAATGTATATAATAGAGATATATCCAATCTTGGCTTTTGAGAAAAGGTGGAGGTGAGGACCATCAAATATCATGTTAATGTCACAAAAAGGAATGTAATTCTTGTATCAAGGGGGAAAAAAGGAAATTTGTCTCTGCCATCAAGTCTAGGCAATGTACTCGTACGTATTTATACATCTATCTATCATGTTTCACTTGGACGGTGTGATTCATTTATTCTGTGTTCCCTTTTGTTTGAAGTCTCTTTCCGCTCAACGCACTCCTTCATAAATATCTTAACAATCTCTTTAATTCTTTCATACATCGTAAATCCATTGAAAAAGGATTAATTTGTAAGTTTCATGACAAGTTGGAGATCTTTAAATAAAGTGGAAGGACGTGAACGTTGCATTTGCTTGTGTTTTCCCTCAATAGATGACTGTATTAAAAGAGGGTCGATTTTCATTTTGGTTCTTGTTTGTCGATTCAATGAAAAAAGTGTGCATTAATCTATTTTGGGTATGAAATTAGCACCACCCATCACATAATCTTGCGTATTAATTGGATTAAGACGCGAGTTCACCCATTTGCTTGTTTGCAGGATTATGAATAAGCACGCAAACCACCATAGATAATGCTAGAGCTTAGTTTCGGTAACAACTTAATTTGTCATTCCCATGATTCTTTGTGAAGTGGATGCTTCATCAAATCTTTTTCTTTCGAGAAATTTAAAGTCTCTTCAGTCACTTGGATATTATTGGTGCAAAATCAACATAGGGTGAATCTAACAGTTAGGCGATTGAGGAAAAAAAATTATTCTCTAATTCTAGCTCAACACAAAGTTAGAGGTGTCAATTGAGTATTAAACCCTATATGACCCATTTAAATCATAAATGAGTCACTTATATTTTGAAATGGGTCATATATGGGTCATTTATATTTTGAAGAGACTAGTTAAATGGGTCTTAAATGAGTTAAACTTAAAAACCCATTTCCAACCCAAGCCTCACACTCTCTTTGCCCCTTTAACTTTATAAAAATATTTTTTTATAAAAATCAAAATTTGAATTATTTTTTATATTTCTTTTTTTCTTTTTTTTTCTTTTTCTTTTTATTTCCCTCTTCTTCTTTTTTTCCTTTCTTCTTCCTCCTTCCTTAGCCTATGGCCTACACGGTGACCAACCAGGTGAGGCTCGAGCTCGCTAGCCTCAAGTGAGCTCGAGATCGCCAACAAAAACCCGACCCGACCCACTCATTTGACGGCCCTAAACGCAAAGTGATCAAACTTTCCTCACAACAATTTTTTCCAAAATGAATCAAACTCTATGTGTGTGCATGGTAACCAACCAAGCGAGGCTCGAGCTTGCTAGCCTCAAGCGAGCTCGAGGTCGCCGACAAAAACCCAACCCGACCCACCCATTTGACGACCATAAACACAAAGTGATCAAACTTTCCTCAAAGCAATTTTTTCCAAAATGAACCGATGTGTGTGTGTGATCAAACTTTCATCAAAATAATTTTTTCCAAAATGAATCGAACTGTGTGTGTGTGAAAGTGATCAAACTTTTCCTCAAAATAATTTTTTTCCAAAATGAATCGAACTCTGTGCGTGCGTGCGTGCGTGCGCGGGTGAGGGTGTCAACTTCTGAGAGTAGAGCGTGAAATGGATTTTGCTGAATCGATCCAAATGACAAGAAATATAAAATGCTTGAGATAAAGATAAGGTGGAGGAATTGAAGGAAATTAATGCGAAGACACAAAACTGAAGTGAAACCAAATCATGAACATTGAAAACGAAGTCGATGGAACGTAAGCATCACTAGGGTTGATATCAAAAGGAAAGTTGCAACTACTAGATGTTCAGGTGGAAGAAACTCCGCTCCATGCTCACTTAATCAAAACTCTCTCAAATATCCCACTTGAATAGCGACAGATATAACCCAGAAGCTCTTACACAATGATAACGGTGCTTGTCCAAAACCCAAGAAAATTGTCCCAATATCTTGAGCCTATTCTACAACTGTCAATTCAATCATGCACTTTCTAATTTGGCTTAGGTAGTTCTTTGACAATTTTCCAATATAATCTACCTAACCTATTTCGACCAAAAATCGCTGATGTAACACTAGCCGTCCTATGTGAAATTGTTGATGATCTAACGTGTATGGCTTCACTCGAAATGTCATTTTCAAAAAAATTTCAATTTTTTTATTTATTTCCTTTATTCTCTTTTTTTTTTCTTTTCTTTTCTTTATTTCCTCCTCTTTCCTTCGTCTTCTAAGATTTCAGACAAGCAGGGGTCGCTAAGGTCTTAGCGATGGCCAGCAACTCTTCTTGCTGGGATCCCTTTTGACCAAGAGAAGGGATATGTATACAAGCCAATATAGATCAAAAACCTTAGTCCGTTCATTGAATAAGCTCAATTGTCCCCCATCATAAGCTATTAGTGTGTAGAGCAATAATCCTGGATGGATATATTTGCAACAAATCCTAAGGACATTTGATCGCAAGTTTGTGAAATCATGATAGGAGAATATACACTAGTCTCGTGTGATTAGAAAGCGTTAAATAAAGCAATCTCAAACTCACTTTGCAATACCTATGTGGCCATATAATTCCCAAAGTTTCCCGCTTGAATCCAGTATAACGTTCATTGAATAAGCTCAGTGGTCTCCAATCATAAGCTATTAGTGTGTAGAGCAATAACCCTTGATGCATATATTTGCAACAAATGCTAAGGATATTTGATGGCAAGTTTGGGAAATTATGGCATGAGTTATACACTAGTTTCGTATGATTAGAAAGCCACTCGATAAAGCAATCTCAAACTCACTTTGCAATACCTATGTGGCCATATAATTCCCAAAGTTTTGCTGCTTGAATCCGATATTACGGTAGTGGCAGGCTCACTTAGTGGCAGGCTCACTAGTCACCGGCTTTGATCGCCCCTTTTCATCTTTCTAAGTTTCCACCAAGAAAATTTCTCGCCCATCAAGTCAAATATTGGATAATGGCATCCATTGATGGTTACTTTATCGGACCGGAGGCATTCAAACACAGTTGTCACTGCTCATTAGCCAAAACCACAAAAGTCAAATGCACCCACGTGTTTGACTTTATGCATGCAGCGCATTGGTGCTTGCACTGTACTCAATTAAAACACACACACATGGAGAGAGACACAGAGACAGAGAGATGGTACATTGTAATATGGACTGGTTCAGGAGAAATAAATTGAGGGACCCATGTTGATAGACCCAATAAGCACACTGAAAAATAATAAGAAATTGACAGAAAATTGAGTCTATACCATTTTACTAATCATGGTTCACAAAAAATATTTGCGTAGGATTGTTGTGTTGTGACAATTATTATTGGATACGTAAAAAGTGGCATGCTCGTTTATTTGCTTGATTCAGATTTATCGAGTCACTTTAGAAATTAAATTCTTCATGTGACATTTATATTTCCAACATCGACCACTTCCATTTACTCATAAAAAATATATATAATAGGAAGAGAACATAGTGTCAACAGTGATTAGATTAAAAGCTTGATTAGAAAATATTTTCTAGACCAAATAAATTATGACATGAAATAGGCATATTTGTTGACAATTGAGAAACGCCTTTATCTTGACTATCGAGAAATGCCCCATTAATAATGTTCAATTTCAATTTCAATATAATTTCATTACGCTTGTTTCTTTGAGAGATAATCCATTAGTTCACAACGTTCGAAAGAAGATACAAGCAGTCAAAGGAGAACGACTAATAAAATCGAGATAAACCGAAACAGTAACTTAATTCAAAAAATAAAAATCTTTTAATTTGAAGATGCAAAAATAGTAGGTAATCATACAGGACTTGTCATGTCCACTCTACACATTGTGATTTTATATATCAGGCCTTATAGATATTAAAGCATTTCATGTGAAAAGTACCATGCTAAAGAAATTTTGCATAATTTTTTTCTTTTTTCCCCAAAAAAAGCTACTTAATCATACTGAATTCATTAGAAATTTGAGAATTGAGTGTTTAGTTTCTATTGGACAAAGAGAGTTTTTATTCTTTGGACTTACATCTTATAGTAAGACGACAATGATTATGGTTTTGTATTATTATTAAACTATAAAAAGAAGTTTATTCACTTTAATGAATTTTAAATCACTTAACTTTTGTGGGATGACAATGATTAGGCCTGCCCAAGCCCACTTGGTGCCGAACCCGACACGTTGCATGTATATTTAAAAGCTTTCTCCTTTAATTGAAGGGCTCCCTAGGATTGCCTTAGGCTCGGCCCAATCACTAGTTGCTCTAATTTTTCATGGAGTCCAGCCCAAGTAGTATCCAGCCCACTTGTCACCTTAGGCCCAGCCCAACCATTTGCGTTTAAAAGTACGTATTACCAGAGATATTAAAAAGAAGAAATCGTTTTCCTAAACTTATTTTCCATAATCACTCTTACATAGAGCTTCAATCAACGTTCCTTCTAAGTTTGTCAACAATTTGCATTTTTGTATTTATTCTTTTTCTGCATCCTTTTTTAATTTGCTTTATTTTTATAACAGAAAAGCGTAAAATTTATTCTTCTTATATTAGTTATATCTCGGACATGCATCTCAATATCATCTTACCTTCTTATATTATGAAATGGAGAGAATAATATTTTAAAGCAAAATCTGAATATTGAAAAGCTTTTTCCATCTCATTTTCGTGTACACCAAAAAATCGAAAACCGGCCATTATCCTTAGAAATGATTTGGACGAAAAACATTTTCCCCCATCAAGAAGTTTACAGCAAAACAAACAGACCCTAATACTCATAAGCTAAATTAGTTCACAAAATAATATGTCAAATAGTAAGTGGTTTATTTAAGTTAATGGGACCATTCAAGTACCCAACATGAATCTACCACATTATTCAATAAATCCTTTCAGTATACCAGCTTTAGTACCTCAAGCATTATTCAAATTAAAATATGTTCCAAAAATATTCTCTTCGGCAAATCCCAATCAATTCCAACCCACGTTTACTAGGTACAAGAATCTTTGGATCCATGCATATTCGAAACGTGCACTCACGTCGAAGAGTAAATAGACAATCCAAAGTAACATGAACGCAAGCTAATCGGAGTTGTAGAGGTTGGCTTGTCTTCATCGCCCAATCTCTCACCTATAATGCCTCTAGGTTTGGCCGACACTTCAAACCCATGTGCACCAGCTCAGAGGAGCTCAATTTAGTCAGAAATTTCCTCCAGAATTTCCGCTTAAAGTCAACGAAATACACAGAAATAGAAACGAAGCTTCAAAATCTCAATCATGGAGGAGAAAAGTTCAAGTCATCGTGACGACCTTCCTTTTACGAGGTGACAACTATGGCATTTGACAGGTATTGACGTGTGATATAGGTTTCCCATTGAATTACATTGCACAGTGCCGTCAGTCTAGAGATTGATTTTTTTTCTTATCAGTCAATATGTATATAGATTGAATTTTGGTATCACATAATCCGGGATTGATTACGATAATCTATAGGCTGTCAGAACTCGATCAAGGACAAGGCGGTGCTCGGCATTTCCTGCCTCTTTTCGACTCTTTCTGCAGCTTCAAAATCTGCACCGCATTGAGAGAAGATAATACAATTTCTGCACATTGATTATGATTAGAGCAGTCTGAATCTTGTATTGAATAAAGTGTGTCCAGTTATGACAAAGAAGTGGTTGATTGATAGTGACACCTCAAGGATCAGCTGAGTAATGAGTATTTTGAAGCATTAGAGTGGGAAGTCATTGAGTTCAATTGTGTAAAATAGCAAACAAATATGCACGGTTGATTATATGCAAGACACTGTGAGGATCTTTCCCCTTGGATTTTTATTTTGCACACAATCAGTGTAAAAAGTTTAATTCTCAATAGACTATATGATTTGATTAGTTTTGCAAGAAGAATCAATTATTTCCTGCTACAATGTCCATGACGTTGGCACCCTTGCTACCCCTCCGACCACCACCACCGTTGTTCACCTCCGTAAAAGATCTCTCTCTCTCTCTCTCTCTCTCTCTCTTGATGAGATGCCTAAGCTTCTAGAATTGGTGAATGTATTTAGATCTCTAATTAGAATTTTGATTTTTCTCAATTGTCTAATTTTCTTGATGAGATGCCTAAGCTTCTAGAATTGGTGAATGTATTTAGATGGAGAAGAGAGATGCTAATTAGAATTTTGATTTTTCTTAATGGGGTATGGCGCATATCACAATTACAATTGTCTAATTTTCAATGGAAGTCATATGTAAAGTTGAGCGGTCCAAATACCATCCAACTTTTTATCTGAATAAAATGAGACAAAAACGAATAGCAAAATGGAAGAATGAATTATTAATTCAGTCCTAACAGAAAAATTATATGAGACTCAATTTTTCTCTAGAAAATGGTATGATTAAAAAAAAAAAAGTTAAGGATGAACTGGAAAATTAAAACTGATGGGTCTTTTAGTAGAGAAGTGGGCATAACCTCTGTGATGCTCATGCCCAGCTTTAAAACTCAAATCTAATCATGTCCTCAAAGCATATATGGACTGCTTTATTCTAAATATATAGCCAATCTGGGAATAACTGCAATCAACTGCCGGTAAAGTCATTTTCAAAGATCAATGGGACAGGCCTCCAGCAAGATCTGATCATTTGATTGATATCCAGGCCGCTTCGACAGACGGCATCCAATCTTTGTCCTCCATGGCAGGATCATCTTCTCTGGCTATCCAGATGGCATGTTTCCTCAAGCCCCGTGCTTGGGACTTTGTTAGGCATCAGAAGCAGCCTGTAATTACTTGGCATGGGTTTGTCTGGTTCAGGCCAAACCTGCCTAGGTTTTGGCTCATTAGCCGGGTTGTCAGTCTTAGTAAGCTGCCTAAATTTGATAGAATTAGTAAATGGAGCTCCATTCAAGATGATTGATAAATGAGCTTGTTGTGGGAAGTTTTCATCCACTTGATATTGGTTTTGCACTATCAAAGGGTAACTTAGTCTTAAGGAAAAACAAGGGCTCCTACCCTTTCCATGGACTCTTGATTGCATTTTCTGTAAAGCTAAAATTGCATCTACATGTTGACCATACCCTAGTGGCTAGAGGACATATATGAAAGGGCAATTTGTAGGAAATTTTTTCCAACCATATATTTGATCGGTGGGTTATAAACACGATAGTTATCCCATTTTAATTTTAGTAAAGTGTGCATGTGGATAATATCTAAAACTTATAACTCACCAATTAAAGATGTGATTTTCTTCAAACTAGATTTGGAGTAATGACATTAACAGTGAGATTGCTCTTACCTAGATTGGAGCCAAGTACTTTTCAGTCTTCGAAAGACCTTTTGATCACTTGAATTTCCTCCTACTTTAAACTGTTGAAATCTAGCCAATAGTGGGAGCCACTCGCGTAGGATCCATGTGAATGCGAGTCCAAGGAACACACACCGTAAGATTACGGGTGCGTTTGGATGGGCATTTAGAAAGCCCATTCATTTCAGCCCCAAAGCCCCTTCAAAAAAAAAAATAGGTGTTTGGCAGACCCAATCTCAAAGAGTTTTCAAATGAAAGTCGGGCCTTGGGAATGCTGAAAGCTGAAGACTGGTAGGGTGCCTTAGGCTTTCAGCTTTCCACCAAATGCTGAAAATATTTTTTCTCTTCCTAAACTACCCTCATTAATCTTTCATATTTCCGTTATTGTCCTTATATTTATTTATTTTTTTTTTTTTTTTTTTTTTTTTTGAAAATTCATCCAAACCCTTCGCCGGTCCGGCGAAGGGCCGCGCCGCCGACGAGCCGGATCCGGCGCCGGCGCCGTTGGATGAGGTCGCCGGAGGTCGCCCGACCTCCGGCGAGGGTCGCGCTACCCAGCCGAGGGCCGCCGGAGGTCGCCCGACCTCGGGCGACCCTCGGCGAGGGTCGCTCGACCCGGGGCCACGCGACCCGGGCGGCGGTCGCCGGGTCGCGCGGCCCCGGGTCGAGCAACCCCGGTCGCCCGACCTCGCGACCTCTGGCGAGGGTTGCGCGACCCAACCGAGGGCCGCCGGAGGTCGATATATATATATATATTATATACCCATCAAAGCCCCTTGTGAAAGTGTTATTTACCAAACGCACATTCAACTCAAAGTCCATTTGTAAAAAATTTTTACCAAATACATTGCATTTTTCCAAAATAGTTTTGCCAAAGATTCAGCATTTGACGTGGACTCAAAGCCCCATTACAAATGCTTTGAACCAAACGCACCCTACGTGAGTCTCGCGTGGGGCGTGACTCATTCAACAGTGTAAGTAAAGTGGGTTCACATGCATCGAAAGGAAAAACCTGTTGGTAGAAAGTAATGTAGTACTTATCACTCCAACAGTGAAAGATTATGAGGGGACCATGTCCCTCGAGGACATCTGTTTGACCCCACATGGATGAGATCTTTTGTAACCATCACGATTGAGATCCGTCAAACAATTAAAATCCATTACATTTCAATGAAACGGCCAACGATTTACAGCGGTATAGAGCTCTGTGGTACTATAGCCTTGCGCCCCCAACCCCCCCCAACATTTCAAGCGATGGAAATGGAAGTTTTGGCTTGTGAAAGTAGGGCCAGCGAGGGAGGGAATATCGCGCGTCACGTAATTGTACGCCAGCAATGCGAGGAGAGGACTGAGCAAGAGATGAAGCATGAGCTCTTCAAATTCCGAAGACCGAGCATTGTAGCCGAGAACGGTTCGGCCTCCCTCATAACTCGTAATGCGCAGAACCTCCTCAATCATTGCGTCCACGTCCGGCCATACACGTCCTTGTCATTCTCCTCAGATTCTCCACATTGATAAAAAAGATCACTCAATGACTTTGCCCTTTCTCTTTCATCCTCCACAAAAGGGTCATTCAACTTATCATCACCCCCTTCCCAACCCCCTTTTTTTTTTCCATTTCCCATCAGATGTCTAATGACATCTCTCCGGCACCTCGTTCCCCTCCGCCGCCTCTCCCCACCGAGAGCTCATCATTGCGGGTCCAGATGGTGCCGAAGTCGGTCTCCGACCGGCTCCTCCAGAAGTTCTTCGACTCGTCCGAGTTCGACTTCGACTACGAGCAGAGCGGGCTGTGGTCTCCTCCCGTGCGGAGGAACGTGTTCTTGAGCTCCCCCGGAAACATATTCACGGAGCGCGAGATCGGCGAGATGAGCGCCAAGCTCAAAAGCTTGATGGACGTCAAGCGCCACCGGCGACGGCACAAACTTTGGTTCAAGGTACGGCATGCAACTGCCCAATTAACATTTGTTTGTTGGTCTAATTTTCTCTGGAATGACACGGTCAAGCAGTAATGCATACCTTAGAAAATTTACAATTTCTGTTTCTATTTCTATTGCAGGCACTATGGTGCTTAAGAGGATAATGTCAAACTCTCCTCCTCTCCTTTGCTGTTTGCTTTAGGGATAGACTGTATGGAAAGTAGCAAAACCTCTTCTTCCTATTTTTCCTTGTACTAAAGCAATCTCAAAAGGACATTGACATTAGCTGAGCGATTAAGTGAATAGGTACTAATTATATTCAAAATGTATTTAGCTTCACCAAAAATTACCCAATACAATTGTCAATGAACTCGTTCGACCGGGTCCGGAGCAACACCTCCAATCCAAGAAACAAGAAATCGAGGGTAAAGTCTATGAATTGTTGCAAGTGATTTGATATTTTCTTTGCCAATGAACTTTTTTTCGTATTCAATTGCATTTTTCGCGAAATTTCTCAACTTATTGATAAATTTTGTCGAGTGACTATCCATGAATTTGATAGAAGGAAATAAAATGAAGGAAGAAGAGAAAAATTACATGGAGGGAAAGAAAAAAAAAAAAACATTTATTTCAGTGATATCGTGAAGAAGCATTGATGATGCACGGAAGCTGATGTTGACTAAAATTCGGAACAAGAAACGCTAAAAAAAAGCAGCCTCAAGAAATGCCAGAGAAAAAGTGACCAGCTCTGCCAAGAGAATTTGGTCTCTTCAACTTCAATTCTGTTTGTACAAGCAGTGTTTTCGACCAAAAAAAAAAAAAAAAAAACCTCAATTCTGTTTATACCGATGAATCCGTACGCTCAGCCAAAACCACAAATTTTCTTTTGAAATTAAAGTAATTATTTCTCTAGCTAATTGTCCCTCTTAATCTTTCTCCCACTGAATTGGTAAAAAAACATTAATGAGATCAACTTTGAAATTGATTTTTATTTGTACTCTGAAACTTAAATTACATCGTTATGCCAACGACTACACTTTGCACAGTCACTTAATTGCTGTCATTTCTTCTGAATACTTTCAAAAAACTCTTTAAAAAAAATTAAATGATGTATTTAGTCTCCACAATCCGCAATATATCATGTGACAAAATGATTGAATAAAAGCGCATCATAAGCTAAACAACATCCCTTTACAAGCCACGCAATATGTTTCGTTGTAAATAATCCAAGATGCCACGCTTAATGGGTTATGAAAAAAAAAATCAAAAACTCAATTCGAAAAAAAAAAAAAACTAAAAACTCAATTTTTATGTTAGGGGGATGGCACAACACAACTGAAATGATACTACTTTGATGTTCTTTTGTAACGGGCATGAGTAATGACGACATGATTAGGATCAAAATCCAGCAAAAGCAAAGAGATAGATCAAAACAAAATTGTAAAACTCGAGCAACCTCCCATCAATCAGACTAGACTATCGGAGATCCCCGAGAGGGGCACCCCTTGAACATGAAAATCCGCATCATCCGAATATGCGGGCTCAAAAATCATACACATATCTGACTTTGATTGCCATTGAATTCATATTACGTAAGTAGACATTGCTTTTACTAATTTGAATCGGAGGATAATATAAAATCGATTTATTTCCGGCATTGCAATGAACTCATGATCCTCTCTCCCTGTCTCTGCGCCTGTGGTCCACCATTCCCAACAAAACGAAGAGACATCATTCCTTTCAAAACTCATGAGTGATAAGATGGGCCACATGAATTGAAAGATGCGAATGCTCAAAACAAAGAGAATAATTAATGGCTGCGATGTGTTTGTCCCCCGACTGGAGAAGAACCCGAGGCTCTCTGGGCTTTTGCTTCTGTCGGCGTTGTCCGTGTCGTGCGTCATTGTTCCCAGGATCAGCGGCTGCCGCTGCTGCCGCCGATGCTGCTGCTGCCGTGCACTGTTCCATTGCCTTTTCCTTCGCCCACGGTCAGGCAAAGGAATGCTTGCAAGAACGTGCTTGTGCTTTAGCGAATTAAACTTCGCCATGATCTGGAGAGTAATTTTTTTCTTTTTATATCCACAGAGCCTACCGAATGAATAAACTCCACGCACCATTTGATCAGGATGCAACCCTAGTCGAACCCTCTGAGCATCTCCCTAACAATATTGATCAGGTAAGACTGAAGTTCAAACTCTAATTAAGGCCCTGTTTGGCAAATTTTTGTTTCTGTCCCCGGGACACAATTTTTGTTCTTTTGTTCCGGAGAACAAAAAAAGAACAAAAATCCGTTTGATAGCGTCAAGTTATTTTTTTGTTCCCAAGAATAGAAAGTTAGCCGGGAATGGTTTTGGAACAGAAATAAAAAAAAAAAAAAAAAAAAATTATTTCTTGTTCTTGGGAACAATTTCTGAAAATAAGTGAAATTTCTTTTCTTTTTTTTTATCTCTTGTCGGGGCCACCGCCGATCGCCGCCGACCACCGCGCCGCCGGCGCCCGCCCGCCACTACCGCCGCCGACCGCCGGCTCATGGCAGCAATCGGCGGCCGGCGGGCGGCGACATTCGGCGGCAAGAATCCGTGAGCAAAAATAAAAAATGAATAAATACAAAAAAGAAACTATTTTTTACCAAATGCATTCCAATTTTTTTTCTATTTCTAGAGTAGAAATTTTGTATAGTTACCAAATGGTTTTTTTTACTCAAAAA
This sequence comes from Eucalyptus erythrocorys, assembly GCA_014182555.1. Lineage (NCBI taxonomy): Eukaryota > Viridiplantae > Streptophyta > Magnoliopsida > Myrtales > Myrtaceae > Eucalyptus > Eucalyptus erythrocorys. The sequence continues at coordinate 31,103,357 of CM024601.1, read as the reverse complement.
TTATTCTCCGAAATAGAAATAGAAAATAAGCATTTCGAAAAAAAAAAAAAAAAAAAAAAAAAAAAAAAAAAAAAAAAAAACTACTCCCCAATCAAGAAGTGTTGTCATGCGCAACCTTACACTTTTACTCTCGGGAACAAAAAGTCTAATTTTTTGGTTCCCAGTGAATAGATTTGGAAGAGAAACAAGAAATAGAAAAAACTTGTTTCTTGTTCCTGAAAACACTTCCGAGAAACACCTTTTTTTCTTCCATTTTTCTTCTTTTTCTCTTTCTTTCCTTTTGCTGGTCACCGGCCTTGGCCATGGCCGGCAATTAGCCGACGAGAGCCAATGACCTCGTCGGAGCGTCGCCGACCTTGGAAAGGCTGAGGCTCGTCGGCCCAAGCCTCGCCGTGGCCACGCAAGGCTCGGCCTCGCCTAGGCTGAGCGAGGCCGAGCTCACCCAACCACCAGTGAGGTGATGACCTGGCGAGGCTTGCTAAGGCCAAGCTGGCCACCAGCCAAAGAGAAAAAGAAAAAGGAAAAAGAAAAAAAAAAAAAAAAAAAAGGAAAAATATAATAAAAATATTAAAGTATTAAAAGAAACAAAAAAAATTACACAAATTTACTAAACGCGTTTCTATTCCTGGAGTAGAAATTTTTCACAGTTACCAAACGCATTCTTATACTTAGAAATTGTTCCTAAAATAGAAAAAATAATAATAATAATAATAATAATAATAATTCTATTCAAAAATTATTCCTAGGAACAAAAACATTACGAAACATGCCCTATGTAGTTCAAACACGAGACTGTTTACATTTTGCTAGTGTGAGGAATCAAACATTGTGTCATGCACCTAATCTATTTGCTATGTTGGCGACTCAACCGCCAAACTCACCGTGCAGGACTATAGTTTGGGGATACGTACGTGAGGCTATGTATGGTAATGTTTTATAATTTCTAAAATATCAGAAACACATTCGCGTTTCAATTAGTGAAGGGGCACAAGCTACATCCCCCATGTGAGATAATTTAGTCTCTGCACCACGTTGCCCATATATCAAGACCCCTCTACAAATCTTTATGAAGGACAAAAAGTAGATAGCGCTTGGAATGAGGTCATTTTTGGAGAGGATTATGAGCTCTCTTAGCAAGCCCCTAAGAGAAAGACGTGTTTGCTAGTCTGACGGTCCTATGACGTTCATTCAGTCACTTCCAAAGTAATTTCATGCCTAGACTCAGATCACTGGAGATAAAGTGATTGAGACGTCAGATGGGTCGGTCCCGTGTGGGATCCATAGTTTGCTCAGATCATCAGCCGGTCCCCAGGCGGACCGAATCACTAAAACAAAGAGCTTCACCACTTCCACTCAACAGCTCAATACACTGCATAGGAACAAACATGCTAGGGTCTACAATGCATTTAATGTAAATCACTAGAATGTGAAGTGACAATACTATAGATTCACATAAGATCCGCTCAATAAGGATCAGAATTTAAGATCAGTGTACCGACAGCACTGGAGATTTCAAATTACATAAGCAGGACAAGATGATCAGGTACCGCCTGAAGCAAAATCAAACAAAAACACCGTTTTTCATGGCTTCAGTCGATAGAAAACCCTGGGACCACCTCAAGCTAGAGACAAGAAGTCACCTGCAGGGTGCTTTTCGCAGCCTGTTTGATAATAACTTAACCAAGAAACTCGTGCCCAAGACTCTTGCATTTTCCCTTCATACATGTGGACACTTGCCACAGGTACAGCTGTACCATTTTCTTGTCAACAGAGAATCTCCAACACTATCAATTTTTCCTTTTATCGGTATATCCTTGCCTTTCTTGAGTAGGGGGGGAAGGACCAAAATGTAAGCTACACTCCGTCACGATTTCATGTTTATATTTAGCATGATCTAAGAATCAATTTCCTTTTTTTTCATGAAGCATCCTAAATTTTGCTACTAATGTGATGCCTTTAGTTTGTCAGAAGAATATTGTTTAAACTAATGCGGATGGTCCATTGTACCTAGTATTTTTTAGCCATATCCCTAGCAACACCGTCCTCAACACCAGAAAGAAGTTATAATTTACTGTAAAATTTTTTATATGTAGACTGTGTTAAGAATCCCTTGCAACAAATCCTGTTTTTAATTGAAAATATTTCACCCAGGAACTAAACAAGCAAAGGAGTATAGTAATGCATGACGGATTGTCAAAGGCAGATCATATAATCATTACAGAGAAGATGACTCTGGAAAGAAATGAACATAGAATGAGAAAGACAATCAAATTATCAAACAGAGTAGTTGAATGCCAATATTTGAAGAAGTGCTACTAAAACAGGATGCAATACCTTTTCATATAAACATAAGTTTTAGTATTCAACAGAAATGTGTTGATCCATGTACTTGTAAACAAAAAGCACCGGCATCCTGTTGATTGTCACTACATCATGTTTGATGAAGTGATGCTTCAAATCTACACGCTGACATGAGAGTTTCAGCACTGATGTATATTTTTCCCCGGTAAGTTTTTCTTAATACATAATATCTGCCATATTCAGTGTAAGATTCCTACACAAAACGGAGAAATAAAGTAAGTTGCAATATCGTACTTGATGTAAAATAAAGAATCTAAAGTTGAATTGCATTTTTTAATTAGAAAGACTATGTAAATCGACCATTTATCCAGCCAATATCCATGCATGTTAGTTTTAGAAGTTTTACTCCTGTGGTTGGAATGGGGAAAAACATGAATCATCTATACAATTTCTATCCATCTGTTTCATCTGGAACTAGTTAAAAAAGAGCTACAAGAAAGATGACGTATACACCATGCACATACAGTAAGCAGTTCGCAGAAACTCCAAGAAATTAATTCAAAACAAGTTACAGGATGTACTTACAAGTATGATGTGAAAGATCTAAATGAACTGGCTATTAGACAGCAACAGGACTTTTCTGAAGGAGCTCCTTCCCTGTGATGCCATCTTTCAAATTTTTGAAGTACTCACTGTAGTCCTTCTCAGGAGGTGGATTTTCAGGGTCCACTGTAAAAGGCTCGCTGAATGGGACTACACTTTTAACCTGGAGAGAAAATAAAATAAGATTCTTGTCAGGATGTTGTCCTTGTGCAACATGAATTCAATGCCATTTACTTACCTCAAATGTCTTGTCACAAGCATATGGACTTTCCAGAGCAGCCACACAAATGCGAGCAATCTCTTCCCTTGAGACTTTCCCCTGAAAGTAGAACCATTGCACAAAATGGAAAATTAAGAACACATTACTTTCCCATAGAAACTGGATTATGAAACTTCAATAAATAGACATCACAAACAAGAAACAGATGAAAGAATCTAGCTATGCAAGGAGACCAAAGATAGTTCTATTACCGTGATGTTGTCTCCTTGATCAAAAATAAGATCTGCTCCAGCTGGCTCCTCAGTCAATGCGCAAGGCCTCACAATAGCAAAGGGAATTCCGCTCTCTCGTATCAAATCTTCCCCCTGCTCCAGAAAAGGCCAGAAAAAAGATAAATGTGACAACAGGAAACAAAAATTGATTCCAGACTGACCACATTTCATGGAAACCAGAGGTGGAATGAGCAGGACCAAGAAAAGTCATAACATAGGCAAGATGAAATGTAGTTTGGCATTATATAGAGTCAACAAACACAAAAGGTAGAAAACCTTCGGAGTTGCAGAAGTAACATCAACACATAGTTCGCAACATGGCTGCAAAATGTACATGGTGATGTCACAAAACCAAAGATATAAAAGCAGCTGTTTTTTATTGAAAGGAGTGCTTTATTATTCACCTAGCGACTGATTGCATGAGAATTCCATAAAATGAGCTTTATCTAGCACGGTAGGACCTTAGAAATCCAGAACTCCTCCCTCTGTAAGAAAATCACTGGTCCAGCCACACACTATCAAAATTGGGGAAGTTATATTTTGCTCCCTGAGATTACACTCATCCCCCTGAAGATTAACTTGTTTCACTTTGCCCACTAAACTTTCACAATCTAGTTAGTTTGCCCTGTGATGAATTTTTCACTAGAACCAAGCTGCTTTTGAGGCATGTGACCCATAACTAATCATATGGACTGTCCAAAGACATTGTTTGGTGCCAATTCTAGTCATTCATATATGAACTTTGTCTGCCAATATAAGAAAGTGAAAAGGCTTTGGTTCATTAATGGCATAAATTGACATCAAAGGATTTCATTAAACAATTATATTCATCGGTTTCAACGGATCATATCTTGTATGCTTCAAGGGCAAGTCAATTTTAACGAAAAATTTGCCAGCGATAAAGAAAATGGGGCAAACTTATGCAAGTTGTAAAAGTGTAAGGGGGCAATCTGAGATGGAAGAAACTTCGGGGGGCAAAGACTGAGCATTTTCATTGTGTCAACCAAATGATATTATATATATAACCAGCTTTTAATGTCAGCAGCAAATAATACTACGACCGTCATGAAGAGTCAAATCAGCATTTTTGCTGAGGAAATTTATAATCTAAGCACCTAGAATATAGGATAGAATTGTACAAGACCACACCTTCAACTTAAAGGTCAGAATGAATCCTAATTCCTTGTTCAAGCGGACAGCAGGGGGTTGCTTACTGAGATCAAGTCCAGGCCGATCAGGTCGTGTTACTCCTGCGGAGCTCACGTGTACAAACCTAACATTCAACCAATTTAAATGTAACTGATGATGACTGCCATCAAATCAAAAGCATCAGAAAAAGTAACCAGCCAGTTTTAAATTATGTTAGAAAATATTCAAATCCCTGGAGTTCCGAATTGACCATTTATATCTTGAGTCTACCCTGTTTACAGAATAGACTTTTACTTAATAATTTGAATTCTTTGTGGGTATACCGTCAACTTTACTTCTCATGTAATCAAGCACTAATTAGTTCAGCAACTTCTGCTGTCTTATCATTAATATTGCCAGCTTTTGCTAGTCAAAGTTTACACACAGGAAATGAGTGTCCAAAATGTGTTGGAAGTTATTCACACAATTTCCAAATAAAGAAAACAAACCTTGGAGTCACAGGATCCTTTATGTAAGCTCTTATATTTGATATTGGTAGTTGAAATGCACCCTCCACAAAACTTGGGTTCAATTTCCCATCATACTCAAATTTGCTGAACATCAGCTGAAATGTATCACCATTAAATCAACAAGAAGGGTTAAAAAGTTCTAGCCAAAATACATAAAGGTTAATAGAATTAAAAAAATCTAACAACCTATACATGAATCACACCTGCAAGGACACAATACTGCTTGGGTCAAATGGTGGAGCATCTGTCACAGTTCGTGCCCGAAATATAGGCCTCAAAGAAGAGAATGGCAAACGAACCTGAAAATACAAATGAAGCTTAAATTTCAGGAATATAAGGAAAAAAAACAAGCTCAAACTTTGAATCAACTGAGTCATACCGACTGCCACTGCCCTCCAACAGTGTCAAAGCTAGCTGTATATCCAACAGTGTCCCAATCACGGCTTGTTCGAACAATGAGTTTGTAACGGCAGCCATTGCCTTTTAGACGAAGCTCTAAACCATCATATGCAGAAAGATCCTCAGCTACTGTAAAATTCTGAAAATCAGAAAGCAGTTTTGCCTCAGAAAAATGTGTAGTGGTTTAAAAGAATATACACCTGACATACAAATAAACAAAAGAAAAAACTCCATCGTTGCGGCACACTATTGGAGAAAAAAAATCGAAATATGTGTATATAATTATCTATAAAAATGGGTATATAGTGATAAATTGTTGCTGCACCAAGTAAATGAAGCCGACAAATTGTCAAGACAGGTCACTCATTTGCATCAAACAAAGAAATAATGCTACAAATGTAGACAACTGAACCTCTTGGATACAAAATAGTATAGACAATTCTTGGTGCTTTTAGTTGTCAACTGAGAAATTAGTTCTTACCTTTTACCAAAAAAAAAAAACTGAGAAATTAGTTAATTAATACCTCACCAATCAACAAAATATTACAAAACTTCATTTACTGCTTTGTGAGAGATGAAACCAATCCACCTATAGGCAACCAAATTGATGTTTAACAACCTCAATCATAGTAGAGAATAAAACAAGTTGACAACTAAAAGCACAGGAAACAGGTTGAGTTAAGCCCTACAGACTGCTCTAATACTTTGAGCATATCAGAGGCTCAAGGAAATGCACATAGCTTTCAGGTACACGGTTGATATGTCTAACTCAATTTTTATGCTAAGTCAGATAGATTTCTCGCACAAACACATTACAATTTTGCATGATCAATTTGTTTTCTCAACCTTTATTCTGAAGTACTCCCACAAAAGATTCACCTAAGAAATTTCCTTCGATTCATCCTTATTTATGGTTCTACTTCTATATTCAGGTTATACAATATTTCAAGCTAAACCAAGAAAAATAACAGTTCATGTTAGCAATAGTTAAAGCACACAAGTTTCACAAGGAATCAGTTTGATAAATTTGAAGAGAAAGTACCAATCATCTGTTTCAGAAGGAACTCTCTACATCTACCTTAGATGTCCTTAATAAAAAATGCAATATGTGATGAAATTAACCATAAAAAGTTTCTCTGAAGCAAGCATCTTTTCGTGGGTAGGCACCACATATGCTATAAACAAATTGTGAACTCTGGATATACATCGGATCAGACCTTTGTTCTGATACTGGTAAAGCCACCATTGTTCGCAGTGGAAACAACACCTTCAATCAGATAGACAAACAACAAAGTTAATAATGAAAAGGTAATGCAAACCATAACCACATTGTTCCATCAAGAGAGAACTACAACTTCCATGCAAACAACAAATTCGAAAGAACAAACCTCGAAAAATTCCAGTTGGGCCACCATTTTCACCACCCTTGGAGTCCATCACAAATGTGCTTTCACTAACTCCTCCCATCACAACATCATCCAAAGCACCCCAAGGCAGCTCTTTAAATTTATCATCTGCAAAAATAAAGCACATAACAGAAACCAGAATTAGAAACTGAGTCAGCCAGCTTATTTTCTCCATGTAAAGAGCCACCAAAGTGCTTATGTAGAGTAGTAAACTCACAAGCTGAAATCGAGTTCTTTTTAATCTAGGTAGGTCGTCAGTCTCATGCAAACCCAAAAATGACACCCCACACTCTTCAGGCACTGCCTCAAAATGCTTCATTTCCTCAGTTGGCCACAGTCCAAAAGAATGTGAATGACTCATGGCCTATGTACCCGAGTCGACCATTACTAATTTTGCTATTCAAGCTTCCTAATCATGTAAACAGACCACTCATCTTAAATAAAGCAGGCTAAAACTTCTTACATACAGTCAACAGACAGTATGGAGTCATGGCTTTGATCGGCTACAGATAAAAGTGCACATTTTTCTTCAAGCTAACTCAACTATCTTAACATCTTACAACCGAGCCAACGTAAAAGCAAAGTAACTCTTCCCAGTAAACAACTTCAAAGTTTTCTTTCCAGGAATAAGGAAACTTACTAGCAAGGCACAAAGGGAAATACAAAGGGATTAGATGACATAATCAGAGTATCAAAATCCAAAATGATGGAAGTCACACACCTTCGAGACCAAATATTACTTTTCCATTCTGCAGTCCAACACCCTTTCTGACAGCATTGATTAAATTTCTCATCCCGACGTACTCAACCATTTCAGGTGAATCACCTTTGATCTGCATGTGTAAATAAAAAATCACTCTTACCACCACCATGATGTTTGGTTATCCCTTCAAATTGAGGATTCTAGTTAAGAACAAATCTGACTTCTCCAGGATAAAGAGTAATTTCTCAACCTCTGGTTCAAAAAACTTGATTCCCTGCAGATCAACATTTTTCAGGTCAAGAACTCAGATAATACAGGACAAAAGCAACTCACAGAAAAGGAAAAAAAAAAAAAAAAAAAGTTGATCAGAGTACAGAGTTGACATTTTATCAATACATCCAAAATCTCCAGCCTGAAAATTTTGCATGCGAAGCTCAAAAAACATACTTGGCTGTATTTTGCCCTGTCAGGAGTGTCCCCTTCCTTTGGGCCAACGATGACAGAAACAGCATTAATGACTTTTCTCACTCCTCTGAAGTTCTCAGGGGCCAGAGTGCTTTCCTTGGTGATGTCTCCAACTACCTGAGATTAAGGAAGCAGAAAAGAATAAAGTTGGGGTAAAATGGCAGTTTGACAGTGTGAAAAACAACCGACCAAAAAATGTTAAAAAACACTAGCCGAACAAAACAATTGTCAGACCAATAAGGATAGATTGAACATATGACTGTCAAATTCTAAACAAAAAGACTGAATTGGCCATTGACTCATTGGATATCCAACCATTATAAACATGCTTAAGATGCTCTACCAAATCAAAACTAGCAAGTTTTGTAATGCACCAGCTGATTTTAAAGTAAAATGCAGTAAGTGTAGAAATAAACATAGTTTTACTTTTAAAGGAAGAACATTAATTGTTGTGCATTATCAAAGACTGCAAATCATTAACACTAGTTGCCCACAGATCACATGCGGATATTCTAGAGAATAGACTACATACACATAATTTAGGCTCCATATAGGTCAACAACCAGTAGTCCTCAGCAACTCTGTGACTGGTTTACCTCAACAGTGAACATTATGCAGTACATCTCACTATCTCAGAGTCTGTGTATGGTGCCCCTGGGCACTTGCCCTCCTTGGTTTTATGCCATCATCAATTTGTTTATTTTGTCAAGATCCAACACGAAGTGTCATAAATTCTTATGACCCACTTCACCACAAAAATGTTCATTCTATCGTAAATAGTTGCAAAATGTCATAAAACCACGAATTCTTAACATTAAATAGTTACTGCACTTTTATTGGAGTATGACAAAACGAACTGGTTCACGATAACCTATCGATTGAGGAAGGGCATGGTAACACCGAGGCAAGACATAAGCAGATGCGCTGCATGCAAATGCATATTATGACGAGTATACTCCTGGAAACTTCAATACAGTAAGGTCTAGCACTCTAGTTTACAAACTCATACGAAGAAACATGTCTAAGCAATGACAGAGAAACAACAGCAAATAGCTATTTCTTTATTATGGGCCACACATGCTCATGTTCAGTTACATGATATGGCCAGCTTATTTATTCATTTTCAAAATCAAGTAAATCCAGTTTAAAGAAAAGGACACCACGCTTCATTAAGCTGCAAACTACAAAGTGCAAGAAGAAACGAAATTTGATAGGAAGCTCACCAGGTCAACATCTGGGCCTAACATCCTTCTCGCCTTTTCTTCATTTCTGACCTAGCAAGTTTTCCACAATGAAATGAATGAAATGTGGAACACAAATGGAGTGCAACAATCAAAAAGTACATTAGCTACCTTGTCTGAACCATTGAAGTAATCATTCTCTTTCTAAGCTCAACAACATATAAGGACAAGTAAGAGCAACCAGCAAGGCAAGGCAAGGCAAGAGATAAGTACCAATACACGGACAGGCAATCCTTTTTTGCGCAAGATGTCCACCACTCTTCTCCCTACACCCCCAGTGGCTCCAGCAACTAGGACTATACCAGAAGATTCCATTCTTTTTGGCAGTTCGCTGGGTGCAGGACCCGATAGTTTCTCAATTATGAATTCAATGAACTTCACAAAAAAGATAAAAGGCAAAAAACCAGATTAATTAATCCATAAGGAGAAATGCATTTATTGACATTACAAAATCAGTAGGATGCAGGTAAGTGCTACCTTAGAAGGAGATGGGGGTCCTTGGAAGAAGTATATGGTCTTCAAGAATCTTCCAAAATCCCACCCTTGCTTTCCAGCTTCTGCTGATATTGGACCCCTATAGGAAATTGATAGGCGACTATCTAATGAAGACTTGCTCGGTAAAGTCTTGGACTTTGCAGTGAGTTGTAGAAATGGTTTAGGAAGTAGAGAAGGTGGGCCCCGAGGATGTACAGGTTTCTTACAATATTCACTTCCAATAATAGATGAGGCACCCTGCAGCATCAGTTGATGGAGTAATAAAAAAGCTTATATGAACCTTGATTTCAGCATATTGAGCTATACCAGTACAGTAAATAAAATTAACAGATAAGATAGATTAGAGATGTTAAGGAAATTACGATTGAAGATTGTCATATCAAGATTGTGAAGCTTCAGCATATCATGGACCAGATGATTTATTTACCGCTATTTATCTAACCATGACAGAATTTCTTTAACTACAGGGCTACTTGGTAGTTTCACTGGATTATGGGAATACGAGCAAATTAACATGTAGGATGCTTTTAGAAATTGATTTGCTGCAAGCACTAGAATCATTAAGCAATGAAGAATGAAAACATAAAATGATGGACTTGGTTTACTTTAATCTTCTAGATTCACCAGTTCACTACTCAATAACCAACACTTCAAGAAACAGCTAGTATTTCAATGATAAGGATGCCCACCTTAGGTAGGTAAAATGGTTAATTTAATATACAACAATTTAAGCAAATCATTCGACAATTCATGGTCTGCTTCTTTTATTAAGAAACACACTCTTCTTCAAACTCAATTTGGTAATTGAACTTTAATTTTGGCCAATTTAGTCTTTGAAGCCACTCTACTCTGGCATGCATGTGAGATGGCAATCTGACTCAGCCATCGGACTCAATTTTGTTGATGTGGCTGTGCACATCACCCTGCCACTCAGCAGAATTTGTAAAAATGCTAATGAAAACGTGCGTCCCATGGCTGAGTAGGATCGCCATGTGCAGCGACGTGCAGGTGATGTGCCAGCAACAAGAACAGCCACGTAGTTCCTTATTTTTTCAACAAATTTGGCTGACTTGGTAGAAACGTGCACAGTACATCAGCAATTGCAAGTCACATGGCTGAAGCAGATCTCTGCATCATATGCCAATTAGACCAAAACGGCTTCAATGACTAAATTGGTTCAATTGAAAGAGTGCAAGGACCAAACTGGCCAAACTTAAAATTGGAGGACCGAATTGAACATCGAAGAAGAGTGCAAACACTAATTTGACATTGTCCCCCGTTTTAATTCTCACTGCTAGACATCATGGCATAGAGAAATGCGCCACTCTAAGCCACCATCATTTCATGCTTCTACACAATTTGAGAACCCAAAAACGAATCCCAACTGCAAATCACACTCAGATATCGCCCTTCAATCTATCTGCTACAAACCCAAAAAAAAAAAAGAAATCGTAACTTTGTACGTAAGCAAACCAGGAAAAGTTCCAATTTTCTTCGCCAAATGGGTATCACTCTAAACTAACAAAAAGGAAAGTGGACATTCAAAGCACAAGAAACCCATCAAGAATCGAAATTTCGTTGAAACTTGAAATCATAGCCATTTGGCAAGTGGGCAACCCCTGTAACCAGATTTAACCCAAGAAAGAAGCATCCATTACCTGAAGATGAAGCATCTCCATGAAAGAGCCAAGCCCTTTCTCAGTTTAGCTGGAAACTCCAAGGACTCTCTACAGAGCTCTCCAAGTGTAGAGACGATCGTGATATTTTCCTTAGAGAGAGTTGATGGGACCGTTCCTGATATGAGGGGAGACAGAGTAAATGCAGACCACACATGCAATCAACGTATGCCAATTGACCAAAGCATTGGAAAACTTCATGGGCTGGGCTCGGTAATACAGAACCTACCGGTATAAAAAAATTTGGGCTGCAGGAGTACAATCTTCACTCCTTTTCGGCTAGTGGTTTGGCAAGGATCAGCTGTAAATCCTAGCCAACTATTTGCAATGCATGATGTTGAGCGATCGAACCTGTGTCATCAGACAAAGTGGGTATGGTTTATATGTTGGCCACTCTTTCCTATATAAAGAAGCTCATATTGCGAATGATTAAATTTAAGTCGAATAAATGATGTAAAATGAAATGAGTAGTCTTGAAATTACCTTATTAATGTGTTCCATTACTATTCTAGCCGTTGAATTTGACCAGTATAGGTGCACAATACATTTGTATTTTAGAGATCCTATTGGATCTTTTTTTTTTGTACTTCAGCATCACACCTGCTGTTGAAATCTTAGGGAAATGGGATATGTTTTTCATTTTTAAAAGTCTTTTTAGGGGTTAGAAACAAGATGATGCATTTTTTTTTTTTAATTTGATGGTAATTTAGGTTCTTTTATGATTCATGCAAATGAAAATTCATTCAATATGACTATAATGGACTATAATGTGGATGACGATAAATCCACTCGCGATCTACCATGTAAAGTAGCTTGATTGGTTCAAATCCAACTTGTGGATTGGCTGTAGTTCTTTTGTTACTCGCTCCGTGCCATCTAACAAAGACTTTGTTATCGCTTATACATTGATGTGAGTACTCTAATCCAAAAGATATTTATTGTCACATCCCAAATCCTACAGGGATAGGGGTAATGACGCGGCTCTTCTTTCACCTAAAGGATACAGCTTTAAACCATCCAAAATCAACTCTCAAAAGTCCAAATCGACATCATCGTGCTCTAATATCCACTAACCAAGGAACCTGAAAAGATTGGGAAAGAGAAGAGTGAGCAACCGTAGCTCAACAAATAGTGCATATCTTTTCTAAACAAATCGAGTAGCTACTATACACATATAATGTGTACTAAAAACCCATAATACAAAGTCATGATATGATATACATATCATATCAAATATGTATTTCAATAAATCTTTATATAAATAAAAAAAAATACTCATCTCAATCCACCATCATAATACAAATATCAATAGTCAAGCCCATTCATCAATCTCAAACACATTTCAACGGTTTATTCCATTGATCTATCTTATATCAAAACACACGTTAATAGTCCATCTGTTGACCAATCTTTTACTCAATATCTAACTATAGTCACAACACAAGGCTCGGTGACAAGGCGACCAAGATTTCCTCCCTAGCAAAGTCTCCACTTATAAAACCGGTGGCTCAGCTCAAAAGAATATCATAAATTTGGTATGCATACCCACAAAGTCTTTAATGGGCTCACAATGATAATAAACACCAATCCTCAAATATATACAAAATCAAATATTTATCACAAATCCGTTTCCTAATTCAAAACATATAATATTTTGCAGCTCAATTCATCAAATAGAAGACATTACACAAGATATTTCTCCCATTGTTTTGGAATCTATTCCATGAACCCGCAACACTTCAAAATGCCTTTTATAAAAAGTTTCTCAAGACATTATAGAACTCATTTCATCAATTAGGTTATAACACAATACATATATGTATGATTTCACAATATTTTTCTTAAAACCATTCTCTAACTATCCACAAGTTATAATAGGTAGTAAAAGCTGAATCTAACTTTTTATACAACAACAATGCAATTTCATAAGTCGTACTATCTATAATCCATAGTTTCATAATTTGTAATATCTATAATCCATAATATTTTTGGAATATGAGTTTTACATACTCAAAGACAAGATAACTTCACTCACGTGGAATGCCTAAAACCAAAGAGCAAGAAGCTAAATGAGCTAGCAATCTCGTAATCCTAGCAATTAAACAAGAATTGATGTTTAAACCAAGGAAAACACTGCCTCAACTACAAAATAGTTTAATTATGCCTAAACAATAACAAAATAACTACTATGCACTAACAAATCACTCGCCTGAAGTGATTATTCAAGCCATTCTCAATGCAGATTTTAAACGCAAAATTCTAAAATTCTCGCTCCAACCATTGTGCCAAAATAACTCCCGTCAAAATACATGGCTCTATAACGCCATAATCCACCATTTCTATAAAAATCTCATAGCTCAACAACTCAAAAATCAAACTTGACAATTTAAATTTCACAAAACTATGATTTTAAGCCTTGATTCAAAAAATTACTACGATTAAACGAACGAAGGGTGCGGACACTTAACGAGCATTATGATACATGCAAAAGCCCTCTTCTTTCTTTTTCCTTTATTTCTTCTTCTTCTTTCTTTCTGTCTATCCCTTCTCTCGTTTTCTTTTCTTCCTCGGCCGTGCGTGCTCTCACCCTCTTCTTTTCCTTCTATAACAGGCTGAAAGTCCATTGTTGTTTTTCTTTATGTTCTCTCTTGTGGTCCCCATCATTTGACATGTTAGAGTATTACATTTGTGGATACCTAATTTTGATCTAAGGTTTGATTAAAGTTAGCCGACAATATTGCTTCTTAAAAGTTCGATCGAAGAGTATCATTGGGTGGTGCTCATCAAGAGCTTTTTAACAATATCCAATTTACCTAAATTGAAAGATATCACTTTTTTTCTAAGCACTGCTGTGTGATATCTAGGTGTCAACTATATAATTTGACATGAACAATAATTTCACTTTAAAGACTAAGTCATAAACTTTTTGACATTGCAATACATATGATTATCAAATCCTTAATGAAAAACACATCATAAATTCTCAGTCATCTTCTGTTCACCGTGATTCCTATGTTTTTCCAAAAATCAAACAACAATTTTTGAAAACTCATGTCACGAAATTTTTGTGTGCAAAAAAAAGTTATGTCTGTTCAAGATTTGGTCAAATTTGAATAAAAATGTAAGCATCATTTTACATAGTTTTTTGACCAAAAAAAAAAAAAAAGCCTTGCCGCAATTCGGCACCACCAAACCTCCGACCGGCACATGGCAGTTTTGGGGGCAATCCTGCGCTGCGCAGCACTGCCTGGCCTCTGGCAAGACTCACCTAGGCTTGTGTAAGGGTTTGGCCTGTGCAATGCATGATGTCCCTTATTCAAATTTGTCCCAATAAATAGTGGGTCCATTTGGCCATTTTTAGGGAGGAAATCACTTTTAAAACTCCCTCGTTTAAGTTCTCTTGAATTTCAATCACTAACTGGTTCTTTCTCTTCGGAAGCAAATTTCGATAAAATTTGAGCTTGACGATTCTAACGATCTGCAGCATGTATGGATTAAAGAAAACAGAGGGTCAATAGGTAAAGGTTCTAGACCCTCTAAACAAAGTCATTATGCTAAGAAAAGCATTATGATAAGATAATTGCTGCTCTACTGTGAATAAGGCATTGTACGAATAAATAGGCTATCGTAATGCTGAAATTAGCATTTGACAATAGAAAAAACATGATTTTGTAACTGTTACTTTGCTGAAATGAACTTAGAAAATGTCGTATTTTTCTCTAGTCTGTTATTATGCAAGTCGTGATTCTCCAAAAATGTTTTCAAAATATGTAACTATAATTTTGTACATTACAAATGCAATTGTAAATCCCCCAAGGCTGGTGCAATTGGTTTGGGGCATTATGGATATTCTAGCGTAGACACTGGAGATCGCATGTTCAATCCTATCAACTGTGTGCAAAATGATTTGAGTCAAAGTCACTTGCACAAGTTAAGAAGGCCTAAACTTAATGGTTCATGGGATTAACAAAGTGTCCGGTGAGCCTCCTACTCAGATCTTTATGATCGTGCCTTTGAATTATAAAAAGAATAATCCAATTATAACTGAAACAGCATTTAAAAACCTGTGTTAATAAAACCACGCTACCAATTCTTAAGCAACGACAAATAATTATGTAGCTTTCAAATACATAACATCCATAGTAAATATAACAAAACACACAACATTTGATAGATAAGCATATGGAAGTTTTGAATTGATAAATATTTATCTAGTCTTAACTTCACATATAAATCACTAGAGTCGTTTACTTTTAGGAGATTATAAATTCACCTTAAATGTACGAAATTACTCAAACTTGGAAGATAATCGATTCATGAGACATGAATCCAGATTTGATGAATTCCTAGAACCATGACATCTCCTTATGCCTTAAGAAGTCAAGAAGTCGCCAAGTTTATTTCTTTATTTATTTTGCCTGAATGTGGTCCGTAGATTCATACTGCATTTTGCAAAACATTGATATCCTATGACACTCTTATTTTTCTGAAAAGACAAGTAAAGGAGTACTTTCGGCTAGAAGCTATTAATGCGGGATTCTTCTTGTACGAGGGAAGATACCTAAAGGGTGGACAAGGGGAACATTGACTAGGATTGCAGGCATTTTTTCTGTCATTCGGTTCACTGTCTCCAACACAATGCACTGACACTTAACAGCGATGTTATTGCGATGTTATTGCGGACCATGACTTCTGTTTCCTTAGGTTTTGTTCTTCAAGACCATGTAGGGCACAAATATTCTCAATTTTTATGTGTTTGCTCTAACTCCCATGTACAGGACAGGATTCATTTCCGCCACCGCAATGGTTAACCTAGTGAAGTCTTAGTCTCAAGACGTCCCCGGTTACAAGTTCGAATCTGCCAATTGCTCCTCGATCTTAAGAAGCCTTCATTCGTTTGCGGCGTAGGTTTGGCCATGCTGTGATGTGGGATAACCCTAGTTCTACCCCTATTAACATTGTAGCGGAGTAGTGATGATAAGCCTGCTCAAAATGAATCGTTGTTATGGTTCGAACTCAACATTCCATTGTAGATATGGAACTTGAAGTTAAGCACCCCTTCCCAACCTTTTACTTATAGAAAAGAGGAATTATATCTAATGATAAAATGGATCAGTTAGATTTGATAACAGCCACTCCATCATCATATACATATAAGGAAGGACGCCCACTTATAAAATTTTGATGTATATTCAATAGAAATTTCACAATTTTTTTCTAAAATGCTCAAACATAGCTAAAAATAATAATATGAATACTTATGAGAAAGAACATGATCAATGAGTTCCGTAAAAGTTAAAAAAATTAAAGAAGATTGTGACTGCACACAATAATTACCCAACAAAATTGAATTTTAAAAGAATGGCTTGATCTCATGACATGTATGCATCTTTTCTTTGGCCAATGACTAAGTCTTATCTCATACAAGATTATCAGGAGAATTATTCTGAAGCAGATCAACTTTTTCTTTGAAGGCGATCTTAGATAAGCCTCGAAAACATGACGACCAGGCTCTTGAAAACGCGTACTATTAAATCTTTATTTGTCATCAGTTTGTAACTTCTAACTGTTGGGCTTGACTATTTTGGCCCGATGGGGCTTGGATTGGGATGTCCAAAATAGGAGAAAAAGGCCTCGCATCAAGTGTACCAACTTGTTTGGTCATTTGTCGTCATTTAGCATTTTCTTAGCTAGGTGTGAATGTGATTGCAATTTTCTTCTTCTTTTTTCTTTTCATGTTCTAGCGTAAATTTAAAAAGTGTCTTAATCTACCAAATCACATGTAAATGTCAAAGAACCCTGATTTCCTATGTAGATGTTTTTTAATTGGAGATATGTACTACCTCAACATATACTATTTATCTACTGTCTCTGTTTTATTTATTATTAGATATGTGTCACATGTCTATTAGACACGCAATCTCAAAAAATCTTAATCCCATCTTACCCACTTTCTTTCCTTAGCATCTCCGCCTTTATATAGGAGTTGTGCCATTGCCCTCATTTACCATTGTTGCATGCACATAATGTGTGCCGACTCCTTAGCTTGGAGGCGGCAACTGCCTCCTCTCTCCTTTCGCTCATCTATAACCATTGGCCTTCCTCTCCCTCTCCTCTCCCTCTCCCTCTCTCCACTTGCACCTCCCCTCAGGATCTCTCTCTTCTTCATCATTGTCATCTTCAAGGTGAAGGAGACAACAACAACGACAAGCGCAAACCGAGATTCAGCACAAGCCCTGCATCCCGGGATCAGCCGCGCTTTGACCGAGCCAGAGCCGTAGATGTTCAATCTCAGATATGGCTCGATTGTGGTGGCCGAGTTAGAGCTGAATTGATTGAGATTTTTCTTGCTGTATGTTGGATCGTCACATGACATCATGATTGACTAAGTGGTGATAGAGTCTGAAGAAAGCACATGTAAGAGGACCCTCCACTCCGTCTGAGTTGTACCTATACTAGTAGAGGATTCCATGTTCATGCGTTTGATTAGACAATAGCACGAATGAGAAGGATAGAAAAAGAGAGAATAAGTTTCCCACGCAAAAGAAAATCAAGAAGTCATTCCAAGTTTGCTTAAAGGCAGCAAGTTTGCTCATTATCCTCTTCCAAGACGGCAAGTCAGCTTGTGAAATGAAAGCGAAACCCTCACTAAACGGCACGGATTTAGGTAAAAGAGGGTCCTATCACAATGTTTACTTAGAACATAAACATGCTTAATAAGAAACAAAAGTACACTCAATAAACTACGAGTGACATATCAATATGGTCCTCTTTTTCAATCGAATAAATATTATTTTAAAGATCATGTGGCATAAGCATGGTTGCCCACGCCAAAGGGAATCGTAACCCGACAAACGTTGGCTGACTTTTCAGATGCAAGACAAAATCCTCGTTTGAAATTATGTCAAATTGAGAAAAGGTAAGATAACTTGAGAGGCTAATACATGTTCGGCATGGGATGAATTGATTTGATTTTATAATGGTTTCACTGTCAAAAGGTGCAAATTCAATGACAAGCCTCATTTCTTTTCATCAAGGAGGAAAAATACCACAAAAGAACATGCATGGCCCTTCTCTTTCTCAATCCTTCATCTCCCAAAGGAATCTGATCATTGGGTCTAGTACTGTGATTTCATAGTGTTCACTTGATTACAGAGGTTTGGTGAACTTATTAACATGCAAATTCAAATATGTCGGTAAGTTACGCATTCATAAGATCATTTGGATTGTATAATATTACGTTCAAATGAGTTTTGGCGATATGGATTCAGATCCCTATCCATTTAGGAAGTAAATCAACGTCCTCAATTCATCTCAGTTGAATGGATGACCCACTGACAAAATATAATTTAACGATGCACATACATCTGGTCACCCTTTTGATGTCGTTCATTTTCCATTTTCTTTCTTTTTTCTTTTCCATTTTTTCCCCTACCTTCTTCCTCCTCCATTCCTCAAAGATGAAACCTAGAATAGCAACACCACCTTCGGCCTCCAAGATTGTCACCACTATCAAAAGAGACTGGTGGTGGTCGTCATCATCGCATCAACAATCTATAGTGGCTTCGTCAAGGCGACGCATGGCAAGTGACGGTTGATCCCGCTGCGAAGGACGCCCGACCGTCACCGCTATCCGAAGTGTATTCTGCGCTTTTTATGTTCTTCAAAAAGTTCAGATACGGGCGAAGTTAGGATGACGAAAGACCGACTAAGGGACCCTTCTCAAGAAATTTTGGAAAGAAAATACACTACTTTTTATTCTGTGATATGTTCACTGGAAGTCCTAAAACTTATTACGAAATTATAATTCAATTCAATTTTCAAAAAGTGTAATAAGTCCTAAAACTTGTCAAATTAATGCAATCGAGTTATTATGTTAATTTCATCTAATTTGACTAATGGAAAAATATTAAGATGACTTTTTTTATTACTTTCTCTCTCCTCTTGAGGCTAACATGGCTTAAACATGCAAGATACCCCTCAAAACAACATCATTTTGATCTAAATTTGATTTTTACTATAAATATTAGGGTTAATACCCTAAAAATATTCCAAATTAGTACACTTGTGATAAATTTAGCCTAAACTAATTTTTTGATAACCAAAAACTCCAAACAAGTACATCTTTAACAAAATTTACTCAAAACTAGTACACTTATGAGAAATTTACTTTATATTAGTTTTTATTAAATTTTACTGTCAAATTATTAATTTGAATGACACGTGACAGCTGACTGATATACTAATTTGTGATTTTACTCTTCGTTTGTTACAATTATATAAATTTTGTGATTTTTTGTGATATTAATCCAATTTAATAGAGTGTATATTTATCACAAATGTACTAATTTATAGTTTTTTTTTAGATTGAACAAATTAGTTTGGGGTTAATTTGTCATAAGTATACTAATTTGAGGTTTTTTATGATTAGCTGGAGTAAATTTGTCGTGAGTATATCAGTTTTAGGTATTTCATGGTAAAAAAATAAGTTTTTAGTAAATTTATCATACGTGTACCAGTTTTTTATTTTTTGAATATTAATCCTAAATATTAATTAAATGAAAAAACTAAATAAACACACACACACACACACACACACACACAGAGGCAGGCAGCCAACTAAAGAATACTTGTAAGCCCCTACCCGCTATCACCCCACCATCACCGAAAAGGGCACACACACACACACACACACACACACAGAGGCAGGCAGCCAACTAAAGAATACTTGTAAGCCCCTACCCGCTATCACCCCACCATCACCGAAAAGGGCCAGTGACCATGGCGAAACATAGGCAAGGACCTGCAGGCCCTCCCCTAGATCCCTAAGTCAGGCAAGGGTCACCAGCCCATGCCTAGATCAAGCCAAGGGCGACTGTTGTCGTGGTTTTAATGGCTAGCGACCTCGTCCTAGGCAACAACTGCCCTAAGACTGATGTGGGCGAGAGCTAGCGACCCTTGCCCGATCTAGGGAAAGGCCATGATCCTCACCCTAGATTTGGGCAAGGGCTTGCAAACCGTCACTTGCTGTTGACTAGGGATTGGTGACCCCAATCAACCCTCACCCCACCATTGCCTCTTTTTGATGATAGTGAGGGTGATTATGGTGTGGGCCTTGCAGGCCCCCATTGGTTTGCCTTTTTTTTTTTTTCATTTAATTTAATTAATATTTATATTAAAATCAAATTTGGACAAAAACGACATTGTTTTGGGATAATCTTGCTTGTTTACATAACGCAGAGAGAGAAAGTAATAAAAAAAATCACATCAGCTTTTTCCTTTTGATCAAATTGGATGGAATTAGCAGAATGACTCGATTTTATCAATTTAACAAATTTTAAAATTTGGTTATATTTTCTGAAAATTTTAGAACTTAATTGTACTTTTCATAACAAGTTTTGAAACTTCTAATAAACATTTTTATATTATTATTCTTGAATTGTGAAAAATTGATCCGTTTTCTTTCTACTTTTCTTGCCACGAGCGGAGAAAATCATTGATGATTTACCACAATGGAGCAAGACTAAGCAATCTTGAACAATTAGTCTCTCCCGTGATTAGCAAGTACAAGACTAGACACTCGTCGGCTATCCATTCTACCAACATTTCAAATTATGATCATGATAGCGATCGTCGTGAACGATTTTGGAATCGCCATGCGCAGGGGTCGCATTCAGAGCTAAATTTTAAAAGGCACGATTAGCTGTAGGAATCCTTTTCCCAGGTTCCTTTGTCTTACTGGCTCGATTTCGTGGGCACTTGGAAATCGCTTACTATAAGTCACGAGGGTTGACGAAGGACGCCAATGATTTACGCCTGGGTTTGCTGATATTCTGTGGCCCAAATCAATATCACCGTTAGTCAAACCATTTTTTTCTTTGAAAATCCTATTTAATGTAACATGTATTTTAATCATGTGTAAGTCGAATCTTATGTATAAAATTGAGGATCGAAGGTCCAACCCAAAAGTTTGAATTTATTGGTGGATGGACTTTCTATTTATGGAATCGAGTTTTGCCCCAATCTATTTTCCTTGTGCAATTCTCCATTGATTGAATTACACATGTGATTCTTAATTCAATTTACACGTGAAAATGGATGTTAAAATATTCCATATCATTTGCCTATGAAATTTATATGTCTTATTTTCTCTCTCCACCTATAAGTTTAAGGTTATAGGTTGGACATTCTCACAAGAATACACATGTAAGCCACATTAAACAAGCAATAGGAAGTATAAGACAAGTTATTTCCCTTTGTGAATGTTTTTAAGTCATCAGAGAACGAGTCCACAATCCATGTATCCTGCTTCTTGACAAAAACAATGTCTGACTTAATGCAATTTAAAGATTCATAAGCATACTCAACTCAAAACCTTTTTGTTTATAATGCGACATATATATCATATTCTTAGAGCTGTTGAGAATGCTGATAACACCTACTCGGTAAAGTCAACCAAACTTTTTAAAAAATCTTTTATCAGTTCGATGCAAACAGCATCCAACTCCGCAGCAAAGTCAGGTCCTTAATTCTAATTTTCAAATCCTGCTTTGGAGATGTCGAAGTGGACAAAACAAGAATTTGTCATGGGCATCGTTCGAGCGTTCACTGTGGCGGTACCAAACGCATAAAGAAAGAGCTTATCAAATTGCTAGCAAAACCCTAAATCATATCTCTTAGTCCTTAGATCGACATGTGTAAAAGAAATAGAGCACATCATTTTTTATTTTTGATAAAGATAGGTCAATGACATTATTTAACTAATCTTTTAAATAATTTTAGATGTTGAATTCATCAAGACCTTCTTGTGCAGTTAGTTTGTTGTGCGAGTGGCCGGAGTGACGGCAGCTTCGGGACGAATGCATGCCAACAAACCAACATCAAGAGACGGATTAAATGCTATTCATTGAGTAGAGTAAACATCTAATTTATGTGGGTCGTCTCCTGGGATAAGATTTCTCCTAATTGAAATTAAATTAAAGGGGAAGAAAAAAAAATTCATGGGGTTTGGCGTTTCTTGTTTGGCCCTTGCGAAAATGATTCGGATAGAAAGTTCGGCAGGTGGAAAGATGCTGATTGTGTTGACATGGACAGTCCAGGTACGTAACTCAAGATCTGAAATGATTGAAATATATATAGTCCTATCTTCCTTGCTTCTTAAGCATCACTGCACAATGAACATAATGAATTCCGAAAAATGATTCAACGAAAAAAAATAAAGAATTTAAAAAAAAATGCTAAAAAAGTGCATATGGGAAAGCATAATCTTGAAGTCGTTTACAACCCTTACTCAACATGGGTATGCAACAGAACCTTGAGCTGATTTGTGAAACCCTATTTGCATGATAGGCTGTGTAAGTACTTGAACCTCTCTCATTCATCTTTGTGTTCCTTTATAACTTAGCATAGAGAAAAAAAATAGACTTTTAATTGCTATACAACCTACTTAAAAAAGTTCTTTACTAATCATATTGGATGTAGGTCATGACATATTAAAAGCTATTAATCCAAAATGACACGTCACGTAAACTATAACTATATTAAAGCATAGAATCTCTTGCTCACATTATTTTTGAAGGTCGCATCCACCATTTTATGGATAAATCTTGGCTGTATTGTTATATTCATATAGATTCAATCATTAATAATTGAGTCGAAATATTTGAAAATGATGAGTCAAAAAGGAAATCGAAAAATCTGAAAGGCTGCCACGAGGTTGAGCAGCGAGAAAATGTCACTAGACAGTGACGCTGAAAAGATTGGCATGGGGCTGCGAGACCATCTATTAGCAAATCCATTATTTTCCTACTTTAAAAATATTTCTTTCCCGTTGGAAGACCGTCGAAATTCCAATTCTTTCTGCACGTGGGACACCATTGGATCTTTTTCTTGAGCTTCACGAGTTTGACTTCGTTGTCTCTAGGACAGCTCCGTCTCCCCTCGAACTTTGTAGCTCGGCTAACTTTTCTTTTTAATAGGAAAGGACGATTATTACAATATTTTTATAATCGGACTTTTTGCGTCAAAAGTCGTGAGTGCATGAAAAACTTGAAGAAACTTCTTGGAAAAGAAAAAAGGCTCTTAGACTCCAAAATAAAGACACATATAGTCAAGTCATCGACTTTTACATTATTTTATCAATTAACCCCACAAGGATAATCAATTTTGACAAAAATAATCCGGTTTTTAGTCAAAAGTCATGGGTATAATATGAGAAGTGGGTCTTTTAAACTTTATAATTTTTTTTCAAGTCATGTGACTCTCTCTCAATTTGATATTTCACACGAAAATTCTTCAGCAATCTAGTTATTGACGAAGAAATTTGTAAGATTTTTTAAAATTTTTCACAGTTGTATTTTTGTCATCTTTTTATTTTTAAGGAAAGAAAAAAGCGGTAGAAGTTCTTAGTGGAAGATAATCCCGCCAAAGGACCGCTATGTACACCGTTGGTGGAAAGAACTGTTCTTGTACAACGTTGGTGGAAAGAACTGTTCTTGTACAACGTTGGTGAAAAGAACTGTTCTTGTACTCAGTTAGGAGGAAATTGTTCTTGCATGGTAGGAATGCTGTACTATACCTAAATTTTGATCTAAGACTTTCAAAGTTTGGCCAAAATTTGATCAACTTTGACCGGACGCCAAATCTCATCGAGAACCGATCACATGGTGTGTAATTGGATAGTATTTGTTGAGAGCTTTTCGACGATACCATCCTAATCCAATACTTGGATGATGACATTTTTTTTTCTTTTTATGTGGACCATTCAATCTTGAGGACATTAGCGAATTTCGCAATTTTTTCCAATCAAGGAATTCTCGTAAACTTCAAGTCACGAGCTTTCCAACACATTAAGAAAGAAGTCAATTAGGTTTAAAGCAAAGGAGAAACCACTTGCTAAAATTTAGGTCAATTTTTCTCAAGAAGAACTACAAAAAGACTAAACACGGATAAAACAAATAAAGGAGAAAAAGGCGAGGTGTTTGAAGACATACTTTGGAACTAAAGTTAGTCGCTCATATCATATACTAACTCAAGCCACTAAGCGGAGCGGAGTTCAGTCAGTTGAGTCAGCGAAAGATGGCTCGAGCCTATTTTTGAAATTCCAATGTAAGGAATTTGATTTGGATGCACATTTGACAATGAGGTGTCACAAATTTTTAAAGAACAAAGAATCACACAAATCTACCATTAGACCAGAAAGACATAGACTTTGAAAGAAAACACAAAAAATTGGCGAAAACCCATTGAGAGACGCCACATGAAAATACCCGGTAAACCCCAAATCGACTAGCTCTAGGTGAACCTCGAAGATTTTCGAAGGCGGATATAACTCAGTAACTTTTATAAGATATGGATGGGTTTGATTGAAAATTTGAAGCCCGAAGCACACGTATCTAAATTATTGAGATATGCTTATTTCATTTAAGATCGTTAGTTATTTAGTAATCTTAAATAGGGTTTGTTTGTTTGGGCATTTAAAAAAGCAAAAAACAACTTATTTATTTTTCTGTTAAAATTGATGATATTGTCTAAATTTCGATCAATCATGAAATATTATATGTGAATTTAGAGTTGTAATTTATATATCTAGAAAATTTCAAGCATTTCGAGTTAAGATAAAATTGAATTGTGTCCATTGCGAAGAATCATCAAGTAAAAAGTACACGGTACAAGTCTACCAGGTCTGTGACCAATACTGCCTATGCTGCTGATTGTCGTCGTGATGAGCCCGCTGAATCTTTCTACCTCTTGTTGCATTCTCGTTCGAGTTATCAAGTTTTTTTTTTTTTTTTTTTTTTTTTTTGTCAAGGATTTGGTTGGTAATTAAGAAATTGAGTTGACATATGCACTGGCTTATATACTGTGTAGCATATGGATGTGTAGGTTTTAATTCATTTTCTTTTTGTTCTGCTTTTCTTCGTAGGTTTACCATACTTTCGTCTGGTTTGGAATTGGTTTGGGTACCCCTAACTCTAGCAAGACAAGTTTGAGATATTTGTCTCAACATCCACGATGGGTTTCAGACCAATGTCATAGGAGACATTGAAAATTGCCAAGACGGGTTTAGAAGGCGCTCAATCATAGTATAACCGTCAAATGAAATACTTACTCTAATAAGAGTGGTCTTTTGTAAATGTAACATATTTAAATTTACTTATTTATCGTTCTAATTCAAGGAGATAGGAGTGGATACGTGACAAATTTGTTTTTCTTTATTCAATTTCGCATTAAAAAAAAAAACTTTTCTTTACTATAGAGCCAATAGTAGCCCTAGCAGCCCCAAGTTTCCCATATTATAGGGCAAAAGAATCTCCAAAAAAGTACAAAAATAATTTCTCGATCCGCTTGTAATGTTCATTAAGGGAAACTTTATCCATTCTCGATGATAAGATCTTCTCATTTTGGGGTCAAAAGAATATATTTTTCACTTCTTTTACCAATGTTGTGAAGACGCTATGTAAGGTGGGGGCAAATCTTGGAGATAAGAGATTTCCTCTAAGACTTCAGGGAGACCCCTTTCTAATAATTCTCGATTCTCGTAGCATAGCATTTGCACCTTTTGGTTTTAGAACAGACCATGTGCATGCACATAGGTATGAACACCCTACTTTTTTCATCAATATGGGAACGATATTACTAATAGAAATTCATCCTCAAATAGGATAATGCAAGGTATGATCTCATCCATGTGCATGCAACTTATATGCATTTCCTCAATCAGTCCCGGTTTAGGTTTTTCAAGTCCGAGCGACATTCGTGTGGTCATAAGGTTCCATTGAATGTACATTTATTTCATATTCGTGCCAAAGATTCAACGATCATTTTTGCTAGGAGGGAGGAAATGGGGATAAGTTAAGTCGATTTCCTCGTGAGCCAAGATTCATACCATTCTTAGGTGAATTGCGTCTTCCTAGCTGAAGCCAATGTAAGAAATGTGGTCGAGTATGAAACATTTTAGTAGGTGTGACAAAATCTTAAATTTCTTATTGAGAAATGCGATCAAATTAACAACTCACATCGTGTAATTAAATCCCAAACCTTTGCGAGAAATGCAATCTAGTCTCATTGAAAAATGCAATTTAAGACGGTTACGAAGGCCATTTTTTAAGTGCATGCCGACAATTTTGAATAATGTTCACCGATGGCATATTTTATTACCTTTAAAAGGCAGTCTTATTTGATTATCTAAATTTGTACTATCATATAAAGTAAAGAGGACCTCAAACGCTCTAAGGGCCTCCATTTTTTCTTTTTCTCCCCTCGGATTCCTCGATCACTCGTTCTATAAATAGTACGTCCATGAACAAGTATGTCATTTCATGTCGCAATCAACTTCCATTTGGAAAATATTTCAATTGCTTCAATATTCAACCAACCTTCATATAAAAGTTCTTTTTTTGTGGCTTGGTGTCTAACATGTTTTCAATTATTTTATAGGCTCCAACAAAGTGGAGCCATGGAAAGCAGCCGAGCCGAGCCGAGCCGAGTCGGGGTGGGCCGGAGAAGGAGGAGACAACGGTGGTCCAGAGGACGGCAGGTGGAATGTCTGGCGGTGCATGCATGGGGGGAAGCCGAAACTGTCGAGAAAGCCGGTGGCCGGCGGCTGATCTCATGCTCTCACCAACCGAGCATCGTCGAAGCATTAATCTTTTACTAAATCTCACTTGCAATCCCAATAAAAACAACAATAATTATAATAATGCCAATCGCTTCACTCCAATGTATTCACGTTCGATACGTAAATGCATCCTGGCACCCGAAAAGCACGCACGTTCACCAGTCCCCACATGGACTCCGATGACTCCCACGCACGCATTTGCTCACTTTTTCAAACCCCATCGATGTTGACTTTCTCTCTCTCTCTCTCTCTCTCTCTCTCTCTCTCTCTATCTCTAGATTGGCCGTCCTACTGTGGAAATGAGAGCGCGTCACTAATAGAATAATTTAGAATAATTTGAAGATGAAATACTCGGAATTCACTCAACTCGGCCGTAATCAAGATAAGAATGAGACGTATAGATCTCCTCTATTTCAACTTATGGATTGATTACAAGATTTGTACTTATATTGACTTGTTAGACGACTCTTGCTTTCGAATAACTTATGTATATAGCATTTCGGAGAAAAAGATTGCTTGAATTTGCAAAACATCGAACCAGACGCAAAAAGAGGAACACTGACGATCCATGCTTATAGGACATTCGTGAAATTTGGTTGAATAAAAAACAGCGACCGCTTTGAACCCTCCAAACCCCATATATAAACCCCCCCAAAGACACCCTCTTGAAATCAGAACACACCCTAGAACCCTCTCCCTCTTCCCCTCCCTCCCCCCCTCTCTCTCTCTCTCTCTGTCTCTCTCTCTGTCTCTCTCTCTCTCTCAAGGAAAAGCAGTAGCAGATGGGTCGCTCAAGCGCAGTCGCGTTGGTCTTCATTGCTGTGGTCTTCGCCTCCTCCATGTCGCGCTCTGAAGGGAGGATGTTATCGGAGAGAACAAGCGACCACCACGGCAACAAGAGAACGCCATTGGCAAACCCGGGTCTTTACCTGAGCGCCCTCCCCAAGGG
The DNA here is from genome assembly GCA_014182555.1 of Eucalyptus erythrocorys. Lineage (NCBI taxonomy): Eukaryota > Viridiplantae > Streptophyta > Magnoliopsida > Myrtales > Myrtaceae > Eucalyptus > Eucalyptus erythrocorys. The sequence goes on along the minus strand of CM024601.1, from coordinate 31,075,350 downwards.
CAGCGCCGTCCCCTCCTCGACACCGAGCAAAAAGGGCCACGCCGAGGTCGTTGAAGAAAAGCTCGTCGCGAGGCACCTCGGTAGCCTCGGTCGGGTCCTGATAGAGTCCGTGCCAAGCCCTGGGGTTGGGCATTAGCATCGAAAGCATCTGCGCAGCCTATATGTTCTTTTCATGGTTATTTTGTGGGTCATGAGATTGATTCATTACTCCAGAAATAGAAAGTTTTGGAGGGTGATTGATTCATTACTCCAGAAATTGAAAGTTTTGGAGGGTGGTTTTTCAGCTTCATACTCTATTCTTTCACAGAAATTAGGTCAGAGGGACTATATAGTTACTTATAAGTTACTTAGCGAGACATTAACTGTATAGATGGTACGAAATCTATGTCTCTTTTTCTCCTCTCTTTTCTTCCTTTCCAGGGGTGGGATTGGTTTTGCTATGAATACGTTAGTCATACGGTACAAGGGAGTTTTTTTTTTTTTTTGAGCGAAGGTACAAGAGAGTTTTCACGATATATGCAGATCATATATATTCCCTCCGTCCCTCTCTCGCTCTCTCTCTCTCTTCCCTCCCTCTCTCACTTATATTTTTTTATATATCTATCTGGGGTTATAAATTGCTCAAATTACGAGAAACATAAGAAAAAGAATTGGGTGCCGGTGCGTTTGGCACGGACCAAAATGTCAAAGTCATGGCGCGCACGTCCTCCACAAGATCTGTAAATCTGTCCTCCACCTCCTTCGTTTCCTCCTCTTTTTCATGGTGCACCGTTTCCTTGTTTCGAGGATTTTGGGACATCGCATCTATGACTCCCAAGAGTCTAGAAACCATCCACAACATCGACAATTAATTTTATCAAGTTATCGTAGTCGTGACGTATGATCAATTGCACCGATTCTTTATGCTAGCCCGATGCATCAGGTCCATCGGATTTGGTGAGTCCAAAATGAGGTCTTAGGAATCCGGCAATTCCGAGGCAAGGGCTCCATGCTAAACCCAACCCACTTAATTAGAGAAATCTTTGGGAATAGAAGGAGACGAGGAGATCAGATTACTGTTGTCACGTTGTTGGACAGAGGCTGAAAAAAATTGGAAGGGATGGAACCTTGTATTCTTTACAGGTAGGTCGGATGCTGCCCATCATCGTTGACCAAAGACAAGGAAAGACAACGAAATGGGAGAGGGCGTCTTCCTCGAAGTGCTCGTACTCTCGGTCGTATTGCTTTTCACGTGTGTTGCGTTCTATTTAGAACGTCAATGACAAGTTAATCATGCCTTTGATTGATAGGACTTTCTGAAGAGTCATCCCCAGGCAAATCTTGTGAAATGGCGACACATGATTTCGGGGGAAAAAGGAAAATACACACAGCCCCGCGCCCCCCCGGCACTTCTTCCTTTTTTTTTTTTTTTTTTTTTTACATTTTACCGATTCACCACTTTAAAAATCCTGGTCTAAATTCTAGAAATGTAATTAGCCTCATCAGAGGTCTTTCATTGCTTCCACAACCTTGATCCGAGGTAAGGCAAGCCTCGAAACCTTGGATCATGGTCGCGGATACTGCGACGACCTCAATTTGAGGTCGTCGTGTCCTTTCGAGGCTACTATCACTCTAGAGGGAGGGGCAACAATAATGATGGAAAGTCGTACTAGGGTAAAAACTCAAAGTAGGTTTCAATTTTTTTTCATCATCCACAAACTATACATTGTAAATGGGGAAATTACCAAGAAAATGCTGAACCTATTGATTCAATATTAATTTAGTTTTATATTTTTTAATATGACCAAATTTAATCCTAAATCTATTCATATTGATAACAATTGAATCCATTTGGCCAAATTAGGCCAAAAATTGCTAACGTGGATATCGACTGTCTTATGAGACACGCCAGGTGCTAATATTAAAAAACTCAATTAATAGTAATATTAAAAATGTTTAAAATTAAATTGATCCAACTAAAAAGTTTAGGACTAAATTAATATCAATGTAGTAGATTTATAACTTTTTATACTTTTTCCCATTGTTTACAAACTACCATCAACGAGAAAGCATCAATTAATAATTTTAGCTACAAGAGAAATTCTTCGGCGTTTCCCCCGACCAAATCAAGCAAGAAGCAAGTCACAGCTACATGACCCATTTTCACTAGGGAACGTGCCTCATGCGGCCACGTGCAACACGAAAACAAGGTGCTGCGCCTCGATTGGCGCCATCCCTAGATTTAGGCAAACATGTCCCTTTGTCATCGGTGCCCCCGTACATTCACCGTAGGAAAGTGAGCAGCTAGATCTTCATCAATAAATTTTTCAAGCATTGGTAGAACCAACCGTGACGAGGTAGCGAGAAAAATCAATGCGAGATAATGAAATTGATGGACCACGATTATGCACCTAGAGGAGGTGACCAAGTATTTCATGCTTCCATGGTGACGTTTTATGGCTAAGAGAATTGAATGGTTCTAGTGTACGAACAAAGGTGAAAATGCACCTAACCATGAGCAGTATGTTTGTATTAATTCTCTCATTTAACGTTGAGGTTGAGAGTTCAAATTCTCGCATTGTTAACATGTCTTAAGTGGGGGGTCATGGTATTGGAATCTTGTACTAACCTCTCTCCAGGTATAGTCTGTGGTCTCCGTTGGGCCTATTGGATTGAGGACAGTTGTGAGCACGTGTAAGGTGTGCCGGGTTGGATCCTAGATATTCAAAAAAAAAAAAAAAAAACAAAACAAAACAAAACAAAACAAAGGTGAAAATGCTACCAATGAGTGGCACCACGAGATTGCTCTAGAAAAGTCCCATGGAGAAAGATCGCCCAAAATAGATGCATGAATGATGAGATATGCACTTTCAAGGTTTTGCCCTCTAAAGCTTCTTGCAACTAAACAAATAATAGGAGACGTGCTTAGGCTTGATTCCTCCTTTGATTTCAAAATTTCCAAATGCCTACATCTCTCACCTTGACCAGTTGCCCCCTCTCCCCCTCCCAACCCCCCATGATAAAAATTTAATCTCTTGACATATCTAAATCATCAAATTCATCTATTTGCGACCTTTAAACTTCATAATTTATATATCACCGTATCTTTTACAGTATTTCATAAGAGCGGCAAATATCTACACTTGAATTCTCTCTCTTCATGATAAAAATTTAATCTCTTGGCACACCTAGACCTGATCAGATCCATCTATTTGCGACCTTTAAACTTCATAATTTATATATCACCATATCATGCACAGTTTTTCATAAGAGTGGCAAATATCTACACTTGAATTCGCAAACTATTTTATAGTTCCCTAAAATTCGGATGATATTTCAAAATCTAGCATCAAAGCAAAAAGTAAAAAATAAAAAATTGTCTTATTCATCGTAAAAGCATAAATAAACAGGGCCTCCACAAGGTCGGGGTCGAGGTGGAACTTTCTCCTCTTGTCCTCTAGGAAATTGCCATCTTCTCATCATGGTGGCCGGTGGAGGTGGCTTTACTGACTGTGGCTTCATGTGGTCATGTCTTCAAAGTCAAAAAACATCACATGGCCGGCCATTGCACCGCACCTTTTCCGCACCAAAATCTCTGACTCCCCGTTCCGAGTCTACTTCATCCCTGAAAATTCCCTAAAAAGTCTCAGGAGCCGACACTGCTTGAGCGAGTTTTCTTGCCCTTTCTATTTTTTTTGTTTTTGTTTTATGTGGCTGTGAAATTTCCCTCCTTTGCACTAGAGAAACTCGAATTGGTAGATTAGTTCAGGGTTGAACCCAAGAAACAAGACAGAACCAAAAGAGCGAGCCCAGAATCTGTCTGAACACTTCATAAAAAATGTGAAGCTCAAGAGAATGCTTGGCAACACCGACAAAGTGCTCGAGTGTTTGGTCGACAAACTAATCGATGGAAGCCTTTTAAGATAGCGATAGGAGCAGAAGGACGCTGAGCAATTAGTCGACAAAGTACGGTCGATCGACAAGAAGACTTGGTTTTAGTTAGCGAGGATGTCAACAATAAAAGGGTAGGTGCTGGGGCAAAGAGTCGGTCAGCGAGGTAGACCAACTCAATCAATAGGGGCAAAAACCAAAAAAGGAGCGGAATGTAATCGTCAAGTAATAGGGTCGATAATCTTGAATTTAGTAGCCATTTGTGAATAAATTCTTATAAAGTACTTACGTAACAAATGATTATGGGTATAAATGTAAGAGTTTTCCTTATGTGGATTACATTAATTGAGATTGTAATTATCATTTTACGATGTTAGTCTAATAAGGTAAGGTATAAGGTTTTCTTAATGGTCGAATATGGACCTGGCTTGTGTGGGGCGAGTTGGGCCCCGCCCGTGATAAGAGGGCTCGTCCAAAACTCTATAAATAGCGATAAGGTCCTTCCTCTAGCCCTCACCTTTTCAAAAATTCTCTCTCAACTCACATAAGGCAAGTCGTGAGTGGTGATCTCATCGAGCCAGGAACCGAGGGTCATAGAGGAGAAGATCTTCAACATCAAAGGTTCGGATTGTTGCTGTTTTACTCCAAGAACAATGAATTCCAAATCAGGTACACAAATTCTCGTCTTCAACCTTAGGATGTTCGAGTTTCTAGTTATGTCAATCTTGGGAAGCCATTTCGATGGCCTACAATAAATACCCAGATCATTTTTCTTTGTAAAGAAATATCAATCTATCCAAAAACACATGTTGTTCATTTTTATTTTCAATATATTTTACATCTCCTCTACCATTTACATTGCTGGCAATAGTTATTTCTAGTATCCATACCTTTAATTTCTTAATCTTCACATTTCTTTCCAAAAATCAACAAAGGACCATTCACAGTTAATATCTATTGAGTCATCCATATATCAAAAGGTGTTTCACCTTTTTCAATGAAACTGTGTTTTAGAAGATTTCCTCTCTAATTATACATTTTGTAAGCCGATGTATCAATCAAACTTGCCATTAAACAACTTGTATCATCAAAATTAGAGAATTCCAATTGTAGAATCTCTCTCTCTCTCTCTCTCTCTCTCTCTCTCTCTCTCTCTCTCAAAATCATCACAAAAGGTATGCACATGTTTTAGATCAGGTTTTTCTTCAATAAGTGTTTTTTCTAGTGTGCGGGGAAGAAAAATCAATCAATAATCCTCTTTTTATGATTGTAGATGTTTGATGTCATCTTTTCATCGTTCTGTTGATATTGTTAAGTGAAGTGGTAGGCATTTAAAAGTTTAATTTACAGTAAAAAATTGATTATATTTTGCACAATGCTATTCTTTTTTAGAGGACAATAACTGCAACTAAGATTGATTAAACTATAACATTTACTATGTTTATAGTATCTAGACAAATAAATAACGACAACGATATTACAATAATTAATTTAGTAAGATATTGGTTAGATTTGACATCCATGATTACATTAATCTCATATTCAATTAATTGGTTATTTCCCATGAATTAATTTATTTGCTACCTTTTGTATTATTTATAATTATAAGAAAAAACAAATAAAAAATCAAAAGAAAATGGCATCGTTTTGTCCACATCAAATCATGGACTACGATATATATAGATCGTTAATAATGATTGGACTGCCACATCAGAAATTTCAGGTGAGACTTGATTGGAGAACTTGATTACATTTTCACTCAAAAGTTTATGATTATATTGGTTCATGATTGAACTTAAATCTGTATAATACATTTAAAACTAGTTGTGAAATTCTCCCCATACCTTTGAAGTCATGACATTCCTCATTTTGATAAAAAATTTTCAGCTTGCGATGATGAATAAAAACTTCAATTCAAGTGCAACACACGTGTCTCTTAACAGCAGTCAACAAACTTGGAACATATAAGTAGAAATGGTTGTTTTTGTGTTTGGCGATGGAGAAAGAGGATGCCACGCTTTCCTACACGACAGTTTCAACAATCCAAGGTAACGCAAAGTTCAAATGACTTTTTGAGGAAATGTGGTTGACATGACTTTGTTAAAAACAAGGAAAACAAAAGAAATTACCAGGAGAAATCAAGTTTGAGAAATCTTTATGATCCTACATTGGACTTGGACCATTCGGTTGACATTGCTAGCTTAAAGGGCCCGGGTCCATATCAATTGGCATCAAAAGCCATCCATCGTTTTTTACCCAGTTGCAAATCGAGTGGCGTGGGCGTGGGATTCCGAGAGTGGACAATGGAGAGTGCCCGCAATGTAATTTTCAAAGATCATACCTTGGTGATTATAAAGCATTCAGCCCAGTATCAAGCCAGTGTCGGCCCGTCCATTGGATATGTTGATTTATGTCGAGCCCACCATTCTCATTTCCAAAATTACGAGTTCTCAAGCCCAAAGGAAAAAGGGTTTCACTTCCCTCTCTCTTTGACCTCGTCTACGTAAGCATGCAATGTCAAAAGAGAGAACATCACAGTGAACAAGATGGATGATTTGGACTTGAAGAAATAGGTATACAACGAGTGTCATTTCACTTTCCACACCGCATAAAGTGCACTCCCGATGCGTGGAGGTCACTCTTGTGGGAATTCTAAAAGAGCGGGGATAATCGGTGTTGCTTCTGGAGAACAACGGACGCGCCAATGCTTGAGAAAAGCACGGATCAATCTCTTCAAGAAGACCTTCATCTTTATCTTATCAGGATCGATGAGGAATTATTCCGATTTTGGAGGACATAATGCCGAGGTTACCATTCCTTTTTCTTTTGGGTCGCTCCGTGCATTTATGGGCTTCAATTATTCCGCTTGTTGTGATCCTAAACGTGCCATGATCGATGCGGGAGTTTTCTTTAAGGCCGGCAAAATTCGGTTTGCCAAGGGTTAGACGTGAAAACCGAAAGAAAGACAATCAAATGTAAGTAAACAAAGTTGCGTGCGTGTATATATTACACAAAACATAAGAAAGAAGAAGCAAAGAGGACAATCAAATTTTTACGTGGAAAACAATTTCAAAATCCGAAAGGGAAAAATAACTGTGCCACACTAAACAATCTTTTCACCATGAATACTAGTAGTGAGTCACAATTACAAGAAATATTACCTCAATATATAACAGGAGTTTAGGACGGACAAAATTATGGTGGAAAGTATATTTCTTCCCTCAACAACAATACTTTTCTCTATTAAACTCTACAGCTCCATTAATCTCTCATTTCAGGGTGGATCTTCAAAACAACGACAATAGTCTCTCATAGTCTCCAAATAATCTTTATAAGCCAATTGTCCTAATATGGTGGTAGCCCTTAATCAGTAATCATGGAGGCCAACTAAGCTAATACTTGGTCTCAGTTTTCAGTGGCCACGCCCTTAATTTAACATATCTGCTGGATTTTCTACACAAATGAGCATCTTCAATGATAGTGTCTCATCATCTTTTAGTACACAAATATGATGATACCTAACCAACTGTCCTGTCTTTGAATGCATTACTAGATTCTTTGCAAGATAAATAATACTAAATTTATCACTAAAAAGAACATTGCTATCCTGCTCCTTCCCTATTTCCTTAAAAAAATTCTTCAACCAAATCATGACCTTGCCAATTTTAGATATGGTAACGTACTCTGATTTTAAGGATTGAGAGGAAAAAACACTTTTCAAATTTAGACATCCAATTGACTCTAGATAAAAACATTACCCAAAGGTGCTCTTTCCTTTGTTTATGTCACCATCGAGATGTGCATCGATAAAGCATTGTAAAGTCACGCTATTTTATTACAAAACAAAGTGTCATACCTAAAGTGCCTTTTAAGTATCTTAATAGCCATTTTACAATTTCACAGTATTATACCTCAAATTGCCAATAGCTAACAATAAGGCACCTTCACCATATGCTCCCGCTTGCCACTTGTCTTTGGTGATTGTTCCTTCAAAAGCTTGAAGTGACTTCGTAAGGGAGTGCTTCTAGGCTTTGCATTCTAAACTCTAAATATATCTGACACCTTCTTAGTGTACTTTTATTGAGACAATTTTAGAGTTCTTTTTTTTTTTTTATCTATCTCATGTGTTCCTCTTCCCAACAATCTGATTTGGTGCTCCCAAGTCGTTCATTCTAAATTCCTTTGACAATTGTTGTTCTAATATATTTATTTCATTCATGTTAGATCCCACAACAAGTATATCATCTACATACAACAACAAAATGATATAGATCACTAATTATTTTGAAATAACAATAGTGGTCTATTTCATATTTAATGAACCCATTAGCACACATAAAGGTATCGATTTTTTTGTACCACTATCTAGAATTTTGTTTCAGTCTATACAAACTCTTCTTCAGCTTGCAGATATTGTTTTCTTTTCCGGAAACTTGAAACCTTCTTATTATACAGTCCAGATACCATCTTCTAAATTGCCATGGAGGAATGCAATATTTACATCAAACTAGTTTAGCTATAAATTCTCAATAGAACAATACTCAACACTACCCTAATAGTAGTTAACTTCACAACTAGAGAAAATGTCTTTGTAAGTCAATTCCTTTCATTTGCTGAAAACTTTACTAACATCGTTTTGTACCTCTTGTTGCCATCATATTCCTCTTTGACCATATGCAATTCACTAGTTATGGATTGCCTTCTTCCCATTTTGTAATCGAGTTAGACTCGATTTTTGTTTTTCTATAGTCAATCCAACTCATCATGCATTCCTAGCTCCCACTTAATAGAATTTTAACCCACCTTGCTTTTGAAGAATATTTAGATTCACCGGCATCGATTAAAAGCAATTAATGCAATGGTGGAGAATAACTCTATATAAGCTAGATCTTCTTAAAGTCAATTTAGATGTAGGTGGTTCTTGTTATGGCTCTTGTTATGGTTAGTGTTTAGAGTCTATGACAACAATCTCAAAATTCCTAAATGAAATGCTCTCAGAAACCCTCTCCAATCTAATCTCTCTAATCTCCTATGTTGGTTTCTACGCACAAGATTTTACCATAGATTTGTCCTTGTACAACATGTTTTCATTTAATGTAACATCATCATCTTTTATAATTTTTTCTATTTCGTTCATCCCAAAAGTGATAGCAAAAATACTCAGAACCATATGTTGTGAAAAAAATTGTTTCCAACCTTTGCATCAAACTTGTCTTTAATAATCAATGTGCATATATAAAACACCACAAACATCTTTTGGATGTGAGAGACTCACCTTCTTTCCAATTCTTTATTCTTCTAGTAGCTTGAGATCAAATGGAAATGAAGGTCCTTTGACGATTAGAAATGTTCCCGTATTAATTGCATTTATCCAAAACATCATGGGTAATCCTGTGTACATCCTCATGCTTTTTGCACACTCATTCCGAGTTCTATTCATCCTCTCAGCAACTCTGTTTTGTTGTAGTATGTTAAAAATTATTCTTGTCATTTTGATTCCGTTATCCACATAAAACTCTTTGAACTCCTTATTATGATACTTATCACTATTGCCAAACCTTAATTATTTAATCTTTATCAGTTTCATTTTCCACTCTAGCTTTCCATTTTTTAGAAGTAGCAAAACATCATATTTATTTTTAAGAAAATAAATTCTTATCGTCGTGGTGGAGTCATTAATGAACATGAGGTAATAGCATGAGCCTTTAAGGAAATGCAAATGAGCTCACCAACTCTAACTTCCTTTATATAGTTATCTTCCAATCTTCAAAAAACTGACATATTTTTGTTTGCCTAGAATGTAATCCTCACATAGACTAATATCTTTGTACTTTAGATCAAGAAGTTTTACCTTTGATGCTAATACCTTTATCCTCTTTTGGCTCATATGTCCAAGCTTATGATGTCACAATTTGGAATTAATTTCTAAATCAATAAGTATTACTATTTCTCTACTACTTTCAGTTACATTCAGTGTTCTCAACATTGCTTCCCCTGCTACAATTATAGCACCTTTAACAATCTTTCACTATTAGTCTTCAAAAATAGTTTTGTAACTCGTACTATCTAATTGACTGATAGAGATCAAATATTTTCAAAGGTTAGAAACATAGTTGACATTATGCAACTTCCAATAAGACCCGTTGGTAATCAATATGTGAACATCACTATTCCCCATAACATCTAAAGGTACATCAATAGTAAGATTTCCCAATTCCCGACAGCAAAATTACACATTAATTTTTTGTATAAAGTTGAGTGAAATGACACACCCAAGTTTAGAATCAAAATTCAATCAAACTGTCAACACTTATATTTAAGGCATTATGGACAAGTGTCTTTTCAAGGGTTGTATTCACAGATTTCTCATCCTCTTGGCTTCGATCTTGATGCTGAATTTTCTTGTTTGGAGTACTATGATCTCATTTTAGATGGCCTTTTATTTGCAATTCTAGCAAATTATTTCACCATGAGATCTCAATTTGTTTCTCTTTATGGATCTTGGTCTATTGTAGTTTTGCATCTGACCTTATTGATTGCTTTTCCCACTACCTTCAGTACTCAAAGGCAATATCCTAAGGTTCACCCAATTGTCTTTGGCAAACATCCGTGCCAAGTATAAAATATCAAATCTCTTGAAGCTTCAACCTCTTCTAGCCAGATAAACTGCTCATTGCAGCCATGGTTGCACTCCAACTTTCTAGTAGAGAAAATAAAAGAATCAAAGCTTTTACCTCTTCGTTGAATTTAATTTCCATTGAACTCGACACCAAGTCATAATCATGTTAAATTTGTTAATGTGATTCGTCATGAGAGCACTTTCGTCAATCTTCGATTGAAAAGATGACACGTCAAATATTCCTTATTTAACATAAAGTGTTTCTTGTACATGTTGGACAAAGCCCTTATCATATATGCCATTATAATCTCGTCAGCAATGCTAAAGGCAATGGTCAGTCCAACATGAGACGAATCATGCCTACAGATTGCTGATCTAACAATATCCGACGTTCTTTTTTGAACGTATTTGGTTTCTCTAGTGCAGGTTGATGGATTTTGATTTTCTTTTCTTTTGTTGGGCCTAATTTGGCCTGATGGGCCCAAAGGCTCGGCCCATGGGTTTAGGGCCCATGGAAGAGAATAGTATAAAAGAAAAAGAAAAAGAGTGAAAAGGTACTTTTTTTGTTTTTTCTCTGGACGTGTACGCATCTCTCTCCATCTTTCACCGTACGACGCTTTCTCCCCTTTTGAAGAACAGTGACCAAATTTCTCCTCCAATTGCAACGTCGGGTGTTTAGTCGGTGGAAATAAGGTGCGTTCGTCCTTGTGATGCACTTTTGATTGGTGATTCGTGATTGGGTGTCAGGGCTTTTTCTTCCGTTGCATTTTCTCCTCCTTTTTGGGTTCGTTTTTGTGACGAAACGACCGTTTTGGGAATCCTGTTTCCCGAATCCAAACCCTTCATTGGTATCAGAGCCATCTTAATCATGTTTCCCTTTCTTTATTTGAGTTTATAATCGAGTTTTACATGCCTGTTTTTGTTTAACATGATTAATGATCAAATTAAGAGAAATTTACCCCGACGCGGTTCTGTTTCCCATATTTTTTTGGTTTTCCATACATCGTTTCGTAATTCTAATTGTTTGGGGTTGTAGTACTCGTTGAGATGAGAATTTGGAGTGGTCGTACGTTGCCGGAAGCCGCCGGACGCGCCACCACGCGCAGCCGATGCGTTCGGCTCCGTCGGCGTGTGCAATGCACGCGCCAAGACGGTTCCCAGGCGCATGCGCCGCACGCGCGCGCGGTTGAAACCGCACCCGCGCGCGGCAACTGCCCGCGCGTGCAAGGCACGCGCCGGATGACGTCACCGTGACGTCAGCCGGCGGTTGCCCGCGCACGCGCTGGGCTCGTGCCGGTCGGTTCGCCCGACCGGCCTAACCGGTCCGATCGGCCCACCCGGCCCGACCGGCCGATTCGACCAGCCGGCCCGACCGGCTACCCGACCCGGCCCGACCCGTTGACCGTTGACTCGTCCGTTGATCGAGACCGTTGACCGTTGACTGCAAAAAAAAAAAAAAAAAAAAAAAAAAAAGGAATTTGTTTCTTTTCTAATTATGCCTATGTGGGTTATAAGTAATCCATTTTTATTCTGCATTTGTTGCATGAATCATGGAAAATTATGTATTTTCCCTTATGTTTATTATGGATTATAAGTGATCCATTTTTTCATGTTCTGCATTTGTTGTAGGAACTATGATGCGCTATGCACGGATACCTGAATACCCAAGTACGGACGAAGGACGTGCAAGACTTAAAAGACTGCTGACAGAGTTAGATAATTATCAGTGGCATGACGGTGATTTAGTATCACATGTGATCAGGGTCAATCGGATGATACAGGAAATCATCTGGAATGGTTATCTTATGCCGGATTTTGAGAAGGTGTCGACCTTCAAGAACACTCTTTCACCTGAAGGGCAAGCAGTGTTAGATCGGCTATGGGAGGTCAACGTGGTCCCGGGTTATAGGAGGCTGGTAGAAGATTTTGTGAGAGAGTACTATAGGATTGAGCTAATCAAAACTTCAACCCTTAGTATGAGTGCTACGTGGCGCAAAATGAATGCGCCTTGGAGACGGCATGAGAGCTCTCCAAAAGTTTTTCCATGGTTGGCAAATGTGCCTTCAGTTTTCTTAGATTTTTTAACTGATAGATTAGCAGGGACTTTCCCTATTTATTTCTTAAATTAGTTTGAGATGTTTTGGGTATATACATATCTCTTTCCATGTTGATATTTTTCCTTTGTCTAAATATATTACTTAGTGTAATGGATATGTTGTATTATGTGAAAGCGTTATTATACTATTGAATGTCAGATATTTTATGCTTTCTGTTATTGCTAATTGATGTGGATAGTTCATGGAAGTTTTTGTAACTTCATAGAATTTATTTTGCATAAGACAATTATATTAATGATAGTTTTAAGTCAGGATTTTTGGAGGATGATTAGAAACATAGTGACCTTTTGATTCTGAAACCTTACTTAAAATTATTCATTAATATGATGGGTCTATGCGAAGTGGATGCATAAATGATAGGCATTAATTATTCGTGCATATGTCTGATGTGTTCGATCAATGGTTTCAGCAAGTAAGAAAGTAATTGCTGATTTGAACGGCAACAATTGTGAAATATTGAATATGAAGATTCAATATGTGCTGGAAAAGCCGAAGCACTAGAAGCTCTTGACCATGTTATGGAAGATCTTGAGGATACTGTAAGCCACCTTGAGCTAGTGGAGGACCACCTAACGGCATTTGAGCCGAAAGCAGATATTTGCAATGCTGGTTCTAGCTCAGAAAGGGCTTTGAGCTATAAGCGCAAGCGTATTGATTCGTTCAATATGTGGTCATGCAAAGGATCAAGTCCTCCTTACAAGAAACCAAGAGTTAACCAACACAAGAGAGGAAAACGTCCTCAAGTGAAGAAAAAGTCAAGGGTAAGGTGTTACAATTGTGACAAGAAGGGTCACTATGCTCGCAACCTGCCGTGAGCCGAAAAGGTAAACACCTCTTGTACATTTGAGAACTTTGCTTATGTGTCAAGTTCTGTATTGTTGGCTGAATCCAATCCTTTGTGGATTGTAGATTCAGGAGCAAAGAACCATGTAGCAAAGGATAGAGGATCCTTTGTGGAATTCCGACGAATACCAACCGGAACTAAGTGGATCTATGTGAGAAACGACTCCGTAGCTGAAGTAAAAGGAATTGGCACCTGCCAACTGAACATGCGTGATGGACGCACTTTGATCCTACATGATGTAATGTATGCTCCGGAGATTCGTCGGAATCTAGTGTCTGTTTTAGTGTTGGTTAAACTAGGTTTTAATATGAACTTCCATTATAGAGGCGTGGATTTATTTTTGGAAACAAATTTCTATGGTCGTGGCTATTTTCTGGATGGTTTTATTGTTTTAGACATTGACTATGTTAATGCAAATGTTTGTTATTCCCTTATCACGTCTCCTAATTCATATGACAATGATGTGAATGTGTGGCATGCTAAACTTGGTCATATTGGCCAACAACGAATGAATAGGCTAGCCAAAGAGGGCTTGTTGGGCAATATTGAAAAAGTCGATTTGCCCATATGTGAGCATTGCCTAGCAGGGAAAACAACAAGGAAACCATTTGGAAAAGGTAAAAGAGCTGAATTTCCTCAGCATTTAATCCATTCTGACATCTGTGGTCCAATGAATGTGAGAGGAAGGCATGGGGCTATTTATTTCATCACTTTTATAGATGATTATACTCGATTCGGATATGTCTATTTGATTTCTCATAAATCTGAAGTATTAAGTTGTTTCAAAAGATTTATGGCCTTGGTAGAGAATCAATTAGATAGGAAAATAAAAGCATTGAGATCTGATCGAGGTCGAGAATATTCATCTGATGAGTTCAGAAAATTATGTGATGAAAGAGGAATAGAAAGACAGTTGTCTATTCCATATACTCCTCAACAAAATGGTGTTGCAGAGAGAAGAAACATAACTCTACTGGAAATGGTTAGGTCCATGATGGCACATGCTAACTTACCTATCACCTTTTGGAGTGATGCATAATTAACAACTGCCTATGTACTTAACCGGGTGCCTTCCAAATCAGTTACCTCCATTCCATATCAGTTATGGACAGGTAGAAAATCAGATTTAGATTTTCTTAAGCCATGGGGTTGCGCTGCTTATACCCATGAGCCCTCTCATAAGTTTGGGAAATTAGGTCCCAGAGGAAAGAAGAATATTTTCATAAGATACTCTGAACACTCAAAAGGATATGTGTTCCTAGGTGAGCAGGAAAGTGGGAGTGTAACTGAATTTGAATCACGGGATGTCACATTCTTAGAGGATGAGTTTCCTAAGAAGGGCGAAATAGGTGAAGATTACTCCTTATTTGAAACCATGGATCAAGATTATGATATTAGTGGAGTTCGTCCAAGTGGAAGTAATGTGAGAAGTGATGAATTGCATACAACTGATTCTCAATTACAACCACATGATGAGACGACATCGTCATTATCTAATCCTAGTGGGAGCATAATGGGAAATGATGTGCTAAGTGGACAATCTCCTATACGGCGAAAAAGTCGCAAAAGTATTCCCCGTCGACGTTTTGACATTGAAAGGGAAACTTTTATGATTGCCCCACAAGATGAGAATGAGTCAAGAAATATATATGAGGCTCTAAGTTGCCCTAGTAAAGAAAAATGGATAGATGCAATGGGAGAGGAAATGGAGTCAATGAAGTCAAACCATGTTTGGGAACTGGTTGATCTTCCAAAGGGACGCAAAGCTATTGGGAACAAGTGGGTTCTCAAAATAAAGCGTAAAGCTGATGGCTCGATAGAAAGATATAAAGCTCGCCTTGTGGCGAAAGGCTATAATCAACAGGAATGAATTGATTATGAGGAAACATTTTTTCCCTGTTGTGAGA
Organism: Eucalyptus erythrocorys; assembly: GCA_014182555.1. Lineage (NCBI taxonomy): Eukaryota > Viridiplantae > Streptophyta > Magnoliopsida > Myrtales > Myrtaceae > Eucalyptus > Eucalyptus erythrocorys. Next base: position 31,059,993 of record CM024601.1, on the reverse strand, counting down.
TTCACCTCAATTCGCATTATTCTGGCAATAGTGACAAGTATGAATCTTGAATTACATCAAATGGATGTAAAGACTGCTTTTCTCAATGGAGAATTAGATGAGGAAATATATATGAAACAACCTGTTGGTTTCATTATGAAAGGCCAAGAAGGAAAAGTATGTCGACTTTTGAAATCGATATATGGCCTTAAGCAGTCGTCAAGACAGTGGTATATACGTTTTCATAATGCTATGATGGCATATAATTTTACAATGATTGATGAGGATCATTGTATATATATCAAAAGATCCAAAGATCAATTTGTGATCATATCATTATATGTTGATGATATATTAATTGCCGGAAGTAATATGGAGTTAGTTAATACCATCAAAAGTTGGTTATCTTCTAATTTTGAGATGAAGGATATGGGTGAGGCTGCATACATACTTGGAGTTAAGATTTCAAGAGATCGTTTGAAGAGATCATTATCTCTTTCGCAAGAAACATATATAAGTAAAGTTCTTGAATGATTTCGTATGCAAGATTGTAAACCCATAGACACTCCTATTGCAAAAGGTGAAGAATTGAGCCATAGACTGTGTCCAAGGACTCCACAAGAGAAGGAACAAATAAAGCATGTTCCTTATGCTAGTACTGTTGGGAGCTTGATGTACGCTATGTTGTGTACAAGACCTGACATATGCTTTGCAGTTGGAATGGTGAGTAGATACCAATCCAATCCAGGTCAAGCACATTGGAAAGCCGTTAAGAGAATACTTAGGTATCTAAAGGGCGCTGATTATATACCGAGTTATCAAGGAAAGGATCTCGCGACTCGAAGGCTATTTAGACACAAGTTGAGGAGGAGATTTAGATGAAAGGAAATCTACCTCTATTTTTGTTTTTGTTTCGAATAATGGCGCCATGTGTTGGTGCGGCAAGAAACAAACGTGTATAGCCTTGTCCACGATGGAAGCTAAGTTCGTGGCATTAGCAGCAGTGGGACAAGAAGCAGTTTGGCTTAAGAGATTTTTGGATCATTTAGGTGTTATTGAGAAAGCTGCAAATCCATTATTGGTTAACTGTGATAGCCAAGCAGCTATAGCATACACCAAAGATCTAAAGTATCATGGCAAGACCAAACATATAGATACCAAGTATAACTTTGTCAAAGATATAGTTGCACGAAAGGATGTGAACTTACAGTACATATTTACGCATAGAATGGTTGCAGATCCTATGACAAAGCCAACACCTAGAGATGTGTTTTTGTGGTCATGAGAAATCTCTAGGATTGCGTAGAGTCTGATGTACTGGATATTTTAATTTCCTTGAGTTGTTCACATTTATGAAATTGTGTTTTTCATCATTAATGCCTATGAATCTTTGTTTGATCTTTATGCATCTTAATGCTCAGTGCATTATATTGAGTTGAGAAAGTATGTCGGACAGATAAGAGATTAGCCCACTCACACGGGTAATCGCCTCTATTTACTTGTGTGATAAATAGAGATGAGACGGTTTTTAAGCTTATTATCTAGGTGATAATTGAGAGCTCAAGCTTAAAATATATATGTCGCATTAACTAAGTGTTAAGATGAGGACATGATAAATACTATGTCCGAAAGTAAAATAACCCACATATTTTACTTTATCCGTCTAAGATGCCGATGTGAGTTCGATGAATTAAGTGAATGAGTAGATAGGTGAACTCAAGTTAGACATTGGGTATGTCTGAACTATCATCTGTACGGTATTGAAGGAATAGACATACGCTCCATGGGAAAGGAGTTAATACCGTAATACACATTTCATACTGCGTATGCATGAGACGACCAATAAGAGTGACAAAAGTTTTGATCTCAACTTTTATGCCGTGTGAGACTCTTGAGGGAAATGAGTTCCTCAATTTTAGTCCCCTTAGGACTCTTACTTATTCTCAAGATTTCTATTTAGTGTTTGCTATCTTAGGATGTTGCCAATGGTCATGAGTTGATTCGATCTAATGGGACATTTCTAGAAAAGCAAGCTGGACTGAAATTGAGAGTTTGAAGGAAAGAGGAAGATCGGATTTGGAGAATCACATTGTAGTTTTGTATTCACAGGTCGACCAATTATGACTGTCTTTGGGATAATCATAATTGTGAATGCAATATATATCATTGTTAAAAAGAGATCAAGAGAGATGTAAATGTGATCGATCGATCTAGGGTACTGCATACTAAATCTACTCAAAGCGTGTTGCCCATTATGAGCTGTTATATATTCCTAACAGATGTATGGCAATGAGCTCTCAAAGTATGCCGGTCGCACGGACTATTCATCGTATGAATGTTGCAATGAGGAAAAGGGGATCGCATTCGGCCCACCATGACAAGTGGGAGATGCATATAATGGATTCTTCTTTGATGAGCCGAGTAAGGCTTGTCCGCCCATGTTGGTTTTGGTCCACCATGTGCGAGTGGGAGATGATGGATTTTGATTTTCTTTTCTTTTTGTTGGGCCTAATTTGGCCCGATGGGCCAAAGGCTCGGCCCATGGGTTTAGGGCCCATGGAAGAGAATAGTATAAAAGAAAAAGAAAAAGAGTGAAAAGGTACTTTTTTGTTTTTTCTCTGGACGTGTACGCATCTCTCTCCATCTTTCACCGTACGACGCTTTCTCCCCTTTTGAAGAACAGTGACCAAATTTCTCCTCCAATTGCAACGTCGGGTGTTTAGTCGGTGGAAATAAGGTGCGTTCATCCTTGTGATGCACTTTTGATTGGTGATTCGTGATTGGGTGTCAGGGCTTTTTCTTCCGCTGCGTTTTCTTCTCCTTTTTGGGTTCGTTTTTGTGACGAAACGACCGTTTTGGGAATCCTGTTTCCCGAATCCAAACCCTTCACAGGTTCTTGTGATACCAAGGATTCTCGAACTGCATCTTTTAGAAACCAAATCCTTGCTGTCGAACCCATTGATCTCCGCATTCTCTTCGTCTATCGACATTGCTCCCAGTGTTCCACTGAACCAGGCTCTAATACGCTTTTTTTAGGAACATGAAAAATGAAACGTGATTTTTTATGTAGAAAACCTTATTAGAATTAGAAAGGGGAAAACTATGGTGCCACACTACACAATCTTTCTAGCGTATCGGTATGATATCAATTTAAAATTATAAGAGATATCACTTTACAATTATAAGAGATATCACTTTGATATACAATAAATTTTTATAGCAAATAGTAATTGCAATAGTAATGTGAAGAAAAGCACCAAAAAAGTCTGAAATCTATTATGCTAGTGTGAATTCATTCCTAAACATTTTAGCTATGCCAATTTAGTTTTAAACATTTTCACAGTATGCCAATTGAGTCCATCCGGCTAATTCAGATAGGAAATTATTGATGTGGACATTGATGATCCCACGTGGCATGGCCCACGTGGATATGGACACTTTTTGATAATTATTGTCCTTTTTTTTTTCCTTTTTTATTCTAGCAACCCTTGCTAGCTCTTGGCGAGCATGTCACGGCCCTCGTCGGCTCTAGGAAAGGGCCCCAACACCCTTGCAGGTTACTAGGCAAGGGCTTGTGGCCCTCATTATGGCCAGTGAGGGCCCGGGTGAGGCCCGCGACGCCTTTGTCAACTGCATAGTCCCTCCCCCATATCTGGGCTAGGGGAGGGCATCTCGGCCCTCGCCTAATCTAAGTGAGGTCAAAACACCTAGATTTAGAGAGGGTGTCTAACCCTTGCATGTGGTTAGCAAGGGCATCCTGTGGCTAGCAAGGGTCAACTAATGATCCATGCTGAACCTTAATCTCCCCCCCAAAAAAAGGAAACCAAAAAAATTACTCAAAATTTTATGTATTAAAAAAATGTTCACATTAACCACCGCCCTCAGCGGCGCAGCTGGCTCGGGCTCTCTCCCCCTAACGCAAGGGGAGGAGTTCGAATCCCAAAGGCGTCGTCAGGAATTCTTACCTGGAGTACTATGGTAGTGGGTCTTGCAGTCGCTCCTCCAGGGTTTATTCCCTCTGTACCCTGTCGGGCCGTCCGCGTTGGTCAGAGTGCGGGGTTCCCTGGATTACCAAAAAAAAAAAATGTTCACATTAATGCTGGTCATGCCATGTTGGATGGTTGGCATTTACGTCGGCAATTTTCAACCTAAATTGGTTGCATTGACTCAATTGACAAAAAAAAAAAAAAAAAATTATGATTAAATTGATACAATTAAAATATTTAAGACCAAATTAGGATGAGTGTCATAGGCTTAGTACTTTGTTTGTACTTTTCCTCAATTATATGCATACCCGTAGTAACAGTGCTTTTCTCTATTAGACTTCACAAAATCAGTACACATATAGCGACAATTTTAGCATATTCTGGATTCAACCCTAAATTGCATGAAATAATATCACGAAGTACAACGTTGCAAGGGGTAGCATTCACATTCAGACGAGAAGTTGACAGAACTGCATAGTGTCAAACTTGGCTGAGTAGGAAACGTGCAGTTCCGCACGGAGCCATGAACTACCTGCTAAAAAGGTAACTCGGATGTTTTCGCATGCCCGTGAGCCCTCTGTATTTTCTCACTCGGACCCAGCATTAAAGAGATGGTCAGTCATTTTCTTGATGTGCCTTTTGATCGAGTGGCTCTGCTTAGCTTTAGCCATCTGAAATCCAGCCGGATAGTACGTAGACCTACTAAGAAGAGAATGTGGTATTGAATTGCCCTAATGGTGTTTCTGTTACATTTACAAACACAAAGTAGGGAAAATAAAATCGTGTAATCTAACATTGTACCAGAACCGAGTCAAATTGCTCTCCACTTAGAAATTCATTCATTGGCATTTGTTCATCTTATTTTTCGTTCTTCGACATTAAATATAGTCAATGTCAAAAGAATTAGATAAGTTAGGGAAATTTTGTTTGAATTTCCTTTGTTCTTGGTGAGTCCTGTTTACCTGAAGCGGTTGGAGCGGATGAGATACCTTTGTAAGGATGTCTATTGAATTTTACTAAGATGCAAAATGCTTCTTGTGAAAGCTTTGCAATACACATTTGGTTGTATAATGTGCATGAGACAAGTTGGTAGAGAATTTATGCTACTAAACGATTGCGCGTGCTCGTATACTTAGGTGATTATCTGTCTCTTTCGACTTTTGAAGAGGATAACTCTTTAACAGATCCCTGATGTTATGATCTTATCCTTGTCCACCAATTTTAAGTGAATGTTGACTCCAATGGGCACTCTTTTTACCATAAGAGTCAAACGCACCCCCGTCAAAATACTTAAGCTAAAACTACTTTAGACTATTTTAGGTCTGTGAGCCCATTGTTGCGACACAAAGTGGCTATAGGCACCCCCACCACCTAGAATTGACTGGTCATTCATCGTGGGTCGCACTAGCATGATGTTGGAACTAAAATACTTTTAATGGCAATTGGACATTTTCTCCAAAAAAAAAAAGGAGGTGCCAACTTTCACCCTTGGAGCAAGTTTATCACCAATTTCAAGTGTCAAATGAAAATGCCCTAACTTTCTAATTTGTCTCCAATTAACAAGACCCCAACTTTTACTTGAATGACAAATTTGATTATCGTTAAACTTTGCTTACGTGGTGTCCAATTAGCCAAAAGAAGGATGATGTGGTCAATGATGATTGCTACGTCTCCGACATATCGAAGACTCAATTCAATTTATATGATGTCGTGCTACTCATTTTAATCATATTGAGAGAGAGATATCCTAGTTGCGATTTCAATTTGGGGGTTAGGGTTCTTAAGCTCGATTTGGGGCCTTGGTGAGCAAATCAGCCAGTTTTGTCCACGTCATCCACCTGCTTCCTGCTTGAAGAAATTATGCATCTTCCCTTTTACACTTTGATTTCAATTTTGTAACGTAAGCTCTGTTCATTTTTCATTTTCCATACTGTAAAGGTTTGCCCATATCAACACCCAAATCCCCCAAATGGAGCGCCCATGTCTCTCTCTCTCAATTTGATGGAATCGAGCCCCAAAATCGGAGCCCTAAAAATCTCCTTTGGACGAATTAAAAGCCCCAAATCTCTAGTTGCGATTTCAGTTTGGGGAAGGTTAGGGTTCTTAAGCTCGATTTGGGGCCTTGTTTCTTGAGCTAAAATAGAGCAAATCAGCCAGTTTAGTCCACGTCATCCACCCGCTTCCTGCTTGAAGAAATTACGCATCTTCCCTTTTACATTTTGATTCCGATTTTGTAACGTAAGCTCTGTTCATTTTTCATTTTCCATGGTGTCGGGGTTTGCCCATATCAACACCCAAATCCCCAAATGGAGCGCCCTTCTCTCTCTCTCTCTCTCTCTCTCTCTCTCTCTCTCAATTTCATGGAATCGAGCCCAAAAATCGAAGCCCTAAAAATCTCTCATGGACGAATTTTTTTTTTTTTTTGGTCGAAAGAGAGATCTATATTAAAACTTCATAGTCAGTCCTTACAAGGGAAAATGACCTCGTATAGGTCGGAGCTTAGAATTGAAAATAAAGCAGCTAGGGGTGTAATCCACCAGGATAGAGGGAGCCGGTGATTTCGATGTTGTTTTGCAACCCAATCCGCCGCTGCATTTGCTTCTCGAAGGCAATGGCTCAGTAAAATGGGGGAGCTTTGGGCTAAAATGGATTGACAGGTGGAGACGGCCGTTTTAATATCCCAAGGGACCAAAGCCCGGCCTATGAGCGAGTGTACTGCTATTGAACTGTCACTTTCAACCACCCACGAAGCCGATGGAGTTCCTAGATCCGCCACGTGTCGAGATCGCAAGTCTTCTATAAAAAGGACTCCAAGCCGGATGGCTTCAATTTCGGCCGCGTTTGATGACGAAGCCCTAGTAGAGGAAGCGAAACCCTCGCGGACCCTTCCAGACGCGTCTCTCACGACTCCGGCCACCGAACAGAGGTGTTCTCCTTCATGCCAGGCCGCATCTACGTTGATTTTGAAGGAAGGAGGTGGAGGGGGTTGCCATCTGGAGAGGGGATGCGAGATAACTCGAGCGGGGGTTTTCTCCTTTGGGTTAAGTCTCACATCGTCGATTTTTCCTTTCTGTTTGTCAAGTCTTACGATTTTCTCTGTTCTTAAGGTCAGAGGAGTAAGAGTTGCTAACCTGGTGGTGGGATGTGGCTGATCCAGCAGGTCCATCTGGTTCGGAGGGGGTTTTCGCCCAACACAGGGGGTGTTTTGCTCCGGCCGGTGATGGCTCCTTGGGCGTCCTCGTTGATCCTCTGGGAGTCCAGTGACAGAACAGAGATCTGGAGTCACCATGGACGAGGCTCGAGGGTTTGTTGCTGGTGCGGTGGCTCCCGATCTACCATTATAGGCTTAATGGTGCTTCGGCTCAGAGGTAGGGTGACTCTTTTTCAGGTCCGAGGAGCAGTAAGTGTCCGAACATGGGATTTGAGTTGCTGCTTTCTGTCGAGGCCTGAAATTCACGTGATTTGCCACAGGAAACCAAGAGGAGGAGTGTGGATCTGGGATTTCCAGGGGCAGGGACAACTCTGTGGTCTTTCGGTGGGCAGAACGGAGATCTGGAGTCACCATGGACGAGGCTCAAGGGTTTGTTGCTGGTGCGGTGGCTCCCGATCTGCCATTATAGGCTTGATGGTGCATCGGCTCAAAGGTAGGGTGACTCTTTTTCTAGTCCGAGGAGCAATAAGTGTCCGAACAGGGGATTTGAGTTGCTGCTTTCTGTCGAGGCCTGAAATTCACGTGATTTGCCATAGGAAACCGAGAGGAGGAGTGTGGATTTGGGATTTCCAGGGGCGGGGACAACTCTGTGGTCTTTCGGTGGGCGTTTGATCCCAATCTCTTACAAGGAGGCTGAGTGACTAGAGGTGAGGGCGGTTCCAAGGTGACCCGGTGGTTGCAGATCTGCGGATATGGTGTTCTTGAAACCCCAGATCTAGAATGTTGCTGTTTGAGTGGGGGAGTGGTATTGTGCACAGGTATATGTTCTGTTGTGCTTTGAACAGATACTAGGTTAGGTATGGGGTGATCGGTTTGATTCCATTTATCTGTATTGATCCCTTGGTGATGTTCAAATGCGAGGTTGACTATGAGTTTGGGTTTAGGAGGCCGATGATTGAAGATCCAGTCGTTCCTCGCCTTCCATATTCTCCACAGGAGATTCCCAAATACCTCTCTACCAGGTGAGATTGCCGATTCCCGAAAAGCTTCAAGTAGCCATATGTCTGCGCACTGAAGCGTTTTTTGAGGTTTGATGACCTCAAATCTCTGATCTCGCCATATCTGACGAGTCCACTTGCATAGAAACAGAATGTGCTCTGTTGTTTCGATATGAGCATGACAGAAAGGACATAATGGGTCTGAGATTATGTTTCGGCGATGCAGGTTCTCCCTCGTGGGTAGAGCGTTGTGGCATACACTCCAGAGAAAGGTTCGGATCTTCGGAAGGACTTTCAACTTCCATATTTGTGTCCATAGTTTACGTGGTGCGCTGTGGGATGATGAAGGTCGATCTCGCTCTGAATTGCATAAACTCATGGTGAGTTTGTTATATCCACTCTTTACCGTGTAGTTCCCTGATATATTACCAGTCCATATGAGCTTATCTGGTCTGGCTTGTTGGGAAAGAGGGATAGCTAGGATTGCTTCTGCTGTTTGTCTGTCAAAAAACTGATAGATTTGTTGCTGATTCCACTCTCGGGTTTCTGAGTTTATTAGATGCATTACCAGTAGAGGTTCTGATGGATGGGCCATACCTCCAATTATCCCCTGTTTCAGCCAGCTGTCTTGTCTAATGTTAATTGATGCCCCGTCTCCTACTAACCATTGTATGTGGTTTTTAATGGAGTCTCTACCCAGCAGAATGCTTTGCCGATCCAAGATGACCGGCGACCTCTGGATGCTGTCCAGAAATCCCGATTGGGAAAGTAGATACCTTGGATGATTCGGCTCCATAGAGTGTCAAAAGCATTAACCAACCTCCAAGCCTGTTTGCCTAGCAGAGCTCGGTTAAAGGTATGCAATTCTTTAAAATTGAGCCCTCCATTATCCTTTCTTTGCCTCAGAATTTCCCCTCTCTTCCAATGCAGCGCTTTTTTATTATCGCCTTTTTGCCACCAAAAGGATGCAATGCGTTTCTCTATTGTTTTACGAGATGGAGGATGGGAGCTTGAAGATGGACATAGCATATGTTGGAATAGCTTGCACCACGCTTTTGATAAGTATTTCCTTCCCCGCCTTTGAGAGTAACTTTTCCTTCCATCCTGCCAATCTTGAATTGACTTTTTCCATAATCCACTAACACATGTCTCTTCGAGATTGATCCCATTCTGTGAGTATGCCAAGATAATTTCCTGTTCTGTGCAACTCATTAACTCTTAATTCTGTGGCCAGGTTTTGTCTTAACAGTGACGGGCAGCTGGCATTGAAAAATATGCCTGACTTGTTGTGATTCACTGCTTGGCCTGTGGCGTAGCAGTACTGATTCAGCGTAAGTAGCAGATTCTGACACTCTAGGAGGGTTCCGTCAAGGAAAAAAATGGCATCATCAGCAAATAGCAGGTGAGTAAGTTTGGGGCAGTTTCTGTTTAGTTGTATGCCATGAATTGTTCCATCTTCTGATGCTTTTCTCATCAGCCAGGTTAAAACATTGGAAATCAGAATGAAGATGTACGGAGATAAAGGATCACCTTGACGGATGCCTCGGATGGTTTGAAGAAAGAGGTGAGCTCCCCATTAATCTTCACGCTATAGGAAACCGTTGTAATGCAAAGTACATAATTAGACTCACCCACTTAGGAGAGAACCCCATATGAAGCATATAATCCCGAACGAAATCCCATTCAACCCTGTCATACGCTTTCTGCATGTCTAACTTCAGAATCGCCTGATGTTTGGTTCTATTTTTTTTTAATTCTTAGCTGGTGAAGTACTTCCTGCACAATGATAATATTATCCTGGATCTGCCTCCCTTGTACAAAAGCTGTCTGCTCTGCTTCAATGATAAGTGGCAGCCATTTCTTGAGTCTACTTGCAAGAATTTTGGATATAATTTTGTAACTGAAATTGCATAGACTAATTGGGCGAAATTGGGTAATTTTTTCAGGGTGATGAACTTTGGGGATCAAAGTGATATGCGTCTGGTTGAGGCTTGGATCAAAGAAACCTCTCTGAAAAAACTCCTGGACTAAAAACAGCAGGTGAGTGTTTAGAGTATCCCATGATTGCTGGTAAAAAGCACCATTGAAGCCATTAGGTCCTGGGGATTTGGATGCACCAAGTTGGAAAGTTGCTGTTTTTATCTCCTCCATTGAAGGTAAAGCCACTAACTCTGTATTCATCTCTTCTGTGATGGGGGAAGGACATTGATCTATAACAGGTTGGTAATATCGGGAGCCTTCAGTTCCATATAGTTCTTCATAAAAACTTTGAATATGATGCTTGATAGTTGCTGGATCTCGGCACCATCTTTGATCGTCAAATTGCAACATGGTTATGCGATTCCTCTGTCTTCTTTGTACTGTTGTGGCATGAAAATATCCCGTATTTCTGTCTCCCCAATGTAGCCATTTGACACGAGAACGCAAACCCCAGTATTGCTCCTCTTGTTTTCTGAGTGTATCAATTTGCTGAATAATAATCTGCCTTTGCTGTTTAAAGGATTGCGGGTCACTCTGGTTTGTTAAATCTGTGAGGGCTTGGCTAAGCTTCTTGATCTTTTGAGGGGGGCATTGGCAAATTTTCCTCTACTCCATGTGGAAAGTTTCTGTTCTGTCTCGTGTATTTTCTGTGAAAAATTGTCCCTGTGGTTGGGCCTAGCAGACCATATCTGTTGAATGATTCCCGAATATTCTTCATGTTCTCCCCAATAGGCTTCCATTCTAAATTGTTTCCTCCTTTTCCTTCTTTCAGGGTGAAGGCTAAGGATCAAAGGACAATGGTCAGAGCCAATTGCTGGATTGCCCTGTACTTCTGCCTCCGGGAATGTTACCCGCCATTCTGAGGTACACAGGACTCGATCAAGTCTTTTTTTAACCAGATTTTCACCCTCCCTGTTATTCGCCCATGTAAATGCACATCCTTTACTTTCAACATCCATTAGTTGTAAATCATCAAGCATAGTTCTAAAAGCTGTCATTCTTCGATTGTCAGGTGTTTTCTTCCCTTGTTTTTCCCACACATACAGGATCTCATTGAAATCCCCCATGCATATCCAAGGAATTGATGTATGAGGTTTTAATGTACCAAGGTGCTGCCACAAAGAAATCCTCTCTCCCAGGTCAGTTGATGCATAGATAAAAGTTATTTTCATTTCTGTTCGGCTGTTTGGGTCAAAACAAGATACATCTATGAACTGATTAGAGTGTTCTTGTACCTGAATATGAGCCTCCTCTTGCCACAAAACTGCTAGCCCCCCTGCTGTACCTCTAGGATTGACTAAAAAACAAGACTTGAAATTCAGATTTCTGCGAATAGATTCTGATACTGGAGCTTTATTTTTTGTTTCCATGAGAAATATCACGCTGGGCCGTTCAAGAGCTACCAAGGCTCTTAATTCGGATTGTCAGGGGGTTGCCCAGCCCCTGACAATTCCAACTGATGATTTTCATGGCGACTGGGGTGGCTTGTAGGGGCAAGCCACCATAGCCCATTCAGATCCTTCCTGCATTAAGTGCACCGGGTGTCCATTAAGCCTCCCTCATCAATCAGGAGCGGGGAGGATTCTGGTAAGCATTTCTGTTTTTTTGCTTTCTGCACCTTCATACTTTTCTTGCTGCTCGACCCTACTTTTGATAGGATTGTTTTCTGTGCTGCAGTCTCCATTACCAGCTTGCCCTTCTCCTACTGTAATTCTTCTGAATTAACGTTATCGGAACTTGGCGGCACCTCCTGGCCTGGAACTGTACGCCTTTTGTTGCTCATTTCAGCCAGCTGTTCTGGGGGTGTTTCCCTTACTACTATCTCCATACCGCAAGATTGTTGTGAGGGGATAGGTATTGTTTCCTCTACTACTACTACTTCTTCAAGTTTACCATAGAAAGATTTCCAGTATGGACTATGATTACTTGCCTCTACTCTCAGCCAAGTACCATACGGTCCGATTTTATCTTTTTCCCAGGGTGAATTGACATAAGTGACAAAAGGACAATCCGGTGCATAGTGGCCTATCCTGCCACATGAGAAACAGTAGTGAGGTAATCTTTCGTACATAAACTCCACCCATATACGCTTTTTTCCAGTATCCAGAAGAGCCCCTGCTTGTAACGGTGAGTTCAAATCAATTTCAACTCTGATTCGACCTCCTTTCTGCATATTACGAATTTGAACTTCCAGAACTTTGCCCAAATGTTTGCCCAGGTCACGATACACCGAATCTGTTCTCCAACCAAGAGGTACTCCCCCTATATGGACCCAGAAGGCTGCTTTGGAGAAGTCATAGCAGTGGTTAGGGAGCTCTGGGTCACAAGGTTGTAAAACTAACAGGTTGTTGGAATAACACCACGGTGAGTTCTTTAGTACTCTCTGTTTATCTTCTTTGGACTGGAAGGTGAAGGAGAAGTGACATGGTTCTTTCTGGGTACAAACAGCCGAGGTAGTGTTCCAAGAATTTTTCATCGTTGCGATAAATGTTGTTGGGTTAACATTTGGGCGAGAGTATAGTTTCCCAAACAGGGTGCGTTCACATTCCTCCTTCTTCTTTGGGTATATCTCAGATGGTACTTCTACTATAGCAATTTCTGGCCACAGATGCCCTAGCTTTTTACATAGGGCTGCTACTCTTAAGTCATTTTCCTCCCTACTTTCCATGATCGATTTTCTTGTAGATCCCGAGTTACCCCGAAACTCTCTATTTGACTGTGTAACGCAGGAAAAAACTCAGAAGGGGGATCAAACCAGTTGCATCTTGTAAGATGGGAGCCTCGTCTCCGGTTTCAAGCACACTAAGACAGCGGCAAACTGCACCTGGAAGGAGGGAAGCCGCCCAGGAAACGCCGAAGAAGACAGATCTACCACAGGAGGGGCTGTGACGTCTCAATCCAAGATCCTTGGCAGCGTGGGGGCGACGATCCGAGGACTATCGTCATGATGGAGGAAATTTTTTTTTTTTTTTATCGAAGAAAATCGAAGCAGAAAAAAGGGGAAAGGAAACAGTAGTAGAACGAAGGATCACTGTAGATCTGAAAAGGAAGGAAAAAGATAAAGGAAACCAGGAAGAAAACAGTGAAGATCACTGTAGATCGGTGGGAAATTGTGGGATTTGTGGGATTAGGGTTTGGTGGGGAAAGGGAAAATACTACCATGATGGTAGAGAGAACCTCGCAGAGACGAGGAGAGTTGGCCAATACAGCGGAAGATCATTGGCTCAGAAAAAGATGCTGCCCCTCTCATGGACGAATTAAAAGCCTCAAATCTCTCTCTCTCTCTCTCTCTCTCTCTCTCTCTCTCTCTCTCCATTTGTCTCGCAGGTGAAAATCACATTTTTATGAGACACTTTAAAGTTAAGGACAAATTTACCTTACGGGTAAAAGTTAGGACCCTTTTTATGAGGCACTTGAAAGTTGAAGACAAACTTGTCCCCCGGATGAAAATTGAGCCTTTTTTGGGGAAAAAAACCCATGATAATTCCAGCCTTATAATCAAGACTAAGGTCAAATGCAGGGGCGCCTTCCCAATTTAAGCTTATTTCTTATCTTTTTTCTTCTTTTTTGTCTAGTTTCTATCTTCTTTATTCTTTTGTTTTTCTTTTTTCCTTATTTAGGATGCAACCGGTGTCCCACTTTGGAGCCGTTTGGTTCGACTTTGGGTAAATGCTATTGGAAAAATGCAAATACCTTTGAGCTAAAGGGGTTTATGTAAATGCAAATAGCGTTTGGTAAATTATAGTTTTAAAGTGTATTGTGAAATAACTTTAGCTTAAATACTGTTCGGTAAAAACTACATTTTGTAAAGGATTTTTGGTAAATTTTATATATAAAAAAAGTTTTAAATCTTTTTTAAATGTAGCCACCGATGGCTAGATCTAGCCACCGGCAGCCAATGTTCGGCGCCGAGATCGGCCGCCGGACAGCCTCGCTCGAGGTCCGACGACCTCAAGCAAGGGTCGCCTGGGTTCGCACGACCCAGGCGACGGTCGCTTGTTGCCGTCGAACCTCGGGCGACGCTTGAGGTTCACAACCCAAGCACCATTGCTCGGGTCGCCCAACCATCGTGGGTCGCATGACCCAAGTGTCGCCTGAGGTCCGGCGACCTTAAGCCTCCATCGCTTGGGTTGCGCGACACCTAAGGTCTGACGACTAGGCCGCGCTACCTAGGCGACACCCGAGGTCGCACGACCTCAGGCGACGGTCGCTGGGTGGCCGCAACCTGTGACGCCTCAAGTGACGGTCGCTTGTGCAGGCCTCTCCTTGGCCGGCGGTTGTCAGCCTCTGTTCGTCTCTTCGAAGAAGATGAACAGTATTGCAAAGAAGATGAAAAATACCGAAGTTGCATTCCGAAGATGCAACTTGCCAAAGGACCTCAAGAGGTGCATTGAGCTAAAGGCCCTTAGAGCCATTTGGAGATGCAATTGCATCTCGCCAAAGTCGCGCAAAAAACCGAACCAAACACCATTGCATTTGGCCAAGGGACTTTAGAGCCGAAATGAGCATTCCAGATGCTGAACCAAACAAGGCCTTTTCCTGGAAAATAGTTTATATAGAAGATCGCCAACTAGTCGTTTTGTTAATACAAAGTGAGTTGAATATTCAAGTTTTTTTAATTTTGTACCAGGAATGCTAAGCTGATCTAAACACTAATAGGAGTTAGTGCAAAGAATCATCTACTAGTTTTATCAATGAACTTAATTTTGTTAAAATTTTACTATTTGACGTTATGTGATACTTCATGTAATTTTTTTTTTCTTTTTGGGTAAAGGGTAAATACATGTCATTTAACTTCTCAACTTTCATTTTATCCGATAAATCCAATAGTGCAACTTTATCTATTTCTCATCCCATCACTACCCGATTTTCTTAAAGATTTTTTGGGAAGAAAATTAACAATACGACAACTAAAGCGCATTCGAAACACTTAACTTCCATTATGGTCATGCAAACTCCATCGAAAAAACTGCCTAAAACACGATCAAATGGGAAAAACAGTTGTTAACAAGAAAATTATGAGAATAGTAACTATACGTAAATCAACCCGCAAGTATATATATTTTTTGTCATTCTAAATGAATAGGAATTTCCATTGAACAAAAGATAATGGTTTTTATGGAACCAATGTTCTGCAATAGTAATAAGTTGCATGTGCAACCAAAAAATATTGTCTATTCAGCTACTGTGCTCCCTTAAAAAAGGCTATTCTCTTAGAAAATTCTTTTACCTAAATTAGATGACAAGTGTTTTCAACTACATCAATAGTAGTCATTATTTACATAAGACAAGTAATAATAAAGGAGTAACTTTCAATGTCGTAGTGTTAGAAAACCCAACCTTTGACTAGGTCTCCCAATGGCTGCGTACTTGAGTCTTCTGTGCCCATTATATTTCGAGCACCTGAACTTCAATGGTCCATGTATGTCAGTTTGACTCGAGATCTTTGCCTTTCGATATGCATGCTCTGTAGGACGTAAATTGCGCAACCCCAAGATCTCCATAACTAGAACAAGAACACACACCCAAGAGTAGAAGATTAATGTACCTATTTTAGGATCTCGTTCTTGAAAACGGAAGCAGAAAGGGATTACCCATACTCAAGGGGTTTATCCACGCATCAAATCATTCTCCTCTGTCGCCCTTCAAATCACTGGCTCAATGAGGCGGCCTCTCACGATTAGCGTTAGAATAACGCCCCTTAGATGAGGATATGTGAGATTAGGGTTAGAGGAGAGACTTGAGCACTATTTATAGAGTTTCCAGCCAATCCTCTCATTACGGGCCAGCTCAACTCGGCCCACACTAGCCACCCCATATTAGACTAATTAAGAAACCTTCTATCTCACCTAAGACCAAACCCCGTAAAACGGTAAACGTTAAACGGTAAATAATAATGTCAATTAATTTAGTCCATATATTAGGAAAATTCTAACATACTCAACCACAACATAGATACCACATCTCTTCGCCCTTTAACAAATCTTAAATGTCAAAGGACCTCGTCATCTAGACTTGCTTTTCCTATTGTTTTCTAACCGAAAGAACAACCTTTATGAGATAGAGCTTAAGGGCTTATGTAAGAAAGCATCAGTCGCCGGTATAAACTGCTCAAATTTGCTATCGAACAACTTCCTTTTTGGAAAGAGTCCATTCCTGACTTCCTTTCCAACTCATGAAATTGCTTGTTAAATGAATCTTCTCCATTATTTTGAGTAAATATCATGATGCAAAAAAAAGCTTTAAATCGACTCTTCATTGTGAATTAATTATATCAGTAGGTAGCTCAACCCTACTTGTAGCAATATCATATGACCTATAGAGCTCCTTTAAAGCAAATATTGACACACAAGTTATAAGTTCTTGGAGGGAGGAATACGAAGATGATGAGGAACCCTTTCCTTCTATATAAGCAATCACATATTGCTTGTATAGAAACGATGGCCTTTTCTTATAATGATTTTCGACTTGTTGAATATTTTCATCATTGCTTCACTCTGAAGTTTAAAACCTCAGACCGGTCGGACATAAGAGAATCTCAATTTGTTCCTTTTTCAAATTGAGATTTACAATTTGCCATAATGTTCTTCTCAATGTGCCAAACACAAAACAAATTTGCTATTCTAGGGAAAAAGGATTTGAGTGTCAACTCTCTCGTTAGTGACATTAGTAGAATAAATTACTGCTAAACATTACCGGGAACAATGTTTGGAGAAGATCAATCCACATTAAGATCAATATATATGACATCGAAACTTTACAAATAACGTAACTGTTAACAAAAAAGATTTTAACATTTCGTCAAACTTTTATTAGAGTTTCAACTTTTGATTCGTAATTCAGAATAACATTCTTTGGATCAGGAAAAAATTATCAAAAATCATGCTAGATACCTAATAATACAGGTCGAAATCCTCGCACCATATTTAATAAGTAGTTTCACGAAATCGGTGATTATTTTGAAATATTCAGGACTTATTCATGGATTGACAGGTGTGCCCTGTCATAAAAGAAAACCAGAAAGATGGAGAGGAAAATAATGCAAAAGGATGTTGCATGGTTGGCCGCGGCAGCAGCAGCAGAGACCAGACAAACATGTCCATCAAACCGTTCTAAATAAGCAGCTGCAGAGGTGGTCTCTCGCCTGTCTAGGCATATGCTTGTACAGGGCCTAGGAAACCTCGAGAAAAACCAGCCTCCCTCGTGAAGATTTCCTTTTCCTTTTCATAATTTAAGGGCACGACCGCAGAGATCTAGGAATCAGATAAATTAGACTCCCGACAATAACAAATGGCCCGAACCCAGGGCAATTTACAGGCGCGATCGGTGAGATTTTTAGCGGAACGACGTCCTATTCTTGAACTGAAAATCCTTCAATCCTGTGCATTAACAAATCATGTGGTCTAAGAGCCTTCTTCCTATTACGAGGAAGAGACAAAGAAAGAGATGGTTGGTCCCTCTCCGATCGCTAGGAACACCCGACACTTTTGTTGTCTCTTTCTTTATGTCCCCTCTGCCACTTTCACGTGCGAACCGGGAGATGCCTCTGCTGCATCGCTCGGTCCTTCCCCAAAAATACCCAGCAAGCTGTTGCTGCTCTTATTTAGTAAATCCTGAGAAAGTCCCGCATGCTGATCAAGAATCCTAGGAAATATTTCGTGAGGCGAGACGGTGTATCCCCGATGAAATTTGGATCGTATCCTTTTGCGAAACATCTTTGATCTAAGGGGAAAAACAATGATTTAATTGTACAAAATATGGATATCTCACATGGTGTAAGAGTAGATTGCAAATTCAAATTCAAACCCTCCTTTTTTTTTATATTTATGTTTGTGTTACTCTTTTGGTTTTGTAGGTATGTAGTCAAACGTGGTTTGGACTACACCCTATATGTTTAGCCCATGTTTTCTCTTTATATACATGTGCTATCCAGAATAGGTAACTTTGCAATGGCATTTATGTCCTAGAGGATTGATTGTATTGGAATAGTAGGATCCGGAATTTTATTTATGTGGGTTCTTATCGTTAAACCGAGGTCTTGCAATGTAAAATAAACATGAAAATTAGGGATAGTATGAAACATGGTCCATGTACTCTTCGCAAACGTTTGATTTGATTCCTCTACTTTAATTTTGTGTCAGTTTGATGCCTTCCGTTTCTTTTAATCAAAATGATTCCGTCCTCTTAATTAATTTAGTCCGTCATATTTGACATGACCATTCAACATAGTTTTGGGATCAAATTGACTAACATAACTATTCATGTGTACGGATACGCTCTATTTTTTAAACAAGGACTAAAGAAGAGGAACGTTAGATATGGGCGAAGGGGCCAAGAAGAGAAAGGTGGGAGGGGCACCATCAGCCCCCTCATCACCGATAAGAGAGCTAACAACCCTCACTTGGGTCTCGGAATGAGTGGTTGTTCCTCGTCTTTTCCACAAATAAAGTCGAGCTAACTCTCAATGGCAATCACAAGAGCTAATTGATGCTTGCACACCAGGCAACAATGAGCAATATCATTCAATTTGAGATTGTATGCTTGTGCTCACCTATATCTGACAAGGGCAAGTAGGCCCTCACCAGTGGCCACATTTGGATCGACAACCCTCATTGAAACCACATGATCCTCGTGGTTGAAGGAGCAACAATGGCTTCGCTCCCTCTTTTTCCGTCCTCTTTCTTATCTCTCTCCTCTACTACCAAGCCAAATGCCGATGGAACAAATCAATCAGGACTTTGATTTGATTAAAGCAAATGCAAGAATCAAATCAAACAAAATTAGAGTTGAAAGATCAAATTGAACATCAAAAAAGGGTGTACAGACTTTCTCCTTTTTATGGAATATGTCAAAGTTATGAGTAATGTTTCGATCAATGTTAGGCATGCTAAGACACTGATAAAAGTGATGTCGGATGCGTGCACTTTCGTTCGCGCCGTCTTGTCGTAATTTAATTTCGTAACCTCGTCTTTTAACATCCCTAACATAAAAAAAACCTCACCCACGCGTGTCGCCGGAGCGTGCAATGGAGCGCGTGAGACAACAGGATCTCCTCTACTTTACACGTCGGAAAGAACAGCAAAATATACAGTTACCGCCGGCGAAACCCTAGAGGCTACAATCAACTACTCGCCGGAGCGCTCGCCGGCGGCGACAAGTAGACCTGACACTGTATAACCGTCTTCCCAATCTTGAACCCGGGCACGACCGTGAACCCGACCCTCAGGTCCGGATCCGGATCCGCCGACGGCGGCGGCGGCGCCTGCTGCATCAGCAGGGCCTCCTCCGCCACGCACTCCATGAACACCTCCGAGAACCTGCACCCCCTCGCCACCTGGAACACCCCGACCTCCTCGCCGAAGGCGAAGGCGAGGCGGTGCAGCACCCAGACGCGCTTCGCCATCTCGGCGAACGCCGCGAGGAACGGCGAGTCCGGCCACCCGCCGGAGCTCACGACCTTCCGGTGGTTCAGGTTCCCGAAGAAGGAGCACTCCATCTTCGCGTGCACGAGCTGGAGGTACTTGGCCTTGGCGAACCGGGCCAGCGGCGAGCTCGGGTTCCGCGCGATGAAGCTCGGGGGGCTGACGGACTTGAGCTCCTTGAACTGGTCGAAGAAGGCCTGGGGAGTTCGCTCCTCGATGGACGTCGACTCGTTCGCGAGCGCGAAGTTGGGGAAGTTGAAGCCCTCGAACATCGATCTGGCCACGAACGATTCGATGGCGAAGTGCCGGTGGCCGGGCTTCGCGAACCTCGCTCGCGGCTCGATGAATCGGATGGCCTCGTCGAGGTTCCAGTTCGCCCCCTCCATCTCGCGGGCCATGGCTTTCGCGAAGTGCCTCACGGATCGTAGCGCGTAGTGGTGGACTTGGGCGAAGTGGGTCGGGCTCAACGAGGCGAGCTTGAAGCCCTCGAACAGGGGCAGGACGCCGCTCGCGTTGAGCTTCTTCTCCGACGACCGGTTCTCGAGGACGAGCGCGTCGAGCTTCCTCCTCAGCGCGGAGATCTCCGACTCCTTGCGCTCCGCCTCGGCCTCCATCTTCTTCACCGTGATCTCGTACGTCCGCATGAGGCTCTGCTGCTCCTGAATCTCCGCCAGCATCAGCGTCACCTGCGGGGAGAGGTCGAGCTCCTTCTTGAGGAACTTGCGCTTCAGCTCCGAAATCTGCTTCAGCTCGTCCACGATGGCCTGGTCGGCCCGCTGAATCGCCTCGCTGTTGTAGGGGCTCTGGGCCAGCTGGAGCTCCGCGTAGGCCGCCTTGATGGCGGTCCCCGCCGCGAAGAGCTTCGCCGCCACGGCCTCGAGGACCGCCCTCTGCTTCGCCCTGGCGTCGTCGCCCTTGCGGTCCGCGAGCGGGTCCTCGTGCTTGACCTTGTCCTGCGACGCGAGCACGCAGATTCCGATCCCATTGCTCGACCCGATCCTCGCTGTCGCTGTCGTCCTGAGGTTGATGACCTTGTGCAGGGTGCGCGCGAGCCTGCTCTTGCCGTTGCTTCCCTGTGCTTGTCTCTGCTTCACCGCTTCTTCTTCTTCCATCTAAATGGGAAGAAGAAGACGGACTCAGAGGGCGAGAAGGGGTCTGAACTCGATCTGGGTCATGTGAAGATGGTGGGTTTTCCGGGGAGGGACGGAAAATGCAAGGAAACGAGAGATGATTTTGCCGAGAAACTGGGGGGATTGTCGAGAAAGGCTCGAGAGAGTGAGGATTGTGAGGGGAAAACGAAAGCAGAAAACTTTGACTAAACGTGTTATCTGATAAATAGCCGGGAATGGAGTCAGTAATCACCGAGGAAAAAGTTGGATTAAAGCGCGGGAAAGAGAACAGTCGCCCAGTTACTACAGAGGATGGGAAGTCAAGGCTTGGACTGGCACTGCTACACGACAGAGGTAGAATTCTATCCGGTGCGGACGGTAAAGGTATTCGCGTTGATTATTCGCGTTATCAAAACATAGTTCTATTAGAAAAGAGTGAAAACAGATCAATTTGAATCGAATTAAAGCTACTGATACCGCCTAAAGTTTGAATCTCTTTCGGTAATTCCGCGTAGTATTCAGAATAATGGCCTCTTGAAACAAGAATGGAACACAGGAGCTCTTTTGTGAACATGCCATGGCTAAGGGGCAAATTTCATTATTTGAAATCTTTAACTTTATTGGTATTGCAGAACGCACACCTGGGTAAGAATGGAGCCCACTGCATGATTCTGATTGATGAGTGTTTTCAACTTGTGGAGCGTCTACGGGGGGACCCATCTGATGCAGCATCCTCCATGCCAAAATTTCTTTGTTAATTTAAGGATATGGGTTGACTGTTTGACTGCGTAATAATAAAATACCATCATGCCTCATCAATAGTAATTAAACTATGTAAATAAGAATTATTAATGGCTGTAGTGCAAGCCAAACAATGGTGGGCTCTCATGGCAATTAGTGCAAAGACAGATGGGAGAAAAAATTAAATAACCTTGATATATACTCAATTAGTAATGATGCAGTTGTATAGGATATTCAGAGAGTATATTCACAGACACACTACATCCCAAGCTCGGGTTGGACATTTTTTCCTTGTTAGAGTATGCGGGAATACTTGTTATTTTTTGTTGGGTATGATGGATGGGTATGTGGGTTCTTTACTTATTGCATGTTCATTGTCTCACAGTGGAACTTGTTTTCTCTGAATGATAGTTGCTTCTTGGGATGTAGCCAAGGGGTCGGTGCTGTGATCATATGTACATGTGGGTCATGGATGGCAACGACCCTCAGAGGATCAGGGCAATCCATGTCCCCAGTCAGGTCCCCCCGGGCTGAGATTTTACTGCTGTCCTTGAGAGCTGTAAAATAGGAAAATTATTGAAATTTCAATCAACTGTCCAGCACAAATTTAGGGAAGGTGAATCCACGTGTAATGAAGGGGCTGTGTGTATGTTTCCCAATGTCAAAGCTTTCATGCCACAGATAAAATTTAGTACACTGATGCCATGGCATGACATGTGCAAGGTGCATGTGAGATTTTACTATGGTATGATACGTGCACGCGCGAAATTAAATTGAGGCAAAATGGACTCTCGTATTATGTTAGGATGTCTGAACTAAGAAAAATCACGTATAGATAAAGAGCATATAAATTTCATGAGCAAATAATGCGAGAAAAGTTAACAAAGATGACTAATTACGGTGAAATGCAATGAAAGGGGTATTGCCCCTGTCTCTCCTTAGATGTTTTCTTTCCATAATGAGTTGCTTGTTCACCGGAGGTCCAAAAACCTAAAGACGTAAGTGCTATGTGATGTCAAGGGCACGAGGGTCCTATCACGCAGACAAAGGAATAGAACCCAAAAAGAGGATGGCCTTGTTTTCTTCCATGTCTTGGGAGGGACAAGCTAAGAATGCCCCAGCTGAAGGTCACTACTTATTAATGAAATTAACTCTGTAGAATCAGAATAGAAAATACACAATAATACTGCAAGCAGAAAGAGCAGACAAAAACTGAAGCGATCACAATCTATGCGCTTGTCTTTTCGTGCTTGGTGCTTTTCCCCCTCTTTTCTTTTCTCACCGCTTGCAACTTGCTTGCAACTACTGCTCCTCCCTGCCAACCCACGAGAGCTCAAGCCTCAAGGCAAGTTCCCAAGGTCTTTCTAGATGAAGTTCTGTCCGACAGGTGTCTCTAGGTCAAGTTATTCTGGAGTAATTAATATAAAGTTTTGAATGAATAGACGGTTGGCACTTGCGTTTTACAATGCCAAAAATACCAGCTCAACGCATGCATGAATGATGAGGAAATCAAGACTGTAAATAAATTATTATTGGGTGTTCAAAGCATCTGCACAGCCCCTGCCATGCATTGAAGTCCCGAGACAAAGAAAAGACGTGATAAATTTGAGGTACGGATATTCTAAAGAGGAAACCATAATCAAGAAGAGAGAATATCTTAAATTATATGTTCTTTTGCTCAAGACAGTTGAAGGCATGATTTACCATTAGGTGTCATTCTTCCTTCGAATTTTTGAAACTATTTTGCCGTTCCATTAAGGATAAACCGACCGGTCAGTCCAATATAATATATCCTAGTCGTGGCTAATCGTGCACAAATAGATTTAAAATGCATACATTATATTAGTTTAAGATAGCGTGAAACTTATCTACCTTCGCATTAGCGTAAGCACGAGCGATATGGGATTGAAGACATTTCTAGCATTTCATGTCCCAACTCTGGCTCCAATCCCATTATAGGTAGCTCCACTCAAGTATGTGCCAATTCTACAAAACATACCACACCAATTGAGATCGTGACAGAGGTTTATTTACTAATTCAATAACCACGGCATGTGCGTCTGGGATTCAAGACAAATTTGATGCCCAGCATCCCACTTTGACTCTTATACAACCATAGGCAAGCCTACTCAAGCCTCCCACGCCAATATACCTGAGCTCTAATGGTAGCTCGATTATGCCAACGCAAGCTATAAAAATGTTTTACACTAGTTTGAGGTTGTTTGAGACTTATAGACAAGTAAAACGTTGTAGATATTGGTAATTGGTTCAACGATATGCAATGTGACGCCCAACATATGCCCACCAGGCTTTAGGGTCACTATAAATTTCAAACTATATAAGTGGTTTTTTATTTGGGTGGTACGGCGAGATAAGGACAAGTAGAAATATTATTTATTCGTTAAAGAGCGATTAAATCGAGGGAAAAGTTCACATAACTTCTACAAATTTTGGGGTAGTACGCTTTAACCCTGAAAACTAATGTTTTGTTCTAATCGTTGCACTTTCTATCAGTTTCTTTGTCAATATGTGCGGTGCATTTTTCCTTTTTAATATTATATACAGAAAATAAAAATGAGGAAATTACGCAAAACCCTTTGAAAAGATATACATTGCCCTTCAACTTTGAAATATTTACAAGCACCTCTCGAGCTTCGTGTAATAATTTATGTTCTTTTAATTTATATATGGACAAAATGAAAAGGAATAACATAATCACATGAGCGCGCATGCACACATAGAGATTAGTGTAAATTGGCTAAAGCAACGCTTCAAGAGAAGTGGGCATTTAGATGGTTATACTCATCCCCATGCACTTTCTCACTATAGTTGGGCTTGCGTTCACCGGAGAATAAATAGTCTAATATCCTTAAAAAAAAATGCCTAATTTTGGGTCCACTCTCAATTTTGTCATAATTTTTTTTTTTATCTCATAAAAAACTACCAACTTTAGGATTGGACTCAATTATATCCTAATTTTTTTTATCTCATAAAAAACTACCAACTTTAGGATTGGACTCAATTATATCCTAATTTTTTTTCATCTCATAAAAAAATCATCAACTTTTATTTGAGTTCCATATTCGTCCGCATCAACCCTTTGTCCAAAATTTTCTTTTGACAACTGAGAGATGGAAGGTTCTTAGGCACAAGCTCTTTGAACTCTCCAACTGCAAAATGAAAAACTCCTGAGCACGAGAATTGAATATTATCCTCGACCAAGATAAAAAGAAAACTTTCTTAGAAGTAAGAGCAATTAAAGAAAGTCAATCCTAATTTTTTTTATAGATGTCATTTTGGCTGACATGGAAATTCATCTAAAAAAGATGTCTTCTTAGATCTCAAATTCAGGGAAAAACTAGAGCAATGATGTGGAAATTTCACATCACTAAAAATAACTATGGACAAAATGTTATGGAACTTAAGTAAAAGTAAGTGATTTTTTTTTTTTTTTTTGCGATACAAAAAGTTTATAATAGAATTGTAATCAGATCTAAAGTTGGTAATTTTTTTATGAAATAACAAAAGTTTAAGATATAATTAAAATTGGACCAAAAATAAGGGTTTTCTATGAGAGCAGAAACAAGTTAAGGTAGAATTGGAACTCCATTCAAAATTGGTGATTTTTTATGGTATTAGGGCGAGATTAAAGTCCTGCAGAACACGTTTTTCTGGGCAAGGACAGCTTCTTCTTTTTGTTTTATCAGAATAGGACAGCTTTGACGTGTGAGCGCGTTGAAACAAACGAGGGAACGCAAAAATGTAAATGTCGTCAAAACTGGGGGGCCTCGTTTAACCCCGCCGATCGAAGACGCGCGGGAGCGGTTGCTGATGGGAATCGCTGGACATAAATGTCATTAACTTTCCTGTTCTGGGGCTCTGCGCTACGCTAAATTCTGCCAAAAAAGTCTCAGCAGCAGAGGAGAGGAGCGGGGAGTGGCAGGGTGCGGAAAAAGACATTGGCCGAAAGGGAGATGTGACAAGAAGAGCAATGGATGGGACTGAATTTCTGAGGCTGTGGGACTCACCACGTTTCACACCGCACGTTTTGGGTGCTTTCTAGCAAAAGGTCCAATTTTCTTGAATTTTTTAAAGGAATAACAAGATAAATGATTAACATGTTAAAAAATTCCAAACTAATATATATATATATGATAAATTTATCTTAAATTATTTTTTTGATTATGAAAAATTCCAAATTAATATATTTATGATAAATTTACCCGACTGATCATAAAAAACCCTAAACTTGTATATTTATGACAAATTTACCCCAAACTAATTTATTTGACCGCAAAAAAATCGTAAACTAATAAATACCATTGAGGGGACCTAGACTTAGAACCAGGGAAGACGAAGTCAATTTTCTACTGATTATGTATCCCACAGTGGGCGAACACACCCGTTCAAGCCCTTCAGGTACAGCCTTTTAGCAGAAAACCACTCAGTCCTTTAGTTCAGAGCCTAGAGACACTCAGAGATGTTAGGATGGAGACGTTTCTAACATACTCGAACTGCATTTCTTAGAGGATCCTACCAGGCGAGAGAAGAAGAGAGGAGTTTAGAAAGCCATGAGAAGTTTTTCACAAAAACATTCACTTCATTCAAGGGACTCTGCCCAACACAATACTGCACTGCTTGCCTTATATAGGCAAATATGAGACACAAACAGACAAAGACCAACTAACGGGTCGGGGAACAGAACAAAGGCTCCGAACGAGATTTCCAGGGAGGGAATTATTCGCACACTATGAACAGCACTGCATGCGTGAGACGATGCTGCTACGTACTTTCCCTAGCCTAGTGAAAAGTAACTTTGCTACGGTGACTTTGTACGGACAACGGCATTTTCGGCGGTCTCGTCCGTCACGGGCATTGTAGTTGTTGTGGGAGTCATCCGAGCTGTAATTTGATGCAAAGAGGTGTTCTTCGTACTTTTGCTCAACAGCTTCAAGATCTGCAGGTGAGAGAATTTGTCTTGACAAGGATGCTTCATGTGCCCAATGTGAGGCTTCTTCTTGTGCCCAATCGGTGTTGTCGTCAGGATTAGGGATGCTTGGCTGAGGCCAGTTGACTGGATCATTGTAGAAGGATACATTCATGTTTTGAGATAAGGACGAGGATCTTCGAGCATAGGGGTCCTGGGACAGAGGACCTCCCCATCTAGCATAGGGGTCTTGAGTGGATTGGACAATGTCATCTGCATCTGTCATTTCATGCTCCCGGGATGACGCCGCTTGTTTGAAATCATCGAGTGCTTCCTTGGCTTCAGTGCGAGTTCATAATGATCCCAAGTGGCGGGGGCATTATAATTCCATATTTCTTGAGGGACAGTTTTGTTTTCTTGGCAAAGAATTCTTTGAAGCTCTCGGTAGTGATGTTCAGAATATCTGACAGAGCCTGGATACGATCTGTGAATTCGGGCTTCTCTGCTGTTCATATATGGTTTATAGGATGTGGTTCCTATTTCCTGTGGTTCATTAATAATGCTACCATTGTTTCTAAAAAAGTGCCATGGACGTTTTAAAAACAAAATGGTATGGACTTCGTGGTTTGGTGTCGCGGTTCTTAGTTCTTTCTCTAAAAGATGTTTCCAATGAGTGGAGGATAAAACCGGTTGAGAAAGTCTAAAAGATTTTTGTCACTTTCTCTTTCAACATTACCTTTTCCGAGCATGAAAATCCTCGTGAGGTTGGCAATGAATCTTCGGTTGGAATCTCCATAGCTATTAGGTACTTGTTAGTTAAGTACCATAATAACTTTTGAGTTGATCGGAAAATCATCTTCCTTCCGGGTAAGAGGATGAATGAATGGATAATCTGCATTCAACCCAAAAGGATAGAGAATGGAACCTCCGTTGAATCGGAATAGTTCGGTATGGCATTGCCACATGAGACTATCGATGTTTTCACCGAGACGGTCGTCTTGGATTTCTTCAATGATTTCCGGGGATATTTCAGTGGGCGGATCTTTGATCTTCTCGATCTTGTATTTTGTCCATAATTGAGCATATGGAAGGCGGGTCTCTTGATGTACATGTTGATTTCTGCGGGTGCTTTTGGCCTTGACAAGAAGTCAGCAAGTACATTCTTCCTTCCAGGAATGTGTTTGGTCTCGAAAGAGTATTTTGAAAACCATTCAGCCCATCGAAGCAATTGGGAATTCGGGATTTGCTTCTGCTTGAATTTGGTCATTTGTGGAAAAGATGCCATATCTAGTTCTACTAGAAAATGGTGACCAATGAGATGGAACTCAAATTTTTTGATCCTGTTTTTGACGTTAAGATCTCTTTGAAAGTGGAATGGTAATGCATTTCAGCTTGGGAGAATTTTCCACTTTTATAAGCACGAGAGGTGCCTCTTACCATCAATTTCTTCGAACGTAACCGCTGCCCTTGAGTATTCATCACCGGCGTCGCTCCGAAGGATTCTTTTTCCGTTGATGGTATTTGTAGAGGTGGGAGATTTTGCATAATCTCCTTAAGCTCAAGAATTGCTTTGGTTTGGGTCTTTCCCCAAGATGGGGGATTCTTCTTCAACATTGACTCCGGAGTGGGATTAGCGGTTTTGCGATGTTTGGAACAAAATCCCTGAGATAATTAATTATCCCAAGAAATTGCTGAACTTCCTTTTTGGAAAGGTTTTCTTCAGGAAACTTCAATAATTCATGTGCAATGTGTGGCCCTGGGTAGTATGTACCTTTATTGAGGTGCATACCAAGAAATTCAATTTCTGTCTGGGCAATATTCATTTTCCTTTGAGAAAGCATAATGCCATGCTTCTTGACAATTTCCGCAAATTGTTCAAGGAGTTGGCGTCAAGGCTCGCTCATCGGGTGTAGAGCGAGAATATCATCAATATAAACCTGCAGCACTTGACAGATTGACTGGAAAATTCGGCACATGGCCTTTTGGAAGAGGGATGGGGCAACTTTCAAACCAAAAGGAAGGACTTTCCACTGGAAGTGTTGGTTTGGGATACAGAACCCTGTTTTGGGTCTGTCATCAGGATGAATGCCCACTTGCCAAAATCCGGCTTTGAGGTCAAACTTGGAATAGATATGGGCTTTGGTTAGGCCAGCAAAGAGAGAATCTCTTGAAGGTAAATGGAACTTATCATCTTGGAGAAAAAGGTTGAGAGGTTGATAGTTGATCACCAATCTCATTTTTCCCCTAGTTTGCTCAAAGACGCTTATTGACATAAAAGGCTTCACAAGCCCATTGACAATTGGAAAGTTCAATAAGTCCTTCTTGGAGAAGTTCGAGCATTCCCTTTGTGCCAAAGTTAAATGTTCCGGATTCATTCCGAGTGACTCGCCTTGGTTGGATTTATGTCTTCATTCTTTTTGAACGGAAGGCGAACAAAAAATTCTGGATTTTCCCATAAGGGATGAGAACATTTTTGAGCGAACTCGGCATGAGATTCGAGCATGATTGAAGTAACTTTTGCATGATTGGATCTAATAGACTCATGTGAATGGGAAAGAGTCTTTGAATATTGACGAACTCGAGAGAATTGGTCTTTATACTTAAGACCTTTTCCGGGATGATTCGAAGTTGAGCGATTTGAGTCATAATATCCCACCCAATTATCGATCTTTATTGGGGAGACTGGATCCAAAGATTTTGGTTGTGATAGAACACTGAGGAAAGAATTGGACAGTTATAGGAATAGTTCTGACATTTGTGGAGAAAGTATCTCCAGACGCAGAATTGAAATATCGGACATGAGAAGTCCAATATTCTTCAGGCAGAATTTTGGTGTCCAAAATGGAACAACTTGCTCCTGTGTCAATAAGAGCAATGACATTGATTGGTTTTGCAAACTTGGAAGTGAAGATTTTTACGGGAAAATGGGGACACTTTGGGTTTGGCTTGAAAATATGTCGGGAGGTTGTTCTGAGGATGCAAGAGATATATGAAAAATCTCTTCAGATTTTGTGTCAGACTCAGTTTCATTGGAAGTTTGATAGGAAGGGATAATACAAAGAGTATGTTCTGATGGCTCTTCTTCAGCGGAGAATAAGGATTCGATATCATCATTTTCAAGAGAAATTCCAGTTTCATTCTCAATATGATGAATTACACGATTCTGACCTTTTTTCGCCTGGGGACAATTTTTGGCAAAGTGTCCCTTCTGGTTGCAGATGAAACATCTGTTTGATTTCTTGTGGTCTGCACGATCTTTTCTTTTTCGGAGGTATCGCCATTTCTTCTTTCTCCGGTAGTGCTTAGAGCCATGTTTGTGTTTTTTGATACTGAATTTCTTGAAGTGTTTTTCTTCCGGCAATACTTTCCGCAATCGCCGTCGCAATCATTTTTGGAACACTTGATCTTGACTTTTGGCGGGAACAGGCTGCTTCAAGGCTTTCGTCTTCTATAATGTAAGAGCGGACCATTTGTCTTTTCGAGACAAAGCTCTTCAAGACAGATGAATTTCTTGCTGTATTTCTCCCAAAGGAATGTCTTGTACCCTTTTTGCTTTCCAAAAAGGATCTTTCAACCATCTGGGTCAATTCTTTGGGAATAGAAGTCAAGAAGACATGCTTCAAATTTGAATCAGCTCCAAGCTGATAAAAGAGTTTAAGCATCTCTCTGTAGTGTTTATCAAGATGCTTCTTCTGGAGAGAACAGCATTTTCTTTCAAAGAATTCTCTTCTTTTTAGTTCGACAAGGTCAGTGGGTTTCCCTATAAAGAAATGATATAAGATGGTGATGGCATGGCCAAAATCTGGTGACATCAGAAAATGAATCTGGTCCTGTTCGGATACTGATTTCCACCAGTTTTTTAGGCTTCCAGTAAACCTAGTGACAAAATTGTAGAGGACATCATTCATATCATGGTTGGTGAATCCAGTGCAGAGAAGATCCTTCTCCCGCTATGTCTACCGAACCAGAAATTTTAGAAGCTCCTGTTTCTCTTGCTCCTTCATCCTCCACCCCTCCCGACTTCCGTGTCTCTAATGCTTCTAAGATAGATTATCTTTATGAAGTCTCTCTTAGTGATGAAACCAGGATCTCTGAAACCCAACTCCCTCTCATGAATCCATATTCCGCTTTTGCTAAACCCAGTTCATCCTTTTCACCCATCCGCTCCATTCATCAACTCATCCATCAAACCCCAAAGTAAGTAAAAGAGTACGTTCAGTCTTCCAAGTTTGACCAGCACCCTATTCTCCCGCTCGAAAAGGAGTACTTTGTTACTCTTCGATACCTCCAGAGTTTCCCAGACAGTGGACCCAGCAGGGTTACACTCACATTCATTATGGTGTTGTTCGTCTTGCTCTTACCTTTCATGGTCGCAAAGGTTTACCCGTTGTTGCTAGGATAGCATTATTGGATACTCACTTTCTAGAGTACCAACATGCTTGTATTGGCACGATTCAAACCACTTTGAATGCGGCACAAAGTGTTTGTCACTTTATATCCAAACTTTAATATTGCTCTTTCGGATCCACAATTACTTTCTTTTATGAAAGTACGGGTTCAACTCACGGGAGCCCCTCGGGCTGGCCGACTCGTTGCTGCAACGCTCCATTACCAGATGGTTTATCGAGTGTAGAACCATGCTCTTGATCTAAACTTCAACAATGGAAATGAAGATGCTTTGTTCATCTCCATGCAAAATGATCAAGCTTCTTGTATTCATGTTCCTAGACAGATCCCGAAGGAAAAGCTAGCCACTCTTCTCCCAGATACATGGATCACAAACTATGAAAAGCTGCACCAGAACAGTAAGCCCATCCAGTCCTCGGATTCTGAATTTATCCGAAAGAAAGATGGAACTGTTTCCATCAAGTTCGGCAAAGAAAAGAAGAAGGTAGTCCATCTATCTTCCAAACTCTTTTTATGATCGAACCATGTGTTCCGAAACTATTTCCGAGCCGGACCCAAAAAAGCATGTCCGACATTTTCAAAGTAATGGACAGTCAGTCCATTACTATAAAGACCCATATGGTCATTGTTTTTGGGATCCTTTTTGCCAGTGCTCCTCTTGCACGAAATCTCCTGATGAGGTTGATCCATTCGAAAAACCTCCACCTCGGCGAAAGAAAAAGAGAGATCCCCTATTTCAACAGTACTTAAATGGAGATCCATCTATTGATACTCTTGGTGAGTGTGACAAATACCAGTACGTAGTTTCCTACGCACCTCCTCCACCACCAAAATACACTATTGCACCAACAAACTCTCCACCACCATCACCTCCACCTTCTCCACCCCAAAAGAAACCAGCTCTCTCCCCGTTCTATAAGCCAATTCTGAAATGGGCTAAGAAAAACTCTTACCCATTTGAAATTCCACCAGAAAAGCAAACTGTCTCTTCCATTGCCATGTTCCAAGATACGGACTTTCCTCCTCTTGTCCGTGAACAATCCAGACTCACATTCCTTGCTCCAGAAGAGTATACTGATCCACAAAAAAGGTTTCGCCATACTCCCAAAATATCTACCCCTAACGAGGTAGATGAGCATGGAAGACCAAAAAAGACTACTACCGCTTTGAAGCTGTCCTAAATTGGCAATCGAGACTTTGATGGCATAAAACAATGCTTTTAAAGTCATTGATTACAAGATCGGGAATGTCCAACAAGATCTTCAAAGACACGATGAGTCTACCAAAAAATTGCTTTTCGAATTTCACAAAAGACTTGAGGCCTTGGAATCAGGACAACGCCTCGGGTATCATTCTCTTGAAAGCCCGCAACCTGAAATAGAGAAGCTCAAAAGGCAGATTCAAATCCTTGAAGAAGGAAGGTTTCAACCTTTCGATCCGCTAGCACCTACTGTGAGAACCGGTTATGTGCCTCCCTTGTCTCAGACGTCTATATTTGCTGCCATTCCAGAAGATCCTTACAGGAAGGAATCAGATATGGCAAGCATGAGAGATCGTCTTAAAGAGCTCACTCGAAAACAAAAGGAGAAAGGAAAAGAAAAAGAAAGACCAGAAGGGCCAACCAGGCCAACCTCTCTTTCTGGGCCAATTAGGCCAACCTCTTCTGTGGTCATCAGAGAAAGGCCAGATCAGATGATGCTTTCAAACCCTCTAGAATCATTTCTAAAGGATTTGGGTACTCAAGAACAATCTAATCCTGTTGATTCTGCTATCCAAAAAGACCAGACTCTCTTTCCAGCAGAACAAACTTTCCCTGACATCTTTGATTCCGAATCGATTCGGTATCTCTTGCATCTTCCTCATCCTTTTCGATTCCCGCTATTCATTCCCCCCGAAGCACCAATCACTTCATCCATATATATGACCGATCCTCCAGGTCCGATATTGAAATGGAAACTAATTACTCGATCCGAAGTTGTCCAACATAGTACTTAGGACAACATGTGTCCATGGCATCAAAACAGTTCTTCACCATTGATGATATCCCTTATCACAAATGGCCAGAAAGATTTGAAGAATTTCATACTTGGTTGAATACTCAATCCCTTACCAACCATGATATGAATGATGTCCTCTACAATTTTGTCACCTGTGTTTTCTTGGAAGCCTCAAAAAGCGGTGGAAATCGCATCCGAACAGGACCCAGATTCATTTTCGATGTCACCAGATTTTGGCCATGCTATCACCATCTTATATCATTTCTTTATAGGGAAACCCACCGACCTTGTCGAACTAAAAAGAAGAGAATTCTTTGAAAGAAAATGTTGTTCTCTCCAGAAGAAGCATCTTGATAAACACTACAGAGAGATGCTTAAACTCTTTTATCGCCTTGAGCCGATTCAAATTTGAAGCATGTCTTCTTGACTTCTATTCCCAAAGAATTGACCCGAGATGGTTGAAAGATCCTTTTTGGAAAGCAAAAAGGGTACAAGACATTCCTTTGGGAGAAATAGTAAGAAATTCATCGTGTCTTGAAGAGCTTTGTCTGAAAAGACAAATGGTCCGCTCTTACATTATAGAAGACGAAAGTCTTGAAGCAGCCTGTTCCCGCAAAAAGCTGAAGATCAAGTGTTCCAAAAATGATTGCGACGGCGATTGCGGAAAGTATTGCCGGAAGAAAAAACACTTCAAGAAATTCAGTATCAAAAAACACAAACATGGCTCTAAGCACTACCGGAGAAAGAAGAAATGGCGATACCTCCGAAAAAGAAAAGATCGCGCAGACCACAAGAAATCAAAAAGATGTTTCATCTGCAACCAGAAGGGACACTTTGCCAAAAATTGTCCCCAGGAGAAAAAAGGTCAGAATCGTTTAATTCATCATATTGGAGTAAAGAATACCCGGAGTGCCATAACTTGGCACGGGGGGACACTTAAGTGCCATAACTTTTTTTCGGTACACTTAAGTGCCACTTTTTTTTCAAATGGAACACTTAAGTGCCAATATCGGAGTAAAATGGAACACTTAAGTGCCACTCCGGCGAAAATCCGGCCAAACGCAATTTTCCGGCGATGGAGGTCCAAAACGGCGTCGTTTTTGCATGCTGACGTGGCAAAAAATGCAAAAACGACGCCGTTTCACGTCTGACGTGTAAAAATAATAAAAAATTAATTAAATTAAATTAAAACTTAATTTTAAATAAAAATACTCTAAAAATTAAAAAATTAAAAAAAAAAGGTGGGGACGAAGGGGCGGGCGGGCGAGGGCCGAGCCCTCGCTGCCGCCGCCTCCCCGCCGTCGCCGGGAAGGGCCGGCGACGGAGAGGGGAGGGTCGGCCGGGGTCGCCGGCCCCCGGCCGACCGGCGGCGAGGGCCGCGAGCCCTCGCTGCCTCCCCACCGTTGCCAGGAAAGGCCGGCGACGGAGGGGGAGGGTCGGCGGGGGTCGCGGATCGGGCGAGGGCTTGCGGCCCTCGCCACTGTCGGCCGGGGCCGGTGACCCCGGCCGACCCTCCCCCTCCGTCGCCGGCCCTTCCGCGCGACGGCGGGAGGCGGCGGCGACGAGGGCTCGGCCTCGCCCGCCCGCCCCTTCGTCCCTCCTTTTTTTTTTTTTTTTTTTTTTTTTTTTTTTTTTAATTTAGAGTATTTTTTAATTAAATTAAGTTTTAATTTAATTTAATTTAATTTTTATTATGTAAACGGCGTCATTTCTGCTGAGTCGGCGCCGACTCGGCTCTCCGGCGAGCGACGCAAGCATTAAAAAATAATAAACATGTGCCACGTAGGATTTCCGGCAAAGTCACCGGAGGTGGCACTTAAGTGTCCCATTTGAAAAAAAAGTGGCACTTAAGTATACCGAAAAAAAAGTTATGGCACTTAAGTGTCCCCCCGTGCCATGTTATGGCACTCCAGGTGTCCCAAACTCCATCATATTGAGAATGAAACTGGAATTTCTCTTGAAAATGATGATATCGAATCCTTATTCTCCGCTGAAGAAGAGCCATCAGAACATACTCTTTGTATTATCCCTTCCTATCAAACTTCCAGTGAAACTGAGTCGACACGAGAACGAAGAGATTTTTCATATATCTCTTGCATCCTCGTAACAACCTCCCCGACATATTTTCAAGCCAAACCCAATGTCCCCATTTTCCTGTAAAAATCTTCACTTCCAAGTTTGCAAAACCAATCAATGTCATTGCTCTTATTGACATAGGAGCAAGTTGTTCCATTTTGGACACCAAAATTCTGCCTCGAAGAATATTGGACTTCTCATGTCCGATATTTCAATTTCGCGTCTGGAGATACTTTCTCCACAAATGTCGAACTACTCCTATAACTGTCCAATTCTTTCCTCAGTGTTCTATCACAACCAAAATCTTTGGATCCAGTCTCCCCAATAAAGATCTGATAATTGGGTGGGATATTATGACTCAAATCGCTCAACTTGGAATCATCCCTGGAAAAGGTCTTAAGTATAAAGACCAATTCTCTCCGAGTTCGTCAATATTCAAAGACTCTTTTCCATTCACATGAGTCTATTAGATCCAATCATGCAAAAGTTGCTTCAATCATGCTCGGAATCTCATGCTGAGTTCGCTCAAAAATGTTCTCATCCCTTATGGGAAAATCCAGAATTTTTTGTTCGCCTTCCGTTCAAAAAGAATGAAGACATAAATCCAACCAAGGCGAGTCACTCAGGAATGAATCCGAAACATTTAACTTTGGCACAAAGGGAATGCTCAGAACTTCTCCAGCAAGGACTTATTGAACTTTCCAATTCTCAATGGGCTTGTGAAGCCTTTTATGTCAATAAGTGTGCTGAGCAAACTAGGGGAAAAATGAGATTGGTGATCAACTATCAACCTCTCAACCTTTTTCTCCAAGATGATAAGTTCCCTTTACCTTCAAGAGATTCTCTCTTTGCTGGCCTAACCAAAGCCCATATCTATTCCAAGTTTGACCTCAAAGCCGGATTTTGGCAAGTGGGCATTCATCCTGATGACAGACCCAAAACAGGGTTCTGTATCCCAAACCAGCACTTCCAGTGGAAAGTCTTTCCTTTTGGTTTGAAAGTTGCCCCATCCCTCTTCCAAAAGGCCATGTGCCGAATTTTCCAGCCAATCCTGTCAAGTGCTGCAGTCTATATTGATGATATTCTGCTCTACAGCCCTGATGAGCAGTCGCACTGCCAACTCCTTGAACAATTTGCGGAAATTGTCAGGAAGCATGGCATTATGCTTTCTCAAAGGAAAATGAATATTGCCCAGACAGAAATTGAATTTCTTGGTATGCACCTCAATAAAGGTACATACTACCCGGGGCCACACATTGCACATGAATTATTGAAGTTTCTGAAGAAAACCTTTCCAAAAGGAAGTTCAGCAATTTCTTGGGATAATTAATTATCTCGGGGATTTTGTTCCAAACATCGCAAAACCGCTAATCCCACTCCAATCAATGTTGAAGAAGAATCCCCCATCTTGGGGAAAGACCCAAACCAAAGCAGATTCTTTGAGCTTAAGGAGATTATGCAAAATCCCCCACCTCTACAAATACCATCAACAGGAAAAAGAATCCTTCAGACTGACGCCAGTGATGAATACTGGGCAGCAGTTCTGTTCGAAGAAATTGATGGTAAGAGGCACCTCTGTGCTTATAAAAGTGGAAAATTCTCCCAAGCTGAAATGCATTACCATTCCACTTTCAAAGAGATCTTAACAGTCAAAAACAGGATCAAAAAATTTGAGTTCCATCTCATTGGTCACCATTTTCTAGTAGAACTAGATATGGCATCTTTTCCACAAATGACCAAATTCAAGCAGAAGCAAATCCCGAATTCCCAGTTGCTTCGATGGGCTGAATGGTTTTCAAAATACTCTTTCGAGACCAAACACATTTTTGGAAGGAAGAATGTACTTGCTGACTTCTTGTCAAGGCCAAAAGCACCCGCAGAAATCAACATGTACATCAAGAGACCTGCCTTCCATATGCTCAATTATGGACAGAAATACAAGATCGAGAAGATCAAAGATCTCGCCCACTGGAAATATCCCCAGAAATCATTGAAGAAATCCAGCACGACCGTCTCGGTGAAAACATCGATAGTCTCATGTGGCAATGCCATACCGAACTATTCCGATTCAACGGAGGTTCTATTCTCTATCCTTTTGGGTTGAATGCAGATTATCCATTCATTCATCCTCTTACCTAGAAGGAAGATGATTTTCCTGATCAACTCAAAAAGTTATTATGGTACTTAACTAACAAGTACCTAATAGCTATGGAGATTCCAACCAGAAGATTCATTGCCAACCTCACAAGGATTTTCATGCTCGGAAAAGGTAATGTTGAAAGAGAAAGTGACAAAAATCTTTTAGACTTTCTCAACTGGTTTTATCCTCAACTCATTGGAAACATCTTTTAGAGAAAGAACTAAGAACCGCGACACCAAACCCTGAAGTCCATACCATTTTGTTTTTAAAACGTCCATGGCACTTTTTAGAAACAATGGTAGCATTATTAATGAACCACAGGAAATAGGAACCACATCCTATAAACCATATCGAACAGCGAGAGAAGCCCGAATTCACGATCGTATCCGGGCTCGTCGATATTCCGAACATCACTACCGAGAGCTTCAAAGAATTCTTTGCCAAGAAAACAAAACTGTCCCTCAAGAAATATGGAATTATAATGCCCCCACCACTTGGGATCATTATGAACTCGCACCAGAAGCCAAGGAAGCACTCGATGATTTCAGACAAGCAGCGTCATCCCAGGAGCATGAAATGACAGATGCAGATGACATTGTCCAATCCACTCAAGACCCCTATGCTAGATGGGGAGGTCCTCTGTCCCAGGACCCCTATGCTCCAGGATCCTCGTCCTTATCTCAAAACATGAATATATCCTTCTACAAGGATCCAGTCAACTGGCCTCAGCCAAGCATCCCTGATCCTGACGACAACACCGATTGGGCACAAGAAGAAGCCTCACATTAGGCACATGAAGCATCCTCGTCAAGACAAATTCTCTCACCTGCAGATCTTGAAGCTGTTGAGCAAAAGTACGAAGAACACCTCTTTGCATCAAATTACAGCTCAGATGACTCCCACAACAGCTACAATGCCCGTGACGGACGAGACCGCTGAAAATGCCGTTGTCCGTACAAAGTCACTGTAGCAAAGTTACTGTTCACTAGGCTAGGGAAAGTATCGTAGCGGTTTCGTTCACATTCATGCAGTGTACTGTTCATAGTGTGCGAATAATTCCCTCCCGAAATCTCGTCCGGAGCCTTTGTTCGTTCGGACCCGTTAGTTGGTCTTTGTCTGTTTGTGTCTCCTATTTGCCTATATAAGGCAAGGAGTCTCAGTATTGTGTTGGGCGAGTCCCTTGAATGAAGTGAGTGTTTTTGTGAAAAACTTCTCATGGCTTTCTAAACTCCTCTCTTCTTCTCTCGCCCGGTAGGATCCTCCAAGAAATGCAGCTCGAGTATGTTAGAAACGTCTCCATCCCGGCATCTCGAGTGTCTCTAGGCTCGAACTAAAGGACCGAGTGGTTTTCTCGCTAAAAGGCTGTCCCCGAAGGGCTTGAACGGGAGTGTTCGCCCACTGTGGGATGCATAACTGCAGAAAATTGACTTCGTCTTCCCTGGTTCTAAGTCTAGGTCCCCTCAAAAATTAGATTTAATACAAAAAAATCAAAAAAATTGTAAACTGTGACAAACGGAGCATAAAAAATCAAATTGGTGTACCGGTCAATTGTCACGTGTCATTTAACTTAATAATTTGAAATAAAATTTAACGAAAATTAATTGAGGGTAAATTTATCATAAGTGTATCATTTTGGAGTAAATTTGTCAAATGTATATTAGTTTGAGATTTTTGGTAGTCAAAAAAATAGTTTTGAGTAAATTTATTACAAGTGTACCGGTTTGGAGTTTTTCAAGATATTAATCTTAAGATAAATGATTATCAAGAAACTACCTTTGTGTATATTATGATCTATGAACTGTTAATTTATTCGATGTGAGCCTTGAACTTTAATTTAATATAAAATGAGATTAATATGATTTTTAGATTTTTTATACATGCTCATGTGTTCGGAAATTTTTTATATAATTCGAAAATTAAGTTGAACATTTACTAAAAATTCATATATACATACTTTCACGGATCTGAATAAATTAAGAATTTAGGAAACATTAGGCCAAAGTTTGAGACCATTTATGTTATTTTCTCTTCTTTAAAGAAGTTAAGTACAAAAGATGTGATTTAGTATATGAATATTTCTAACGATTCCTATTATGCATAAATTAGACTTTTGCCCAATATTAGGGCATGAAAATATATAGCGGGAAGGCAAATAAAGAGGTTGGAAAAATTAAATTCGAATCTTTAGCTTTGAAATCATGTCAAAGTGTTTTGTTGGACCGCTTGTGAATGAAAGCACAATTTAATATTTAAATGTCTAAACGGTAACTAATTTAAGCCAATTTTAACAAATACTAGCGTATATAATATACATTGGCCAATTAAATATCACACGTTCAATTGCTATATTGAATTTTCTTAACACAAATACCCAAGTTCTACTAAGCGATTCGCATGGTATGATACAATAGACGTGATTATTCAACTTGTCAACAGGTTAGATGCCAACAAGACACACGGATTAACCTCTGTAAACGCATAATGAACTTTTAAAATGTTACTACCCAACATACAATATAACAACATTTACATATTTCTATGGACCGATTGTTTCACCGTGAAAATAAAACTAATCAAATTTAAGGACACCAAACATATAGCTATGGCTTAAAAATTTGATCGGTTATAATGCTAAAATGTTCTTAGTCTTGTTAGAGATTCATAAATGCTGAAAATGTATGTAATCGTGTTACAATGACTTTCTTATAACGCTAACTTAAATGTGTCAATTAGTATTTGAATAGTTATAAGACAAATCCCGTATGCCAATCTAAACCTATTTTCACTTGATGTTTCACCAGTCAAATGAAATCCATTGATATGGCAAAAAGAGAAAAAAGAAAAAAGAAAAACACAAATCTATGGTTTTATTCATATACCGAATTTCTTAAGCTTGTACTTGTCGACTGGAAATAAGCCAGAATGGGATCATTTCATCCTATCTCATTTTGATGATGTCTCTAATCGGGATATCTCTAGATATAAGATCAAATGCATTTTTGATAAACTTGTTGCACGTAACGGGGTGGATGTGAGCTTAGATAGAATTGCACCTACTAAGAAATTTTTTTTGAAAAATATATATTTACAAAAAAGTTAGTAACATCAAAGAGAGTTCATAGATGGGAGGAGATCAAGCAGCAGCAGCCACTTGCAATGCCGATTGTCGTGAGCAACGACCTGACCCCCTACCGCGTTGTTCATCCTTTTTAGGCAATCACCCTGCGAAAATATCAAATTCTTAAGTGGTCGTTGTCATTAGATATCCCCGCCCCAAACCCACACCCCCCCGGCGCAGGGATTCTTAGATGGTCGTTGTCATTAGATCTCTCCCTCCCCCACTTCCTTCCACCACCCCCCGTGGAAACAAATCCCCATCAAATATCTTGATATATCCTAATGGTCTCCCACAATATAATTTCTAAACTTTGGCTCAATGTGAAATGTCATTTCTGAACTTTTAACTTATTTAATATAATCCCTAAATTATTAATAAATATTCAATATAGTTATTATGTTTGCTCAAAAACAAAACATACGATTATTTTATGACATAGATTACTATATATTGAGTTGGACTTTTAAAAATGATGAGTTGACATGGTTTATCCATCTTCTTTAGAAAAGTGAGCAAAAATTATGTCGTTAACATGTTCGTCAATCTAGATTTAAGATGAATATCTCATTTGGATAATCTATAGGTAACTTCTTTCTCTTTTTTTTTGTCCAACCATTCAAACTTAAAGGTTGGAAGCCACATAAAATCTACATGAATTTACGA
The DNA here is from genome assembly GCA_014182555.1 of Eucalyptus erythrocorys. Lineage (NCBI taxonomy): Eukaryota > Viridiplantae > Streptophyta > Magnoliopsida > Myrtales > Myrtaceae > Eucalyptus > Eucalyptus erythrocorys. The sequence goes on along the minus strand of CM024601.1, from coordinate 31,019,299 downwards.
AAGGATGGCATTAAACATTTCCATATAATCTAGGAATTAGATTGAACAAATTACAAAATTCAGGAGGTATTGCACATCGAACTAAAGATCAAAGATCAATTATGTCACTTTGTCGATTATTTTCAATACTTTTAGTTTTTGAATGATGTCTTCAAGACAATTGATTTTTTTTTTTTTTTTTGGGGGAGGGGGCGAGAGAGAGAGAGAGAGAGAGAGAGAGAGAGAGAGAGAGAGAGCACCAGTGGAGATGACTAGAGATAAAAGATATCTATACAGATGGATCTTATATATTGTATAATAAAGTGCTCCACGAGTAAATATATAGGAATCCAAATCTGCTTAATCACTCATGTTATGATCTTCTACATTCTAGGTCTTCCCCTTATGTCATACGGTTTATGTTCTTTATGTAGCATTTAGACTGAATGACTCTATGAAATTACATTGATACTTGCACATAATATAGGTAATGTAGGAGACATCCCCATTTTTCCCCAAGGAATCTTTCGAATTACCATTACTTAACTTTCATTTTGCCTCTGACCATCAAATGAAATGTGAATAACCCGTCCTTCTCTCTTTGAAACAAGGGGTCTTATGGTTTTGTCTGTGCTTGAAACAATTTTGCCTTCTCCATATTACTATATCTTTAGAGTCAATAATTTTATATGAGGAAAAACTAAACTCAATCGCTTTGTATTGTTACTCTTCAGTGTTGAGGTCTATCCTAGAGAGGTACTCAAATTATTAGTGGTTTTTTGCATGCCGAAGGGGGTGGTGCATAGGAGAGTAAGAGAGAGAAGTTCGAGGAGAGGGGGTGTGCATAGGATTTCGATGAAGTTTCTTGGCTCTACGTAACTTTTCATGTTCAATTTTTAAAGGAACTACATGGAAGTATCATGTATACAAAACCACATATGGGGAATTGAGAAGACAGTTTAGTTCAATTAATGGAGCCCTTTTAGAGCACTAGCTTTCCCCTCCCAAAATGGAATTGGCTTAACATTTGAGGATTTGATTTTTTTTTTTTTTTTTTTTTGGATTAGCCATTGTCCTAAGGGTAGATTAATGGGTTATGCCGTCCTAAGTATGGCCCGGGCCGACATAGGCTTATTTCAAATAGGCCCATGGACTCCGACATTTCGACCTAAGCCCAACCATTATCTGGTTGGGCCCATGTGGCCAGACCCTGAAATTTCAACGGCATTACAATTGGTGAAAAGGTTGGTCGACAACTCCTAATGGTCGAGTCACTTGATCAGGTGACGAATAATCACCTTTGAGGTCATAATGGTCGATTGGCGAGGTCATAAAAACATTTTTTTTTTGCCTTTATAAATTAGAATGATGATACAAATGGTTCATAAATTTTGGTTCAATGTACAATGTGGTCCATTAATAACTCTATAACAATAGAGTTATTTTTCCTATTTTAGTAAACAAATAATGCAATATTTGTGAGAAATAACTTGGATTTCCTTCTATTTACTCAGATTTTTATTTTTAATGCAACATAGTGAGATATGGAGAAAATAAAGAAAAATGGCAAAAAGAAGGAAAGGAATATGTCACTCATAGAATCATTAGAAAGTGGATACCAAATCAAGAATTTTGCGATATATTCCTTAATTTTATGCAAAAAATAAGCATTGTCTTGTGTTTGGAGCCTTGGATTTATCTTATAAATTATATAACATTGAAAGCTTAGGAGGATAGTTAGGTTTTTATTTTTAGATCGCTTTCCATTGTTCTGAGAGTTTTTCAACTATTTTGAAGAGAAGACAAAAAATTGTGACAGAATTCTTATTCTTTGATTTAAGATGTTGGATTTAATTTATATTTATATTTTTGCTTATATTATATTCTAATTTTCTTTTGGAAGGGCTACAATGTAGCCTAACAATGATGAATAGAATTTTAGGCTTTTTATGTTTTGCAAGTGATTTTATTCATGTGAGTTATATATTAGTGTGCTTAATTCTTTTAAGTGACCAACCATCATTTGAATGATATGATATACATTTTTGAGATTGAGAAGTAATAATTCCTATAATATATAACCACGAATTAAATGTGGATAGAGGGTATACTCTGTTATTTGTGTGGTTTTCGATGATAATGCGGTTCAAAAGATTCACTATAAACTGGGAATGTTCATAAATTTTAATACACTTATGTTTATTTAAATTCATATAAAAATATGGTTAATTAATTAACCAAATAGGTTTGCTATACCTAAAAATAGAATAATAAATAGATTAGAAAATTCTGCTATCACATATTTGATATTGTTCTTGTTTGCATAATGATTTGAAATTCATATCTTGTAGTTATGGTGAAATTGGATTTTCTAACATATTTGTTTGATTGATCAACTCCATTTAGTTCGGAAATTTTACTATGACAATGGTGTCCAATTAACCTTGTTAGATCCAGATTTCATTTTGAGAGAACAACAACTATGTATATACATATATACACACACACACACACACACATAGTGGCTTTGCCCCCACAGCAAGCTGAATTTGACAATACTGAAGCACAACAACTTGATGATTAAGAGGAATTGTAGGGGCAAACACCTGGGGCGCCAATTTTGCAAAGACATTCAGTGTTTGGAGGACATTCAGGCTCAAGATCGATACCAACGATCTAAAGAAGGTTAAATGCACTACATGTGGCAAAGAATTAGTTGGCCAATCATCAGGTGGAATAGTCCACTTAAGGAGGCACCAGTGCTAACATGAGGATATGGGTGAGCATTGGTTTAGGGTTAACCCTGGGTTGGCCCAACCCTGCCAGTCCTGATCCAGTTCCAAGGGAGATTAGGTCGGTCTTTGGTTCTAGAATTCCTAGACCAACACTGTGCAGGTCGGTCCTTGGTCCTGAGCGTTTCGGGTTGGTCCAACCCAGACCAACCTTGACTATATATATATAATTTTTTTTATAGAGAGAAAACCTTAAAATAAACGGTGTCAACAACATTAAACAGTTCTTTAGTGAGAAGTTCAAGTAATTTTACATTGTTCTTTAATAACTTAGGTTTTAATGTCTTTTATGGCATCAATAGTCATAATTTATGAAGGAAGAAAATGTTTTTGTGAGGAGTCCTCACGGCATCCAAAAAGGTATCTTATGGCATCCTCTTCTAGTATTCGTTCTCTTCTATCTTATTTATCCTCTTAGTCTTCAATTTTTCAAAATCGAAAGAAACAATTTCCTTGCTCGCCACTCGACATTCGCCTCGCTCGCTTTGGGTCACTCGTGTCGCTTGCCGCTCAATGCTCGCTTGGCTTGTTGCTCTCTGCTCGACATTCGACGCTCATTCTATTCGACGCTCACCTCACTGGACCTTCATCACTTACCTTTCTTAGCTGACCTCGCTCATCATTGAACCCAATGGGTCGATATGATCCTTCAAGGAGTATAAAAAATGAAATAAAAAATTATTGGTAGGTCCTGGGTTGACCTTGAAACCAGACCAAACCCATTGGGTCAGTTTGGTCCTCAATTGCTATTTTTAAGGAGTACAAAAAATGAAATAAAAAATTATCGATTGGTCCCAGGTTGACCTTGGAACCGGACCAAACCCATTGAGTTGGTTTGGTCCTCGGTCCCAAGCTCAATAGGGTCGATCCTTGGACCCAAAAATTGAGGGCCAACACTGTGCGGGTGGTCCTAGAATTAGGGGGTGGACCGACTCAATCCGGACTATGCTTACCCCTACACGAGGAAGAGCTCTTCAAGTACGACTACTACATACCATAATCCAATTTAAGTACGACAAGGTGAAGAATCAAATGAAGCTTAGTTATTATTGTGTTGCCACTAAGCCATTCTTTGGTTTACTGAAAATCCTCGCTTTGACATTCAAACAGCTTTGTAGCCTTAGTTCTAGTTCGCTTCGCTAGACCAAATACAAAAAATGGCAAGACGCTGTTCAAAGAGAAAAGGACAATGTTGCTGCATCTATTATCGATTGGTAACTTTGGATTCCCTTTGACTTCTTATTTAAGAACTAGAACTACGAGTTATGCATTTTGTGTTTCATCAGCCATTGGTTCATTGGGGAATAAGAATCATGTCCTCGAGCTGTCATGCTTAAGAAGTTGATAGTCTTGCTTGATTATTATTGAAATGTGGTAGTGGAGATAATGAGATTTTTTTTTTCTTTACACGAGTTTGGCAGTAGACAATACTAGCTCGAACGCCTCCCTGATTGAGCCTTTAGTCGAACAAATAGATCTTGTTTACAATGAGATTTTTTTCCATATGAGCTGTGGATGTCACTACATTAACTTGTGCATGTGACAAACATTGACTTGTGCATGCTAGAAAGCTCTACTAGTTTTATGATTCTATGACCAACAAATGTGGATGGTTTAAATGTTGGAATTTTGCGAAAAATAGACATAGGTAAAATTAAATCAAAAACAATCTGCAGCAGAAGCAAAATACTCATGCATGAATTTCCAAAGTATTTTATGTGTGTTTTAACAAGAAAGTAAAAGTGTTAAAAAAGTCATAAATCTTTTGTATTTGTGCCAATTTAGTCCTAAACCTTTTTGCTTGGTGCCAATTTAGTCCTTTTTGGCTAATCTTGGTTGGATTTTGCTAACTGGGTATCGGGCGGTTAACGTAATATGATCGGAGCTAACGTGGATACCTTTTAATAATATTTTAATATTTTAGAATTTTTTTCTTCTTCCTTTTTTTTTTTCCTTCTCCTCCTCCTTCCTCCAACTAGTCACCAGACCTCAACAATTGGCTAGAGGTGACGATCGGCAAGGCTCGCCTTGACCTTGTTGGCCATTGGTGAGGCTCAAGCCATCGCCATTGGCTGCGAGGGCGGCCTTGCATTGGGCGGCGAGGGTCAAGCCTCACTGCCTAGCGCGAGGCCGCCCTCTTAGCCATTGGTGAGTTTGACCTCGACCTTGTTGACCGTCGCCTTTGGTCGGTTGCTGAGGTCTGGCGACTAGCTAGAGAAAGGAGGAGGAGAAGGAAAAAGAAAAAAGAAAAAGAAAAAGAATTAAAAATATTAGCATATTATTAAAAGTTGTTCACATTAGCGTCCATCATCCACGTCAGCCAGCCGACACCCAATTAGCAAAATTCGACCAAAATTAGCCAGAAATGACTAAATTGGCATCAAGTAAAAATGTTTATGACTAAATTGGTACCAAAAAAAGGTTTACGACTAAATTAGCACAAGTGCAAAAGATTTAAAACTCTTTTAATACTTTTCCCTTAATAAGAAGCATGTGGAAATGAAAAGGGAGGGCTAATTGCATTACCTTTGTGCTGTGCCCATAATAATTTGGTTCTAACGTTCTTCAAATCTAGACCACAAACAACCGATCTCCTCATAGCATGTCTTAAGTATTCTAGTTTTGATGTTCTTTATTTTCAACCCCACAAATGTCATACCTCTAGTTTAGACATACCGCCAATCATGTGTTGAGCGGTAGAGAGAAATTTGAGAGAGTTAACCACTTCAATTGTGCTAGCAGTTGTTCTTATGTGTGTCTTGTTTTATTGATGTCAATCATCTTTCTTTTGTCTCTCATATCCAATATATTTAAATCAGTTCAGCCATTAACTCTGAAATCGTATCAGAATATTAATTTGGTCATTAATTCTATAACCGTTATAGAACATTAATCTAGGCATTAATTCTATAATTATTACACAGTTTTAATTCGAATGTTCAGTTTGAAACCGCTTCAAAACATTAATTTGGTTGTTGATTCTAAAACCATTTTAGAATATTAAACTGGCTATTCTAAAATCTTTTGAAAACATTAAACTGACCATTGATTTCAAAATTGTTTCATAACATCAATCTGTCCATTGATTTTGAAACTGTTTCAGATCATTAGTTAGGCCATTGATTCTTAACTCGTTTCAGATCTTTAATTTGGCTTTTGATTCTAAGCTCATTTTAAAACATCAATCTTCAACTTGACTCAATCTGATTGCCGTAATTGCAAACACATTTGTAATATTGTCTCTCTCATTCAAACATTCTTTTGAATTTGTTATGGTGTGTGACATTCCTAAGTTTATCATTGAATTGACATTAGGATTGGTACTAACACATTTATATAACAAAGAGAACCGATTGTCCCAATCAATCTCCATACCCTACGATTCATAAGTAACATTTTCCAATATGTCACGGCTACCAAGATAGTATGAATGTTTTAAGAACATAATGAACCTGTCAATTTCAGCTATCATGTAATTCAATTTTTCTATCTTACTATATCTTGATTGAACAAAGGCCGTGAAATTATTAGTTAAGCCACCAATTCGATCATATGAATAAGCTTAATTGACATGTATTTCAATGATATATAAACTATTCATTTTCGGTTATAGCCCCGGTTGAGGATTTCAATATTATGTCATAATTAGATCGCATTGGACATCATTATCGTATCTTATATTTAATAGGGAGATAGATTACATATTGTGCACGCATGTGCCTTCTTATAGGAAAAAACTATGATCATTAAGTATAGTAACCATTCAATGAAGTTTCAATACGTCTTTGCCATTAAATAATATAACTGAAATTCCTAATATGTAATTATTACATGGTTGCCTGGCCATATGACAAACTTCAAATACATAAAATTCACCCCACTAAGTCACTAAGATTGGAGGTTATGTACATGATGCCGGGAAGGCATGCTGAAAAATTCCACCGAGACGTAGAACGAGGTGAAATTCAACATAAAAGATATTTAATAAAGCACGTGACTAGATAGGTGTGTCAACTAGGGGTGATCGGGTCCAGGGTGGGTAGAGTCCAGACTTGGACCATGTTCTCAACCCTATTATAACCGGTTCTCTTTTTTTGGACAATGTACCTGACCTTGTTTGCATTGGACCCTGTTCCCAACCCATCCTATTTTTCCGGTCCGGGAACAGGGTTAACCCTGTTTATATTGGAACCTGTTTTGCATAAACAGCCTTCGCTCTCTTGCCTCTCTCACACACACACCCACCCGCACAAGTATTGTATCAAAACCATAACAGTTTCATAATAATTGTTGTATAATCTATTGATGAAACTCGAAAAGTAAATGATTGACACACCATAACAATTTCATAATCAATAGATTCAATACAAAATCAATCGGTGAAACGTGAAAGGCAACGCAACCATTTTAAAACTGGAATCCATTGGTGAAACTAGAAAAGTAAAATATTTAAGAATGAGAAAGCGAGTGGACTAGAAGTAGCATCAGGGAGTCATCGCGCGGTGAGGACAGGGACAGCGGCGGAGTTGGGCTGTCGGCGGCAGAGGCGTTGCTCGGGAGTAGGCTAGGAGTAAATCTGTCGGGCGTCGGAGCAGATCTGTCGAGCGCCAAGTAGAGGAGGACCCAATAGTAGGGGCAGCAGCGGCTTTGCAGGGGAGGGCAACGCAGGTGAGGCGCTGCAGCAAGGGGCTCGGTGGGACGCGGCGATGTCGGGTCGACGTGGATCAACATAGTAGCGGCTTCGACGGGCTGCTGGTATCGTGGCTGGTGAGGGCGGCAAGAATCAACGCAGCTTCAGTGGGCGTCAGTGAGGGGGCTAGGCTAGATCGCGAGTAGAGCAGGGGGCGTCGTTCGGGCATGCGGTAGATTGACAGCAGGGGAGCTCGGGAAACAGCGCGCGGTGAGAACAGGATCGGTGGAGGGCTACTGTGGGTTGCTTGAAGATGCGACAAGGTGGGCTTGCGGACGCGAGATCTGCGGGTAGGGGTGTTGGCGAGGCAACAATAGCAAGTGGAATAGCGAGATCGAACAGAGGCGGCGTTGGCGCTTGGGTGCGAGCTCGGCGAGGGTCAGTAGTTTCGCAGGTAGAACCAGTGGAGTGGAGCTTCAGATGACCGGCGGAACGGCGGTGGTGGTGCAAGCGTGAGGGGTGCGGCGAGAGCGGCAGAGGCGGCATTGGCTTTGCGATTTCGGGAGGGGAGCTTGGGGAAGTCTACATTTGCGGGTGTGAGAGAGAGCCTGACTCTGAGAAGTAAAGATAGAAAATAGAAAAAAATTAGGGTTTTTCATTTTGGGGGTGGCGTAAAAATCGGTTCTCCAACCGGTTCCCAAACCGGTCCGGTCGATCTGGTTCCCGGATGGGTAATCCCTCGGAACTGGTTCTCGGACCGGTTCAAACAGGGTTTGAGTTTTGGGAACTGGTTCCCGGACCGGTTTCAATCGGAACTGATTCCCGGCCCTATTTTTCGGGTGGACCGATCCGGGAACCAGATTGACCCGGTCCGGTTGCACACCCCTAGTGTCAACGCCCTACTTCACCACTCATAGTGGAAGTGCTAAATTTTCTGCTATTGATATAACAAGATTAGAGGGTTGATGAAATCCTAAGAGACTTCTTGCATGTATTCAACGATGCAAACTGATGATTTGACTGCCAATGATTATCTATTAGGCAACCCGGGCTATTCTGGTTTTTTAGATGATGTCGGTCCAATTAACGAATAAGGAGGGCAATCCCTTCCTTCAATGAAGTAGTGGTGGCCATAAAGGCGAAATTCCATAAAAGTTACAAGGATGCTCGTATGTTTGTTTGGCATCTACTATCGTGGATTTGACATGCAAGTGAGAGGGCTCAAAACTCACATCGTTGAATATTTCAAAAATTCAACTTTCATTTCATATTTCTAAAATTTGTTTCAAGTGGAATCCATATTGATGATGAGTTGGCTTTGAAATATATATGCTGCACCCAGCCAATTAGACAAGATGACCTTTTACCCGTATATGAAAATGATATTCTTGTCGTGTAGTGGCCAATAATCTGTATGATCTTTGCTTCATGACAAAAGCACACCACGTCTTTTCGCTAAGTCTTCGTCTTCATCACTAATGAGTTGGTTTCTCTGACTTTTACCTTTCAGAACTTTTATGAATTGACGTCGCAAGACTCTTTCCCTTTTAATATATAAAGTGTACAAGGACGTGCAATTCGAATTCAACAAAAAGCTCGCTTGTATACATAACAAGCAATTATATCCTCCGTGAGGCAGCTGAACTCGACTGAAATATGTACTTTTCAAAGAGCCATTAGACTCGAGAAAATCTATTTTCTTCCCCCCATAAACTTGCAATATATAAATTAGTTGGGTCTGATCATCTTGGAATCATCATCTTGAAAAATATGAAACCTTTCTTATTAATTTTCTTTTGGCCCTTCCCGAATTCGATCCCTAGCTAGGCTTTTAGGTCAAGCTCGAGGAAGGCAGCTTATAGGCACCTCACTTAGCCTCTGTCTGTCTCATCTACACGTCAAATTCAAAGAAGCTACAGATGAAAGAGAAATCAATAAGTGGGAGTGGGACCCACTTCGCTTAAAAAATGTAAATCAAATAAACAAATTTAATAATAAATTTTCCTTTATCATTGGCCTCGGGCTACTAACGGCAATTTGATTGAATTTCTTTATTACATACTTAATGTTCAAGGTGCGGTCTACCACTCTAGACCGCATCATTATAAGTTATGTTCATGGGTGTCACTTAGTGGGTTTTTTTTTTTAATTTTTTTTTTTCACATCATGGGTCAGACAAGAAGACAACCATGAAAGTGGAATTATCATTGTTACATAAAATTTTGGTCCTATCATGCTTGAAAAGCTGATTAACTATTGGAAATTTTACGTGATCTTTTTATTATGTTAACTAATTGATTTAATTCGATTTTCAAGATGGCAAACAGTTAGGTGGCCCTCTTTATCTTTGCATAGGCCTTACATTAAAAAATTGCCATATCGTATCTTGAAAAAAAGACCTAAACCCTAATCCATACCTCCTCTATCTCCACTCCTCGTTCATTTTCTACCATCGCGCTCTCGTCTCGCCCAGATCGGAGCGCCACTGCCCCTCCCTCCCTCTTGTTAAAGGCCATTTTCAGGTGTGAAACACGACCGGCGATGAAGCTGGGGAGGCATCGATGTCCACGGTGCTCGTCACAGAGAGAGAGAGACGTGTGTGTTTTTTCTGTGGATTTTCTTTTATGTGGATAATTATTTTCTTTCAAAATGGTCCTCAAGGGCATTATCTATCAACAGGAAAATACGCACGAAAGTGACTGCACTTTAAGACCTCGTGTCCACTTCCATTACTACGTGATGAGTTTTGCCTGGGGGGCTAGAAAGCATGAGGTGGACATTACAAGCGTGTAATAAATAAGAATGTCCGAACAGAAAAGTGATGGCAATTAGTTAATAGAAGCACGACAGACCATGCATATGTAAACTACTCGAGAAGCTCCAATCATGCGTGGCTGGCAAGTGCAGGAAATAATCATCAAGCTTCGTCGAGAAACTTGTCGACCATTTATTATTAAAAAAAAAAATCCGAATTCCGAGGGACCACGGGCACGTAAAAACTATTCCAAAGTTTCCATGCATGAGAATTGGAGAAATGATTGTGGAAGAAGTTGACTTGGAACTTGCAAGGAGAGCAAAGAGAGGAAAACATCGTGGGTTCAACCCAAGAAATTGTCTTTGGAGTTAATGGGGGGCAAATTTTGGTTTCGCTCTCTGATGCAATGGTACTTTTTTGTTTCCTTATTTGAAAAAGAGACCCCAAAGAAGAAGTTACAAAGTTATGCTGCTTTAGATTTATTCTTTAAGCTAATGATACCTTCACAAATGAGAGTTGAAAATACAAAGAAACATATAGGCCTTTTCACCCCCACGACTCACCTGGATTTTACAAGATTGCCACTTCCGTTGCAATTTAATGCCCTCATCCGAATTTCTAATTCCCCACCCACCCGCCCGCACCACCCCAAACCCTACCCAATCAATCTGACTCTAACATCGGCCGCCCACACCCCTTTTACTGCCAGCGCCGTCCGTCACCAACTGCCATGCCAATCTCACCAACTCGTCGTCGGCTGTGCTCGACCTTGAGCTCTAAGCTCACAGCAATGGACGCTTGAGCTTCAAGCTCACAGCTGCCATGATTGCTCAAGCTTGACCTCTAAGCTCACGACCGTCATGGTGTCGAGAGCAAGTAACAAAAATCCGATTCTTACTCCAAATTATGTTACTTTTTCGACGTGGGGCCTTTCTAACATAAGTCACATATGCATTCCAACACATGAAAGCTTGAATTTCGAGCTTGCCATGGTCACTCGAACTTGACCTATGAGCTTGTGGTCATAGTGGATGCTTAAGCTTTAAGCTCATGGCCATAGACGACTGAGCTCAATTCAAGCTCGCGTCCACCATGATCACTTAAGCTTTGTACGGTATAGCTTGGAGCTCGTGACCTTGGCTGCTTGAGCTTTTGATTTTGGCATGGTTTATTTTATGGGCTGTAGATCTGGCAGAGTTTGAAGGAGGAGGAATTTTGCAGTCTGAGAGCGAGAGAGAACATTTGAAAAAGAAAGGGAAAAAAAAAAATATCCACATCAAATGATATTGAATGACATTAATGTCAACAAATTCCTTTTTTTTTTTTTTTTTCGTCAATCCTACTCTATACCTAGTCTACACTCACTCTCAAACTATTGTCCTGCCTCTTGCAGGGCGTGGGTGTCGAAACTCACTCCTGAAACTTGCGCGTCCCCACCCCTCACCTCCCCCTTCCATGTTGGAAGGGTGGCCACTAGAGCGAATCCCAATGGTTAACAAATTCCTTCATTAGGCTGATTTAAAGATGATTGCTGAAGCTTTTTAAAAAGTCGATTGACGATGCTTTTAAACAAAAAGAATAGAGGAATAATTTTGATTTTCGAGAAAAAAATTTAGAGATCATTAGTGATATTTACCATAAATTTTTTAAAAATTATTTAGCAAAGTAAAAATTTTAGCGGGATCAGTTCACTCCATTGATTGAAACCCTCTCCATCCTTGAATCTGTAACATATATGGAATATGATGACACGTATCACTAATCGTTTAAAAACTGATATTATTCTCTATAATAAAGAATAAGAAAGTGTTGAGATCCCATTGTGACATAAATTCAGATGCATAGAAGCGGCTGGAAATCTTATGGTGCATTTGGGAGAGCTTTAAAGATTATTTACTCAAGCTGTATTTGCTCAAAACACAAAACCATTTGGTTGAGTGGCTTTCGGTGTATTTTTTACAAAGTAACTCTTACGTAAAAAAAAGTGAAAGGGAAAAAAATGGAGGGACTGAATTAGAAAATGGAGTGAAGGCAAGCCTGATGGATGGAAATTAATCGTTGAAGAGGATTCAACCACCAAAGATGCCAAGAGAGTGTCAAACCAGCAATCGAGATCTGGATTTAGAAGGTCAGTTTAAGATAGGGAGAGGAAGAACAATGAATGTGAGGGCAAACGTGGAATATTAAAATATTAGTGAGAGCAAAGTTAGAAGAAAATGAATTCATTAATCCTGAAAACCAGCATTTAAAAAATGCTAAAGCCAATACTTCCTGAATTATGCATTGGGTTAAAAGAATTTGAAAATGCTAACTTTGATTTAAAAGTCTTTGGGAATAACCAAATGCACCCCTTTATAGACTCATATATATACTAGGACTCTATGTCCCCATGATATACCTTTATGATGCCACCTCTTTCTTTTTTTTTTCTTTTTTTAAGTACTAATATTGGATATCTAAACCATTTGATTTGGCAAATTCCTCACTAGTGTACCTCAATCGCCCAATCCATGTGCCCTAAGGGAGGCTGCATTCACTAGGTGGAAACTGTGACCTCAAGGTTTATGTGAATAGAAAACGTTATGATTTAAATACATGATCTATTGCATCCAAATCAATCACTCGATCAATTCCTTATATCAAAAGCTTTCGCCACCGAATGATACTGTGCATCATGATTAATCTCGCCACTCAATTATATGGATGAACATGTCCCTTAAGCATATTGGAGGAAAAGCCAAGAGTGCATGCATGCATGGAGTTTTAAAATAGGTCATCTACCACTCAGACGGAATGATTGGCCCAATCTGTCTAACCTTAGGTCTTACGTAAACGATGGAGATCTACAAGTCTCGCAACGACCCTATGCAATAAGCTTCAAGTAGAAGGAAATCTTAGATAAATTGCCCCTGAATCTCAGTAGGGTCATGCTTCGTAGACAGGGAAGGTTTTGGCAAAAGCAATTGGCACAAGTCGATATTGATTGCTGGTAGCTTCCTAGACTAGAAAAACGTAAGCAAGAGAGAACGTGCGACGATGAGTCGATGACAACTTGAAAGAAGCCTTCCATGATGGAAAATGATTTGTCTTCCTTGATTAAAAAGAAAAAAAAAAGGCGGGTGAATAACACAACACGGTACAGATCTCACAAAAATCCATTGCTCAGGTGGTGCATAAGTCTAGTGGTCGAAGGGAGTGAAATTAACCACTGGGATTCGTCTTAGTGGCCACTCTTCCAATATGGAAGGGGAAGGTAAGGAGTTCAAATCCCCACCTTCTCAAGGTGGGGATGAGGTGGGACGAGTAAGTTTCAGGAGTGGGTTTTGACTCCCACGCCCTACAAGAGTCAGGGTAAAAGTCTGAGAGTGAGTGTTAGAGTAGGAATAGCGTAAGGCTGACAAAAAAAAAAAAGTGAAATTTATATAGAGTTCTGATATGACGAAATCAAATATCCACAAATATGGGATGCTGGTTTAAAATCCTTGTTGAAAATTCAGTGCAACATTCCGCTGTACCCGAGTCGTGAGCTCAGTTAAATCTTTGGACTGTGCGGACCGATGCGAACCCCATGTGATGCGATCCAATCGTCGAATGGTTCATAAGCATGCAGGGGTTGCTCTTGGTGTTGGAGCTTTGTTCCAAACTAATGTTGACCAAGGAAGGGGAATTTACCATCAAAAGTAGGGAAAAAGAAAAAGCAACATGATTTTCGCGCAAAGGCTTTTTATTAGGCGAAGAAAAATTTGTTCGTAACTGAATGAGTACCCTAGGTACAAGCACCAAATAACATCAAATCTAATACCTAAATTTGGGGAGATTATAAAAAGAGAATCCAAATCCAAACCCATTAAAATATGCGATTGAATTCACATTCACTAAAAGACATGATCAATGAGTTTGGGGCAAATTATTGGAAAAAAATTACAAAAAAAATTCTTTAAATATTATAATTGTGTTATTTTAGTTTTAAACTTTTTATTTTACACTACAATTTTAAATCTTTTGCATTTGTGTCAATTTAGTCCATTAAGCCAATTTTGACCGATCGGCGGATGCTAAAGTGGACCATTTTTTTAATAATTTGTTTATTGTTTGAATTTTTTATTAATTTATCTTTTTTTCTTTTCTTTTTCCTTTTTCCCCTCTTTTTATGTTCCTTCTTCCTTTGGCTGGTTACCGCGGGCCAATGGTGAGACTTGCCTTCATCGGCCACTGATGAGAGCGACTTACTAAGCTAGCCATGATGAGGTCGGCCTCGCCATTACTAGGCGAGGCTTGCCTTTGCTAGCCACTAGCGGGGCCTCACCTCGTGACAAATTGGCAAGGTCAACCCTTGCAATGGTTGGACGAGGTCCCACCGAATCTAGAGAGGCTCGGCCTCACCTAGCCTTGGTGAGGGTCAACCTCGCTAGATCTAGTGAGGCCTTGCTTAGCAAAGGAATGCCAAAGTCGACCCTTGCCATGGTTGGGCAAGGCCAAGTCTTGCTAGTGGCCAGCAATGGTGAGCCTTGCCATTGGTCGATGAGGCTAACCTTGTTGACCCTCGCCAATGGCCAGCAGTGACGAGCTAGAGGAAGAAGGCAAGAGGGAAAAAGAAAAGAGAAAGAAAATAAAATAAAATATTAAAAAATTCGAAAAAAAATTAAAAGATTGTTTATGTCAGCATTCACTGGATTGTTCTCACCAACCGGCCAAAATTGGCTAGATTGAATGACACAAAGACAAATGGTTTAAGATTGCATTGGCCCAAAAAAAAAAAAAAAAAAAGGAATTAAATTGGCATAATTATAATAGATTTAGGATTTTTTTTTTTTTTTTTTTTTTTTTGGTAGTTCTCCCCAAGTTATCGCGTATGGGGTATTATTTCGCTATAGCCTAGTAAAAATTCTCGTGTCATCATTTAAATCACAATAAAGATAGCTATGCGCTCTCTTCGCTTTCACACAACGATGGAAGACAAAAATGGATTTGGAGCAAGTGAAGGGGAATAAAAGTGAGACTGGATCATGCAACAATGGAAGACAAAATTGGATTTGGAGCAAGTGAAGGGGAATAAGAGTGAGACTGGATCATGCAACACTTCACGATTTAACTTGAAATTGCATTTGAAGAGATAGAGAAATTCTCAAGTATCTTGGTATTGAAGCACCCGATTCTCCTCATATACCTCGTTTCAATTGGCTTCATACTTCAATGAGTCGCATAGGCATTACATCACCAATGATTTAAGTCTTTTTTATTCCTTACTTTAGGGATCATTTTTCTAAGAGCTAACGTCAAGAAATATCCCAAACTAATATCCTTGTGACAAATTTACTTTAACCTAATTTTTGGTTTACCAAAAACTCTAAATTGGCACACTTGGGATAAATTTACCTTAAACTAATTTTTAGGTCATCAAAAATCCTAAACCGATATGGATTTTCATATAAACTTATCATGTTGATTGACTTATTATAAAGTTTTAGAGAATCAAGGAAATTATAAGAAAAAGATTCCCTGCAACTGATACATTTTCCATGAGCTAAGCACATGTGTTTATATAAGAGAATATAAGCCGTTAGAATCAATCAAATTGAATTTAGATTGCCTTGATCTCATCACTTGCTTGTTATGTGAGATTATTTCTTGACTTTTAGAACTTGTGGGATTTGGTTTGGTCTTGATACCTTGATTTGTGCCATTATACTTAACGCACCCCCACAAGATGACATTTCCATTGAAAATGCCAATCTTAGGTCGTAAATAACTTAACTGGGGTTTGGATGATGGCTTTGTGAGGACATTTGCAAGTTGATCCATGGTTGAGATATGGGAGACACAAAGAACTCCGTTTGCAACTAGATCATGAACAAAATTGTAATGTATGGCAATGTGTTTCATTCGAGAGTAAAATATCGGATTTGTGCATACATACGTGATGCCGATGTTGTTGCAATATAGAGTTGGAGTGGTGATTGGTTAGATGCCAAGTTTGGATAGTAGGTTTCGGACCCATTGTAGTTCTACTGTGGCAGTGGCAACGACGTGGTACTCAGCTTCGATCAAAGACCAAGCAATTGTGCATTGTTTCCGCGGGCCTCGAGACACCAAATTAGGTCAGAGATAGATGATGAATGTAGAGGTGGATGATTGATCATCTACATTGCCTACCCAATCAGCATCAGAGAACCTGTGAAGAATAGATATCATGGAGTGTGTTAGATATAACCCATGAAATATGCTTCCTTTTAAGTATTGGAAAAGTTGCTCAGTAATAGCCCAAAGTATGATGGTGGGACGTTGAATGAATTGTGATAATTCGGTGACGAAGAATGCACTGTTGGGTCTTGTGATAGTGAGATAATGAAGGGCCTCACTAAGACTTCGATACTCAATTACATTGATTGCCTTCGCTGGATCATTGAAAGATAGGTTATTCCCAATGGCTAATGGAGTGCCTACCTCGTTGGCTTCATACATTTTTGTGTTTTTGTAGAAGCTCACGGATATACTTATGTTGAGAGAGAAGTATACCCATTTGATTGGGTTCACTTCAATGCTAAGGAAGTAATGAAGTGTTCCCAAATCTTTAATAGAGAAATGTGTAGATAGTGCTTCAATGAAGATGGCGATAAAAGAGGTGTCATTGCCTGTGATGACGAGATTGTCAATGTAGACAAAGAAGAATGTTATAATTGGACCCATGGTGTAAATGAACAAAGATGGATCAAAACAGGAGCTGCGAAAGTCACGTGTGTATGAATTTATTCAATGTAGTGTACCATGCCCTTGATGCTTCGTTCAATTCATAAATAGTTTTTCTCAATTTGCATACATGGTTTAGTCGAGTTGGATCAATAAACCCCAAAGATTAAGTTATGTATGCTTTATCCGTGAGATCACCTTGTAGGAATGCATTGTTACATGAAGTTGCTGAAGTGGCCATCCTCGGTTTAATGCAATAGAAAGCACAATAATGATTGTCGGTTTAACAACGGGACTAAAGATATCCTTGTAGTCAATCTCGAGACGTTGGTGGAAACCTTTAGCAGCTAGACATGCTTTGTAACCGTTGTCAAGTTGGCGTTTAATCTGGAAGATCCACATACAACCAACAACATTACTAGAATTTGTGTTAGGGGTGGACTCCCATGTTCCATTGTTTAGCAACCCATTAAACTCCTCAGACATGGCATGTTGCCATTTGGTATTCGGGAAGGCTTGAATAATGTATGTTGGTTTGATAGTGTCGGTTAGACGATGTCTAATGGTGTGGTGAATTTGTTTGGGTTTGAAAATATTATTCCTAGATCGTACAATCATTGGATGGCTATGGTTTGTGGTTGGTGGAGGTAGTGCTAAGTTGGTTGTGGTGGTTTATTAGAGGATGAGGGAGGTGGAATAGATGGCATGGGGTTTATGGTAGACAGTATTGTGTCATTTTGGTTTGAGTTCATCTTGTTTTAGGTAAAGGGCCAATTATTAGTGGGTTGAGTGGTGGCTAAGGTTGTGATTTGGGTTGAGGATGGTTGTTGGTGGCATCGGCTCTGCAAACTGGAGTAAGCAACGAGTCAGCAATAGTTATAAGAGCTTGCAGTTAGATCAGCATTAGGACAGGAGACGAGGCTAGACTCGTTTGCTAGTTAGTGATTGGGAGTTGAATCCGTGGGATTCGTAGATTGTAATGAGTTTGGAGGTGAGGAGTTTGTTGTGACATATGAAAAAATGTGTTTGTGGAACACAATGTCACAAGAAGTGTAAACATGTTTGATTTGGGATTCAAAACATTTGTATGCGCTTTGATAGAGTGAGTAGCCAAGGAATATACATGGATGGGAATGGTTATCAAGCTTGTTTTGAGCATATGGGCAGAGCCACAGGGACAAGCATATGAAAATTCGAAGATCAAGATGGTCCGGCTTTTGATTGAAGAGTTTTTTATATGAAGATTGATACTGAAGGATTGGAGTGAATAGTCGATTAATGAGATATGTAGTGGTTTAAAAGGCATAGGTGGAAAAGATGCATTGTGGGGTAAAGTTAAGCTTGTTTCTACAACGCGATTATGTTGCTGTTCAACAGTGCTATTGTGTTGCATGGTGTGAGGAGGAATGGTGAAGTGAGAAATACCATGTGGTGAAAAAGGTTTTGAGTTTTAGATACTTACCTCTACCATCAGAGTAAACAGAGATAATAGGACGTTGCAATTATTTTTTGACAATTGGTTTAAAAGCACTGAAAATGGCAAACGTTGGTTTGTTTGTTTGTTTGTTTGTTTTTTTTTTTTTTTGTTTTTTTGTTTTTGCATATGATAAAGCCATATGTATTTTGTAAAATGGTCAACAAATGAAACGTAATATTTGAAACCATCAACTGAGGTGCTCGGAGCAGGGCCCCCAATGTCGATGTATAGGAATTCTAGTACGTCGGTTTATAGGAGTTCTAGTGAATTTTGACTTGAGAGAATAGAAATATTATATGGCACATGATGACTTTTATTGCATTGGCACAAATCACAATATGATATAGAAATTAATTTGAACTTAGGAAGGGTAATGAATATATCCTAACTACGTCATTTTGAATGGAGAGAGAAGGATGTCCCAAATGTCAATGCTAGTCATAGTGAGCCGCTTTCTCTCCCATGAATGCCACGGGTTGGTGTTTGTGTGGCCGTAGGGAGAGTGGCATCCAATAGACTCCGTGATTGTGGTCATCACGCAACAACGTCGCTCCTATTTGAAGATCCTTAACCAAAAAGAACGTGACAAAAAATTCAATGGGCGTATATTTTGGGCACAAACTTTAGAGACGGAAATTAAATTTTGAGCAAGGGATGGTGCGCTGTTGGGTAAAACAAAGGTATGTTCGAGAGACACGAGTTTATTGTCCCAACATGCAAAATACTCAAACCTGTCCGTTGCCAACAACAATCTCATCCAGTCCTTCATGCTTCGAGTGGAGAGATAAGTTTGCTAAGTCGTTGGTGACGTGATGGGACA
Source organism: Eucalyptus erythrocorys (assembly GCA_014182555.1). NCBI lineage: Eukaryota > Viridiplantae > Streptophyta > Magnoliopsida > Myrtales > Myrtaceae > Eucalyptus > Eucalyptus erythrocorys. Next base: position 31,000,159 of record CM024601.1, on the reverse strand, counting down.
CTCTTGAATCAACAAGCCATTGTGGGGTTGAGCGTGTAGCGGTTGTATGATGCCCAATAGGTTCAACATTTGGACGGCCTTGAGTACGGTTGGAAGTCTTGGCCCTGTGGCTGTATTTGTCGCAAAATTGACATAGAGGTCGAGAGTCATGAGACTGAGATGGATTGCCCCGCTAGGCAGGGTTTCTATGGGACTGTTGCCTGCCAGAGTTATTGCGGGCAATATGAGAAGCACCATGTTCATTTTAGGCATCATTCCAATGAGCAGCGAACAGATTAAAGCATGATTTGGCAGTATATTGAGCTGTGACAGGAATGAATTCTGCAGTATTTTTTTTTTCATGCTTAAGGTAAGTTTCATAAGCGACATGTTTGTTGTGTAATTCCTCAAATGAAATAGGATTTTCTCTAGCACAAAATGCAGCTGCTAATTCTTAAAATTCAAGAACAATTCCATGTAAGGCATGAACAACAATATCATCATCTTGAAGGGGGTGTATCAATAATAGAGAGTTGATCGGCAATACCCTTTAATTCTTGCAGATATTCAAAAACTGACCTCGATGGACGCGGGATTATGGACAACTGGTCCTTGAGTAACAACATTACTCGAGAATGAAATTCGTTGGTAGGCCTTTTCAGTGCCTCTTGAGAGGTTTCGCTGAATGCAATCAGCAACAAAATGGAATAAAAAATTGAGCTGAAATGACAAATAATAACAGATGGTCCTAGCTGATCCATAATGAGTGTGCGACACTGGCTAATCCAAATGAATCAAGTGACGGACAACGGTGTGTACCATCAACAAATTGGAGTAAATCATGCCGGATTAAAATGGCATGAAGTTGTGCTTGCCAAGAGCGAAAGTTGTTGGCCATGAGTTTCATAGAAATCTGGACAATGTTGCCAATGGTGATGAGTCCGGTTGCGGAGGAGTTGCTGTTGTCACTTATTGAACTCATGGTGCTTGCTTCTTTGGCGTGGGAGAAGCTGCGTGGCTCAATAATAGATGGCATCAAAGGCTCGGTTGTGCGAGAAGGCTTTGATACCATATAAAGTTCAAGAGAATTGAGAGAATTAAAAGAAACAAATTTTTTGCAACTGTGAACTGAGTACATGTATTTATACAAGAGGTTGCAAGTCGTTAGAATCTGTCAAATTGAATTTACAATCCTTTAATCTTAACACTTGCCCATTATATGAGATCCTTCCTTGACTTTAGCACTTGTGTGACTTGATTTGATCTTGATTCCTCAATTTGTGCCATTATACTTAACACTTATTACCCTTGATCATATAAAAAAAATAATAATAAAGAGTAAATATACCAAGAATATATCAATTTAGAGTTTTTGGGCCTTCACCTCAATTTGGGATGAATTTATTTGACCATTTTGTGATTTTTGATGATCCAAAAATTAACTCGTGATTATTTTACCACAAATGTACCAATTCGAAGATTCTCACGATAATAATCCTTTTCGTGATGACTTCACTGTAATTATAGAACTAGTCAAGCCGACGGCTAGATTGAAAGTTCACTGAAGAAGGTTTTGATCGATGAATCGACCTTGAGTTCATGAAATCTTGCAGGGACGACGGCAACGTCATTCTCAGCCTCCCACAAGCACTCAATTTCACGTGCCAATTCTTCTTCCGCAAAGCCAAAGGAACGTGCAAGTTCCTATCTTCCCTACCAAAGAGTCAAGACAACTCCCCGTCACACCTCACTTTTTCGGATGGATGAGACACAGTCGTCGATTTTGGCATATTGTTTGCAGGTGTTTTGGGCAGATTCCGAAGTGAAGGACCAGCCTAAAAACTGTAATGGAGATGAGATGTCCTAACCCCATCAATGGATTTCAATTGGAATCTGATATTGGTTTAGAAACTCCACTGAGCTTGCAAAATCTCAGGAAAGGTCATTCACATGCAAACGAAACCCACCAAATCCTAGCAGAAATTTCCCTCTTTCATCCATCTCCTTTTCATTACTATGGTTCTTTTTACAGACCAAAAAGGTGGGGCCGTAGATACATTATACCGAAATTACTGGTAGAACTTTTTCGATATAAACAATGGGCACGTGAAATCAGATCATAGCTTTACAAGAAAGTGTGACAAGTTGCAAACCTTCACCTCATGCATGTGGATGTGGCTGGCGACATCCGAATCGATGGATATCTCTCCCGTACAATCTTTTTATCCATCCACCCAAAATGGGAATGCCATCAGCATCTGGGGCCGACGCAAGTTTCCTTTTCCTTCCCAAACATTGCCATTCAGCATGTGATCCACAGCGATGATGACAACGACAACATGCAGAGTGATTTGCTCGATGAGTTCCAACCATTCAACAGCATTCATTATTGGCTCAAGCTGGTAGCTGAAGCTTGGCATTGTTCTTCCAACTGCGAAAAAGGAGGGAATCTCACATCACTTGTACATCTATATTAGAGCAATAATTATCTGGGGGGGTTCCACTTTAACTACCTGATAAAGTAATAGTAGAAGAAATCCGCATTAAGAGCGCTCTGAACAAGCCCTGAGATGCAGGCTGATGAACAAAGAAAAATGATCAATCATTCCACTTCTGAACAATAACTGCGATTAGTCTCCTGAAAGTTTGACAACAAAAGCTTACCTATCCATCGACTGAAATGCTGCTCAGTGAAATAGCGATAAATCCAGTTGAGGATGTAGAAAACTCGATAAGCCCTAAAAGGCAGGAACAGAATTTAAGAACACTATATAATGCCAGAATACAGTGACACAAGATGAAGCAAATACAATTCTTTTGCCAAATCAAAGGAACCAAACCAATCATAGAACGTCCTAATATGCAGCTTATCTCAGGAGACTTTCTATGTCATCCACTTTCTCCTTTGTGCTTGACAAAGGAAATAAATAAAAGTGAACCGATATATGGTTAAATACATCATATACTGGGATCTCCACATTGCCAATTAACATGGTTCAGTTTCTCGGATATGGTAACAGGCAAATACTACATTCAATACAAATAGATTGCAACTCAATCTATGGGACCTATTCTGCACATTGTGGCATTGTTGCCGTTAGAATAAAATAGGTTACTGCAAGATCTGTTAACATGAAATTGTTGGCTTTAGAAGGCTCATGCATAAGTAAAAAGGAGAAATGGCTTTCTTCAATACACTTACCATGATTTTGGACTGTCTGGCAACTAGTGAGAGATGAAGTTTTTTTTTTTTTTTTTTTTTTCTTTTGCTCTCCCTCCCTCCCTCCCTCTCTCTCTATTTTAGTGATAAACTTTTAAGCACAAAGCCTAAAGATCATAGTCAATAAATGGAAGAGAAGACACTAATGTGAATATGGTTTGACATAAATGGACAGACACAACATGAAGCTAAGTTAATAGTTGATATTTTATATTTGAGATGGTTGATCCAAGTACTCATCATATTTTCTACCTAACACAAAAATTTACAAGGAGCTGAATAAATGGAAGACTCCAGATGAAACACCACCAACTTTCATTGGCAGGGAGAGAGAATGCAGGGGCGCTGTGACTCTCGACTGGTAAACACAGAATGTTATCTTTGCTAATCTAAAAATCGTTCATATACAGCTCATCAAGGCCAAAGAAAGAACCATCCCTAGAAATTACTCCCACTAGCTTTCATGTTACCTTTTCTCATCAGCAACTTTCACTTTGCTCATCGGTGGAGTGATAAGATTTTCTCTTGTTAATCCAAAGAGTTTCATTCTCAATATATTAATGATTGACAGACTCACTCGAACAAGTTACTATTTTGGGGGGTGCGAAAAAAGGGGTTAAACAGCAACAACATAAGCTAGAAACTGAATATACTCCACGACCACCAGATGTTTGGAAATCTGCTTCAGGTTTTAGGTTCCACCAAGGCAACCATAGACACAAGGATAACTTGAGGGAATAGCCCACTTTTACAACTTCTCAAACTAAGGATAAAATCTGGTTACTGAAATCTTTGATTTAGGATGATTATAAATTTGAGTGTTGACAAAGGATTGCAAATGGAGTTCCACACGATAAAAGGAAGTCAAACTGCATCGCCACAACAGTTTTTTCTGTATCATGTGCAAAGTTTGTTTTTCAGTAAAAGGAAAGATCATTGCATTTTCTTGGCCCAAGAGATTGCTCAAAGTTAATTGTATTCCTTATCTGTGCTCAAATTTTGAGTTCAAATCATTACATCTTGCATTTGCTTGGCCATCTAGAGGAAGATGAAGTTGTATGCTTTGATAAGTTTCTAGAACACGTGGGACGGGGAAACATACGCCTAATGGGAATTAGTCAGTGAGTGCTTGGAGAAACTCCAAACACCCTGTCGTCAGAAAAAAAAAGGGAAAAATGAAATGAGAAGCACTGCTTTAACAGCAAGACCATAGATGCGATGATTTATGTTTGAGATGATATGTATTCCATGATCAAAAGGGTTTGGACAGATGAGGCTTGACCAAGTTATCAAAACACAAAGAAAGGACTTGATAATGTCACAAGATGGGCTTAGTTAAACCTTAAAAAGATAAAGATAGGCTCAGATTAGAAGAAAATTAACACACCAAATACAAGTAACAAGGGAAAGTGTAGAAGTATGTTATCCAAAAAGAATAGGGGAAACTTAATAATAGGGACCACAGTACAAGGTTGTTCCTGGGATTAGACTTTTTTCTCACCGAATATTCTAAGTGGATGACTATGAATAGGTAATTAGAGTGCCACCAGTGCAGAGGAACATCAGCAGAACATAATGAAAGAGAAGCAAGAGAAACTCCACTTTTAACTGAAAGCATGTAAGATATTAATAGATATACACACCCAAGAAAGAAGACATATTGCCCTGTTAGATTGTCAACATTCCCACTTCGTTGTAGTAAAACTAACTGGGGAAGAATTGCAACAGCCTCCAAATATATCGAAAACGCCCAGAAGATCTGCAGTAAAATTCATAAATGATCTCAGGTAGCAACTTAACGGTTCAAATAGGCTAGAACACCACAATCTCATAAAAGATCAGAAAAAGTCAGGGAATGTAATGCACTTAAAGTAGGATTTCAAGAAACACAAAACTATTGTCTAGAAAGCATTTTGATCCTTCTCCCTATTTCTTTTCCTGAATTCTATTCCAAAGGAAAAGATTCATGGATTAACTCACAGTGCATATTCCTATTTCTTGTTCCCTTTTGTTTTCCAAAGGAAAAGAATCATCCATAAACTCACAGATCACCAAACGAATGAATAAAACATAATCGCATCACTTCTTCTAGGCTTCCAAACCTTGAAATCAAACATGAGGGGACAACAATCACTAAGCCCTTATGAAAAATGCTGTAACAGACAAGTTGAAGGCTACTGCTTGAAGCTACATCAGAAGGCTACAACTTGTCCCACAATGGACCATGAAGAATCACAAGACCATCTGAGAACATCTGTTTCTCCCAGCATTAACCAAGAGGTGGTCCTGGGAGAATCTTGGAACCAATCCATCAATTACAAGTTTGCTTTGTGTAGGCCATTCGTTGCCCTCACATTGATATTGGTGGCTATAACAGCACACCGAGCCCCTAAAATGGTGGCACTAGGTATACACTTACACTGGAGGAGTCATCTTTTCCCTCAGAATGAAGCAATTAACCTCTGAGTCCCAACAGCAGAAACAACTAGCATAGACAGCCTTTTCTACATTTCTAATACTTTGTTTGGGGAGGAGAAGAAAAATTATGTTGAACATAACTGTAAACAAAGTTACAGAGTGGGTGCTGGAAGTGGTAGTACTAATATAAGCAAACTTTTTCTTTTTTCATTGCATCTTTGATGCTGAACTAGACAGTTTTGCACATTGTAACATAACCAACAATAGTAATATCGCCTCCACTATTAACGAAATTTGCTTTCCTCTGAGTACACTTTTTTGACAGAGTCTCCTAATTTAGAGATAACCATGAGAATTGCTGAAGAAAGTGACAAGGACAATATATTATGCACTAGATATCACAAATCATGATAAGGGACATTGGTTCTATTTTATGGCACTCTAGTAGTTTGTTGCATGAAAATTGACATTCCCATCATCCAATTTGGGACTTTCCATTGCTTTTCATTCAAAATATTGGAAATTTACTTCTAAGACAAGCAATGCCATGAAAAAACAGTTAGAGATTTTAGTATTTTAAGCAGTCTTTTAGATGTGCATAAAACATATTAGGACGTATATTGTCCAAAACACAGCTAAAAATGCAATATTTAATTCAACAACACAACAAGATGTTGCCTACCCACTCCATAACACATTTCATTGCACAGAAGAAGCCCGCATCATAAAAAATAGCCCTCAGCACAATCAAAAGGCCATTAATTCCACAAAAGGCTATATTTATTCTAAAGAAATTAAGGCTGCCAATCAATTATTTTCGTAAACCCCTCCTGCAGCTACTAAGAGTGCATTTGGATTAACTAAAACAAAGCATCGTTTTGGTTTCCAGGCAAATTTTTTCTCTGTCGCTCAAATGAGAAATAGAAACTTTAAATTATCAGGAAAAACCAATAATTCCAAATGATTTTTACTGTCGACATTTGTGAGTTTTCACAGGTTTTAGGGGTTCTTGATAAATAAGAAATAAACTCCAACACTGACAAAAGCTAGAGCAAAGAATTGACTCCGAACAAACACTATGTTCATGAGCAGATGCCAAAGTAGATAAGTTCAATTAAAGAACAAATGAGTAGAGGTACAGCCAGTAAAATGTCTACTATCCAAGCAACTAATAAGCAGATTAATAAGGGTTTGCAGTGATGCATGGAGTGAGGAGAAAACAGTGAGAAAAATGAAAACGCAGCCAAACCTAGGAACGTCACTGGTAATATATCACAGTGAACTCAGTATCCAACCTAAAAATCCTCCCAAGGATATAAGCAAAGACAAGGAAGCACATTAAGGTAATCTAAAAACGTAATTGTTAATGCAGAGTAAAAAGGGACCCCAAATGAATTTGATGAGGGCCGAAAGGAAGATGAATCACAAGTCACACTAACAAACTGCAACGGATCGTGTGTCAAAACGTCCAAGTCCAACATTGTCAATGAACACTAGATATGTCAATCAGGATGCAGCCCCACTGAAGTATGGAAAAAGCTCATGCAAGTCTCAAAAAGAGTCTAGTGAACTTTCTACATAAGTGATTCCAACCCCAATTAACCCTCTGTCTCCAGTCATCAGATTAATCCGAAACACGCAAGAGGTAAACAACAGAATTTACCTCCTGAAAAGTGAACTTCTCATGAACAAGAAGCGCCAACACAAACACGGCCAACGCCAGAAAATAGTGGCGGAAGGTGTCGAGGTCCTTGTTATAGCTACGGCGCACGACGGGATGCATCCGCATGCACCACACGATTGCCAGCGAGCTCCCGATGAACACCAGCTTCATCACGGTATTATACACCGAGATAAACTCCGTGAACAGATCCAGGTACCGCGCCAGAAACACCACCGCGTAGAGCTCCTGGGTCTTCAGGGAGATCCCTGGTCAAGCGGGCCGCGACAATATCTCAGCTTTCGCGGATTCAACAAAATTCAAAGAGAATCCACATAACAAATCGACCCGAAACCCAATACAGGCACAACCCTCAATGCAGGGAATTAGCAATGCTGTCTACCCAACTGCCCTAGAGAGCAATTAATATAAGGAATTCTATTGAATCTCGCAACTACGAGAATCGCCATTTAAACCCAGCAATACCCAAAAGAGTTCGGGCCTAATCAGACCCGAAGGGCGCCCGGAACTGCTCGAGCTTCCGCCCCTCCGTCGACGGCTTCGACAGCACGCGACGACGACGGCACGACCGGAGCGAGGCATTAGAGTTGTAGAGAGAGGGGGGCTTTACCGGAGCACGATTTGGTGGCGTAGATCTTGAGGAGGAGGACGAGGATACTGATGAGGTGGGTCATGTCGCCGGCGAATCTGAACACGTTCATGGCTGCTGCCGGCGCCGACGAGGAACCCTGCCTGAGCGAGAGCGAGAGCTAGAGAGAGAGAGAGAGAGAGAGAGAGAGAGAGAGATTTTGCAGAGGCGAGAAGCTCTTCGACTGGTTTTTTTCGCGTGGGGGATTTTCCAGTTGCGTCTCGAGGGCGAAGCGAAGGGGAGACGGGAATCGAGGGAGAGAGGGAGATGACGTGGCGGCCGAGTACGGCTTTTGGGGCCCACCTGCGGTTCGGTCGTGGCGACGGCGAGGGGGGAGCGATGTTCGCCTGTGGATCGGCCCGTGCGGTCGATCTCTGCACCCTCGGCGCCGACGCCCACTTTGCAGGCCGGTTGATATCGAAGCACCGTAGAGCCGGTCGGTGGTAAAAAATCAAACTGAACCAAATCGAAAAGTTAGATTTTTTTCAGTTCAATTCCCATTCGATTGGTTTCCATTAAAAAACAAAACTTTTTAACCGATTCGATTTTTATCAGTTTCGGTCAATTGAATCAAAAAGGATAAATAATCTTTCTTGGAAATCGAATCTCGTTTCTCTCTTCTTCTCTTCCGCTCTCCTCATGCACAACAAAGCACGTTGACAGTGAAGCTTCTGCGACCGGCGCTATGGATTGCCCACACAGCCGTCCGATCCTTCTCGAGCTTTCTGCCTCATCTGGGTACTCGCTCTCCTGACCTCCCTCTCTCTCATTGTTGTCTTAGCATATGCGCCCCCTGCATTTGGGCTTTCCTGATTGATTCTTTGTGATTAAGGTCCTTCATTGCTTGCGGTCAAACATCACACATGTGAAAAATACAGTCTTACTTAGTAGGGTTGTGCAAAACAGATTGCCCGAATCAGATATGCCTAGACCAAACTATAAGAGTTATCCTAATATGTGGACTAAATTAATTGACATTGTTATTTACCGTTTAACATTTACCGTTTTACGGGGTTTGGTCTTAGGTGAGATAGAATGTTTCTTAATTAGTCTAATATAGGACTAGCTAAATGTGGGTCAAGTTGAGCCTAGCCCGTAATGAGGTGGACTAGCTGGAAACTCTATAAATAGTGTTCAAGTCTCTCCTCTAACCCTAATATCACATATCCTCACTTAAGAGGCGTTATTCTAACGCTAATCGTGAGGGGCCGCCTCATTGAGCCAGTGATTCGGAGGGTAATAGAGGAGAATGATTTGCGCAAGGAACATTGTGTTTCCGTTTCCGCTCAAGAACGATAGATCCTAAATTAGGTGTGTCAATCTTTCTATTTATAATTGCATGTTCTTGTTTTGGTTATGGAGATCTCGGGTTGTGCATAATCTGCACCCAACATGTGGTATCAGAGCCTCCATAATCTTAGAACTTGAACGCAATTTGTTTTACCCTAATCTGTACGAATTTGCCCTAAATTATACTGATTTGCCCTAATTAGTATGAATCTTGCCTTAATTTGCGATTTTCAAGACTTTTAGTTTAATAAAAATAAAATTAAATTGCAAATTGGGACTCAACTCGACGAGACGGTGAAAACTGTCAGCGATGCGTCGCGGGGGGATGCCGCACGCGCCCCCACATGCGGCCACACGCTGCTGGGGGCGTCAAGCATGCGCCCCACGCGCGGTCATGCGCCTCCACGTGCGGGGCGTGCGCCACACGCGGCTGCTGACGTCAGCGACCCGGGTCCGACCCGATGACGTTATCACCCGACCCGATGACGTCATCGACCCGACCCGGAAGGCGATCAACCCAATGACGTCAGCAGACGGCCTGATGACGTCACTGACTCGACCCAACCCCGTGATCAATCCGACCCGACCCGTTGGCCGACCCGACCCGGTCAACGTTTGACCGGTCTGGTTAGTCGGTCGGACCGGGCGACTGGACCGGACGGTCGGACCGGGAAACGAGTCGAACCGCCACCGGTCGGACCGGCCTCTGTCGGGCTCTTCGTCAGGAGCATGAGCCCCACGTGCCGCGCGCTTAGGCGGCGCATGTGGGTGCGTGGAGTGTCCTTTCGACGAGTGGTTTGCGGCGTTGGATTCGTATGGTGATTTCCTATCTTGTGGTATATTTATTTTACATGTTTGATGATTTTATTGATGTAAAATTGCATATGAAACCCTAAATACGTGTATTTTAAATGTATTTTTGCTTATTTTTCTGTGATTTCGAAAATATAAGTGCTGGGTTATAGGTATGTTATTTTATTAATGGATAAGGCAGTTTAATTAGCATGATATGTGATTTGAGTGATATTTGCCCCTATCACTAAAGTTCAAATCACATGTATATGGTATATGTGAGATGTAAATATATCCCTGGTATGAGAGAGTTTCAAGAATTCAATTGAGTTGTGACTGGCAAAGTGGCACACTTGATTGAGTTTGAGAAATTTCGGTCTCGTATGTTGTCTGGGATGTCTCCTGATCTAATGCGTGGTCATACTCCCAAAGGAGGTGATTGTGTATTAGTTCATGGAGGGATACATGATGATGTGGTGGAGGATTGACTAGTCCTAGTAGTTCATCTGTCCAAAGGTGATAAATTCACAAAAATTGGAATATATTCTCATGACCGCTATCATGTGGGGAGTGTACAATTGCATGTCATGTATTCTACTCAAAGGTGATTATGTGATTTTGCATGTAACTCTCTGGATGTGTACTTGTGTACACAATACTCACATGATGCTAATTGTTATATACTGCTATCTTTCAGTCACCTTTTCTGTAAATGGTAACTCCATCACTATTGAGGTTCTTACTAGTTCCAACTTTAAGAAGTGGAAAGAAGATTTTATGTTTGCTATGGAGATGGAAGATGTTCATTTGGCTCTTACTGCTGATCGACCGGCAGCCATTATTGCTGAGAGTACAGAGGATCAGAAAGCACACTTTACTGTCTAGGAAAAGAGTAATAGAATTTGCTTGCTGTCTATGAAGCTTTCAATTCAGGAATACTTGAAAAGTGGTTTGCCTGTAGACTGCACTGCTAGGCAAATGATGGAAGCTTTGGTGGTTAGGTACAATGTGTTGTCTAATGCTGAGATAGAGACACACATACAGACACTGTTTACTATGAAGTATGATGGTTCTGGTGGAGTAAGAGATTATATTCTGGGAAATGTTTTCTTAGGACCCAAACTGTTAGAAGGACCAGCACTGTTAGAAGAACCAACACCTTCAGAATTTCCTTTACTATTGGAAGGTCCAGCTGCTTCAAATTTCTCTTCTGAGTATAATTTTTCACACTCTTACCCTTATCAGTGCCAGAACTTGAAGCATAAAGAGCAATGTGCCATTTGTCTTTCTTCAATTTCTCTTCCTCTTTCCAGGTTGGTGGCAAAGGAAGAGAAATTGAAGAAAGACAAAGGGCACATTGCTCTTTATGCTTCAAGTTCTGGCACTGATAAGGGTAAGAGTGTGAAAAATTATACTCAGAAGAAAAATTCTGAAGCAGCTGGACCCTCCAGTAGTAAAGGAAATTCTGAAGGTACTGGTCCTTCTAACAGTTTGGGTCCTAAGAAAACATTCCCTAGGAAGAGGAGTGTTTTTTGCTACTTTTGTAGGGAGAGAGGACATGTAAAGAAGGACTGCAAAAGGTTTAAAGATTGGTTGTCTAAGAAAAACAAGAAGAGTGAGCCTAAAGGTAATGTTTCTTTGGCATTAGTTTATGAATCCAATCTATCTGAAGTTCCGACTAATTCGTGGTGGCTAGATAGTGGTGCAACTAATCACGTTGCATTTACCATACAGGGGTTCATAAACAAAAGGACGCCAAATCAGGATAAATCAAAACTCATTATTGGAAACAACATTGGAGTTGACGTTGAGTTCGTGGGAGATGTTACTTTGGTTTTAGATTCTTGTTTTAGGTTGATGTTGAGAAACACCTTTTACGTACCTTCATTTAGGTGGAATTTTGTTTATGTGTCTTGTTTGGACATGTGTGGATACTCTTTTGAAATAAAGAGTAATGCTATCCAATAAGATTGGGTGTTGCAATTTATCCAATAGATTATATCGATTGAGTTTATCTCCCAGCGACATATACGTTGCATATTCAGCTGAAAAAGTTGTTTCCAAAAGGCCTCTACCTAAGGAATAGTCTTATGCATTGTGGCATAAACGACTTGGTCACATCTCTAAAGAAAGAATAGAAAGGCTTGTAAAGGCTAACATCTTGCCTACTCTTAAAGGTGATCAAGAGACTTGCGTAGACTGTTGTAGAGGTAAGATGACGAAAATAAAGAAGAAATCAGCCGTTCGAAGTTCTGACTTGTTGGAGATTATTCATGCTGATATTAGTGGACCATAAACGGCTACTTTATGCAGAAATTTTTATTTCATCACATTTATTGATGATTATTCCCGATATGGATACTTATACTTGATTAAAGAAAAATCTAAATGTAGCACCCCTGAACTAACTGAGGCTGCCACAGTTACCTATCTCTATTTCGAAGCTTAAGTTAAGCCGTAAATTCTTAGGCATTTTATATTTATATATATATATATATATATATATATATATATATATATATAACGGTCCCAGTGCAAAATCTTACAGCGGAAGTAAAATTAACATCTTCATTCCTTTCCTCGACAATCATAATACAATGCACACCGACTATTTCATCAGAGTAGAAAGTCAAGGCCTAAATACTCTACATGGACATCTTTAATCGATACATCAAAATGCCAAGGTCTTCTACACTCGGCTATACTTCAAAAGATGACCGACATCTTTTCCCACAGTCGTATACTTAAAGTCCACCGTCCAGTGTTAGCATCCAAAAGTTCCCTTCTTTGCTATCCTCCTCCTCGCGATCATATCCAACCACTCAATCCATCTATTAATCTGAAATGTTAATCCCCAAAAGGGGTGAGTACAACCACTCAACAGATAAATGATCCCTTTAGCTACTCACGCATCATACAAGACAATCAAGATATCATGGTATAACACATATCATTCATGTACATAAACACTACTTACCTTGCAACCATTCATAGGTCATCATACCTTATGTGTATGCACCATCATACTCTTATCATCAAACATCCATATACATACCATGCATACATATCATAGGTGCATATACATCCATGCACTCACCATCAAACATCCATGCATATATCATGCATACATATCATAGGTGCATATACATCCATGCACTCACCATCAAATACCCATGCATATACCATGCATACATATCATATGTGCATATACATCCATGCACTCACCATCAAATACCCATGCATATACCATGCATACATATCATATGTACATATACATCCATGCACTCACCATCAAATACCCATGCATATGCCAATATCATGCCATAGGTGCATATCCATCCTTGCACTTATCATCAAGTATCCATGCATATACCATGCATACATATCATCACACTATGCATGACTCAATTTCAATTTCTCAATTTTTATTCTTTTAATTGGCATTTATTACTCGCACCCAATCCTAGCGTTGCGAGAAAAACAAACACCCCCGGGCATGTATTCAAAATACAACCGGGCTTCCGGCACCCCCAACACTCCGGGCATCTCGGCACCCTGAGGCCATCCAGAATTACGCCACCAGGCCACTGGGCATCCGGCATTTACACTCCCTGATCGGGCATCTCGCACCCCAACTGGCATCACGAGGAATCCCCTGGCACACACCCTCCGGGCTTCCGGAATTATATACCGACATACCACCAGGCATCTCCCCCTGGAATTACGTACCGTATACCACCGGGCATCTCGAAACTCCTGAGGACATCCAGAATTACGCCACTAGGCCACTGGACATCGTTGGCTCACACCTCCGACGGCATTCTCATTTATTATAATTTACATTCACATTTAAGGCCCAATTTCATCATGGCATATGATATGATTGTAACATTTAATGACTATGTGAAATGCCATATGTCATCATACACGCAGCATGATTGAATCACTTAAGACATCATCATCCATTTTGTTCATGCAATTTAAAATAGTCTACACATCATTTCCTTTAAAGTTTACAAAATCTAGCATGCATGATTTTCGAGAATATATAAATTGAATACCCAAATGACCTCCAAAAATTATGAGATTTGCACACATGATAGTCGAGACATAAAAACACACTTTTCATGAAGAATGCATGTTCTAGAAATCATCACATAAAAAGATACAATTCAAACACCACAGCATACAAATCTCGGACATACCAGTTTGCATGGTTTTAGAATTTTTCCAAATTAAATATCCAAATGACCTTTAAAAATTATGAAATTTTACCACATAATATTTAAGACATAAAGGCATAAGTTTCATGAAGAACTCATACCCAAAAGATCATCACACGAAAAGATACAACTCAAACATTGCAGCACATAATTTCGGACACACAGATTGCACAGTTTTAGAATCACTTCAAATTAAATACCCAAACAGCCTTAAAAAATTATGAAATTTTACCACGTGATAGTCAAGACTCTAAGGTATATTTTTCATGAAGACATCAAGGCCAAATTCATCCTAGATAATTAGTTATAGTTGATGAAAGCCTCTGTTCACTGTACCGTAACATCCAGACCAACCTATCACCGAAAAATCTCCATTTTACCTACTCATTCTCCTTCTTTTCTTCTGGATTTTTGATATGTTCTAGCTTAAAGTGTCCACTTCAACTTTCATTAAGGAGTCATGATGAAATATCCAAAAGAAAGTTGTCTTATGGTCCCCCGAAGTCGCTGGTGTTCAAGAAGGTTCGTCCAGATTCTATGTCTTCAAGAAAAATTACATTTCACTAAGCTATACTTGTTAGTTTTATCTCAAATTTGAGTATGTTGATCTTCAAGATGTTTCCTATAACTTTCATGAAGAAGTCGAAGAGAGATTCTCAATAAAAAGTGACATGCAAAACCTAAAATCACCAAAAGGTCAACATGCAATTCCAGATCTGGCCGTTTCCGTAGAAGATGAGTTTCACCCCTCAAAACTCAACCATTTTGCTTCAAATTTTAGTATATTGTAGTTTAAGATGTGATCCACAACTTTCATGAAGAAGTCAAAGTCAAAATCCAACTCTAAAGTCACATGCAAGCTTTCACGACATTCTGGTGCACATTGTTCAACTCGATATAGTTTGTATCCTCACACAAAAACACTTCAAAACTTCATTTTCTACACTCAAAACACACGAAATCAACCACCACACAACAATACATTCAAAGCACAGCATGCAATAGTAGTTCAAGGATCAAATCTTGCCTCTAAACTCAGCAAAACAAATGCAAAAACGGGCGAGCAAGGCGGGCGAGCAACAGACAGCTTTTCTCCTTCTTTCTCTGCTTCCTTCCTTCTCCTTTCTCTCCTTTCTCTCTTGCTCTCCTCTCTTTCTCTCCTCACCGTCGACTACTCCCTCCAATCGGCCATCTCTCTCTCTTTTATCCCCCTTAAATTGACAATCATTAGTCATCATTGACAATCATTAATTCTTGCATGGATGACATTTGTTGCTTGCTTTAAGACAAATGGGGGAGGACATGCACAAATCGTTCCCCCCCTTCCTCACGTCAATGGCCCTCTTCATGGGCTTATGGGCCAGGAAATTGGCCCATCTTAGGCCCATACTCTTGGGCCTAAAGCCCAACCTTAATTAAATCAAATTTGTTGACCCTTAGACTAACTAAATCCTTATTAAGTTAAAGCACTAAATTATAAAATTGAATAACTATACACATGAATCCATAAATTCATAAATTCTAATTTTGTTCTTCACATGGCCAAGGATAAATCTTTTCTTCCAAAATTTATCTCTTACAAGCTCGGCCATAAATCTTATCACGAATTATGGATAAAAAGGTCACTAAATACAATAATAGAGGTTTCCTTGCCTATTCATGGCTCAAGGTATATTTAGGGATTTTCATAAAATTTTGGGATGCCACACTGAATCTCATGACAAATTCAAGATTTTTCGGACTGAAGTGGAAAAACAGTTGGGAAAAGTTATAAAGATTGTTAGATCTAATCGTGGTGGTGAGTATTTTGGTAGGCACTGTGATGCTGGACAACTTAAAGGGCCGTTTGTCAAATACTTAGAGGATTCTAGGATAATAGGTCAGTTTACTATGCCTGGAAGTCCTGAACAAAATGGTGTAGCTGAAAGGCGAAATTGTACTCTTATGGACATGATGAGAAGTATGATTAGTAAGACCAATTTGCCTACTTTTCTATGGAGTGAGGCTTTGAAAACAGCTCTTTATATTTTAAATCGTGTTCCTACTAAAGCGGTTCCATTGACTTCTTTTGAGTTGTGGACTGGATGTAAACCTAGTTTGAATCATCTTAAAGTTTGGGGATGTCCAGCAAAGGTGAAGTTATATAATCCTACATTAAATAAGCTGGATTTCAAAACTACACGATGTTATTTCGTGTCTTACCCAGATCATTCAAAGGGGTATCGGTTTTATAACCCCAATGGAGGTACAAAAATTGTGGAATCTCAGACTGCAAAATTTCTGGAATTTGATATAGCTAAAAAGGGTAGTTGTTCACAAACTATCGAAGATGATAGTATGGTGGGGATTACTGGATCCTCATCTCATCATGTGCAGACAATTTTGGAACCTCTTGCGCCACAATATGAACTTGTAATGGCTCAAGATCCTATTATTGAGACAGTTCCAAATGAAATTCCTCAAGCTCCTCAAATTCAGAATGAGATTAAAGTAACTCCACTCAGAAGATCTACTAGGGAAAGACGTTCGGCTATACCACCGGACTATGTGATCTACCTAGGAGAGCATGATTATGATATTGGCTGTGTTGTTGATCCGGTCACTTATACGGATGCTATCTCATGTCCTCAATCAGATTTGTGGCTAGATGCGATGAAAGATGAGATGCAATCTATTAAACATAATGATGTTTGGGAGCTTGTTGAATTGCCTGAAGGTTGCAAACCTATTGGCTGCAAATGGGTATTCAAGACTAAAAAGGATTCCAAAGAAAAGATTGAAAAGTTTAAGGCCAGATTGGTAACTAAGAGTTTCACTCAAAGAGAAGGAATAGATTATGAAGCAATATTTTCTCCAAATCTTGGCATTAGTAGCTCATTTAAATATGGAGTTACACCAGATGGATGTGAAGACCGCTTTTCTTAATGGAGACCTTAATGAGGAGGTTTATATGGTGTAACCTAAAGGTTTTATATATGATAACTCAGGTAAGCTTGTTTGTAGATTGAAGAAGTCTATTTATGGCCTTAAGCAAGCTTCTAGATAGTGGTATTTCAAATTTCATAGTGTTGTCACTTCTTTTGGATTGATTGAGAATAAAGTAGATCAGTGTATATACACCAAGGTCAGTGGGAGGAAATATATTTTTCTCATACTTTATGTGGATGATATCTTGCTTGCAAGTAGTGACATTGGTTTACTGCATGAGACAAAGCAGATGTTATCGAAAAATTTTGATATGAAAGACCTTGGTGAGGCGTCTTTTGTTCTTGGCATTGAGATTCATAGGGATCGCTCATGCCGTTCATTAGGTTTATCTCAAAGGGATATGTTGATCGCATTTTGGAAAGATTCAATATGCAAAATTGCAAACCAGGAATTGCTCCTATTATTAAGGGTGATAAATTGAGTCTTTCACAATGCCCTGATTCAGATTTTGAAAAAAGCTCAAATGAAGAATGTACCTTATGCTAGTGTGCTTGGAAGTATCATGTATGCTCAAGTTTGCACTAGGCCAGATATTGCTTTTGCAGTTGGACTTCTAGGCAGATATCAGTCAAATTCAGGACGCGATCACTAGGTTGCTGCCAAGAAGATTTTAAGGTACTTAAAGAAAATAATGGATTATATGCTGATTTAAAGACATGTTCCTGACTTGCAACTAGTAGGGTATTCTGATGCAGATTTTGCTGGTTGTCAAGATGATAAGAAGTCAACAACAGGATATATATTTATGTTGGCAGGAGGAGCAGTATCATGAAAGAGCGAAAAATAGAAATCCATATCTTCTTCTACCATGCAAGCGGAGTTTATAGCATATTTTTCTGCTGCTACTTAAGCTATTTGGCTCCGGAACCTCATTAGGGAGTTATCAGTTTTTGATTTTGTGGATAGACCCATACAACTACATTGCGACAATAATTCTGCGATGTTGTTTATTAACAACAACAGAAGTCTTAAGGGGTCTAAACATATGGAGGTCAAGTTTTTGACCATAAAGGAATCAGTGCAGAATTGTGACGTTACTGTAAATTATGTTCCTACAAATGATATGATTGCAGATCCACTAACTAAAGGCCTACACCCATGTGTATTTGATCGACATGTCATTAGTATGGGCCTAGGAGCATCTTGGGATGCTGTCATTTAGTGGGAGTTATATTTTATTTTTCTTAAATAAAGTTTATATCTGCATTTGTTACAATTTAGTAACGTTTTGATATATATATATATATATATATATATATATATATATATTTTAACTTTTGCATTCAATATAATATTTTTGAATGGTTTGTTATTTTGTTGAATATATATATTGTTAAAAGTCTCAAGGTATTACCTTGAGTGAAGGCTAAGGGGCATTTTGGTTATTAGCCTTGTGCATATGTTCTTGTAAAAGGTTAACCATAAGGACAAGACATATGTGGATTCATTAGAACCATAATTTCGTTCTCTTGTGGCACAAACGTTTGTGTCGCCTAAGTAAGAGAATGGTGACTGACAAATGGATCTCTCTATGAGAGATGTTAGCCATTTGCCACACTACCATATTTAATTCATATCAATAAAGTTGAAAGCACTTGTAACTATGGAAGGCTCTGTGTGTATACATGCAGTTACCGCCATGATTGTGTTGGAGGCTTTATGGGATAGGATTGATTATTAAGAATTATCTCTGGACCAATGTGTGCACACACAATACAATTTCAATTAATATAGTCCAAGTGAGAGAATGTAAGAGTTATCATAATATGTGGACTAAATTAATTTACATTGTTATTTACCGTTTAACGTTTATCGTTTTACGGGGTTTGGTCTTAAGTGAGATAGAAGGTTTCTTAATTAGTCTAATATGGGACTGGCTAGTATGAGCCGAGTTGAGCCTGTCCCTAATGAGGGAGACTGGCTGGAAACTCTATAAATAGTGCTCAAGTCTCTCCTCTAACCCTAATCTCGTATATCCTCACCTAAAGGGCGTTATTCTAACGCTAATCGTGAGGGGCCACCTCATTGAGCCAGTGATTCGGAGGGTAATAGAGGAGAAGGATTTGCGCTTCGCTCAAGAACGATGGATCCTAAATCAGGTGCGTCAATCTTTCTATTTACAATTGCATGTTCTTGTTTTAGTTATGGAGATCTTGGGTTGTGCATAATCTGCACCCAACCTGGACTAGACCGGTTAGTTTGGTTCGATGCTTGAGAATGTTGGTTCGGTTTCTAGTTCCTAAAAGTGGGCACCAAATGATCTGATTCTCAATTCTAAGGGGGAAGTGGACCGGACCGGATCCTAACAATACTTTTTATTTTATTATATCTTTAAAAAAATGTAAAATGTGAACTAAACACTATCTTGATCAAATTCCAAGCAATAGGAAACAATAAGTGATCCGTTTTTTTAGATTGAATTGGAACTCAGTTCCCAATCCTAGGACTAACTAGGCTAGTCCACGGTTCCTTAAATATTGAGGCAACCCAATTTCTACGGATTTGGCGTTCAATTCGAGCATGAAATGCATCGGACGGGACTCTTTCTTTGTGTTCGAGGGCAACCTCCTGAAAGGGCAATTTCGGGGTCTCTCACGTCTCCCTTAGGGGGATCGACTTGCTGACAGATGAACCCAGGAAGGAGCAAATAGAAATCCTTAATTCATTAGTAAGTATATTTGTAGATTGCTTATGTTCCTATTTCAAGGCTTGCATGGCGAGAAGCATCTTGATGAAGAATGACTAGAAAAGAACAAGTGTGTTTCACATTTATTTATTTTTCTCTGAATCTTATAATACAATTTTACTCGCGAAACTTTCAAAAACTCACGCCTTAATCTCATCCAAGTCCATATAAGATTTATTAGTTGATGATAGTTATATGCATATTTTGTGAAAAAAACTTGAATTTACTGTTAAGTTCAGTCTTATTTCGAATTTGTATGGTACGAAATTATCTCGCAAAGTTGCTTATGTTACTCTAGATCATTTTCCCATGAGAACTTTCCACAAGAAAATTTCTAATAGCCCCCCTGAAGCGGGGTTGTTTTCAGAAAAGCTCCCCCTATAGTGAATCTCATCTCAAGTAAATTTCCTCGTCCCAGTGAAACCATTAGTCAGTGCTTTAAAGCCTGTTATGAGGTATTGATTTGCGCTTCCTCAAGTCATTAGTTTCGCGAGATCATCCAATAATTCATGCGACTTTCAAAACATGTTTTACTTCATCAAATCTCATGTAAAAAGAAAAAATCTCTCCGTCGCTATTCGTTTCATGGAATTAACTTTTAGATAATATTTTTCAAATTTTCCAACGTTCTTCTCACTGAAAATGAATTAGTTAACGAAAATATTTTTCCGCTATTGAAAAAAACACCTTTAAAAATGGGGAGAATGTTTTCCACATTTTAGAAAGTGGAAAATATTTTTCATAACTTCTTCCACCTCACTTTCTTACACTAAACACATTTTCCATTTTATTTTTATGTTTTCTTTTTCTTTTGAGTTAATATTCTGAAAAACTCTAAACTGGTTTATCCAAAACTAATTTTTTGACCATGAAAAATCTCAAATTAATATACTTGTGACAAATTTACCACAAGTGACCAAAAAAAATCCTAAACTGATACATTTGTAACAAATTTACACTAAATCAAGTTGTTTGATTGCAAAAAACTCCAAATCGATACATTTGTAATAAATATACCCTCCGTTAAATTGGAATAATAACAAAGAAAACTACAAAAATGATACAACTATGATAAATAGATAGTAAAATTCTAAACTAGTACACTAGTCCACTGCAGTGTGTCATTTGACTCAGTAATTTAATAGTAAGATATAATGAAAACTGAAAATGGATAAATTTGTCACAAATGTATCAGTTTTCGGAAAATTTGTCTAAAGTATATCATATTGGGTTTTTTGTGATCAAAAAATTAGTTTGGGGTAAATTTATCACAAATATACCAGTTTAGAGTTTTTCAAAGTAGTAATCATTTTCTTTTTTTCTAAAAAGTAAAATTTTTAATTTTTTTCTTTTATTTATTTCCTTTTCTCCTTTTTCCTCGGCCTTGGCCAATTGCCAGCCATGACGACGGCCGATGATTGGCCACAAGCTAGCTTGAGTCTCGCTAGTGGCCGATTGTCAATCGTCGTTGTGGCTGACGACCGCCAAGGCGAAGGAAGAAGAAGAAAAAGAAAGAAAGAAAAGGAAAAGGAAAAAATTAAAAATTAAAAAAAATTTTAAATATAAAATTATAGCAAAAATTAAAAATTGCTGCATGTAGGAAAAGATTTTCCTTACCGAACGATGGAAAATATTATCTAGTTCATTTTCAAATTTTAACCGAACACTAAAAAATATGATTATTTTCTTGAAAAATGACTTAACAAAAAACAATTTTCAAAAACGCCATATTTTTCGTGAAATGAACAAGTCTAAATATGATTGTAAAAAGTTTTCGTGAGGCATAAATGTGATATCCATAATTTGGGCCCCTAATTGGTCAAGGAAAATGGCATCTAAACCAGTTTTGAGCCTGACTATGAATAAGTCCGAACCTTGACCTGAATAGGATAGTCGATCGTAGTTGAATGTGAAAAATTCTCACCCAATAGTAGAAGCATCCAAATTAGCTTAATTATTATGACTGCTATAATGACTTTTGGAAGTTTGTAATTTAATGAAGAGGTGAGTCATAAGCCTTGTAGGCTTAACCATAAATGCAAGAAGGTGACTCATGAGCATAGTTGTCCAATGCTCATTAAATAAAAGGGATGAGTCTTGATCTTAGGTGTCCCTAAAAACCTAGGGTATCATGACCCTAGAGTTTGCCTTGGAAGACAAGTTTTCCTTAGATATCTCAAGCAATTAATAACCGATCTTGAAAATAAAAATTCAATGGAAGAACTTACTAGAAAATTTTGGAACGAGAGGCTTGTCATGGAGAGTAAGTAATAGATAAGAACAAATCCAAAGCTTATGATTGCACAAATCTAGGCATTAAATGAGAAGGGTGAGTCACAAGGCTTAGGTTTCTTCAACATCATTATCCCTCATTAATTACAAGATGATTCATGTCTTAGGTGGTTCAATATAAAAGCCCCGTTTGGTTTAGCTTCCCCCCTAAAGCCCATTGGGGAAAATATTTTGTGTTTGGGATTCACTTTTGAAAGCTCATTGGGCAAATATCAGCATTCCCAATGCTAAAAGCCCAATGCAGCTCTTGAGGTGCTTTGAGCATTCAACATTCTCCCAATGCAAGTTCCACTGTTCACGCGTCACTACTGTTCATCTTCTTCCCCATGACTTCGAGTTCTCTGTTGGCCTCACCGCTGCCTTCGTTGTCGACGCTGCCTCCACCTTCGCCATCGACGTCGCCTCCACCTCCGCCGTTGACGCCTTCCTCTTTTGTGACAAATCCATCCCCTTTGACGAGCACGAGCAGCACCGCGTCGACTCCCTGCTTCTGTGCTCTGACTCCTTCGGCTCATGCGAACTAGGCCTTAGGTTATCTAGAGGCCAGATTTGGCAGTCCGGAGGCCAGATGGCCAGATCTAGCCTCGATCCCCCCCTCAACCAACCGGGCAGCCCTCCCGCCCCTCCATTCTAGGACACCCCCAACTTTGAGTTCTCTGCTGGCCCCATCGCCGCCTCCGCCTCCACCATCAACGCCTTCCTCTTCTGCATCAGATCCACCCCCTTCGACAAGCGCGAGTAGCACGGCGTTGACTCCTTGCTTCTGCACTCCAACTCCTTCGACTTGCGCGAATCAGGCCTTATGCCACTAGATCTAGCCTCTGTGACCATAGACGACGGCATGCGTTGCCTGAGGTCGCAACCTCAAGTGGCCAGATCTGGCCGCCGATGGTTAGCCGGCCGCCGGATTTAACTTTTAGATTTAAAAAAGAAAAAAAAAAAAAAAAAAAGCAAAAGCTCATTACATATGTGAGTTTTGCCAAACGGTATTTATGCGAAGTAACCTTTTAATGCTACAATTTACCAAACAGTGTAACATTTCGAAAAACCCCTTTACCTCAAAGGTATTTGCATTCTCCCAGTGGCATTCCCCAAAAACCGAATCAAACAGGCCCAAAGAGGGCAAGTGTCTTCCCAAAACCTAAGCATGCCACCTCCTCAATCTAGGGTGTCACTTCGAGAATTTTTATTGGTCCAATTAGAAGAGTAATGATGGGAGGTTTGCTTGTAAATAGAGGCATCAACCTCTCATCTCTAACACACAATTTCCTCTCCTTTCCCTCTCCCCTTGTACGCCCCTCTCTCCCCTTAGGTGTCCTTGTTCGCATGCCCTCCTTGCTCGACTGTCTTAGGCCAAACTGCCATCGTCTCGAGCAGTAGGTAAAATCTCTAACTTTTGGCTAGGGCAACGCATTATATTATTGGATTGAGCATGAGTTCACTCGTGCTATACCATGTGTGTGATATCGTCGATTGTCTTTTGTATAATTTACTCATGTATTAATTGTCCACAAGTGAACACGCCCCGAGTCATGACGGGTTTTTGCTTGGTTGTGAGATTGGCATCGAAGAGTGACAACACGGGCCTTATTTGGTCTTGGGTTGGTATTGAGATGTGTTGACTTTGAGCCTTGTGTGGTTCTAGGCTGGCACTAAGATGTGTTAGCTCAAGCTGCGGGTAACATATGCCCTCGGTTCATCATTTAGGTTATTTTTGTTAGGTCATGACACACACTTGCATGAGCATGCCTTCGAGTTTTGGTTGTAATAACTAATGATCAAAGATAAGATTTGAGCTTGTGTATATGCCTACTTGTGTGGTCACACAAAGAAACTAGCCATCATCGATGGATTTTGGGACGTTGCCATCATCGATGGCTTCCAGGATGATGTCACCATCGATGGATTTCAGGGTGATGCCGCCATCAATGGATTTCGAGACGATGACCAGTGGATTCCAAAAGAATCGATGGATTTCGGTTGATTAATAAATGAATATTATGTGTTTAACCTTATAATATTCATGTGCATATGTTAATTGCCCTTGCCTTGACCTTGAAAGCCACGTGCACATTTTATGAGCTCTTATTTGGGTCTTGAAAGTCATGTGCATACTTTATATGTTATTATTTGGGTCTTGAAAATCACGTGCATATTTTATGTACCATATGAACTTGGCCATGTCTGTTTTACAAGTAGTCGAGGATTCTCACTTGTTTTAGCCAAGATAAAGCACATGTTATACAGTTGATTTGCCACCGACACTTATTTGAAGTCGAGACTGGCATACTTTGGTCTAGTGACGAGGTGCCATCCTAACCACGATTATGTGGTTTTACTTACTGGGTCCATGATTCATTCTTGTTATTTTTTAGACTTGTAGGATGGACCGTGGATGACGAGTAGGAAGCTGACATATTGTAGGGGAAACCAAGTTTGTAGGATATCCTTTTTAGAGGAGTTAAGGTTAACTAGTCCTACGGAAAAAAATAAACTGGATGTATAATAGAAAGAGTAGAATGCCCATAACAGGGGCTTGTACAAAGTATAGTCTTGTATAATATAGTATTGTGATGTATGTATCCCTTGTTTCCCTATGTTTATTTTTGTATGGGTGTTGATATATTTACCCTTCTGCATGCTTGTAAGAAAAGAAAAGAAAACGGGACGGCGAAGTTTTTGAGAAGTCACAACCATAACCCTGTGACCTGGATTCGGGTCGTTACAATAAATTTTTCAATCGTGGATGTTGTACTAATATTTTGAACCAAAGGTAAGTAGGGAAAATGATAAATGATTCAAACTCTTTAGAGTAAACTTGACCAAGAAAAAAAAATTAACTAGCAATTCTAGAACCAAGCCGCACAAAATAAAAAATTCAATACTCGATTACTAAACAAAGAATGTGCTAAACTATTAGTGGGAGTAGAAATTGCGGCGGTTAAAAAGTTGCATCCTTCCAAATAGGAACTAGCCAATCCATGGGTATACCATGAAGTTATAAAGGATGTACTTATGAACCAACCACCTAAGGCGAGATAGGTACAAGGAAAGAGTAATAGAAAGTGTATGTTCCCGCGCGAATTTCAGCAATCACTTGTTCTAATTCTACATATTGATCATTTTGAACCAAAAGAAAACTTTTTGGTAGAATAGTCACGTTATGTAAAATATCTTCACTCTCAATAGTTACATACAAGTCTATAGAACATAGAAAGGCAGGATGCCCATGACGCGTACGTGTGGGATGAACCAAATCGTCATTGAATTCAAATTCTAATTTGGTATCAATTTATGCCTAATTGCTCCACAAACATCCATCTCATTTGTATTTTGGATACTCGTATAACCATCAAAGACTGTTGAAGTGATGAATTCCTGGAATTTAAGGGGCGTGGGGGACAAAAATTGTTGAAGTTACCATTTTTTTATCTAGTATCCACCCATTTGATGAAAAAAAAAAAGATCTTTTGCAGGAAGGTTGGCTAGAGATTTCTTGTAAAGACACTAGCTCCGCTCAATCAATAATGAGAATATTTCAATCTTTTGTGATCTCATGTATTATTCTAGTTGATGAGAGTTACTTCGGGAAAAAAAAAAACAAAAGTCAAATTCATTTGGACTATTTTCTCAATTCCAATAAAATGCAACTGAATCTAGTATGAGTTGTCGATCAGAATACATATGGGTAGAACTTATAGTGGGGTCTCGAGGCCTTTATCCTTTTTTTAGGTTCACTAGGATTCATATTAGTATTGAAAAAATTTTAGGGGTTTTCCCTGACTTTGTCCGTGTCAACAAACAATTCGCAATGTCTCGACTTTTTTAAAATAGGTCCGAGTCAAATAGCAATGATTCGAAATACTTTTTTTTTTTTAATTACATCAAATTCAATCTTTTCAAAGGACGGCTTACTATATGGAGAATTAATATATAAAAATAAAACAACCTCACTGAGTAATGACTAGAAGAACAATAGGTTCCTCTTTGATGGCAATCGACAAAGATGGTACAACTAATCTACAAAATTCTAACGAGATTAGATTATGACATGACACCGTCGATTTTGATGTGGAAGAAAACTCATTAGGAGAACGATGATAATGATATGATCACCTTTTTGTCCATATGATTTCACAACCAAAAAAGTTTTAAAAAAAATAATAATAATCAATACGAGGGCGGCCAAATTTGATTGGAACTTGATATCTTTCTTGATTAGCTTTAAACTATCATTAGCAAATAAAGGATTGAGTAACATATTTAGTTCTTTTTGTTATTCAACTCAGTAATTTAATACTAAAATATAACAAAAATTAATAGAGGGTAAATCCGTTACAAGTGTACCAGTTTGGAGTAAATTTATCGAAAGTATACTTATTTAGATTTTTAATGGTCACAAAATTAGTTTGGGGTAAATTTATCATAAGTATATCAATTTGGAGTCTTTCAAGGTATTAACCATTTTCTTAATCAAGTTTTTAATTTTTTTCTTTTATTTCTTTCATTTTCTTCATTTTCCTTGGCCTTAGCTGATCGCTGGCTATGGCAGCGGTTGGCAATTGGCCACAAGCTAACTTGAGCCTCGCTAATGGCTGGTTGCCAGTCGTCGCGTGGCTGGTGACTAGCCAGGGCCAAGGAAGAAAAAGAAAAGGAAAGGAAAAAAAAATTAAAATTTTAAAAATAAATTTAAAAAAATAAAATAATAGAAAAAAATATTGAAAATGAGTGCATGCAAGAAAAGATTTTCCTTACCCAATGGTGAAAAATATTATCTAGTTCATTTTCAAATTTTAACTAAACACTATAAAATATGATTATATTTTTAGAAAATGACTTCATAGAAAATAATTTTCAAAAACGCTATATTTTTCGCGAAATGAGCGGAGTCAAAATATGAGATTCTGCAAAAACGTTTCGTGAGGCATAAATTTGTCAATCTTGGATCTTGTACTAATATTTCAAACCCTAGGTAAGTAGGGAAATCATAAACGTTTCAAACTCTTTAGAGTAAACTTGACCAAGAAAAAAAAATTAACGAGCAATTCTAAAACCAAGCCGCACAAAATAAAAAAATTCAGTACTCAATTTTTTAATTTCGTCAAAGTCAATCTTTTCAGAGGAGGGCTTGCCACATGGAGAATTAAGATATATAGAAAATAAAACGACCTTATCAAGTAATTACTAGAAGAACAATAGGTTCCTCTTTGAAGACAACAGATTAAGATGGTACAACTAAAGTACAAAATTCTGATAAGATTAAATACCAACATGACATCGTTGATTTTGACATGGAGGAAAACTCGTAAGCATGAACCATGGATAGTGGTATGATCACCTTTTTGTCCATATGATTTCACACCCAAAAAAGCAAAAAAAAAAAAAAAAAAAAAAGAATCAATACAAGGGCGGCCAAATTTGATTGGAACTTGACATCTTTCTTGATTATCTTGAAACTACCATTAGCAAATGAAGGATTGAGTAACATATCTAGTTCTTCTAAGTTTCAGCATTCCAGCGATTTGGTCCTCTAACTTTGATATTTTTTTTTTCCCCTTCAACCGAGTCCTTTAATAGACTAGAGTTGTAGAATTTAATCATGTAGTGCTACCGAACCTCTTGGTCAACCACTCTAACTAGGCCGGCGGATTAAATAATGACACGGCATTGCTTATGTGATGGAAAATGACGGGTCATGTTGATTTGGCTCCAAATGGGCAGAAAACAATCGAGAAGAATAAGGAAAAAAAAAAAAGAAAGAAAAGAGATGCTAATTTGACAGTACTAGTTATAGCAGGTAAACAAAGCACTTGATTGCTTAAATAAAGAAGGTTAGAGGATGTGATCGCATGAAACAAAACTTAAAGGACCAGGTTGCGCAAATTCAAAACTTAGAGATTTCAATTGCACAAAATGAAACTTAGAAAATCAAATTGCACAATCACTAGAACTAGAGAGTTAAATTTGTACTTAACTACATGTTTTATGAGGCAAGCAATGCACCACCGCCGACTTATATACAAGATAGACGCATTTAGTTCCAATGTGTATGTGCTGGACTACGCGTTTTATATATGTCGTATAAATGGACTACCAACATGTATAATTATCCAATTCTTGATTATATAAAGATGATTGAAAATGGGAAAACGGCTAAAACTAAGCTTAGTCTGCTGTATACTTCTCAAGTAGACTGCACACTGCGGACTCGCTGTCAAGAGTACACCAGATTCAACTAGTCGCCCACCATGGTCATGTCTACAGGCACACAATATAAAAAGTGGTGCTGAGATATAGATGTTGTTCGCAGCATCATCCATCTTCGCCGACTCGGCGAGTTCATTGGCACATCCAGTAGCATCCCGGAGGACATGTCTCGGCTTGCATCGCTCGAATCTCCCGTCCTCGGAGGTCCTGCATTCATTAGGAACGCGGAGGATGAAAGCAAACCATCGGGCATGTATCTTATTCAAATACTTAAGTAAGGAGAAGCGAATCCGTCTTAACTAAAAGAGTTTGAACATTAGATTCAAGATCAACTGTAAAAACTATCTGCAAGAGCGTAAGTTTCTGCAGCAATAACAGGAGCTTTGCCTATGTTTCCAGCGAAGTCCTACGCCCATTTTACCTAACATTTCAAGAAAGCAAGAACAGAAAGTGATCGTCCCCAAAAAAACAGATGGAATGAAGGAAATATGAGGGCTCGCAATATCAGTAAAAAGGGTAAAATACAGGGGATAAATAGAAGGGGTAATCAGTTCCAAGCGCGAAGGTTTCGGATCAAGAATCTGAAAGTGAGAACCAAATTGGTTCTCTTATGTACTGGCCTAGAACAACATGGTTGGACTTGGAAAATAGGCCTAACTTTAAGTAACATAAGTACTATTTTAGTAAGTGTTTGTACTGAAAAATGACCAACTTTTGATTATTATTGACATATGATAAACTTTATTGAGAGAACATAATTTGGTCATTTATGAAGAGAATTATCGACAACTTGATGAGCAGATAGCTTGAAGGAATCAATAAAAAGTGAAGTCAATAATCTAGAATGCAATTGTGAACATAACGGAGTAAAGCAACGATTAAGATAGCAGATTTGGAGAAACCGTCAACATAGTAGAGTTGAAAAAACCGTCAATGTAGTGGAGTCAGTGTAATTGTTGATGTGGTTGTTCGTAACCACTGTTGATAACTTTCATTGCCACATTATCCACTTTAGAGGGCCTTGCAAAAATCAAATAAATTTGCTTTCTTTTAAGTTATCCTTATTTTTCTTGCACCGTACTTTTATCTTTTAGACTCATATCATTGATTAAATTCGGCGTGTATCTTTATCTTAAGTGACATATCATTAATTAAATTCCAACATAATTTATTTATGTTCAATCTTGTTTGTAGAGTTTGTATTTTTTAGATCTTATTAACAATTAAATTCCGATATAGTTTGTGTTTGTATGGTTCTATTAATTCTATTTGATGTGAAGTTGTTCATTTTCCTATTTATAGTAGAGGTGAGCAGCGGTCTAGGGTTGACCCTGGACTGACCTTGGACTGGCCTAATCTTGCTGGTCCTAATATGATTTTCAAGGGAACTGGGTCGGTCCTTGGTCCTAAGATTCTTGGACCGGTACTGTACGGGTTAGTCTTTGGTCATGGGAGTTTAGAGTTGGACCAACCCGGACCAACCCCGATAAAATATATTTATATATAATATATTTTAGATTTAATTTATAATATTTTTATGTTTTTCTTATAAATAGCAAGCGCAGCAGGCGTTCTTCACTTGAACAGCTTGAATGACAACATGAATGACGTCATGAACGGTGTGAATAGCGCTGTGAAATGGCTTAAAATGTCCTTAACCTCTCGTCTTATTTTTCCGTCTTTATCCTATTCATTTTTCACTTAAAAACTAAACTTTCCATCGTGAGCAAGAGCAACCTTGCCCTATTTGTCGTGCAGACTTGCTCGCTTGTCGATTGTCGCTTGTCGCTCGCCGTTGGTCGCTCGACTTGCTCACTGCTCGGCGCTAGCTGTTGGACTCTTGCCTCTCTCGACGCTCGCGCTGATTGTCGTTGGCTGCTTGTCGCCATTAGCTACTTGCCGCTTGCCTCACTCAATTCCCGTGCTACTCGCCACTTAATGGCCTCACTGCTTACCTCTCTTAGCTGGCCTCGTTCTTTGCCGAGTAAATTAGAAGAATATAAAAGCTCCAATTAGAAACCCTCTTTGCTCATAAACTACACTTGCCATTTGTCACTCGCCTCGTTGCTCACCCCTGTTTGCTAGTGAGTTTCATTTTTTGCTTGAACTAATGAGTTTTACTTTTTAAGGAATAAAAAAAATGAAATAAAAAAATTATTAGTTGGTCCCGGGTTAATCCTGAAACTGGACCGAACCCATAGGATCGGTCCGGTCCGGTCCTCGGTCCCAGACTCGATCGGGTCAGTCCTCGGTTCAAAAAATTGGAGACCAATATTATGCGGGTTGATCCTAAGATTAAATGTCGGATCGACCAAACTCGGACCATGATCACCCCTAATTTATAGTGATATATTCGAAGTCACTAGAACCAAAGAATAACTTTCGTTGAAAGGTATCCTTCTCATTAGAGAAATTCCAGTGAAAAGACAAAAGATATTATGTGAAAAGTGCATGGCATAATGGTAAACGCATTGCCGGACTCTCTAATCTTTCTAATTCCATATGTAATTACTCACTTGTTTTCCAAGCAAAGAACAAAAGAAAAAGGGACCTAAAAATCGATTTTATCCGAAAACCAAACTTGTCTAGAATCGTGCCGTTCGCAATACAACATGAAATCGGCTCCCCGATTTCTTACCCAACCTATCGGTCCCCATCCGAACCGGCCTAGAACCGACTGTGTTTCTGGATCGAATAAGCCCGTTTTCTCTTTTCGGCCAGAAAAGAAAAATAAATAAATAAATAAATAAATAAATAAATAGAAGAAAAACGGAAAATTAGACCATAAGAAGACGACAAAATGACCTCTTGCTTACGTGGACACAGAAACCCCACTGACCGGGCCCCACTCCCCACCTCACTCTCTCTCTCTCTCTCTCTCTCTCTCTCTCTCTCTTCCTGGCCTTCGTGACTTTCGCTCCTCTTCTTCGTCTCCTCCCCTTTATGTACTTCAGCTGTTCGGCATAAAATCCCCCCCCCGAAACCCGCGTCGATTCCACCGCCCCGATCGCCGCGGCCGCCGCACCCATCTCCCTCTTCGCCGCGCCGCCTCCGCCGACCGCCCGCCGCCTCCCCACCGCCGCCGCCGCCGCCGCCACCGCCGCCGCCGATTCGATGCGATGGGCTGCGCCGGATCTCGGCCCAAGGGAGACGGTACGGCGCCCCCGATCGCTCTCCGCGGCTCTGGATTTTCCGTGTCGCCGGTTCCTGTTCGGGTCCCGTCGATCTTTTTGTTCTTCGAGTGCTGGCGTCTTTGAATTCGGTCTGCTGCTGCAGCGTTGACTGTGTGACCTAGAACGCCGATATCGGCGACGATCGAGTCTCTTTTCTTGTGCCTTAGCGAGCTCGGTGACTCGATTGTTTGCGTGCTGATTTTTCCGCGTCGTTGGTTTCTTGATTTCGAGCTGTGTCGTTGCCTGTTCAGGGGATGTGGTTCGTTAATTCGGTGATTGTGGATTGCATCGGGTTGGTGGAAGTCTTTGCTGTGAATCGGATAGGCTGTATTCTTTTGGGATGTGGGATACATTGGTCGGCTAGGCTGTGTTCTGTCGGGAATCGAAGAATTAATGAAATCATTTGAATCTGTATGTGAAACCTTGGAACATTTAAGGGAAATTGTGCATTTTGACCAAACTGTGATTTCGCTGGAGCCAGTAAATAGTTCACCTTTTTACTCTGTTGGTGTTACAACTTGATCTGCTGAGCATTTGAGAAAGAACAGAATTTGTTTCTAATGGAGCCATCAAATATAATGTAGTTTGCATATGGCTGCATGTGATTCTTTTCATGTAAAGCTCGAAAGGGTTTGGGCCTATTAGTGGGTGCTCCCCTTGATATTCTCCTTGCTTCAATTAATGGCAGTGGGCAGCTATTCTTCTTCACTTGAGCAACGTTGGAAGTTTACATCGATCAATCTTTACTCTGTGACATTCTTTGTTTATATAGATTGTTAAAATTGGTTGCCTAAGTGCTTCAGATAATTCTCTTCTCATGACGGTCTTGCATTGGATGGGGAAATTGATGTCTATGAAATTTATGGACATTAACACTATGTGAAGTCCTTGAAATTATCTGTCCAACAAGTAAAGTCCTTGAAATTATTTTTCCAATAATTGGTATCAGAACACTGTTTAGCATTGCATTTTAGATATTGCTCTGCCTACTGCTAACACATTTAGTGCACTTGTCGCATCATTTAAAAGGGAAGCTGAACGATTTAATCGCATAATAACTTATTGCTTGTATGGTTGCTGACAGACTCTTCTAAGAAAATTAGGAAGCCAAAACCTTGGAAGCATCCCGAAGCAATTACAAGGACACAACTGATGAAGATGCGTGAGGAGTTTTGGGACACTGCACCTCATTATGGTGGGAGACAAGGTATTTCTAAATTGTTAGGATAAGATGGTGTTAACATAATGCACGGTCACCACCCTTCACCTTCACCCACCCACCCACCGCTGTGGGAGAGGGGAAAACTATGCTTTGCACAATGAGTAGATCATACCTACGTGAGTCGTGAGTGCTATTTTTGCTTGAACACGTTTGAGCAATTTCTTTTTGAATTGTTAAGTTTCTTGCATAAATGTGCTGTGTAGCATATTTATCATGCTGTTGTTGAGTACAAAACCATAGATAATGCACGTTGCACGAGAAATATGTTTTCCATGGGAAAGCAGGACATGGCTTATCTTCTTATTTTGGGGGAACTCATCGGATATTTGTGGTCTTCTTGTGACTAGATATATTTTTACTTGCCATACTCAAGGATTGCAGTTGTCTTTATTGGTATAGAGGGAGGGATGAGATTTGAGTAACCATGACCTCTATACATGCGTCTATTCCTTAGAAAGTGGTCACTATACTTTGACACTGGATGTCGGTATTGGTGATGTTGTTTTCTTTAACTCAGCAATGCAATAAGTTACCTTGGTTGCTGTATGGGAAGCTTGCTAGCTGCAAATTCTCTTCTATTTATTTTTATGGAAAGATGGTTGTTGAATGTAAAGTTTCCTATGTTTTACTGCTCATTCATCAAGTATTAAAATGACTTGAAATACGAACAGCAATTGGATAAAGCACATTCATTTAAAGGTAGCAGGTGCCTTATTGTAACTTGTGAGTTGTACAATACTTGTCGCTAAAAAATGGACTGCATGAATTATTAAGAAGGAGGGATCCCTTTTCGAAGAAATGTGCTTACCTGTTCGGTGTTCATATTGAAACTTGTGGAGGCCAGAACTATGATGAATGATAATGTTTATGGGCCTACTTATTCATTCATTTTTAAACTTTTAGTGAGGTTATACTTTTACACTTCTGGCTTGAGTAGTCTATCCTCTAACTTGAAGGCTGACACTGTTTTGCTTTGCCTTTGTTAAGCTGCAGTCTTTTTCCTGCATACTATCATCTTTGATTATCCTAAGGCTGCGTTTAGTTGTCTGGATTTTTAATTAGGATAGGACTAGATAGGATTAGATATGTAATCCAGGGATTTTGTTTGGTAATTGCAGTAATAAAATCGGATATATTCACATAATGTCATGTACATCGTTTGGTATAAATGGTATATTAATATAAATGAATAAAAAATTTTACAAATAGAAATGATAATAATCTCTTATGACATTCTTGCTTACTTCACTTTTATTTGCATTTTTATTTTATTTTTCTCTTTTTGGATTAATTTCTTTTTTATTTGTTTCTACCCCTTCTACTATTCTTTAATAAAATTCTATTAAAATGTAAATTGTAATAATTTTAATTTTGTTAATTTAAGAAGTTTGTCATTCGAGAAAAATAACTTTTTAATTATGAATGTTAGAAATCCTATCCACCTTTATCCCACCTCCCCATAAGATGATTTTATCTTATTTATATTCCCTATATATCCGACTTTATTCTGTCTTGACTAATCACCAAACACAGGATATGATAAAATTTATCCCATTTTGAATCTTATCTTGACTGTCAAAGGCAGCCTAAGTGATTTGAACAATTATTAGGTTTTGCACTACATCTCTCACTCTTAACCAATTCAAAGAGGGATTTCTGGAATTCAGGTATCTGGTGGTGTGGGAGTGTGTGGGACCCATTTTATTTATTTAATTTTTTTTTGGGGGGGGGAGGGGGCTGTTTTACATGTCAGGACGAGGCAGTCCATCAGATGAAATAAACTTTCTTTGCTGTTGAAATGATTGTGTGGGTTGACAAGTCTTGAGGGTATGCTTGTTACTTCAAGTTGCTTAGACCCATACTTACGCGCTTTAAGTATGATCCTATTTAGAAGATGTGGCACATATCAAATATCAAAAGGCCACCCATAAAATGAAAGGTTTTTTGTAAGTCAAAAAAATAACTTGCTATTAATATTGTTGTCTGACATTAATAAGTGATACCCAGTTAATATGATTTTCTGGAGATTTCTTTTCAATTGGTGAAAGTGCCTAAAAACTACTAAGCATGTTATCCTTGAAAATAGGCTCAGGCTACTTCAGCTCTCACTGTATCCAACACTAATTTGCTTTGAGTCGTAATGCTTTGCATTCGTGACAATGCGGTAGTAGTTTTGTTATTGACTGACCAGATGTATTGCAGCATGAGTTTGCGCCAGTTTGGTAATGTGATGAGAAATGCACGTTGCCTAAGACTTGTGGGATTCAAAGCATTGCACATCAATATTCCTTGTCTACAATTAAGAAACC
This sequence comes from Eucalyptus erythrocorys, assembly GCA_014182555.1. NCBI lineage: Eukaryota > Viridiplantae > Streptophyta > Magnoliopsida > Myrtales > Myrtaceae > Eucalyptus > Eucalyptus erythrocorys. Next base: position 30,965,051 of record CM024601.1, on the reverse strand, counting down.
TTCATAGCAACCACTGTGGACTACGACACGCACGATTGACAGAGGGAGTGGGGAGGGAGGGAGGGAGGAGGTTTCTAGGTAGGCACATAATTTGTGCATATTTTTTGAGATATATTCAAGCCTCATCTTCTGTGCATTTTCAGTGGTGAAACTTTTAGAGAGACTGAAGATGGTGAAGGGGCTGACGTGAATTGGCATGTCAATATCTGTCAATATCTTGATGACGTAGTTATGTTTTCTGTTGTATATTACCTGGCTTCCCCTTATTCTCTATAGTAATTAAATCTCTCAGTCTCACTTCCTCTCATTTCATATCACTGTTGTAGACTGGTTAAGCAATTTAATTCTGCTTTCAGAGATATGGGATGCTCTGCATGCAGCAGCCGAAGCAGATCTAACGCTTGCCCAAGCAATTGTGGATAGTGCTGGCGTGATTGTTCAGAGAGCTGACTTGACAATATGCTATGATGAAAGAGGTGCTATATTCATCTATTCTCCCAGTCCCCCACCCGCTTCTCGCCCACCACACTTAGAAATCTTTTCCATCTCTACCGTCCTGTCCAGCATCTAATTCATGCAATGTTGATTGTTGCAGGTGCGAAGTACGAATTGCCCAAGTACGTTTTGAGTGAGCCAACCAATTTGATTGATGAAAATTGACAAGGGAGGTGGGGCAGATTTTGCTCAGCTTCGTGTGTAAATCCTGTGAATTGATATTGATAGTTTGGTAAAACAAATTGCATCAAAGTGGAGGTCATTCAGGCATTTTAAATATGCACGCTTAAATACAAATGTTGCGAAACTTATGCCTCACAAGATGTATAACTACCACAATTTCATATGGTTTGTTTCATTAGTACCGGAACCTTCTAAAGAAACACGAAAAGTAATCAATTCAGGTGATTGTTACAGTGGAAAATCATGACATCCTTGAGTGCTAGACCATTGTTTTCTCCAACTTTTTACTGTTTTTCAGGCACATTGACCTTGTAATATTATCTGTCTGTTATGTGGAGTTGTTGATGGCCCCTAAAATTCCAATGCTCCAGATTCATCTCGTACCTCATTACAGTTTCAGATGTGTTTTGAAATTAGAAAACCAATCCCTGAATAGACTAGGGACAATGTAGATTTTCCAATGCACAACGGGGAAAATGTGTTAAATTGTGCAAAAATCCGTGTGAAGTTGAACTTACCGTTACTCGTACATTCATTCAGAGCCTTTAATACCAAATCTGCCCAGTTTGTTTCTCTCGATTAAATTCACACGTAGAGTGGAGATACCTATCTGTAGCAAGAGCACGTAGTTGCAGATTCGCAGTACTAGTTCCTCTTACTGATTGATCCTGATGTTTTGATTACGGTCATGGAATACGATTGTATGACATTCTTTTGATGGCCTACAAAGCGAACATTTGGCCCTTCAAGTCTCAAGTCGAAAATCCTCATCACGCTACTAGCCATAAGTCGCATCCTCCTATCGTTCATTCGTATCTACCCCCCATTTAGGTCAAAGTTGTCCACCAACCAAGGACAAAAATTCCCCTTCGATTGATAAAAAGTTCCCTTAACGATTTGGAGATCCATTAGACATGGGTATACAATTTTGTGTATTGTTTGTTTTTGGTAGTCATTTAATTGGGCAGTTAACCTCCAATAGAGGTGGCAAAATGTCATGGACCCATTTTGCGCCCATATTTTTACCATATGGGTCAAATATGGGTTAATAGCCCATCACAACTATTAACCCACATTGGACCCGCTTTTTTGTTCAATTTTATATGGGTCGAAAATGGGTCAGACTCACTGACCCATTTTCGACCCATTTTTAAAACCCAAAGCCCAAAGGTGGAAACTGGTCCACTGAAACCCATTTACCTTCGTTTCGACAGAACCGCTCAGTGAGGCCGCTCATCACACCTTCGAGCCACCTTCGCCGCTCTCCTCCAAGCCGCCTCCGCCACTCGCCGCCGCGGCTCCCGTCCCGCGACGACGACGACGACGGTGGCGGCGGCGTCGAGAGTGAGATCGCGCGCCAATCTGCCAAGAACAGGGCCCTCAGAGAAGTGAGTTTTGCCGTGCCCTAGTCCATGGCTTCTTCGGTCGTGTTTGCCCTTTCTCTTTTCTTCATGTTGTCTTTCCTTTTTCTCGGAATTTTCCCTCATGCGCTTGTCTTCGGATTGCGAAGATTGAGGAACAGCACAAGAAGGTGTTGGAGGAGGATCTGTCGCCGTCGGCCTGCCGTCCCTCGCGCCGCGCCTCTGCCGCCCCTATCGCGGTGAAAACATTGTTGGAAACACAATAACATTTTTCATAATAATGACAAAAACATAAGACACAGTCTAAGATAAACTACAGAACTAAAATGTCACTAAATAATTGATTGGCCGCCACTTGGTCAACCTAATATGCGTGGAGAGTCAAGGACAACACATCCAATTATAACAGACACTCAAAAAGTCATAATCAAGAAGTCAATATACATGAATAATTCCACAAGGATCACAAATTATGGTGTCCAATTCGAAAGGTGCTTCTCGATCAATCTTCGAACCAATCTTGTCAATTGAAAGTCTACCGTTCCGTCGTTAATATATAGTGAGGAATTAACCCTAGTGGCACTAGAATTCCCAGTCTCACGCTCCTCTTTCTCTTTGCTTCTTTTTTCCTGGACTTCACATTCCTCGTACGTGCTGACTCTGCCTTCAAATGGATTTTCTTCTAAATTCGGGCAGCCGCAAATTTTTAAAAAGCATTACTCGGGTACTTTAGAATTGAATACATTAAGGAAACTTTTCAAGGATCTGCAATCGGTAAATTTCAAATATTTGAGAGTCTCTAATTCATCTAGGCCCTTAACTGCTAGCAGTTCTTCGCATCCTTAAATCGACAAGGACTTCAGCCTTTTCAAAGCCGAGAGATCATCTAGACTTTCAATCTTAGGACAATAATTTATTGCCAATTGTTCTAACGACTCCACCGATGCAAGACCTTGGATGGCAGTTAGATTAGGGCATTCATACAGACTCAACAGCTTCAACCTCTTCAAACTGGAAAGACCGGCAAATCCCTCGAGAAATTCTAACCTTCTCACTTCAAATTCAATCAACTGTTCAAGTCCATCGAGTTGAACCTCCTTTCAACGACATTGATAAATCTGCAGACGTGTCAAATTTCTCAAGTTGCAATGAAATGACAAAGTAGTTATCGATTCATGATCATGAAGTGTCAATGTTGACAAAGATGGTGGAAGGAACGCGAGGGATTGTCGGCATGGACCATCTTGGAGGTACAAAGAACAACTCCCATCATGACCACAATAACTCAAATTAGCCAATTTAGTTAGGCTTAAGAGATTCTCAACCCAATGCAACGAACTTGATCCAAAGCTTAAACTTATCAAACTTGTGGGAAGCTCACACGATACTTCAAGTTCGCTGCAACCATATAATCCCAATCTCTCTAGGTGAGCAAGCAGTTTAATCGTCTTTGGAACATTTCTTAGACGGGTCAATTCTAAGTTAAGGACTCTCAAAAGAGATAATTCCCAAATGCCTTCAGGAATATCCCATTGCAGAGACTAGCAAGCCTCGACATGTAGTTCTTCCAACTCTTTTAGCTCAACAATGCTTCGTGGTAGCTCCCTTATCAAAGACTCTGAAATATTGATGACTTTTAATTTCCTTAGGTCTCCAATAGATTCTGGAATCGTCGACATTGTGTTTCCGAGACATCTAACTCTTGTATTGATTCCAAGTTCCCAATTGAGACAGGGAGTTCCCTTATTTTAGTATATGAGAGAACAAGAGACTTAAGTTCCTGTAGGTTCCCAATGGAACTAGGAATTTCTTCGATTTCTGTGCGTTGCAGTTGAAGTAGTGACATGTGCTTTTGGTTACCAATGGAGTTTGGTAATCTTGTGATGGCAGTATACGAGAGATCCAACTCTACTAGTGATGCGACTCTCGCAAATGATTTTGGCAACTTCCTCAACTATTTGCAATTTCGTAAATACAAGTACTCAAGCTTCTCCAACCCTCCAATTCCTTCTGGCAATTCCCTAAGACTTGTACACCCATTCGCATTGAAATAAATTAGGCACTTAAGCTTTTCAAGGGAACCATTGACTTCAATCAGATTACTGTAACCATTAAGGATTAATCTCTCTAAACTCATATGATGAGAGAAGTCTGGAATCCTGGTCATCTCTTTGCAACCAGTGAGATCAAGAACTTTAAGTTTCTTGGCAACCCATTACAATAGCTAGGGGAGAGAAAAGGGAAAATTCCATGCGAATATAGAGGCAATAAATGGTTATGTTGGAACTGACTCGCAATTGAGTTGACTCATTTTCCTCATTTAACCCACATAGATCCGTTCGTGTAGTACTAACACCTGTCCAACCCGATCCACATATATCCACCTATATGTTAATTCAACTTCTTCGCTGTACTGACCAAAAAAAATAAAAACTTCTTCGCTGTAAAGTGTTATTTAATACAATTGAATTGTAAATGGCCTTGGCTACGAGAGCAGCTTAGTATTTCATGTGAATGGCCCTGATTAATCCATTCATAAGCCATTTTATTTACAATAGGCTGCTGCCTATATAGCTAAGGTATAGTCAATTTCAATTAAAAACATAAAAACTGTGCGAGACAATTCAATAGAGATAAAGATAAACAAATATATAGAAAGATGGTACCTTGATTTGACTCCATCCAGCCCAGTCCTTTGTGATGAAACTATTAGAAAGATCAAGAACTACTAGATTGCTTGGACGAAAATTGATGGCCAAGAGCTCTCCAGGACATAAATGCCAAGACATGTATCTTAACTCCTAGAGTTGATTCTCAAAGTCTCCATCTAATTGCCCCCAAATTAATTCGAGGAATCTTATGTTTGGAAGCCTTGAAAACTCTTTGCTTGTATAGGTTCTTGATGCAATTCCATCTGAGAAGTAGATTGATTCGAGGGCTAACGGGACTGCTTGAATGGCCTCTAATTCATCCCCCTAAGCAGAGTGCTACAATGGCTTCCTTTCTCTGCCATTCAATGGTAAAGTAACTTATCAATAAATGAAAAATGTTTTCGAACTCTCTCTCTATTAAAAAAAGCCTGCTAAATAAATGAAATATTGAGGAGTCTAGAAATCAATGGCCAAACTTATCGTTGCACCTCTTTTGTTCTGATGATATTATTTGCTATATTAGGACACGACAATCTGCTTCGCCTTCTTGGATTTATCAACCCCGTATCTCCATAGACGATTTTCCTCCCGAGATCTCTCAGTTGGTCATGCATCCAGAATTTGTTGTCATTAGTTATCTTGATTAGGGACATGCAAACAAGGACTTGAATCAAATACTCCAGGAAAAACCTACAATCCTTCCACATGTAGGAAGCATTCGTCTTATCTTTGCCCACAAAGATACAGGCGATATCGAGAAAGATCTGTTTTTGCTCATGACTCAACACATTGTAGCTAATCTTCAGCTTGTCTTGGACCTTCTCGTAAGGTATTTCATTCTGATTGTTCAATACATCTATCCATAAGGCTTTGTTTCGGTGATGAAGTAATGAGCCTATAACTTCAAAAGCTAAGGGAAGTCCTCTAGTTGTAGAAACTACTTGTCTTGAAAGACTAATATAATCATCTAAAGTTTCTTTTAAAAGCATGCCTACTGAAAAGCTCAAGTGATTGAATAGAATACAATGGCTTCACTTCGTACTCTAATGTTTGGTAAGCTTTTAAGATGCTTTTGTTCCTAGTTGTAATAATAATTTTGCTTCCTGAGCCAAAAGAAATGTGCTTGATGGCTAGCTTCTCGAGTTGTTCCTCATTACCCACATCATCCAAAATGATGAAAACTTACTTGTTAGAAAGTGGCCACGCAATCATTTTGATCCCATCATCAACATCATCAATTATGTCACGAAAGCCTGAACCAAAAATATCAGATAATAGTTGTTTCTGTAAAGTAATGAGGCCAAAGCTGAGCGACAACTCTCAAACATTTCCCAGAAAGTAGCAATGACTAAAGAGGGAATTTAGTTTATTCAATACAACCTTAGCAAGAGTCGTTTTACCAATTCCTCTCTTTCCATGAATTAGAACAAAGCGCATGACCTTGGAGTCCATGTCCAACAACTCCACGACAGCTTCCACTTGTTCATCCATTCTGACTATATGCTCAGCAACGTATTTGTCTTGTCTTTAGCTTCATCACAATCTCTTGTATCACCGATTTAATGAATTTCCAGTACCTGCCATATAACTGAATAATCTAAGTTGAAAATGTTAAAAAAAAAAAACATCAGGGCGCTCGGCAAGTGGTCGGATCAACATGGCTAGTACGGCCTACTAAATCAATTAGTGCACCCAAAAGGAGGAGGCCTCTTAGGTGAGTATGATTTAAACAAATAATCATATAGCGAATAGTTTGAACTTTTTATTATATATTTGCTTCCGAAATGCTAACTCTACCAACCGGCGATTGACATGGATGGATTGGAAGCTTGCTCCAATACCATGAAAAGATCTCTAGAAAAGATATATAAGTTATATCTACCAATGAAAAGAATACCGGGTTCTTGCACTTTATTTTTTATTTTTTAATTTGGATGAATGACTTGGTTACCAAAAATAGTTTAAAAAACACACATAGTATTCATTCAATTTCAAACCACCTAAACCAAATCTATCCTCGCTTGGGTATAGAGTGAAAGTCCAAAACATAAGTTATAGAGTACTTTACCACACCTACTTAGGGTGCGTTTGGGAGTAGCCTTGAGAAGCTACTTTGAAGCCCCAAAAATCCTTGGCCCAAGGATGGGGTGTTTGGCAAACTTTTTTCAAACCCCTTTTGCAAAATGTCAACCTTCACAAGGTTGAAAGCCCAAGGTAGGTTGGGGGCTACTTGGGCTTTCAGCATGCTAAGAATGCTAAGCGAGGGCTAAAAAAAAAAATTTTCTTTCCAAATTATCCTCGTTGATTTTTTGTTTTTTCGATTTTGCCCTCGCTATTCATCATCTTCTTCTTCTTCTCTGCGAGTAGTCGCCGGCGAAGGGCAGACAATCGCGGGCAGGCAGTCGTCAGTGAACGATGCCTAAACAATCGACGTCGGGGAGTGGCACAACCAACGCGCCATCTGGGTCGCGGCGAGATCTGGGTCACCACGACCTCGCTGCCCCCGAATCTGGGCGCGACCCCGCCGCGACCGGATGCGGGTCGCCAAAGGTCGCGGCGGCATCACGTGACCTTGCTGCCCCAAATTCGGGGTTTCCGGAGGTCGCGGCGGCGTTGAGTGACCTCGCCGCCCCAAATCCAAGGGCGGTGGGGTTGCCGGAGGTCGCCCGACCCCGGTGGCCTTTGCCGGTGGTCTTCGAGGGTCGCTCGACCCTAGGCAGCCCACCTCAGTCGTCTTTGGGGTTGCCTGAGTCAGATGTCGGCCGCTAGCAACAAATTTCGATTGCCGGCGGCCGCTTGCTCTTCTCAGTCAATTTTTTTTAATTTTTCTTTTGATAATTTTTTTATCACAAAAGTCATTTGTAAATGTAATTTCCCCAAACACAATTTTGCTCAAAGGTACTTCACAATAAACTTTTAAATCATAATTTACCAAACACAAGTCGCAATCTGAAAAGTCTCTTCAACTTAAAGTCCTTTGCATTTTCCCAATGATTTTCCCCGAAAGTCCAACCAAACACACCCTTACCCTTGGTTTTTCAGTTCCCATCCTTTTGATTTGGGCAATGCTTCTGAGGGCATCCTCCCATTTTAACCTTGTCTGGTGACCGAACATATCTTCATGCTTCATCAAAGTGCTGATGTACAGTTCAGACTTAAGCTTGACATCGCGAGGCTCCATGTCATAGAAAATCGATAGAATCTCCTTCTTGGATGGTTTGGATTTCTTGCATTCCACCGTGTGTGCGAGCTCATGAAGGCACCATGCACTTGAAGCATAACCTTTATAGAAGATGGGTACGTAGATCTTCGACTTTTCAATGGCTATCGATAGCTCATTACCTATTTCTTTATTGATGTGGAGTTCTTCCTCATCGAGGAAAATATATATGTTCGGTTCTAGCATACTATGGTACAGGTAATCCGTAAATCCTTAACAAGTATCTGGTCCTCTAAAATTCAAGAGGGCGTCATAACGCCCACGGCTCACCGCCACTTATCTAGGCCTTCGAGCTCGTTCCCATGTCCATTCTCACGACTATTTTCCGTTTCCTCTGTCATAGCACTCATTCACTTGGCTTTTGCATAGAATGAAATTGAGTAGCCACAACAGGCTTTCATTATATTCCCTCGTCCAGTCGACGTCAACTAATAATGGCGTAAGCAGTACGTGCAGCTTTTTGCCCCGATGGGCTATGTTTCCTGTACCCTTAGACTTTCAACAAACTCACGATATGTTCATCGTTCTAAGTGGAAATAAAAGGGCGTGAATGATAATCATTCTAGTCAGAGATGAATTTTTAAAAAGAAATAGATTTTTATTTCTATTTCTAGATGAGTTTTTCAGCAAAAATATCCACTTGACAATGATATAAAATTTCTACTCCAAAAATAGAAATTCATTTGATAATGACACAAAAAATTTATTCATTTTGGACGGCGGCGGACCGACAACCGGCGGGGGTGGCGGACCGGCGACTGGCGAGGGTGGTGACCGCCAGCAGTCGGCGATGGGAGGACCGGCGATTGACGGCGACGGTGGCCAGGCCGGCGACAACGGCCGGCGATCGGCGGCGGCAATGAACGATGAGAAAAATTTTTATTTCTCATTTCTGTTCCAGAAATAGAAAAGTAGAAAATTTTTATTTCGATTTATATTCCAAACCTATTTTTGGAACAAGAATTTATTTCAAAAATCGAAAAGTGAAATAATTTTATCAAACGGATTTTTATTTCGAAACAGATCTGAAATAAAAAAATTGTTTCTAGAACGAAATAACCGGTTACCATGCACCCCCAAAATATTGAGGAAATTACAGTATTAGTCCATGGCGCTCCCGATTTTTTTTTTTTTTTGGCTTGGTTTAGACAAATCAAGATCGTAATTTTATTTTACTTCCTTAACTCTAGGATTTTAGTGAAATTATTTTCAAACTCAGGTAGCATTTTTGAAGTACATTTATGATTAAATTTATTTTACTTGAACAGTAAATGTTCCCGCTTTAGCTAATTGGTTTCCTAGATTTGTTTGAAGTGACTTTTATATTTTGATTTTTTATTTTTATTTTGTGGCACTCGCACCTTGACTTTCTTTTATCTTAAGCAATTTAAACTTTCATATCAAAATATCGACATGTGCGTTCACCTATAAATCTGTCATTATTCTCCAGAATTTAAATGACAATATTACCAAATTTGACGGGGCTCACTTTTTATAAGGCCAAATTAAGAGGCCCTGATCTCTAGGTTGTTTTATGAATTTTTATGGTTTGAACTGTAGGAAAGATTGCCTCTTTGAATTCAGATGTGAGAATTAAGTTCTTTTTTTTTTTTTTTTTTTTGTCCTTTTGCACTTTTTGCGCCTAGTGATCCATTCTGGACCTTCTATTAAGCATTTCAAGTTTTACAGCTATAGTTAGGACTCCAGCAGAAAAAAAAAAAAAAAAAAAAACATATTGCCGTGGAAGATAGAGGTGTGTATGGTTTGGGTGGGCGGTTCCCGACTTAAAACCAAGAACCGCCTACTAAGAACTGGTTCCAAAAAATGGGAACTGTGAACTGTCCGCTAGTTGCATGGATCCACTCGGGAACCGGACCACTAGTCTAGTCCGGTTCCCGGGTGGATCCGTAAAACCGATCCAACCTTTGCTCCTTCCCCTTTTCGCCCTCCCCACATCTACTTATTCTAACTCTCTCAACCATAGTATCTTTATTCTTCTCAAGTACTAGTCCGGCAGCGGCGATGGTTGCGACCCTCATTCCACTTTTGTCCCAACCACCACCACCATCTTTGCCACCACCTCCGCCATCTCCCACTCCTCCCTCAAGACTGACAATGAAGAGGATAATGGGGACAATAAGCCATTCTTAGACTTGGAGTTCGCCCTTGTCCCTGAAAATGAGGACGGTGGGGGGAGACTTAAGGAGGGGGTAGAGGAAGAGGGGAGATAGAAGTGGGACGAGCCTAACAACAAAGAGAACGATAGTAATAGTGAATGTGAAGGTGGTGACGAGGATGGCGATGATGTGGAGAGAGAGAGTTCAAGTTCGAGGGGGGAAAAGAGAATCAACCCACTGTTTTGCTGAGTTCGGACGAGGACTCGGAGGGAGATGAGTAGATTTGGAGGTGAATTGAAGAGGAAGAGGGAGCTTGGGAAGATTTTGAACTAAGAAAGATGAGATGGAGTAGGAGAGTAATGAATTGAGACAAGATGGTGATTGGAGTACTAAATTTTAAATTTGCTAATTTCGAATTTTTATTAATATTAAAAATTAATATATATTATTATAATATAATTGGTCCGGTTTAGGTGGACGGATGGGCGAATCCACCCATGGAATTGGGAACCGGACCGATACCCATCGGTTCCCATTTATTGAAACCAGAAATTGGACCGATTCCCTTAAGAACCATCTGTTCCAGGTATTCCGGGCGGGTCCTAGTTCTTTTGCACATCCCTAGTGGAAGTAGTTAGAAATTGACTAATATTTGCAATTCTAGTACAATTTAAGACCTTCAATTTTCTGAAAGAGGAGCATGAAAACTTCCCAATAAAAGTGGAAGTTTCCTCCATGGAAAGAAATAATAAATGCCCATTATCAATCTTGAAATGCGTAAGAATCAGATCCAACAATTTGCACATAAGATGAGTCCATACGGAAGCAGCACAAAAAAAAAAAAAAAAAAAAAAAAAAAAAGAATCACAAAGCAAATCATGTGCTCACAGAGGACGGAGAAAAACCTCCATCAATTTGATCCAATTCTACAGGGAGCCTATAGTAAGAATCAAGAGAAACAAAAATAATATGTAGCAAGTATGTCATCCCAAATACTAGGTTCTCCTAATTTTCAAGGAGACAGCCGTTCAGTCATCAAAATTCTTCTTCGAATTTTGATTCATACCATAAAATCATCTGATAGCAGAATTTTAATGCACATATAGAATCGTAAGTTCAGCACAAGGAATCAGAATCGAATTGGCGGACAAAACAACTTGGCATGGGACACATAAAAAGCACGACAATAGGGAAGGAAAATTGGGCCCGCGTGAGAAAAGACAGCCCCGGCAAAAGCAACGGAAATGAGGTGAACTGGCAGAACTCTCAGTGGGCTATCATGAGCATCGGGAGTAGTCGATTGCTGATTCCGTCTAGTTCTAATGAGAAATTAGAAATCGGACTGGGTCCTGAAAGTTGGAAGTAGGGACTGGATTAGTTGATCCTAGGATCGAAAATTAGAACGTACCACCAGTCCAGTTTGGTTGAATAGAATCAATCACTTATTTTTTCTCATTACTTTTTTCTCATAATTTTTTTCCCACTACTTAGAACCGAATCGCGATAGTACTTAATTTACATTTTACTAATTTTTTAAAAAATTATAAAATAAATAAGTATATTTAGTCTGTCCAATTTGGTTCTTCTTTGGAATCAAGAACCAAACCGCTTGAACACCGGTTTCACCGGATCAACACTTCTAGGAGTCGGACCAAACCGGCAAGTCCGGGCTGTTCTCGGTTTAGATGATCTGTTTTGTACACTCCTAATGAGCATGAGATGCTTGACCGAGTGTAAAAGTATTTTCGCCTGAGGGTTTCCTCTCTCAAAGCACCTGATCAATGAAAGGCTTGTTTCCTTTGCATTTTCCAAAAAAAAAAAAAGAAGAAGTAATAATAATAATAACTAGCCACTACTGACTTTCGTTCACATTATGGAGACCAATATTCCTCAAACTTTCGTTTGCCTATCCAAAAGTGAGAAAAAAGAAAAAGAAAAGAAAAGGATATTTTGAGTCCACGTCGACCCTAGAAAAGGGGAATTAGCTTTTTCCCCCAGGGGGCTCCAGCCCTTTGGAGGGACTTTCGAGCCTACGTCAACTCGTAGTAACGCAAATTTCGTGCTCATCGGAGAAAAAGAGTAAAAAGATTGAAAATTTGGTGATATTTTCGGAAATATTCGAGTCTTTTTTTTGTCGGAATTTTCGAGTCTATGTTAACTCTAAAATATGCTTTGTTATTTTATGGGTCCCGGACAAATCAAAATTGCAATAGTATTTTATTTAAGTAACTCTAGGATTTTTATCAAATTTTTTAATAGATTTATGATCAGATTTCTTTAACTTGAACCTCAAATTTTCCTTATTCTATTTGCTGATTTATTTCCTAGATTTGTTTTGAGTAACTTTTTATCACGTCTTCATATTCTTTTATAATTTTTCTTGGTTCGCAACATGACTGTCTTTAAACTTATGCAATTAAAAATTTTATGTGAAAATGTTGACATTTACATTCACCTACGGATTTTTCACAATTCTCTAATTATTAAATAATATTACAAAATTAGGTGGAAAAGCAAAAGAGTTGTTCTTACTCTTTGAATTTGGCTGTAAAAATTCAGAGTTGTTTTTTTAATCAAACTAATATGTTCAACTATTAAAAACTCTAAATTGGTATATTTGTGACAAATATACATTTTGTTAAATTGGATTAATAACACAAAAAACTACAAAAATGTTATAACCATGACAAATATATAGTAAAATCCTAAACTAGTACACTAGTATACTATCGCATGTTATTCAACTTAATAATTTGATAGTAAAATTTAAAGAAAATTAACAAAGAATAAATTTGTCATAAGTGTATTAATTTGAGGTAATTTTGTCAAAAGTGTACTAGTTTAGATTTTTTATGATAAAAAAATTGATTTTGGGTAAATTTATCACGAGTGTACTAATTTGGAGTGTTTAAGGTATTAACCCTTTTTTTTATTTTTCAAAAAAATCAAGTTTTTAATTTTTTTCTTTTATTTCTTTCCTTTTGTTCTTTTTCCTTGGCCTTGGTCGATTGTCAACCAAGGCAACGGCCGATGACTAGCCATAGGCTAACTTGAGCCTCACCAATAGTCAGTTGTTGGTCGTCATGTGGCCGGTGACTAGCCAAGGCCAAGGAAGAAGAAGAAGAAGAAGAAAGGAAAGAAAGAAAAGAAAAAAATAAAAGGAAAGGAAAAGAGATTAAAATTTCAAACATCGATTTTAAAAAAATAAAATACTAGAAAAAATATTGAAATGAGTGCATGCAGGAAAATATTTTCCCTACAGAATGATGAAAAATATTATCTAGTTCATTTTTCAAATTTCAACTGAATACTAGATAATAAGATTATTTTCTTGAAAAATGACTTCATAGAAAATAATTTTTGGAAATGTTGTATTTTTTGTAAAACAAACGAACTTTAAATATGAGATCCTATGAGAAGGTTTCATGAGGCATATATTTTTCAATCTTGGATATTGTACTAATATTTCAAACCCAAGGTAAGTAGAGAAAATCATAAACGATTCAAACTCTTTAGAGTAAACTTGACCAAGAAAAAAAATAATTCAAAGAGCAATTCTAGAACGAAGCTGCACAAAATAAAAATTCAATACTCGATTTTTTAATTTTGTCAAAGTCAATATTTTCAAAGGACAGCTTACAATTTGGAAAATTAAGATATATGGAAACTAAAATGACCTCATCGAGTAATCACCAGAAGAATAATAGGTTCCTCTTTGACGACAATTGATTAAAATGGTACAACTAAAGTTCAGAATTCTAACAAGATTAGATCTTGACATAACATCGTCGATTTTGACATGGAAGAAGACTTGTAAGCATGAATCATCGATAGTGATGTGATCAACTTTTTGTCCATATCTCACACCCAAAAAAGGAAAAAAAAAATCAATACAAGGGTGGCCAAATTTGTATGGAACTTGACATCTTTCTTGATTAGTACATCTTTCTTGATTAGCTTGAAACTATCATCAGCGATCGAGCGACATATTTAGTTCTTTTAAGTTCCAGCATTCGAGCGATTTGGTCCTCTAACCTTGATTTTTCTTTTTTCTTCAATCGAGTCCTTTAATAGACTGGAGTCGTGGAATTTAATCGTGTAGTGCTAGAGAACCTCTTGGTCAACCACTCCAACTAGGCCGGCAGATTAATTAATGACACGGCATTGCTTATGTGATGGAAAATGACGGGTCATGTTGATTTGACTCCAGATGAGCAGAAAACAATCGAGGAGGGATTGTCTACATGTCAGGACAAGGCAGTCTAATACATGAAATGAACTTTCTCTGCAGTTGAAATGATTGTGTGAGATGACAAGCTTGAGAGTATGCTTGTTACGTTAGACCTATGTATGATCCTATTTAGAAGATGTGGCACATATCAAATATCAAAAGGTCACCCCATAAAATGAAAGGTTTTTTTAAAGTAAAAAAATAACTTGCTATTAATATTGTTGACTAACATTAATAAGTGATACCCTGTTGATATGGTTGTCTAGAGATTTCTTTTCCATTGGTTAAAGTGCCCAAAAACTATTAAGCATGTTATCCTTGCAAATAGGCTCAGGCTGCTTCAGCTCTCACTGTAGCCAACACTAATTTGCTTTGAGTCACAATGCTTCGCACTCGTGACAACGCAGTAGTAGTTTTGTTAGTGACTGACCAGATGTATTGCAGCATAAGTTTGCGCCAGTTTAGTAGTGCGATGAGAAACGCACGTTCTCTAGGGCTTGTGGGATTTTTGAAGCATTGCACATCAATCTTCCGCGTCTACGATTAAGAAACCTTCATAACCGTGGACTACAGCGCACGTGCGCGCAAGAGAGGTTGGTTTCTAGGTGTAGATGGTATCAACTAGTCTTAAGCACATAAAGCCTCATCTTCTGTGCATTTTCAGTAATGAAACTTTTAGAGAGACTGAAGATTGTGAAGGAGCTGACGTGAATTGGCATGTCAATATCTTGATGACGTAGTTATGTTTTCTGTTGTAGATTACCTGACTTCCCCTCAATCTCTGTAGTAATCAAATCTCTCTCTGTCTCACTACCTCTCATTTCATATCACTGTTGTAGACTGGTTAAGCAATTTAATTCTGCTTTCAGAGATATGGGATGCTCTGCATGCAGCAGCAGAAGCAGATCTAACGCTTGCCCAAGCAATTGTGGATAGTGTTGGCCTGATTGTTCAGAGAGCTGACTTGACAATATGCTATGATGAAAGAGGTGCTATATTCCATCTATTCTCCCAGTCTCCCACCTGCTTCTCGCCCACCACCATGTAGAAATCTATTCCATCTCTATTGTCCTGTCCAGCATCTAATCCATGCGATGTTGATTGTTGCAGGTGCAAAGTACGAATTGCCCAAGTACGTTTTGAGTGAGCCGACTAATTTGATTGATGATAATTGACAATGGAGGTGGGGCAGATTTTGCTCGGCTTCGTGTGTAAATCCTGTGAATTGATACTGATAGTTTGATAAAACAAATTGCATCAAAGTGGACGTAATTTAGGCATTTTAATGATGCATGCTTAAATACAAATGTTACATAACTTCTGCCTCATGAGATGTATAACTTCCACAATTTCATATGGTTTGTTTCATTAGTACCTGAACCTTCTAAAGAAACACGAGAAGTAATCCATTCTGGTGATTGTTACAGTGGAAAATCATGACAGCCTTGAGTGTTAGACCATTGTTTTGTCCGAATTTTTGCTGCTCCTCAGGCACCTTGACCTTGTAATATTTTCTGTCTGTTACGTGGTGTTGTCGATGGCCCCTACATTTCCAATGCTTCGGATTCATCTTGTAACTGATTACAGTTTCAGATGTGTTTCAAAATTTGAAAATCGATCCCTCAATAGACTATGAACGGTATAGATTGTCCAATGCACAATGGGGAAAGTGTGTTGAATTGTGCACAATGCTGTGTGAAGTTTGAATTTAGCATTACTTGTAGATTCATTCAGAGCTTCCAAAATCAGTGACTGTCCGGTTTGTTTCTCTTGATTTAATCAACACGTAGAGTGGAGATATTAATTGGGCAAAACAAACTGGTCAAGGAATATAGACAGATTGCCGATGGCTAACAGCACAGAAGCCCGCTTAAAATTATCTATAGCCAAGAACACGTAATTGTAGGGCTGTAGTACAAGTTATTCCAAACGATTATTAATGATGTTCTGATTATGATCACGGAATACGATTCTAGGACATTCTTCTGTCGTTCGATCTTATGTCGCACGAGTTTGGGTCGAAGTTGTTCACCAACCAACGACAAAATTCCCCTTCAACTGGTAAAAAAATTTCTCGTGTTGCTTTGGAGATCCATTAGACATGGTTATACAATTTCTTGTATTGCTTGTTTGTGGTAATCATCTAATCAACCACATCTTGCCATAACGGAGTCCCTACGTTTATAGGGAATGATAAGCATATAATCGACATTATGAAGAATGCACCATTATTAAAGGTACGTCTTAAAATGCAACAAAGAAAGAAGTTATGAATTTGACACGACTGAAATAAGTGATAGTGATCTTGTGTTTTTGCTAACATATCCCAAGTGAAAATATTATTCTAGAGAGAAAGTGAAGATATAAATCAAAACTCAATTGGTTCTAAACACGAACCTACTCCTAAATTTTGCATCTATTAGATATATTCAATGTGTAAATTCAACATGAAAAATGTGTTGAATGTAATATTCATCAATCTTTCATTAGTCACTAAGATCAAAATTAAGCATACAGTATGTGGATATGTTATAAGAGGTACACAGCTGATAATTCCTTCCCCTTGCTGAACTTTAAAATATCTCATTAATTGGATTTTAAATTTTAGCCTTAAAAAAAATCTGGACAATTAAATGGATTGAAAAAATTCTACCAATGTGAAAAAAAGTACATGCCTTTCCGGGCTTTGACAACATTGTCAGAAACACTACAAAAAATTTCATAATAACGACAAAAACACGACGACGCAATTTAAGATAAACTACGGAACAAAAATGTCACTAAATTCTTGAAATCTTTGTTATTCAATAGTGAGAAACTAACCCAAGGCACTAAAAAATCCCAGTCTTACACCTCTCTCTCTTTCTTTTCCTTCTTTTGCCCCCGACTTTCCTTTCCTTGTACGTGCTGAATTTGCCAAGAAACGGTCCTCCTTCTAGATTTGGGCAGTCTTGAATAAATAGATTCCACTCGTCCGGTACTTTCGAATTGAATATGTTAGGGAAACATTTCAACGATCTGCAACTGCCAAAAGACAAACTTGTGAGAGTCTCTAGTTCATCCAGGCCCTCAACTACCTGAAGCTCTTTACACTCTGAAATGCTCAAGGTCTTCAGCTTTTTCAAATTCGATAGATCATTTAGACTTCCAATCTTAGGACACCGCCATATGCTTAATTTCTCCAATGAGTCCAATGAACCAAGACCTTGGATGACAGTAAGATTTTGACAGTTCCACAGCCTCAACAGCTTCAACCTCTTCAAACTCGAAAGGCCAGCAAATCCCTCAAGAAGGTCTGACCAACGCACCACAAGTTCAACCAACTGTTCAAGCCCACCGAGTTGAACTTCCTTCCAACGACATTGCGAAATGAACAAATTTGTCCTTTTTCTCAAGTTGCAACAAAATGACAAACTTGTTGTCGATTCGTGATATTTCAATGACAATGTTGCAACACATGGTGGAAGGACCCCGAAGGACAGTTGGCGTTGACCATCTTGGAAGAAGAAAGGACCACAGTTCTCATCATAGCCATCATATCTCAAATCCTCCAATTTAGTTAGGTTTGAGAGATTCGGAACCCACCGCAATGAACGTGATTCCAAGCTTAGGCTTACCAAACTTGTGGGAAGCTCCGGTAATACCTTGAGTTTGCCACAATACCTTAAATGCAATCTCTTTAGGCAAGGAAGTAGTTTGATCGTCCCCGGAACATTTTTAATAGGGGTGGATTGCAAGTGCAACACTCTCAAAAGTGATAATTTGCAAATGCCCTCAGGAATTTCCCACTTTAGATCTGAGCAATTGTTGGCATGTAGCTCTTCCAACTCTTTTAGCTTGATAATGCTCTGGGGTAGCTTTTTAATCGGAGAACGCGAAATCCTAATGATTTTTAATCTACTTAGGTCTCCGATAGATTTTGGTAACTGCAGACATTGTGTGTTCGAGATATCCAACTCAAGTAGAGATTTTAAGTTACCAATCAAGAACGGAAGTTCCCTTATGTTAGAAAATGACAGAAAGAGAGACTTAAGTGCCTGTAAATTCCCAATAGAACTAGGAAGTTCATCGATTTTTGTTTTATTTAGATTGAGAACTGATAAGCGCTTTTGGTTACCAATGGAGTCAGGTAATCTTGTGATAGTAGTACCCGAAAGATCTAACTCTACCAGTGATGCCACTCTCGCAAATGATTTGGGTAGCTTCCTCAACTTTCTGCAATCATGTAAATACAAGTACTCGAGGTTCTGTAACCTTCCGATCCCTTTGGGCAACTTCCTAAGACCGAAGCAATAATTTGCATTAAAGTAAGTTAGGCACTCAAGCTCTTTGAGGGAACCATCAACCTCAGTCAACTGTGGGCAATTTATAAGGTTCAATCTCTCTAGTGTCAAATAATTGGAAAAGTTTGGGGTCCTGGCCATGTTGACACAATATGAGATATCCAAAACTTTAAGCTTTTTAGCAAGCTGTTACAATAGCAAAAGGATAGTAAAGGGAAAATTCTATGGAAATTTAGAGTTAATAAATGGTTGTGCTAGAACCTAGATGTAATTGGATTGACTCATTTTCCTCATTTAACCCACATAGATCCATTTAGTACTAACACCCAGCCAACCTAATCCACATATATCCACCTATATATCAATTCAATGCAATTTAATTTAATGGTCTTGATTAGGAGATCAGCTTAGTTTTATTTGTGGAATGGCCTTGATTAAATCCATTCATGAGCTATTTTATTTACATCATATTATTGCCTATGCCTATATGGTTAGGGGATAGTCAATTTTAGTTAAAAACATAAAAATTGCATGAGACAATTCAATGGAGATAAAGATAAACAAACATAGCAATGATGGTACCTTAAATTGAGTCCATCCAGCCCAGTCCTCCGTGATTGAACTATGCCACAGTTCGAGAACTACAAGATTGCTTGGATGGAAATTGATGGCCGAGAACTCTTGAGAAACCCAACTCAAGGTCATGTATCTTAACTTTGAAAACTGATTCTCAAAGTCTCCATCTAATTTTCTTGCCTTTAATACAAGGAACCTTACGTTTGGAAGCCTTGAAAACTCTTCGCTCGTATAATCCTGTATTGGTTCATTATAAACTCGTGTTGGTTCACATAAGCAAATTGCTTCAATGGCCTTCTTTCTCTGCCATTCAATGGTAAAGTAGCATCAGTGTAAATGAAAAATGTCTCCATTCTCTCTCTCTCCCTCCCTCCCTCCCTATTAAAAAGGGCTCTTAATTAATAAACGAACTATTAAGAAAAGCATAGAATTCGATGATCGGACATATGATTTCACCTCTCTTGTTCTTATGATATTATTGGCGGTCTCTGGAACCCATAACCTGCTTTGCTTTCTTTGATCTATTTGTCCTGTATCTCCACGAACAATTTTCCTCCCGAGATCTCTCAGTTGGTCGTGCATCCAGAATTTGTTATCATCGGTTATCTTTATTAAAGACATGCAGACAAGGGCTTGAATTGAATAATCTGGCCCAAACCCACAATCCTTCCACATGTAGAATGCATTCGTCTTGTCCTTGTCCACAAAGAGACATGCGATGTCGAGAAAAATCTGTTGTTCCTCATGATTTAAGGCATTGTAGCTGATCTTCAGCTTGTCCTGGACCTTCTTATGAGGTATTTTTCTCAGATTGTCTAGCACGTCGTTCCATGAGGCTTTGTTTTGATGACAAAGTAATGAGCCTATCACTTCAAGAGCCAAAGGAAGTCCTCCAGTCGTAGAAATTATTTGTCTCGAAAGATCGACAAATTCATACGGAGGAGGATTCCTTCCGAAAGCATGTTGACTGAAAAGCTCAAGCGATTGAGCATTATCCAACGGCTTCACTTCATACTCCAAAGTTTTGTCGGATTTCATAATGCTTTTGTTCCTAGTTGTCACAATAACTCTGCTTCCTGAGCAGAAAGTTATGCGGTTGATGGCTAGTTTCTGGAGTTGCTCCTCGTCATCCACGTCGTCAAGAACGAGCAAGACTTTCTTATTAGAAAGATGTTTCTCAATCAATTTGATCCCATCGTCGACATCGTTGATTTGATCTCGAAAGCCCGAACCCAATGTGATAAACAATAGTTGTTTCTGCAAAGTCATGATGCCAAACCCGATCGACGATTCCCGGACATTTCCTAGGAAGCAACAGTGACTGAAGAAGGAATTTAGTTTGTTGAACACAATCTTAACAAGAGTTGTTTTACCGATTCCGCCCATTCCATGGATTAGCACAAAGCACGTGTCCCCGGAGTCCATGTCCAACAACTTCAGAATGGCATTCACTCGAGCGTCCGTTCCGACTAAATGCTCGCCAACGTATTTGTCTTTTGTCTTCAGCTTCATCACAATCTCACGTATGACCGATTTAATGAATTCCCAGTACCTGCCACATGAGTGAGTCAACTAAGTCGAAATTGTAAAAGTAACCTCACGACACTCAACATGTGGTTGCAGCCAACATGGCTAGTACCACTTATTTAATCGACTAGTGCACCCAAAAGGAAGACATTTTATGTGCGTTTGGAACACGACTTCCTTGTGATTTAACAAATAATCACATACAGAAAATTATGACCTTTTTTTTATTTATTTGCTTCCGAAATGGTAACACTTTGACATGGATGGATGGGACAATTGCTCTAATTCCATGTGAAAATCTATCGATGAGGAGAGAGGAGGTAACTTTTAAAGATGTAATTCACAATTTACAAACACAAAGATATATAAAATTAGATCTATCAATGAAAGAATGCCCTCTTGTCTATCATTCAAAGAGTAGATTATTAGATGTAGGCATCTTTTTATGTCAAAGGAAGCGAGGCATTGCTAATTGATTCCTAATCCCTTTTTAAGGCAGTCTTGGTAGCTAGGATAAGAACTAAGAAGAAATGTATTGAAAGTTTTCACACTTGGGATAGTTAGAAGCAAAGTAAAGTACGTGAGAAAGCTAACCCATCAAATTGGAGTGCCAAAGTTTCGACCCAAAAACAAAAAACAAAAAGGGGAGTGCTTAAGTAAGGAAAGAACTAAAAAGCAAAAACATAAAAGTACAAACGAATTACTCCTTGAATTTAATAACGCATCTCCCACCTCTAAACTTACCAAAAAAGAAAAAGAACTTTGACTGAATACTTACCCGGTTTTTGCTTTATTCGTTTTCGATGAATGACATAATTGATTCCGTTATTGAAAATAATCTTGAAAACATACACGGTATTCATTCAATTTCAAACCACCTAAACGAGAATTTATCCAAGTTTGGGCATATAATTAATGAAAGTCCAAAGCAAATGGAGTGCTTCAGGATCCGTGCATACCCTTGCTTTTTCAACTCCCATCCTTTGATTTGGGCTACACTTTTGAGGGCATCCTCCCACTTCAGCCTCGTTTCGCGACCGAACTTCTTTTCATGCTCCTCCAAAGCGCTCATGTACGATTGAGACTTAAGCTCGACATCGCGAGGCTTAAGCTTGACATCGCGAGGCTCAACGTCGTAGAAAATCGGCATAATCTTCTTCTCGGATGGTTTGGATTTCTTGCAATCCACCATGTCTACGAGTTCGCGAAGGCACCACGCGCTCGAAGCATAACCTTTAGAGAAGATGGGTATGTGAATCTTCGACTTTTGGATGGCCACCGGTAGCTCATCAGCTATTTCTTTACCGACGTGGAGCTCTTCCTCGTCACGGAAAACACGGATGTTTGCTTCTAGCATTTGTTGATAAAGACAATCCGTGAAGCCTTGGCGAGTGTCCGGCCCCCTGAAACTCAGGAAGACGTCGTAGTCAATTGCCGACGGCTCACCACCGCTTGGTCCTGCCTTCGAGCCGTTTCCCATGTCCATTCTCACAAGTATTTTCTTCCGACGGTTTCCTCTCTCGTAGCACCTGAAAAAGAAGCGCTCGTTCACTTTACCTCCACTGAAGTTCGTTTATATTACGCTTCGGACCTCTCTTCCTAGAACTTTGCCCCACTGTTTTTCACATAAGAAAAGCAAACCAATTTCGAGTCTTCGTCAACTCTAAAATGGCGTAACCAGTACGCGTAGCTTTTTGACCCCCGGTGGACTCTGCTTCTTGTAGAGTCGACTTTCACGAACGCCCACTCTGTGAGTCGTTCTTAAAGGAAATAAAATATTGACGAAATGAGAAAATATTGGATACGCTCAAAGGACCACGTCATCCGTGCTCTGAACCATTCAGAGCGTGACACCTGTCCGTGTGTCAGTCCACGTCGTCCCACTTCTCAAACCAACGCCCCTCCATCTTCTGCGCTTCTTTCTCTCTCCTCTCTCCGAAATAAATGGCTGGTGGCTCGGCTCGGCTCGGCTGGTAGAAGAACGGACGGATCAGAAGGGTAATAAATGCGCTGCGCTCCCGCTTAAATTTTCTCTCTCCTTACTTGAATTTTTTGGGTTTTCTCTCTCTCTCTCTCTCTCTCTCTCTCTCTCTCTCTCTCTATCTCTCTTCGTCGAAAAGTAGACAGAGAACGAGCTGCACTCCCTTCTCAGCGCATCCCACCCCCTCCGCCTCCGCCTCGCCGGTCATCTACCTCTGGCGCGTTGCCTCCTCCAAGAGCCCCGCCGTCGCAGCTGGGTTCCCGACCGCCTTCGCCTCCCACTGTTTCCAACGCGGAGATCGAGCATAGGGTTTGTGCTCGCGTTGGTCTCTCTCGGTAACTTCGGGCCTCCGTCCGATTGCCTCCCTCCGACGAACTCGTCATCAACTCCGACTACAAGCCACCGCCACCGATGGCGTCCTCCGTCTCTGGCGTCTGCTCGTCCTCCCCCCCAGGCCGAAGACGCCGTCGGCCTCCGCCGCGAACCCGTTGGCCTCCTGCGGGAGGGAGGAGGCCTCGGTCTCGTTCCCGAGCGGCGCCAAGCTCCCCGCCGTCGACCGGGTGTTGTCCCTATCGCTAGCCCGATCGGTCGCGAGGGAGATCTCGGTGGACCTGGGCAGGTCCGACGGCGCGACGAAGAAGGAGAGGCGCAGGCCAAAGGGCTAGAGAAGGATTCCCGCTCACTGTGGATGAGGTACATGGACTGGCTACACCAGCACCGGAGCTAGGGCTTTTCCTTGGACGTGAGCCGAATCGGGTTCACGGCCGCCGCCGGAATCCGCGCGCGGTTCGGGAGGTCGAAGAAGTCTCGGAGCCTCGCGAGACCGTCGATCTTTCCCTCGGCTATTATGCTCGACGGCGTCGGGCGCCGAGGTATGTTCTTAGTCACGTTCGCGATGGTTCTCGTTTCCGGGATGTACGGAATGAATAGGTTCGTGTTCGTCGCGCGGGATGTCGCGGCGGCGAGTCGAGGCTGAAGCGGATCTTGCCCTCGGTTGTTAATTTCATCTCCGAGGTTTCGGCGGATGATTGGGATGCGTGTGCTCTTGATGCTACCGGCCCCGAGAAGTATAATGCGTTTCTCTCGCACGGGTTCCTTTTGAGTTTGGAGGAGTCTAATTCTCGCTGTGAAGGTGAGATTTCGCGTTCTAGGGGTTGAGATTGTCGTTCATCAACGTAATTTTGCGTTCTCATGAGAGGAGGATTGGGTGATTGGTATTTGCTTCATTGATATTGGAGTCCTTGGCATAATTACCCCTTCGTTCCTTCGTGCATAAGCTTTCACCGATAAGTTGGTTGCACACTTTGCTTGTGGGGTGTCCCTAATGCTTTTACGTCCGACAGCTTGTCGCCCGATAGGTTTATGTCTCGTAGAGAGATGTCTCTCCTTCGATGCTCGACGGACGGGGAAAAAAGAAGTTCCTTTTATTTCTAGTATATGCCGTGAAGTTTCTCTTTGAATGAAGAGGGACTGTCGAGTTTTTGTAGAATTTGATGTCTACCTAGGGAAGTAGTTTTTTCAATGGATTGGCACCCTCTCGGTACCTTTAGGTTTTGGCTTCTCTTCCTATTGTTCTCGAACGGAGTTCTTTCAGTTTTACTATGCTACTAAGCTGAATAGCTTCTCTTGGATACTCCGTTGATCTATTTAATTGCTTTTAGGAAACGGGATGGATGCCGCGGCGCATTGGTGCTAAGGATGAATCTGGGATTGTTGTAGGTGTTGTTCCACTTTATCTGAAAAGGTTTATCCTCTTCTTTGTTCTCGGGATGAGATTTATTTTCTCGAAACTTCAAATAGATAGTTTCTTCTATGCTCCTCGTAAATAGCTATATATTGAGCAATTTTTACAATCTTCGAGGAGCTTTATGGAGATGGTTTCACTCATTTTTCATGTTGATGTGCAGTCACTCGTATGGTGAATTTGTCTTTGACCATTCTTGGGCGGACACTTACTATAGTTATGGTTCAAGATACTATCCAAAGTACCAGTGCTGTGTGCCTTTTACCCCCATAACTGGTCCTCGGATTCTACTTCGTGATTCCTTATATAAGGATCAAGTTTTTGACATTGTAGTAGACGCCTTAAGAAAATTTTGAAAGCTAAGGTACGTGATAACAGATGTGTGACTGTCCATAGTGAATATGATGTTACATCCATGAAATGGCCAGACTTTTATCACACTTTTCTTTCATCATTGGGCTTTTTTTTACACTCCATCAATTATTTGGACCTTTTCCCTTGGCTGGAGTTGCAGTAGAGTTAAAATGTTTTCAGGGCTGATCTTTATATGTATGGTCTCATGGAAAATGAGAAATAACTTGGTTATTCACCAAACAAGTGGGGAAGTTGTGGCTAGCTGTGGCTTACTTAAAGATGAAAATTCCTGAATTGTGAATCTGATGTTTCAATTTATAGTAGTTCTGAATTTGCTTTATATCCTTGACAACAGTCCCAGGTTTTGTCAGTCCACATCACATGTTCTTCTGAGAATGAATGGCAAAACCTCCAGGAAAAGGGTTTTCTACAGAGGATAGGATAGGAATGCAGTACCATTGGACCAATCAAAACTATACATGGTGAGTGGCAAAATGAGTGCTGAAATTACAGTTAGGCCTGATGTTACTACTGCTGGATACATTGACAATAACTTTTGGTTTTTCCCTATTCATTTTCCCCTTCAGCAGTAAAACAACCCAGGAGACTCATCTCCATCTGAAGTGTATTAGTAGATTCAGAAAAGGTTCTGAAGGGTGATTTTAAAATTTAACAAAACCTTGGGAGTACTTTATGCCCTGTTTAATGCAATGAGTCGTAGACTTTCATGATTGAGCTCCTTGTGGGCTCCAGCCAAAGCCATCCGAAGTAAAAATCATATAACATGGTGACAAACCTCTAGCAATTTGCTTATTTCTTAATGGTCAAGATAAGTATTTGATTATATATTCTTTCATAATAAGAGTAGGGAAACAAAGACACATCAAGTAAAGTATTAAGCAGACAAGTGCTGAAACTTTAGACTCAATGTTAATGAAAATAGGCGTCTGTATATTTCTAGGTTCTCAGTCAAAGTATTATTTGACCAAGTTTGAAATTTCATAAGACTCACTCAATTACATCATAACTATCATACACCTTTGACCCCTTTTCTTGATTGTCAGTGAGGGTTGAAAGTATTCGGGAGGTGAATGGAGTTGTCTCTTTTTGATCCAGATAGCATGTCAAGGGGTATATGCTTCACAATGTTATCTAGGTCAAATGCAGCTTTTGTTTAAAAATATACTTGGACGTAATGCTGCTGTCAATTTTCTCCATTTGATATTGTGCATGCATCAGTTTCCTTTGCAATAGTCCCGCCAGTTAGCATATGATTGCAGCATTACTTCTCTGAATGAGTGGTGTCCTCGGATTGCCAACTTTTGATCTTTCTACGTTTCTCGTGTTTATCTTGCATGCAAAAGGTACATGCTTCAAGTTTCAGTGTCTGTGCCACAGTTTTGATGACTTTTTGATGGACATGAAGCAGAACAAAAGGAAAAATATACATCAGGAGCGCAAGAAGGTTAGTTTTTCCGAATGTTATTTTATTTGGGAATTTCCTTTATTTTGGGAAGATACTCCCACCTAGAAATTCTTTTAAATCTTGCTCTTAGTTCTTTATTCCTTAAATATATGCTTGAAAATTTGATAAAATTTTTAGTAAATTGTGTTGATACATATGCTTGTCACAGGGGAAATGAAGAAAGTAGTTATTATGGAACGATATTTGTTACTGCAATCTTCACTAAATGCTCATAGCACTTTTTACTAACACTGAGACTAATGCTTCATAGGGATTGCATTCCCAATTTCGGATATAATGCTGACTGACCTTATGTATTTGCTGAAATTCACTCTGCCGAAGTAAAGTGTTATACTGGTAGTTGAGCTTCTTGGACAACTGGAAAACTGACTAATTGCTGAAGATTGCTTCAAAGCAGTAAAATATAAACAGTTGAGTAACGAATTGGTCATTCTTTATGATGACATGAGTTATGGGGAAGTATTATATGAATTGATCTTTACAAATGCCTATCACTGTTACGATCTACAAATGTTTAATGCAAATATATCAGTGGCAGTGTATCAACTGTATTTGTACCTATACTAATGGGGAAAAAACACACACATAAACTTTCATGTAGTACTAATTTCCTTTTTGCCTGTTAAAATCAATTTTGCTAATAGCACAGACAGAATATTAGATTCCCCATTAAGTTATCAGAATTTATTGCTGGAGCACTATGGTATTTTATAAAAAATCAGTTTGCATTTTTATCTGTTGCATCTTATAGTCTCATAGTGCCGGATTTGACATTGCATCTTTTTGGGCACACAAGCTTTTACTCATTCGATTGAACCCTTTCTGCAAATTTCTGCCCAAAACTTGACAATGTAGCAGCTTCGAGGGAATGCAATAAAGGTAATGAGTACAAATATCATGGCAAAAGTGTCTCGGGGAAGATTTTAAGCCAATCCTACCCAAAATATGTGAGGTTTAATAATATATGTAATCCAGCCGGTTCAATTTGATATCAATGTGAATAGAGACTAGTTGGTTAACTATACAGAGAAGTATAAATAAGTATATCATGTCGCAACTTCCCAGTAATACTATTAATTTGAATTTAGATGCTAGTAGCAACTTTCTGTCCACTGGTTTGAGCTTTTAGATGAGTAGTCCTTAGATGTGATCATCCACATGTGATTCCTGTTCTCTTACAACTTACTCCTAAATTAATACCTTCACTTTGTGAAACATGAAGGACTTGAGCTTCTTGGTTTTGATTGTGTGTGCAGGCTAAGCACTGGGATTCTTTCTATACGTTCTACAGGAACACCAATGATAACAAGTATGGGTCCAGTGACTAGTTTTGTCTTTCCTTTGCAGAAAATATAATATTGTTGATTGTTTTGCCTGCCTCTTGTGTATATTCAAAGGCATCTTTATTTGATATGAGAGGTTTAAGTAGAACATGTCTTGCTGCTTATGTTTATTTAGGTGGGGCAGCCCTTATTAGACGAGAGAGTTTTTTCATAACATGGGATCAAAAATGGGAGACCAAGTGTTACTGGTTGTAGCTGAAGAAGGGGATGAACTTGTTGTGGGAGCCCTTAATCTTATAGGCGGAGATACTATATATGGGCGCCTTTGGGGCTGTCACCCAAAAGCTTATTATCCCAACTTACATTTTGAAGCTTGTTATTACCAGGTTTGTCTCTATTTAACATGCAAAACTCCTGTGAGTTCAATATATACTTGATATGGAAGTTCTTTCTTGGGTGCTTATTGCCTATTTAAAAAAGTGAGATTCATTTAACCTTATTTTGACAAGGGTGAACTAATGGACTTAATTGCATGGTATGGATTTGCTAACCCATGTGTTGTACCTTGAGACCTCAGTATAGTAAAAGCATGAACAAGATATCAAATGTAAGTGCAAGCTAAATAGAGGTAAGAGATTGTCAATTTAAAGTGGCAACCGATTCTCTAAGATTATGTAAATTCTTCCCAATTAAGAATTCTGGAATGTGTACTGACCAAAAAAAAAAAAAAAAAAAAAAAAAAGAATACTAGAATGTGTGAATATGCTTTTCACAAGGACTAGTAAATTCTTCCCAAGTAAGAATACTAGAATGTGTGAATATACTTCAAATCATGAAGTAAATATCATTCATTTGGTTTTGGAATTTGCTTGCATATAATCATGAAGAATTGGTCACCTCCGGTCACCTAATCGATGGTCGTATCGCCTAGTCGACGGTTGCATCATCGCCTAGATCTATTGTTGTGAGGCTCGTCGAGGTCGTAGGAGCCCAACATCACCGCGCTTGGGGTGTAACAACCTCGAAACCCTCGCCTGGGCTCTAAGGGTGATGAGATGATTTGCTGGTCGAACCCCCTCTCTCTCTGGTGTTCGCCGCTCGAGTTGGAATCAGATTACAGCAAGAGTTCCCTATCTCTCTAATCACTCACAAGTTGGACTCTCTCACCACCCAGCGTGCCAAGTTCTCCCATTTTTCGGTTAGGCTCGCGCGCTTTCAGATTTTTGAAAAAGTTAGGGGAAATTATGGACTGAGCTTGCTGATTAGAGTGTGTTCAAGTCGGAGCATTCGTGGGATCTGTATAGGAAAAGTATGGTGGAATGGTTTGGCTCAGAGCTGGGGGTGGCTTCTTATGAATCGCTTACCACAGTTCACGTGCATCAATTAGTTCAGTTTCCCTTTACGAGCTTATTATTAATTTTATGTTGTCCATATAAATAGGTTGTTATCTTGATCTTTCCTCGAAGTTAAATGGGATCTGTGCTACCATTTCAATTGAGCCGTTGATACTTTTCCACTATTTCTTACTGGTTTTGAAGGGAAGAGAAGATGACAATATAGAAACAATAAGGAAAATGTTTAAGATGTTCTCAGAGTCTAGCCTTCCAATTATTGAGTATTACAATTCTAACGGAAAAGTCAGAATGGTGAGGAAATCTCTAAATATGTTGAAATCCTGTACATGTATTTGCCTGATCTTATTTCATTTAATCGCTTATCTATATTGGCTTTTATTCAGATTGATGCTGGAAAGCTTGTTGAAGAGGTCTTTCAGGTCGTTAAAGTATTAAAATTTTTGCTTGTTGCGTTCCTGTGCAACTTTTTCTAACATTAATGTGTGCATTTTTTTTACGTCGTAATTAACTCACTCCCAAATCCTCAAAACCCTCACATTTTCCTCATCGAAATCAATGTTTCATGGATCT
This sequence comes from Eucalyptus erythrocorys, assembly GCA_014182555.1. Taxonomy (NCBI): domain Eukaryota; kingdom Viridiplantae; phylum Streptophyta; class Magnoliopsida; order Myrtales; family Myrtaceae; genus Eucalyptus; species Eucalyptus erythrocorys. The sequence goes on along the minus strand of CM024601.1, from coordinate 30,935,634 downwards.
CCACCCATTCCCAATCTTCATATTGCTTTTGTAGTTGAGCATGTATCAGCCTTTGGGATTATTATTAATATGCAGGACGTCCTCATGGAGGATCACGAGTGAGAACTCGTTGAGGAAAGTGTTGAAAGGACAAATAGTCCCTCTATTATTTCAAATGTTACCTGTTCTCTTGTGCGGCTCTCTTTCCATTGCTGACCATGGTTTGATTTTTAAATAGGATTTCTGGAGTGTCTGGGGTGGAGGTCTTGGCCTATTTATGCTGGTGCTTGAAGTACTGGCGTGGTTCACACATCTCTTGGGATAACTAGTGGTCTGCAGATGCATTCAATACCAAAATTTGGTTCCCTTCCCTGCGTTCATGATGCTGGTGTTGTTGTTCAGAGACCCATTCCTTGTCATTACAATCAAAATGCTATTACATCAAGCTGTAAGATTCACCGAGAATATTAACCTATACCTTTTAGGCAGTCATCCTACAGCAAATTTATGAGCCTCTGATGCAATATGAAAATGATGATAAGGCTGTATTTTTAGATTCGGTACTAGTCTAACTGGATCTAATGTTATTTGGAAAGATTCTTTTGCTTGGTGGGATTAGAGAAAGATGGGAGAAGGAAATTGTTGCTTGGATGGCTCTTCAAGGTATCAACTCACCACTAGTTCAAGTCTCTGCACAGTATGTTGCTGGAAAGTGGAAAGGATTGAGCATATGGTGAACATGAACAACAATATGCAAGTTGAAGTCTTGAAATTGAAAAAGTTAGAGATAGACATTAAATGTGATTGTACTGAGTAACACTATTGTACAGTGACCATTGCTAAAACATATTGGTTTCTACTTGGCTGGTGCATTTTTTATGAGGGATTGCTCCTAAGACATATGGGTTGATGCATGTCAATTGTACTAAACATTGTGGCTTTTATTTTTCAAACTAATATGTTGATGTATGTTAAACAGTTATGTTGTTGCACATCGATTAATGCATAAATGTGATTTTCGAGCATCCATTTCCTGTTTGATGATGACATGAGAATGTTGGCGGTTGCTATCACTTGGAATTGTCCAGGGATTTGCATGAAAATATTTAAGGATAACATTTTTTTTTTCTCGAAATATATTTGGCCATGCTTATTATAATGAAATTACTTTTTTTTTTAAATTAAGAAAAATCTACCTTGATGTATTTTTTGGTTTGTAAATTTGTTATTGTCTTTAATACGTTATTCTTAACATGCAAATATAAAAGTTATAATCATTGTTTTTCTTCAATTTTAAAAAGAAACGAAAATAAAAAAACTAAAATTGGTCATAGTAAAGGACTTTTCAAATATATGTTTATCAAACAACATTTCCCAAAATTACTTTTCAAGGCATTTTTCAATTACAATTTATTAAACGGTCTTTGCATTTTACCAAACCTCTTTAGGTTAAAAGTCTAGGCTTTTCCCAAAAGCCTGAACCAAATGCACCCAAAGAAGGCATACGATAGACACATGCAGGTAGGAAGTCCATGCCTATATGGTTGTGGTATGTACATCTTGACGAAGGAAAGATCTATCCATTTCTAATGTACAGATCCGTCAGTCGACCATTTCATTCTAGTAAAAGAGTCGCTATAGAAACAATGCTTATGGATTTTGCAATCTGGCCGCCTTGGTGTGATGTCGACATGGAGACCCTCCCTTCCCGATCTCGAAGCTCCTATGATCTTAAAGAGGCTTAACATCATCGGTGCGACATCATCATTGTAAACATATATCATCAAATCGTCAACCAAGCCTCCAAAGTTCTCCAATTGCGAAAGGCGACGATCGGCCACTTCTTCAATTGGATTGTTCTCTACTTGACTTGTTAAAAATAAGGTTTGCCCCATGCATGGGTGCCTCCAACAGAAAAAATTGATGCCAACAAAGGATCGCAATCGTTAACGTAAAGTTTCCAAATAAGATAAAAATAAATAGATTGTATACTTAAGTTGCATTTATTTTGCTAAAGATAAATGATCATAAAATACTTTCTTAACAATAATTTTTTTTACCCCTTTTATTAATTAGTAGATAATTTTTATAATTATTCATTATAATTTATATTTAAATATTTTCATGAATAATAAAAATGTTTTTATGTATTAATTTTTATAAATGATACAAAAAAAATATTTTTCAAGCTTCCTGAACAGATGAGTTGTAATATTACATTGTACCATAGCCCTTGAAAAGATTGGCGCGATAGAACGGATAGATCAATTACATAGTTTCTTTGAGGGAAAAAAAAAAAAAAAAAAAGAGGAATCATTCAATGATAAAAGTTAAAAAAGGCATGAGCATCACTTTAATCGAAACTCAGAAGCTTATATTTCAGAATAATAGGTCTGTACTCCGACGCGGATAATGCACTTCACCAGCAAAACATGGTATATAATCCTCCATCCGAAGCATGTCACTGTGAGCAAAAATTGTAACCTATCCCCACCCTGCCCCCGCCCCGCCCCCCAACCCGATTGAAAAAAAAAAAATTAACAAACCAATCCTTCCGATGAAAGGAACTAACGAAGCTCCGGATGACAAACAGTCGGATGGGCAGGCTCCAATACTAATCGCGTAATTTTTATACATGACCACCTAATACTCATTCTCACCTCTGTGAAGCATATACGACGACATGTGATTCAATTTAAATACTCAAACCACCAGGAGCAAAGACACCCATCCAACAAGAATGCCTTGAGAGTCATTATCCATCATGATCTTCAAACATCTAGTATCTGTAAGTTGAACCTGACTGTGGGGGTGCAAGCGGTAATCGATTCGGTGTACGCCGGCCAACGGGATTTGATGCCAAGCCGACGTCACCATTTTGAGCAGGGTCATTGTTCCACCGACTGTGGCTCGTCCCAAACCGAGATGAATCAGTGTGTCCATTGGAGGCCGCATCAAAAGCGCTCCTCCAGTCATCACCAGATGAGGGTCCATTACTTCTTGGGCTTTCTGCGCAATATAGATATGGATAACATTAGCAACTGAGGTAGATTTTTCTTCCTTCTTTTTTTCAATTACCAGGAAATAAGTACAATATAGGAAGCACTGCAGTCAAGTCTCTGATAGTAAATGGAGAATCAATCAAGAGGCCTTCTATGAAAACATCTCAAAGAGGAAGAGGATGAGGTTCACGTCAGAAAGTACTCAAGGATCATGAGAAGGATTCTACCAACCAATGGTTTCCAAAATCACAAATTTGCTTTTCCAAGATAAATACATGAAAATTCAGATTCAAGAAATCTAATTTAAACTGCACTTTAGTCCGTAGCTAGCGTTTTCTCAGTTCCCAATTTGAATTTTGATGCAAATTGCAAAAGCTTACCTTTTCTAAAATCACAATACCATTCTTCCACATATAGAGAAATTATCAGATTCGAGAAATTTTCGCCATTTAAATCACAATAAAGACCAGTATCCTTTTCCATTCCCAATTTGAAGTTTCATGCTGATTGGAGAGGCTTTTACCAGTCAGTGATTTCTAACATCACAATTCCACATTCCCGAAACATAAGATTTGAGAAACTTTCAGCATTTAAACCACTTGAGACCGCCAGTTGGAGATTAAATTCGAAGCACCTGGGCACACCATTTTATTACTATAAACCAGGGAAGAAAAAAAAAAGAACTTCTCCCAAAGGGTAAGCTCCATTAAACTTTACAGCATAAGCAACAGCCAAAGGCATACTAGCAGAGAGAAATCAATTTGGAAACAGAAAGTCCTTTAAGAAATTAGTTTTCTTAACCCTTCAGACACAACTTATAAGAATTATACTGCCATGGCACACAAGTCCTACTCCATAAGCTGTCAGATTTTAAAGATGCACTGCACATTTAACTAAAACCGCACTAGCTATTACCTGCACGACTGCCGCTATTAGACCAGCTAGAGGCAGCAGATGCTCGATTATCGTGAATGCTGAGTTGTCTTGTGAGTTTCGACGGGGAGGGAGGCCTGTTTCGGCATTTTTCCCTCTTACGTTTTACATTCTGATCCTCTAGAAGCAGTTCTTCAATTCTTGCTGTGCTTTGAGCACTACAATCCAATGTAAACAAGAAAGGATGACTAGTCATTCAAGAATAAACCTTCATTAATTATATAGAATAGTGTAAAAAAAGGTTACATATGAAGCATATTAGTGCTGTAGAATTGGAAACTGTAGCTACAAAACAGAACACAATAAATATGTGGTCAATGCAATATTCTAATATATGTTTTCATTATAGGGAACCATTTCCAACAACATATGGTCAGATGCGATGGATGCTACTTGCAGTGGTCTTAACAAACCACCACTCTAAAAAGGAATGCTTCGAATACCTAGCATTTGCACCATATAGCAAGGAACACGAGCATACTATGAAAAATTCAAAAGAAAAAAAAATCGATTCACCATAAATAGAAACAATCAATGTGATCTTCAAGCTAACCTGATCGAACTGTATAATTGAGTGAGCATGTCCTCTTTGGCTCTCTCTACTTGGCAAAGTACCACGGCCTGCTCAGGGACATAAGAAGCTAGTGAAATAAAATGCAATGCCACCATCTCAGCAAACATAACAACAACAGCACCAAGTAAAGAAAACTTGACTTTTGGAACATTAGCACCAAGGCTGTTGAGAACTGCTTCGACATAACCATGAACTTCTTGGGACATCCACCGAAGTTCTTCCTTTGGATCTGCAGTTCTTCTTGCCATGGTATCCTGAAATACAGGGACCACCAAAAACATATTGCCAGTTTAGTTAGTAATAGTCTTAACAAAGAAAGGTAGAACATTTCAAGGTCTTTTGAGCCTTTGGGATATGTTATCTTCAAAGAACTCCTACAGGAACACTGGATAGTTGGAAGAGTGGAAAGTGAAACAGATGGATCTTCCTTGCAGTCACTAAGGGGTAAAACAAACCCATTGATTTTCTATCTCCTTTTAGGGGTTGATGGTTGTTTCTTTTTTTCCCCCTTGTGGAAGAAGGGAAAGGGAGGGAATTTGTTACCAAGCAATACCATTAGATGACTCACTAGAGAACCATCGGAGAGGCTCGCTGGAGGGGGAGCCAGATTCTCCCTTCATTTGACCTCCCGGCGAAGGCGGGACAACATTTCTTAGTTTGTTCAACCACTCAAATTTCTCTGCCATAGTCTTAGCCTCTAATACCAGCGCACTGTGAGCTACAACATGGAAGCAGGACATCCAATTGGCAGTTTGAAGGGATAGTCAAAATCCTAAAGATAAAAGACATAATGTATGAAAGAATAAGTACCTTTCAGTACTGTCTTGTAAGGAACCTTGCTAGTTATCTTGAAGACAAGACCAGGTCCTTTTCTAGAGTCTGGACCATTTGATTTTTTATCCTTGGAACTTTTTGGTGGGGGTTCATCATCATCGGATATTTCTTCGAGGTTACATTCCTGATGAATTCATCCAACGGTTGCACAACCAACATGCAGAAACAAACAAAAAGCTAAGTACAACTTTCAGTAGCTTGACTGGGGTCAACTGTATTATAAATGTGAACTTTTATACTCTCACGATGAGAATCTGATGGACAGCAATAAATGACAAGAAGTAAACAGAAGAATAAGGGATGGCCACTCAGCAAATGAAAGGGACAATGGATGGTTTAGCAGAGGATTTGACAATTTGAAGGGATGACTGGTAAGCATAAGCAAAGGCCAACAGATACATGCTTTCTTCAATAACTAGTCTAATGGATACATGTTGCTATACCTATGGAAAAAAAGAAAAAGGTAGATACATAGTGTCATTCTTTCCAACATATTCTCCAGATGACAGAGCTTAACAATATTGTGCAGCGATTCAAGTCAGAAAAAAAAAATGAAAAGGAAATGAACCTGTTTTAGATGCACCCAAATTGAAATGATATGAAGGTAAAATAGTGTTAGTTGATTGGCCAAAGTGCATTTGTCTTATAATAAAAAAAATAAATAAAAAAAAGTAAACTTGTCTTATTTACACTTTGAATAGCTGCATCCAAGTAATCTGCTTCAGGTGCACTGGTGTGAAGAATTTCAATTGGATACCGCCTTACTGCATATCTAACTATCAGGGTGGAAAATCACTGAATTTCTCTGCATCTAGTTTGACACTTGAAATAAGCAACTTCATATCAGGCCTAAAGTTAGCAATATCCTATAAGGTGAAAACCATAGAAGTCAAAAAGCGATAAAAGGTAACTTGACATCGGGCCTCAAGCCAAGTTGAATTCTTAGAAAGCTAATTTAGCAAACAAGCTAGAGATTAGGACTCTGCCTAACTCAAGTAATGCCACAAAAATTACAATTCACAATTGTGAACTCATTTCTAATATGTTTGCTTTATTTAAAAAAGGGATTGGAATGTGTTATTGCACATCACATGTAAATATAGACTTCCCTCAACTTCGCATCGAAAAGTTAACATCGAAAGATGGACACTTCGAATTGGCCTTTTCAGCTCGCTATTCCTTTTCACTTTGAGCATTCAATGGTCTTATGAAAACCAATGACCTTTAAACCCATTCAAAAGAGTCTACACCATGGAAAATGTCACAACCTAAAAAAAAAAAAAAAAAAAAAAGGGAGCGGCCATCATCCAAGCAAGGAGACAATATGGAAATAATCAATAATAAGGAGTCATATATACCGCATCACTTTGTTCAAGAAGACTTGGAGGGCCTCGCTTAGAAGGCTTCCAAACTAATTCCACTAGTTCAAGCGCTTCAGCAGACCAAAGTGGTGTCTCATGGAAAACTTTATCAACATTTCCTTGCAACAATTTATTTGTAGTTTTGGAGTGCCTCACTTTTCTAACAATATCTAGAAGGATGGCAACCTACACAAGTTGTAGGCAATCAGGTCACATTATGCATCCTTCCATGTAAAGAAAAGACACCCTTATGTCATTTAAGCAGACACCCTTATGTCATTTAAGCAGGCTTTAATGCAGTTACCATAAAGGAAGAGTTGCAATTTATAATCAGGGCTTTAAAAACGTCAAACCTTTGAGAAATTGCAATATTAGCAAGCATGTGGAGACTGGGAAATAATTGTACAACTTAAACAAGAGAGAAATGGACTACAAGAGCGATGAGCTGTTTAGTGATGCAAGAGCAGATGATCTTAAGTCAAAAACACTAACCTTTCCAGGACGTCAAAGGAGATATTTTACTAAGAAGTCTATATTTACATGTGACGTGCAATAACACATTCCAAGGATATGCATGGCCATTGTCTATCCACAATCCTACTCTCCAATACAAACCTTGCAAATACTCAAAAAATTGTTTCTTAGCATGATCATATTCTAGTAGATAATAACCATATGCAAATGTCCACTTGAGCACTTGCCTACACTCAACTATCTGCAAACATCAAAGGAGCCCAATTTAGTTTCACAGAAGCAGGTCAGGATAATAAATCAAAAACACTCCATCCGATTTTAACATATATAATAGCTGTATTTACATTCCAAACTGAAAATCACATAAATCATATTTAAGTTGAATTAAGTAATAAAACCGTTGCCGGGCCTCTATGATGAACTTCAACTGTGACTCACTGGCATTGTGTGTCACTAAGCTTATCAAGCCGACAAGAAGAAAAGACAAAACCTTATTTAATCAATAGCAAAGGGTCGGGAAGCATCGAAGCACAACATAATTAAACCCGATGAATAGAAAAGCCATGCATCTTGCTTCCTATCACAAGAAAACAAAGATCAATCTGTTAATTTAACATCACAAGCAATTTATCGCAACTCAACCTGCCCAGTTGCCACTTAGCATCAACACATTTACCCAGTATAGATTCTTCGGACACAATTGCAATCCTTAGTGTACTCAATATCCATGACTATCAAACTAAAATGTTAGCCCAAGAACAGAGAGGCAAACACATACAGAAACAAAGATCTTCCTGGTCTTGTAGCAGTCCTTACACTTGGCCAATGACTCTGCAACAAACCGTGGCCCAAGAGCTGAACCTCTAATTCCAACTGAAAATACTTGAGTAAAGCGATCCACGGGAGAAGTAGGAGGGGGCTTAATCTGCAAATTAAGCGTCAAACATAATCAAGTCAATCAATCCGTCCGTGTCCAATGCAATCGTTAAGCGCACTAAAAGAAAACCAACAATCAAAAACCAAATTTCATGCGACATTAGTCGGAAAACCTGAAGAAAATTTTGAAATTACTGCATCTTGGAGTTGGAAATTTCCATACATGATCATTTCAAGTGAATAATATGTAAACGAGCTCTCCCTCTTTTCGACCAGAAACCAATTCAATTTATCCTTGGCTTGCGCTTCCTCAAGCAACTAAGACAATGCTGGCATTTACTAAAAAACTGACACAGGCATCTACGACAGCAAACCAATTCCCAAGAAAAAAAAAAAAACTCAGGGAACTACAGACTCTCTTACCACACAGAGCAACAACGACCAGAATTCCAGAACTGACCTTACCACTCACCACGTTGACAGCGAAATTGCAAACGGCATCAAGCGTGCTCTCAATCTATGCCTTCGGGAACCGGGCAAGCGCGAGTTTCGACTTCCTCAACCAGTAGTGCCAGACCATGTGGCCCTCGTCTGGGCAGGGTTCGCGATCGCGCCCTTCCCCAGCTCCTCCATCACCTTGAACGCGGCATGGAATCGAGGCTCTATCTCCTCCACGGCATATACTAGAAATAAAAGGAACTTCTTTATTCCCCGTCTATCAGAGCATCAAAAGGAGAGACATCTCTCTACAGACATAAACCTATCGGGTCAACAAGCTGTCGGACGTAAAAGCATCAGGGACACCCCACAAGCAGCAGTGTGCAACCAACTTATCAGTGAAAGCTTATGCACGAAGGAACGAAGGGGTAATTATGCCGAGGACTCCAATATCAATGAAGCAAATACCAATCACCCAATCCTCCTCTCATGAGAACGCAAAAATTACGTTGATGAACGACAATCTCAACCCCTAGAACGCGAAATCTCACCTTCACAAAGAGAATTAGACTCCTCCAAACTCGAAAGGAACCCGTGCGAGAGAAACGGATTATACTTCTCGGGGCCGGTAGCATCAAGAGCACACGCATCCCAATCATCCGCCGAAACCTCGGAGATGAAATTAACAACCGAGGGCAAGATCCGCTTCGCCTCGACTCCGCCGCCGCGACATCTGCGCGATGAACACGAACCTATTCATTCCGTACATCCCGGAAACAGAACCATTGCGAACGTGACTAAGAACATACCTCGGCGCCCGACGCCGTCGGAGTATAATAGCCGAGGGAAAGATCGACGGTCTCGCGAGGCTCAGAGACTTCTTCGACCTCGAACAGCGCGCGGATTCGGCGGCGGCCGTGAACCCGATTTGGCTCACGTCCAAGAAAAAGCCCTAGCTCCGTCTTTGGTGTAGCCGAGTCCATGTACCTCATCCACGGCGAGCGGGAATCCTTCTCCAGCCCTTTGGCTGCGCCTCTCCTTCTTCGCCGCGCCGTTGGACCCGCCCGGGTCCACCGAGATCTCCCTCGCGACCGATCGGGCTAGCGATAGGGACAACACCCGGTCGACGGCGGGGAGCCCGGGCGCCGCTCGGGAACGAGACCGAGGCCTCCTCCCTCCCGTAGGAGGCCAACGGGTTCACGGCGGAGGCCGACGGCGTCTTCGGCCGGGGGAGGACGAGCGACGCCGAGACGGAGGACGCCATCGGTGGCGGTGGCTTGCGGTCGGAGCCGATGACGAGTTCGTCGGAGGGAGGCAATCGGACGGAGGCCCGAAGTTACCGAGAGAGACCAACGCGAGCACAAACCCTATGCTCGATCTCGCGTTGGAAACGGTGGGAGGCGAAGGCGGTCGGGAACATTTGCGGCGGCGGGGCTCTTGGAGGAGGCGACGCGCCAAAGGTAGATGACCGGCGAGGCGGAGGCGGAGGGGGTGGGATGCGCTGAGAAGGGAGTGCAGCTCGTTCTCTGTCTACTTTTCGACGAAGAGAGATAGAGAGAGAGAGAGAGAAAACCCAAAAAATTCAAGTAAGGAGAGAGAAAATTTAAGCGGGAGCGCAGCGCATTTATTACCCCTCGATCCGTCCGTTCTTCCGCGCCCGAGCCGAGCCACCAGCCATTTATTTTGGAGAGAGGAGAGAGAAAGAAGCGCAGAAGATGGAGGGGCGTTGGTTCGAGAAGTGGGACGACGTGGGACCGACACACGAGATAGGTGTCACGCTCGTATGGTTCGAGCACAGATTGCATGGCACTTTGAGCGTACCCAATATTTTCTCGTCGTTGTTTTCTCCATGATTTCATTTTCGGTCCCCAGCTATGCCTTTTTTTTTTTTTTTTTTTTTATGGGCACAGACAAATCGAGATTATAGTTTTATTTTACTTCCTAAAGTCTAGTATCTTTTTCCATTTAACTGATATTTTTTACATAATTTTTTATTAGATTTCTTTTACTTGAAAAGGAAATTCTCCCCTTCTATTAGTTAATTTGTTTCCTAGATTTGTTTGGAGAGACTTTCTTTTGTCTTTTTTTTTTTTTTTTTTAGTGCTCGCATCTTGATTTTCTTTAAACTTAAGCAATTGAAACTTACACATGAAAACATTGACATGTGGAAGATTTCTCCATGGAAAGGACGAAGCAATGCCCATTATCAACATTGAAATGCATAAAACAAAAACAGATCCATCAAGAGTATGTATGATAATCATTCTTTTTTTTTTTTCCTGTTTTCGAGAGAACAACTTTAGAACAGAAATCCATCTGGTGAGGTAATTTCATTTTTCTACTTAAAACAATTTTTTAGTCTATAAATAAATTTCTAATATAAAAGAAAAGTAAAAATTTTCTATTTTTTTATTTTTAGAACAAAAATTAGGAATAAAATCTTTTTTCATCTCTCGTCCTCGTTACTAGCCGATGGCCCACCCATCGCTTGCCACCTCCCACCACCTGCTGGCTACCATCCCTTGCTAGCCGCCTCTTGCTGCCCACTACTGTTCACCACTTGGAAAGAAGAAATTTTATGTTGTTACCAAATGAATTTTTATTTTAAGAATAAAAATTCTATATTATCATCAAACATGTAAAAAGTCTATTTCTTGCTAAAAATTAATTTCTAGAATAGAAATCACACAGCAAGAGTCCATAAGCAAGCAAAGAAAAAAATGAAGGGATCGCGACGGGAATCAAGTACTCACAGACGTAGATTTTCCAAAAGAGTCACTTACCAAAAAAAAATCATTAAAAAATTTAATAAAAAAGTTAAATGAATAAAAAATAAGAAAAAAAGTAAAAGAAAAAGGGCATTGGCAGGCAAAAGTAGCCTGGCATGGTTAAAAGCACAACAACAGAGAGAAGAAAAAGGCGGACACGCGGGAGAAAGGACATACTACTAGCAAAAGCAGTAGAAATGGTGGGGGTATAACGAGCACGACATGTTTGACCGAGACCGAGTGCGAGATTGAATTGCAATTTTCTTTCGTCTACCGAATAGGCGAATATGGTGAGCGCTTGCTTGGCAAATTCCGATGGACGTGCCAGGGCCATTCTGGTATATTCATTCATCGAATCATCGATAAAAAGGAGGGAGGGAAGAGTCGGTCATCCCGCTGCAAGTCTTGCTTTGGTAAAGGGGTTGGGTTTGGTTTGTTGCGTTTTCGTTTTCGTACGTCGTTTTTCTTTTTTGGTTTATTTATTTGTTTTCAAATTAATCTTCTTTTCGGACAACTTTTTTTTTTTTTTCCGTCATGGGCAGACTTATCTTTTATTCTCTTTTCTTCTTTGGGACGGTCTGCTCCCACGTTGTGGGGCAGAAGGAGAGGGGTCCGGTCCGTGACTGTCGGCAGCTCCTCTGGTCTTCTCAATCACTGCAGGGGTGCATTTGGACTAGGGGTCTGAGAGGGTAGCTATCTTTGGATAGCATTTCTTATTTTTACCGATTCTCAATCATTATCGACACATGGTAAACTTATTAAAGGGCTAATTAAAAAAAATGCCAAGTTTACCTTGATTCACAATTCTGGCCTGAACCTTTTCTTATGTCAATAAAAATCACAAATTTCATTTAGTCTCAAATCTAGCCCTGTTAATCAAGGCCTGAGATCTTGTAGATTGTGACAAGCGTTTTGGTAGGGCTTGGCTTTAGATTGTCCCTTATTATACTTCTTAACAAGATCAATTTATGTATTAAATGAGATCGATTGATTAATGTCCATATGAAGTAAATTTCGAAGTTTCAAGGGGAGTGCTTGGGCTTGCTCTAGAAAATAAGGTTTTGATTATGAGTTTGGCAGATCTTGTCCATGGTGTCTCTTGATGGGTGGTGGCCCACATCCACAACTATATCCACAACTTCATATATTGACAAAGCAGTGGAGGCTGGCCAGAGAGATTCATTTCGGAGGTCTTTTTGACTTGCCGGTGAAATGAACGAAACTACAAATAATTTCATCATTATTTTTCAAGTTGTGGCTTAAAAAAAAACAATGGATAGTGATTTAAATTTGGGTAGCAAGCAATGTGGAAAGTTAGTATTTTTTATAGACCAAAAAAAAGTTCATAGCATAATTGTCTTTATTTTTCTGTGAGCAAATTTCTCATTCTCAAGGTAACTTAGTACTTGGTTTTCTAGTTAATGCATTTTTTATGTCATATCTCAAATCTAATGTTTTCATATAGATTTTGCATAGAGATCGCAAGACGCGCAAATTTGCACAGTTAGGCATTGATAATCGAATATTTGCATAACTATAATTGCCATCTCGGAATAGAATTTTCCTTAAATTATTGTAAATGCATATTTAGTACATTAAGATCGCATTTTTTTTTTCGTAATCTTAATCTCTATCTTGCATGGATCATATGCAATGAAAAGTATAAAAATAAAGTAATTACAACTTTTATGTTAGTAATATCTTCATTTTAAAAAATCATAAAAAAATATGTTTAGGGGTTTTTTTGGGGAAATTTAGATTCATTTCCATTATATTTGTATTATTCTCCAAGGATTGTGCTCCATTTAGATTACGTTACACTAAATTTTCGTAAATACAAGAACGATTTATAGGAAAGCAACTTATTTTGACAAGTTGCGTCCGCATATCTACATATATCCCTCGACACATTATACATCTCAAAAGTCTTGCACAGACTTCCCATTCACCACTCACTGGGTCTTACCTTGAAGCTCGACATCGAGGCCTTATGTCATTTTATCAGATGCGGCTCGGGTTTTTATTTTACTCCAACTTTATTTATTTTAACTGCTTTGATTATTGATCTTTTATTTTGCCTGAGGGTTTCCCCTTGTCAGATAACTCAATCAATGAAAGGCTCGTTCACTTTGCGTTTGCATAAGAAGTAGACTGACTAGTCACTACTGAATTTCATCTATATTATACTTGAAAGCTCTATTTCTAGGAGCGGATTTTAATTTAAAGTAAATATGACACGGATATATCAATTTGAGAATTTTTGTGGTGTTTACTTTTATTTTTTGGCGTAATACAGAGAAATTGAGATTGCAATTTTATTTTATTTCTTTTAACTCTAGGACTTCTCAGATCCCACTTTTAGAAAGGTGATTTTTTTTGTAAAATAAATTTATGAGTAGATTTCCACCCGAAGAGTAAACTTCCTATCTAATTCGTTTCCTAGATATATTTGGAGTGACTTTTGTTTTTATATTTTTTTTGTGGCACTCGCTCTTTGGCTTTTTTTATTATTAAGCAATCAAAACTTTCTCATAAAAATGTTGACATGTACATTCACCTAAAGTTTTTTCATAATTCTCTAAAATTTAAATTACAATATTACTAAATTTGATGGGAAAGCAAAGAAGTTGTTCTTACTTTTTATAAGGACAAACAAATAGACCCTGATCTCTAGGTTCTTTTATGGATTCGACTCTTTGAATTCAGATGTGAAAATTAAGTTTTTTTTCCCCTTTTGTGCTTAGTGATTGGATTCGGGCCTTTTATTAAGAATTCCGAGTTTTGCAACTACACTTACAACACTCACAAAAAGGGAATTGGCATAAGATTGCCAAGAATGTTTAGAAGTCTTTAAAAGATTTAAGATTAAATTAGTAATTCATCAAAATTTTTAAGATTAAATTGACACGATTAAAATTGGTAAGTTGTCAAAAATTTTATAATTAAAATATTTAAAATTGAATTTTTGCTGAACTATGAATTTAGACTTTTTTTGGATAATTTTTCCACATCGTTCACCATATTTGATACCTAAATTTTTCATATCTGTCAGTCTTCACTTACATTAAAAAAATCAAAAAAATAATTAAACGAATAAGAATGACAAAAACAGAGATAAGGGAATTGGCAGACCAAAAGGTCCAAAACAGCCTGGCATGGGGCCCATAAAAGCAGAGCAACAGAGAGGATATGTCAGGATGCTCGGCGTGTAAAAAGATGCCGAGCGATACCTGTGCTCGGTGGGGTATGGATATTTGGAAACTGTTTGGTAACCATTTAAATAGTCCCGATTCCGATTTTTGTTAGGAATCGGTTTAGAAATAGAATCGTGTTTGGTAAAATTTTTATTTTCGAGAACAAATTTGTTCCTAGAATTAGTTTTGGACAAGAATTAAGAATTAAAAAATATATATATGATTTTGTGTTTGAGAATAAAAAAAAGAATTAAAACAAGTAAAAGTCTTCTTCTTCCCTTCCGCCATCTCGCAGCCGCCGTCCGCCGCTGCCCGCCGCTAGTCGGCGTCCCGCTGGTTCAGCGAGCTCGCCGGAGGCTCGCCGGGCTAGGGTGAGACTCAGCCACCGACGAGGCTCGGCCTCACTAGATCCGGCGAGGCTCGGCGAGGCTAGGCGAGCCTCGCCTAGTCGCCGGCGAGGCTTAGCCGACAAGGGTCGGCCTCACCGAGGGCCGGCGACACTCCGATGAGGTTGCCAGCCCTCGTCTAGCCGGTTGTCATCCAAAGAATCGGCCCAAGAAGAAGAAGAAGAAGAATAGGAGAAAAAGGAAAAAAAAAAAAAGGAAAAAAAGAAAAAAGAAAAGTAAAAAGTAAAAAAAGTTATTTAAAAATTTTAAAAAAATTTGATTTGAAATAGAATCAATGAACATTATATCAAACGCAATTCTATTCGAGAATCGAAATTTTGGACAGATTACCAAATGCATTCTTTTACTCAAAATTAGTTCCCGAGAATAGAATAAAAAATAATCATTTCTTGTCAAAATCAGTTACCGGGAACAAAATCGTTACTAAACGTGCCCTTGATTTCCTGTTTTCATGTTTAATTGAGTTAACTTAGTACTTGGTTTTCTATTCAATGAATTATTTTATATAAATGTCTGGAGAAAAATAAATAATTAAAAAATAAAAAGAAAGAAAGAGGTGGACCAAAATAGCCTGCCATGCAACCCATAAAAGCACGAGAATAGAGAAAATAGTTAATACCACAAAAAAATCCAAAATTATATACTTGTGATAAATTTATCTCAAAATTTCAAAGTCACCTTAATCGATCCACCAAAATGAATCCAAACTATGTATCTCAATGCCAAGTTGAATTGATTTCCTATACATCGTTTTGTAATTAATTGTTATTGATCAAATAAAATAGTTAAACAAATTTTAATCTTCCCTTTGACATTAACTTTTGAACTATTATTACCAAAATACATTTCTTAAGACGCGTTTGTTATGCAAAAAAAATTTCTATCGGAAAATATTCTGCATAATTTTTGGTGTTTGGATCGATTTGGTATATGACTCAATAAAAAATATTCTCATGGTCAATGGAAAAGTCATACTCAAATTTAATATAATGAATTCTTTAAAACATTAGAAAATATTTTTTGATATATGACAAGACTCTGGCACTTGGATTATCCTGATTACTCCTTTGAGGTACTTTTGAATATACTGTGAAAAATGATTTGCAATTTTCTTTCACCTACCAATGCTCGGTCTAGGAGAGGGTGCCTCTCTTTGCATAGCATTTCTTATTCTTTCTGGAATAGCAAGACAATTAAGAATGACTTTGATTTACCTCAAAACAAAATGCCGACAATATAGGGTGCTCTATGCGGACACCATGATTTATCCAAGGTGTCATTGCACGATAATGATAACAATAACAATAATAAAAAATGAATATATAAAAAATATTTTCATCATTCACGAAAATATTTAATGATAAATTGTTAGCGATGAGATAACATTGTTTATTGACTAATTATTTCAAACAATACAAGCAATCATTTTTCTAAAAAAGCTTCCTCATCATTAATTGTCCGTGATAAAAATGAAGCCTAAGTTAACTTAGTACATGGTTTTCTAGTAAATGCATTCTTTTATATCATTTCTCAAGATCTAATGTCTGCACAAATGTAGATGCATATTTAAGGACATTAAGATCGCAACCTTTTTTGTAATTTTTATTGCTATCATGCATGAATGAAATATAATAAAAAGTACAAAAAAAAAAATTACAATTTGCATGTTAGTAATTTGGCTTGTTTCTTCTTCAAAAATATCATAAAAAATATGTTTAGGGGTCCCTTTGGGGAAATTTAGATTTATTTGCATTATATTTGTATTATTCTTCGAGTATCGTATTCCATTTGAATTACATTATGCCAATTTTTCATTTTAAGGAGCTTAGCAAGTTACATCCGCATATTTATATATCCTTAAAAAAAAAAGGGTCATTTTAGAAAACTTGCATGGACTCTCCATTTACCACTCCCGGGGTCATGTCCCGATGCTTATTAACGAGGCCTTATTTTATTTTATCGAATGCGGGTCGGATTTTATTTTACTCGCACTTTAGTTATTTTCGCCTTAGGGTTTCTCTGTCGTGGCATAAAAAGTAGACTGAGTAGCCGCCACTGAATTTCGTATGTATTACGCTTGACTTAAGACATCTATTCCAAGAACATTCCCTAGTCGAATGGTCTTTGGATAGCACCAACCAAAACCAAATTTTCTCTAGTCGAGTCTACGTCAACTCCAAAATAACTGTTTTTTTTTTTTTTTTTTTTTTTGGGTCGAACCTTATGGTAGACTTGACTTTTGACAAACTCACAATATGCAAGTCCTTCTAAATGGATATCAAATATTCAGAAAACTACGGTATTAGTCCTTGGTATTCCCAATATTTCATTTTCGGTCCCCGGCTATGCTCTTTTTTTCTTTTTTTCTTTTTTTGATGGGTACAGACAAATCGAGATTATAGTTTTGTTTTACTTCCTTAACTTTAGGTTTTTTCAGATACTGATTTCAAACATAGGTGATATTTTTGAAATAGATTTATGATTAGATTTCTTTTACTAAAACAGTAAATTTTCACGTTTACTAGCTAATCGTTTCCTAGATCAAACAGACTTTATCTTTTACTTTGTTGTATTTTTTACTGTCGCCCTTTGACTTTCTTTAATCTTGAGTAATTATTTTTCTGACCCCCCAAAAATAAAGTAATTATTGCATTCATCTAAAAATATTGGCACGTTCGTTCGCCTACATATTTTTCATAACTTTCTAAAATTTAATTAGTACTTCAAGCTTTGGTGGGAAAGCATAAAAGAAGTTCTTACTTTTATAAGGCCAAACAAAAAGGCCTTGATCTCTTGGTTGTTTCCTAATCTTCATTTAGGATTCTTATGGTTTGATTTGGAAGAAAGGTTGTCATTATGAATTTGATGCAAAAATTGGGATTATTTTTTTCGTTTCACGCTTTTGCATGTGAAGCTATATATCATATGAGCCTAATGGTTCAACTCTCTTTGTTTTCATGGTATTAGTTTGAAAATGGAGCAAGGAACTCGTTTTCGCTTCATGAAGTATTGCCAAAATGTCCCCCCACTTTTGGTCTGAATTTTTTAAAGAATTAGCTTTTCATGGACATTTTCTGCTAAGAGCCGGCAAACGACACAATTTCTGAGTAACTTCCGTCTTTCACAATTCAAAGATGGCAGCTGAGCAAGCGATTTGAAATGTCCAATTGTCCTTTTTGTTCATAGCTTTTCCAATCTTTTATCTAACACGCATTTGAATTGATACACATTGTGAATCTTCTTGGCACAACCCAATTTCCAATTTTAGTGTGCCCATTATAAGCGCATGAGTTACAAAAAAAGGAAGGGGAAAAAAAAGTTGTCCGAAAAGAAGATTAATTTAAAAATATATAAATCGATTCGTCTGTCCTCTAGAGAAGGGCATAAAAGGAAAAAAAAAAACAAACAGAAACGATGTACGAAAACGAAACAAACCAAGCCCGACCCCATGACCAAAGCAAGACTTGCAGCGGGATGACGGACTCTTCCCTCCCTCTTCCCCCAAAAAAAAAAAAAAAGAAAAAAAAAAAACAATCCGGGGATCTTTCCTTTTTATCGATGAATGAATATACCATAATAGCCTTGGTACGTGGATCGGAATTTGCCAAAGAAGCGCTCACAATATTCGGTAGACGAAAGAGAATTGCAATTCAATCTTACACTCGGTCAAACATCTCGTGCTCGACATACCCCCCACCATTTCCACTGCTTTTGCCAGTATGTCCTTTCTCACGCGTGCCCGCCTTTCTTCTCTCCGTTGTTGTGCTTTTAACCATGCCAGGCTACTTTTTCTTGCCAATGCCCCTTTTCTTTATTTTTAAAATTTTTATTCATTTATATTTATTAAAAAATTTTAATGATTTTTTTAAAAGTAAGTGACACTTTTGGAAAAGGGAAAATACCACCAAAAACCCTAAACTATGCACAAAGTGACAAAAATATCCCAAACTTTTTTTTACACCACCAAAAACCTCAAACTTTGCCATCTCGTGACACATTTACCCCATTGAGGATATTTTTGTCTCCTTTTTTTTTTCCTTTTTTTCTTTTTTTTTTCTTTTCTCTTCTTCCTCCGCCGCCGGCGGAGGGAAGCCGACGTCCGGCGAGGGTCGCCCTTGCGGCGTCGGCCTGTGCAAGGGCCGCCCTCGTCGGATCGGCGAGGACACCCTTGCCCGACGCCGGCGGGGTGCCTCGCCGGATGTGGGTGAGGGCCGCCCTCGCGATTCGGCCTGACGCCGCAGCGAGGGCCTCCCTCGCCCGATCCGGCAAGGGCGGCCCTCGCCGGGCCAACGCCGGCGAGGGCGCCCTCGCCGGACGCCGACTTCCCTTCGTCGCTCAGGCGGAGGGAAGAGAAAAAAAAAAAAGGAAAAAAAGAGAAAAATATTTTTAAAAGCAAAATGACCAAAATGCCCTTAAGATTTAGGGTAAATGTGTCACGAAATGAAAATTCGGGGTTTTTGTTTCACAAAAAATAGTTTGGGGTAAATGTGTCACGGATGGCAAAGTTTGGGGTTTTTGGTGGTACAAAAAAAGTTTGAGGTATTTTGTCACTTTGTGCATAGTTTAGGGTTTTTGATAGCATTTTCCCTTTGGAAAATCTACTTCTATGAGTACTTGATTCGCGTCATAATTCCTTTTTTTCTTTTTGTTTGTTGCTCGCTTATGGACTCATGTTGCGTGCAATTTATGTTCCAAAAATCAAATTTTGACTAAAAATGTGTTTGCTGACGATAATTTTTTTTTTTTTTTGATTTGATAACAACACAAAATTGAACTTCCCTGAAGTTTAAAAAATTGGAAGGAAAAAAAAAGACTCAGTCGGCTCCACCATAGAACCAACCTGGAACTAGGTTAGTTTTGGCCCTGACGAAGGAGATTTCGAGTTCCAAGATGGGGGATTATTTATCCTAAAACCGATCATTAGGTGAAAAGCATAGAATAAAAAAAAATCTGAATTTTCACATTTGAATTCAAAGGATAAAAACAAATTTTTGCTTTCCCACCTAATTTTGTAATATTCTTCAAATTTTAGAGAATTATGAAAAATCTGTAGGTGAATGTACATGTCAACATTTTCACATAAAAATTTTGGTTGCATAAGTTTAAAGACAGTCAAGTTGCAAGTGCCGTAAAATTATTAAAAAAACATGGACAAATAAAAAGCCACTCAAAACAAATCTAGGAAATAAATTAGCAAGTAAAGTAGGGAAAATTAAAGATTCAAGTTAAAGAAATCTAATCATAAATCCGTTAAAATTTTTGATAAAAATCCTAGAGTTACGTAAATAAAAAAAAAAAAATTGCAATCTTGATTTGTCCGTGACCCATAAAAAGACAAAGCATAGTTTTAGAGTTGACGTAGACTCGAATATTAAAAAAAAATGCAATCTTGATTTTTTATTTATTAAAAAATTTTAATGATTTTTTTAAAGTAAGTGACACTTTTGGAAAATCTACCTCTATGAGTACTTGATTCGCATCACGATTCCTTTTTTTCTTTTTGTTTGTTGCTCGCTTATGGACTCATGTTGGGTGTAATTTATGTTACAAAAATCAAATTTTGACTAAAAATGTGTTTGATGACGATAAAAAATATTTTCTTCATTTGATAACGATAGAAAATTGAACTTCATTGAAGTTTAAAAAAATTGGAGTGGAAAAAAAAAAAAGACTCAGCCGGCTCAACCCTAGAACCAACTTGGAACCAGGTTAGTTTTGGCCTTGACTAAGGAGATTTGGAGTTTCAAGATGGGTGCTTATTTATCCTAAAACCGATCACTAGGTGAAAAGCACAGGATAAAAAAAAAATATGAATTTTCACATCCGAATTGAAAGAATAAAAACAAATTTTTTGCTTTCCCACCTAATTTTGTAATATTCTTCAAATTTTAGAGAATTATGAAAAATCTGTAGGTGAATGTACATGTCAACATTTTCACATATTTTTAATTGCATAAGTTTAAAGATAGTCAAGTTGCGAGCGTTGTAAAATTATTAAAAAAACACAGACAAAATAAAAAGTCATCAAAATAAATCTAGGAAATAAATTAGCAAGTAAAGTAGGGAAAATTAAAGATTCAAGTTAAAGAAATCTAATCATAAATCTGTTAAAAATTTTGATAAAAATCCTACAGTTACGTAAATAAATAAATAAAAATTGCAATCTTGATTTGTCCCCTGTTGTCTTCTTCTTCTTCTTCCCAGCCCACTGGGCTTCTCCGGTAGCCACCATCGCTGCCGCGGCCTGAGGGTCGCGCGTCGCTGGTGACCACCGTTTGGGGGTGGCGCAACGCGCAACCAAGGCGATGCGGACCTCAGGCGGCGTTGCCTGAGGTTGCGTGGACCCAGGCGGTTTCGCTTGGTTTGCGCGGACCGGTGGTGACGCATGAGGTTTGCACGGCCTCGGGCGGCGACATGCGACCTAGGCGACGTGAACCTCAAGGGTGTCGCTTGGTTCCGCACGAACCGGCGACACCACCCGAGGTTCGCGCGACCTCGAGCCACCAGATCTGGCGGTCCGGCAGCCAGATCTGGCGGTCTAGAGGCCAGATGTGGCCGTCAGACGGCTAAATCTGGTCTCTGCGCCTCCAGGTGCCTGAGGTCGCGACCTCAAGCGGCCAGAGCGGCCGGTCGCCAGACGGCTAGATCTGGCGGTCCGGCATCGCCGACCGTCAGATTGGATTTTCAGATTTTTAAAAAAGAAAATTAAAAGCAAAAGCCCATTTGTAATAATTTTTGTCAAACGGTATTTTTACACAAGCCACTTTTCAATGCATAATTTACCAAATGCCTGAGCATTCCCAAAAACTCCTTTACCCTAAAGATATTTGCATTTGGCCAAAGGCATTCCCCCAAAGTCGAACCAAACGGGCCTGCTTAGCGGCATGAAGAACATGTCAAACGATAGCAATTTTCTACGGACATGAATTTTTGTTAAAAAATGATAATAATCTTAAATAATAAAAAAGGGAGAGAGCCCCAGTCCACTTCGGTCACTTTTCTAAAGGACCTAGTCCGGCCCACATCAGCTTAACCAAGTCCGATTCACTGCAGCCCATTTCTTCGACCCAGTTCCTTAAGCCCATGAATTGATCAGGTCCAAGTGGATTTCTTCATCTTCGTTCCCTTCGGTGATCCTGTATCCGCCAGCAACCGCCGCCGTAGTCGTTCCGCCATCGGCGGTTCGCCCACGGTGGTAATTCCTTTGTTCGCCCCTGTTTCTCGGCCAAGGGAGTTTGAAGTGCTTGAAGATTGTTCGTTCATCGGTCGTCATCTCTGATCCTCAGCCTCGTCGTCATGGATGATGTCTCCCCTTGATCCGATCGCTCTTTGCGGTGGACGTCAGCAATTTCAAGGTAATCATCGTCTATGCTCTATTTCAGTTGCTCTTCACGCGAAGCAGAGGCTGAGAGCTATATATACAACTGCGATTGAAGTTGTTTTTGATAATTTGGACTTTTACTGTCGTTGATTTGATGATCTAAAAGCGAATCATTTCTTTAAATGTGCGCTGAAGCCCCTCGACTGGAATGTATGTCACCTGTTCGATGATTTACCTCAGTGACCTCCAGATTGATTTACTCACACCATTGATCAATTAGGAAGTCACTTGTCCGAATTGAATGTTATTGCTCGAGACACTGACCTTGCAACATGATAACCACTGTGTTCTATAGAGTCCTTCAATCTAGATGCTCTGATTTGTTCGGTTCGACTTTGATTCCGGTGATTTGATTTTTATCATGTTTGATTGAGTTTTGCTTTTGCAAATAACCATGCATGAGTATTTAGGATGCACCTAGGGTATTAAAATGAACAAGACCACATGATTCATGTCTTTAAAATAAAACAATTTTGGATAGCGAAAGAGGTTAACCAAATGTTGGCACAATCAGGTCCTGACTCTAAATATCTTTTTTCGTAGGATGAGATTTCACTTGGCTTTTAACCTACTTCAATAGATCAGTGGCAACTTCCATTAGGTAAAATTATCTCGTTAATCATTCAAATATATCTCCCAACATTGAGCATGGTTAGGATTCCAGAAAACCACACCAAGTAAGAGTAAGCACCTCGATTTAGAGTGATTGCACGTTCCTATTCAACAACCAGATAAAATCACTTGGCTTGCTCGAGAGGTCTTGGCATTTATAAATTGTTGATAAATATATTATTTGTAGCAGTTCATTTCAAAGTCTTTGAGTATTAAATTTACCCAATTTGTTTCTCTTGATTAACGTCATGCATAGAGTGGGCAAAACAAAGCTGGTCAAGCAGCATAAACAGATTGCTGGTGGCAAACAAAATAAAGCCCTCTTAAAATTATATAGAGAAATAGCATCTAGTTGGAGACTTGTAGAGAAGTTCTTCGAAAGGATTGATCATGATGTTCCCATTGTCTACAGTCATCGAATACGGTATTGACCGACAGAACTGATATTGACCTTGATTTTTGCTGACTTATCACAAGTGAAGATATTTCTGAGAAAATAGTGAAGATATAAATAAAAAGTCACTCAATTCTCATAAATTAAGTTTGAATTTTTAGCCTTTAAAAGACTTGTACATGCCTTTCTGGGCAGTGAAAACATTGGTGAAAGCACTACATAAATTTTCACAAAAACGATGATAGGATGACAAGCAATCTATGAATGAAAACGTCAACAAATGCCCGGTTTGATCGACCGGACTTGATCGATCGAAAATGCACGTAGTGCAAACTCAAAGGAAAGGACAACACACCAAATTATGATGAACACTCATGATTAAAGACAGATCACAAATTATGGAGTCTATCCTGAAAACCACTTCCCAAGAGATAACTAGTAAGAAACATCCAAGTATCACCGATCTTCTGATCAATCATTTCTTCGCTTGGGTAGACCTTATTTGCTTCAAACGTCTGCAGAAAGATTTCTCAATTAATTCTGGCTGGACTGATTACGAAGCCTGTAGGACACTTCTTGGTCTCTCCATTGCTTGTACGAGCTGACCAGGCCTCCATACAAAGGATCTACTAACTTTGAGCAGTTGAAAATGGTTATGCAGCACCTGTCTCGTATTTTCGAGTTGAAGACATTAGCGAAACTTTCCAATGACTTGCAACGGTTAAAATCCAATCTTTTGAGTGTCTCTAGTTCATCCAGTCCCTTAACCACTGAAAGCTCTTCGCATCCTCGAATTACCAAGTACTCCAGCTTTTTCAAATTCGATAGGTCATCTAGACTTTCAATCTTAGGACATTCTTTTATTTCCAATTGTTCCAACGACTCCATGGAACCAAGACCTTGGATCGCAGTTAGATTTGGGCAACCAATCAGCTTCCACAGTTTCAACCTCTTCAACCTCAAAAGGCCAGCAAATCTCTCCAGGAGTTTTAACCCCTCCACTTCGAATTCAATCAACTGTTCAAGCCCATCGAGTTGAACCTCCTTCCAACGACATTGATAAATACGCAAACGAGTCAAGTTTCTCAAGTTGCAATGAAATGATAAACTAGTTATAAATTCATGATATTCGAGTGACAATATTGACAGAGATGGTGGAAGGAACACAAGAGATTGTCGACATGGTCCGTCTTGGATGAACAAAGGATGACAGTTCTCATCATGACCACCATAATTCAATTCTGTCAATTCAGTTAGATTTGAAAGATCCGGGACATACTGGAGCAAACTGGATCCAAAGCTTAGGCTTGTCAAGCTTGTGGGAAGTTTAGGCAATACTTCGAGTTTCCTGCATTGCCATAAACTCAATTTCTCTAGCTGAGGAAGTAGTTGGATTGTTGCTGGAACATTTCTAATACGAGTTGCTTGCAAGTCAAGGACTCTCAAAAGCAATAATTTGGAAATGCCCTCAGGAATTTCCCACTTTAGAGACAGGCAATCCCTGCCGTGTAGCTCTTCCAACTCTTTTAGCATGACAATATTCCTCGGTAACTCCCTTATGCAAGAATTCGAAATATTGATGACTTTCAATCTACTTAGGCCTCCAATAGATTCTGGTAACCGCGAACATCGTGTTCCCGAGACATCCAACTCGAGTAGCGATTCCAAGTTCCCAATGGAGATAGGAAGTGCCTTTATTTTAGTACCCGATAGAAAGAGAGACTTAAGTTCCCTTAAATTTCCAATAAAACCAGGAAGTTCATCAATTTGTGTTGATTGCAGTTTAAGAATGGATAAGCACTTTTGGTTACCAATGGAAACAGGTAATCTTGTGATGGCTGTATATGAGATATCCAACTCTACCAGTGATGCCACTCTCGCAAATGATTCAGGTAGCTTCCTCAACTTTCTGCAGTTGCCTAAATACAAGTACTCAAGTTTCTCTAACTGTCCCATTCCTTCGGACAACTCCGTAACATTTGTACAC
This sequence comes from Eucalyptus erythrocorys, assembly GCA_014182555.1. Lineage (NCBI taxonomy): Eukaryota > Viridiplantae > Streptophyta > Magnoliopsida > Myrtales > Myrtaceae > Eucalyptus > Eucalyptus erythrocorys. Next base: position 30,910,420 of record CM024601.1, on the reverse strand, counting down.
CCATCCATATTGAAGAAAATTAGGCACTTGAGCTTTTCGAGGGAACCATCAATGTTAATCAGTCTTCTGCAATTTTTTAGGATCAATCTCTCTAAACTCAAATAACCAGAAAAGTTTGGAGTCCTAGTCATGTTGTTGCAATTTGAGAGATCCAGAACTTTCAACTTCTTGGCAACCTGTTACAATAGTTAAAACAGGGTAATGGCAAAATTCCATGCAAATTTAGAGGCAATGAATGGTTATGCAGGAACTGAGTTGTAGTTGGGTTGACTCGTTTTTGCCTTTTAAACCCCCTAGACCCAATCATTGTAGTATGAACTCCTATCCAACTTGATTCACACATATTCACCTATATATCAATTCAACTTCTTCCCCAGAATACGTAATAAATAAAAAATGGCCGTGATTATGAGACCAGCTTAGTGTTAGTTGTGAAAGGACTTGATTACTCCATTCACAACGTATTTTATTTTCAACGTGTTATAGTCTATGTAGTTATTTTATAGTCAATAGGAGTTCCAAAAATTAAAATAAAAAACTCTATGAGAGATAACCAATTGAGATCTAGATAAACAAATAACAACATACTATACCTTAATTTGACTCCATCCAGCCCAGTCCTCCGTGATGGCACTATAAGACAAGTTGAGAACTACAAGATTGCTTGGATGAAAATTGATGGCCGAGAGCTCAAGAGGACACCTATTCCAGGACAAGTATCTTAACCCTGAAAGCTGCTTCTTAAAGTCTCCAACAAAGTATCCCCCACGTAATTTGAGGAATCTTATGTTTGGAAGCCTTGAAAACTCTTCGCTTTTATAGATTTCTTGTGCATTTCCATCCAAGCAAACTGCTTCAATGGTCTCCTTTCTCTGTTATTCAATGGTAAGGTAGCATAAGAATAAATGAGAAAAGTCTTCATCCTCTCTCTCCCTATTAATAAGGGCTCCCAATTAATAAATGAACCATCAAGAGAAGCATGGAATTCGACAGTCAAACATATGGTCTCACCTCTTCCGTTCTAATGATTTTAATGGCTGTATCAGGAATCCACAACCTGCTTTGCTTTCTTGGATCCATCAGCCTTGTATCTTCACAGACAATTTTCCTCCCGAGATCTCTCAATTGGTCGTGCATCCAGAATTTGTTGTCATCAGTTATCTTTATCAAGGACATGCAGACAAGGACTTGAGTCGAATAATCTGGTAGAAACCCACAATCTTTCCACATGTAGAATGCATTCGTCTTGTCTTCATCCACAAAAAGACATGCGATGTCAAGAAATATCTGTTTTTGCTCATGACTCAAGGCATTGTAGCAAATCTTCAACGTTTCCTGGACCTTCTCATGAGTTTCTTCCCTTAGTTTGTGTAGTACACCTATCCATAAGCCTTTGTTTTGGCGATGAAGTAATGAGCCTATGGCTTCAAGAGCCAAGGGAAGTCCTCCAAATAGTAGAAACTACTTGTTTCGAAAGACTAACATAATCATCTGGAGGAGAATTTCTTCCGAATGCGTATCTACTAAAAAGCTCAAGCGATTGAACAAATTCCAATGGCTTCACTTCATACTCTAAGGTTCGATTAGCTTCTATGATGCTTCTGTTCCTAGTCGTCATAATAACTCTGCTTCCGGAGCCGAAGGAAATGTGCCTGATGGCTAGTTTCTCGATTTGTTCCTCGCCCACATCATCGAGAACGATGAAGACTTTCCTGTTAGAAAGTCGCTGTGCAATCATCTTGATCCCATCGTCAATGTCATTGATTCCATCGTGAAAGCTCGAACCAAACATGTTAGATAATAGTTGTTTCTGTAAAGTTACAAGGCCAAAGCGGAGTGACAATTCTCGGACATTTCCCAAGAAGCAACAATGACTAAAGAGTGAATTTAGCTTGTTGTAGATAACTTTAGCAAGAGTTGTTTTACCAATTCCGCCCATTCCATGTATTAGCACAAATCGCATGCCCCCGGAGTCCACATTCAACAACTTCACTACTGCTTTCACTCGATCATCCATTCCGACTAAATGTCCAGCCACGTATTTGTCTTTTATCTTGAGCTTCATCAGAATCTCTGGGGTCACTGATTTAATGAATTTCCAATACCTGCAGTGTTAGTGACTCATCTAATTAGATATTGTAAAAGATAACCCTAAGCCACCCAGCAAATGGTTGCAATCAACATGGCTAGCATCTCTTACTAGATGAATGACATGGTTAATTCTGTTACCAGAAATAGTTTTCCAAATACACATGATATTCATTCAATTTCACACTGCCAAAACGAAAGCTAATCCAAGCATGGGTACATAATAGAAGTCCAAAGCAAAAGTCATGGAGTGCTTGACATTTACGTACCCTTGCCTTTTCAACTCCCATCCTTTGATTTGGGCAACGCTTGTGAGGGCATCCTCCCACTTTCGCCTCATCTCAGGGCCGAACCTCTCCTCATGCTTCTCCAAGGGGCCAACATATAGTTGAGACTTAAGCTTGACATCGTGAGGTTCCACGTCGTAGAAAATTGGCAAAATCTCTTTCTCGGATGGTTTGTCTTTCTTGCACTCCACCATTCGTGCGAGCTCACGAAGGCACCATGGACTCGAAACATACCCTCTAGAGAAAATTGGTATGTAGATCTTCGACTTTTCAATGGCCGTCGATAGTTCATCGCCTATTTCTTTGCCAACATGGATCTCTTCCTTGTCGAAGAAAACACGGATGCTCGCTTCTAGCATTTCATGATAAAGACAATCCGTGAATGCTTGTCGAGTGTCCGGTCCCCTGAAACTCAAGAAGACGTCATAATCAATCACCGATGACTCACCATCACTGGTTTCAGCCTCCACGCTCTTTCCCATCTCCATTCTCGCAAGTATTTTCGTCCGAGGGCTTCCTGTCTCAGAGCACCTAATCAAGAAAGGCTCGTTCACTTTTTAAGACGTAGGCATAGAAAGTGGACTGAGTGGCCACTACTGACTTTCGTTTATATTTCTCTTGAGACCTCTATTCCTGGAACTTGCCCTCGTTGAGTGGCCTTTGAAAAGTACCAACGATTTTTTCTCTAATCAAGTCTACGTCAACGCTAAAATGGCGTGGCCAAACCGCGTAGCATATTCTCCCGATAGGCTCGGCTTCTAGGAGGCTTGACTTTTGACGAAGTCACTAAATGCACGTTGTTCTCAGTAGATATAAAATATTGAGGAAATTACAGTATTAGTCCTTGGTTTCTCCTCGGCTATGCTTTTTTTTTTTTTTTTTTTTTTTTTTTTTTTTTTTTTTTTACGAGCACAAAACAAATCGAGGTTACAATTTTATATTACTTCCTTAACTCTAGGATTTTTTTAGACACTGTTTTTCCAACTTAGCGGTGATGTTTTTAAAATAGATTTATGAGTAGCTTTCTTTTGCTTGAACAGTAAATTTTCCCATTTTATCAGTTAATTCGTTTCCTAAATTTATTTGAAGTGACTTTATCTTTCAATTTTTTGTTTATTTTTAATTACATTTTGTGGCACTCGCACTATGACTTTCTTTTATCTTAAACAAGTAACACATTCATATGGAATTGTTGACAAGTTAATTCACCTAAATATATTTCATTACTTTCTAAAATTTTAATAATATTTTAAACTTTGGCTGGAAAGCAAAAAAGATGTCCTCACTTTTTACTAGGCCAAACAAAAGGGCCCTGATGTTTTGGTTGCATCCTAGTTTGTCTTCATTTATTGATTTTTATGGTCTGATTTCTAAGGAAGTTTGCCTCTATGAATTTTCAATGTGAAATTAGGGTTTTTTTTTTTTTTTTTTTTTTTTTTTTTTTTTTTTTTTTTTCGCAATTTTGCATGTTATGCGATCTGTCATATGAATTTGGTAGTTGGGTCATATCCGTCTTCATTTTATTATTTTGGTGTTGGAGCAGGTAATTCGTTTGTGCTTGTTGAAGCATTGCCAAAATGTTCCTGTACTTTTTGGTCTAAATATTTCATTGCTACTTGTTCCAGCTTCCGATCTATTTCCCACGTCCATTCTCGCAAGTATTTTCCTCTGATGGTTACCAAATTAGGAAAGGCACCACTGAGTTTCGTTTGTATTACTCTTCAGACCTCTTTTCCTAGAACTTTGCATAGCCAGTCTGCGTAGCTTTTTCTCCCGGTAGGCTCGGCTTCTCGTAGACTTGACTTTCGACGAAGGCACATTACGAAAGTCGTTCTCAATGGAACTAAACTATTGAGGAAATTAGAGTATTAGTCCTTATTGTTTCCATGATTTAATTTTCGCTCCCCCTGGCTATGCATTATTTTTTTAGGGGCACAGACAATCGACATTTCAACTTTATTTTATTTCCTTAAAATCTAGGATTTTCAGATACTATTTTTAAAATTCGGTGATATTTTTCAAATAGATTTATTACTTGAACAGTAAATTTGCGCATTTTATTAGCTAATTTGCTACTAGATTAGTTTGCATTGACTTTATTTTGTCTATTTTTTTTAAGAAAGCTCGCACCTTGACTTTCTTTAAACTTAAATAATTGAAACCTTCACATGAAAAAATGTCGACATGTACATTCACCTGCACACCTGCAGATTTTTCTTAGTTCTCTAAAATGTAAAGAATGTTACAAAATTAGCTGGCAGAGCAAAAAAGTGGTTCTTTCTTTTTATATGGCCAAACAAAGAGGCGTTGATTTAGGTTCTCTTTGAATTCGGATGTAAAAATTTAGAGTCTCTCTCCTTTTCTTTTGCGCTTCCGCAGCCAATGATCGGTTCAAACTAGATAGGTCTCATCTTGGGACTTGAAATCTCCCTAGTTAGGGCCAAAACTGAACTTGTTGACTTTGTTCCAGCCGGTTCCAGGGTTGAATTGATTGAGTGTTTTTCTATCACATTTTTAAACTTAGGTGAAGTTTTATATCTCTAATGCCACGCCTTTTATTGAGCATTGCTAGTTTTGCAGCTACAGTTGAAACACCATAAAAAAATTTTGCCATAGAAACACCTAGAAATTGAGTAATATTTGCAATTCCAGCACAGTTTAAGACTTTCGGTTTTCTGAAAAATGAGTACGAAAATTTGCAATAAAAGTGGAATATTGCTCCCCGGAAAGAACCAAGAAATGCCCATTATCAACCTTGAAATGTGCAAAACAGAAATGTATCCACCAAGTTGCATACAAAATAGTCCATGTGCGAACAACAAAGGAAAGAGGAAAAAAAAGAAAAAAGAACCACGAAGCGAATCAAGTGCTCCTAGAGAAATCACGAAAAGAAAAATCTCAGCCAGTTCGACGTGATTCTATTTTGGATCATCAATTCTTGAGTTGATTCATAGGTTTAGCACAATGAATCGAGAACCAAACCGATTTATTATTGGTTCTAAAAATTTGAAACTCGGACTTCTTAGGATTGAATTGGAATTGATGCTTACCCTGATTTTAATTGTATTTATTTGCTATTGGGGCAGGTAACTCGTTTTTTTTTTTAAATTAAAAAAAGGCATGACCGTTTTAGGGGGGGATATATACATATATAATTTTTTGTCGAAAGAGTGGACATAGTTGGCCCGTCCAACGGGAATTCGGCTTAGCCCACCAATCTCTCTCTCTCTCTCTCTCTCTCTCTCTCTCTCTCTATGACTTGAATGTTGAATTAACAAGATTTCCTGTTCCCCGTTGTTGCTTTTATATTAGCATTGAATGTTTATATTTCTATTTTCAAGATATCTCAACACTTAAATTCATGGATACTTTCGTTTTTCAAAACAATCGCAATATTCTCCATTAAGGGAAAATTTTAGTTAAGCTCTTGTAGAAGAGCTTGATATCAAATCTAAGAGGCTGCATTGACTTTTTTTTATTAGCAAAAGCAAAATTTTGAAGTTAGCTTAACCAATCTATCTAAACCAATACAAACTTTGTATCTAAATGGTACGTTGATTTAATCTCTTGCACATTCTTTTGTAATAAATTGTTTTTTTTTTATCCTAAATGTATCTAAATGGTACGTTGATTTAATCTCTTGCACATTCTTTTGTAATAAATTGTTATCAACTAGAAAAAACAATTAAACAAAATTTAAATTTTTTAAAAATAATTTTTGAACTTTCAGTATCATAATACACTTCTTAGGGTTGAACTTTCACTATCATAATACACTCCTCAGGTCCGTTTGTTTTACGAAAATTTTTTTTGTTGAAAAACACATCCATAATTTTTGGTGTTTTGGATCTCTTAGAAAGTGAGTCAATAAAACATATTATCATGGCTAGTAGAAAACTTATATTTTTATTGTTTTTTTTTTTTTTTTTTTGGGTTAGTCAGTGGAAAAATTATACTTAAGTTCAATATAATGACTTTTTTTTTAAAAAAATAGTTTTTTTTTTTTTTTTGAAATATGATAAGACTCTAACACTAGAGTCTCCTGATCATTCCTTCGAGATACTTTAAATTGTAACGTGAAAAGTGGATGTCAATTTTCGTTCATCAACCGATGCTGGGTCTGAGTAGGTGGCTGAATTGAAATTCTCTCGTCAAGAGAATCTAGGAGTGACTTTGATTTACCTCCAAGCAAAATGCTGACAATATGGCGAGCCATTTGTGGGCACCTATATTTTTCCAAAGCGTCACTAGCATAAAAGAAAATTACCATAAAAGATAGTGATAAAAAAATAAAGAAAATTAATTAATTAAAAAAATTAAAGAAAAGGGAATTAGCAGACAAAAACAGCCTGGCATGCAGCCATGGACGCATCCAAACACGACTACGGCGAAGAAAAAGTGGGCACGCGTTAAAAAAGACATACCAGCAAAAGCAGCGGCAATGAGAGGAAATGGCAGAACTCTCGGTCAGAGCGTGCAATGTCTGACTGAGCGTGTCCAAATGGTGGTACTTGGTTTTCTAGTAATTGCATTTTTATTTTTTTATATTATTTCTCAAATCTAATGTCTTCATAAAAATTCTTCACAGATATTGCATGATATGCATATTTGCACGATTAGGCATTGGTAATAGAATATTTGCATAATTATAATTTCCATGGTCATAAGGAATAGAATTCTCCTTGAACAAACGCAGATGCATATGTAGGACTTTAAGATCGCATTTTTTTTTTTTTTTTTTTGTAATTTTAATAGCTATATTGCATGGATACATGCATTAAAAATTATATTAGAATTAGTTAAACCTTGCATGTTAGTAATTTAGATTGCATCTTCATTAATAAATCAGAAGAAATATGTTTAAGGGCTCAGTTGGGGATATTAAAGACTTGTTGTTGTAAGTACACTTGCTTTAGTCCTACTCTCTGGGCAGCAACCATCTCTTGAATAAAATTACCTAGAGTCTAGAAAGCAGCCATTTGGTTGCTATCTGTTAAACTAGCGTAGGATTTGTCAATAGATACCATGGTTTGAGTTGAGGTAAAATTATCAAAAAATTCATAAACTTATTGTAATTGTGCCGATTCAATCTTAAATTTTTAATTGTCCTAATTGAATCTTAAATCTTTTCACATTTTGTTGATTAGGTCAATTCAGCCAATTTTGACTAGAGTTACTAACGTGGATGCCAACTGTCATGGCACGGCCAGCGTTGACATTACCATTTTTAATATTCTTTTCTTTTTTCTTTTCTTTTCTTTGTGTTTTCTTTTCCTGAACTTAATAATTATTAAAATACTTATTACTAGCCTTTCGGTATATTCTCCTTTTAAGTTTAGAGAATTATCTCCAAACTCGCATACATATCCTTTAAGTTTAAAGAACTATATTCTCCTCCTTTATTAGACCTAAGTACTTTAATTCGTCCAACAAGTTGGTTTTCAACCTCATCTTTATGCTTGATAAACATGCCGGTAGCCTCCTCTCTACTAATTAATAGATAAACACAGCACAATCGAGTACAATCATCTGTAAAAGTGATGAAGTACTTCTTTTCATCTCTACCTTCTGTAAATCACATAAATAGCTATGGATTAATTATAGAGGTTCAACCGTTCTTTCAATAGATTTGAAAGATTTCTTAGCAAACTTAGCCTCAACACAAGTTTTGCACTTGTAATGGGCATCCAACTCAAAATTTGGAATTAGCCATAAGTTTGCTATCTTCTTCATTATACAATAGCTTATATGTCATAATCTACCATGCTATTGATAAGAAGACACAAGAATGTAAACTAAAGACTTATCTTTATTACTAGCCTTTGGACACAAGAATTTCCAAGTTACTTCAGTGATAGCTACATTGGCTTTGAATGACCTACAAGTACCATTTTTCCACAAACATCCCCCTTTGGAACGTACAAACTTGTTAGATTCAAATACAATTTTGAAACCTTTCTTGACAAGTATGGGTCATAAATGAGATTCTTTCGGATTTTCGATACATGCAGCACATTTAGCAAAATGATTTCTTTGCAAGAGGCAAAGTTTAAGATGACCTTTCCTTTCCTTTCCTAGCAATATTTTCAAATGTAAAGTTAGCCACATAGAGCTTCTCTTCTTCCTCAACCTTCTTGTAAGATAAGAAGGTGATTTGTGGTTGTTGTATCTGGCCACCAATTGATATTTTTCGATGCCAAGGATACCTCAAACATCATTATAGCAGTTAATCTCTCATCATCTTCCTATTGCCATTGCTTAAGCCTAACCCATGAATTTCTCTAGTTTCTTATTTGATATTACTAGAAATGGTACTATTAAACTAGGCAAAGCCTATTGAACCATTCATCTAGAAATTGGATGATATGCCATGTTTTTTTTTGGGATCTTAAATTATTACTATTTTCTTCAGGTTTTATTTCATTTTATTTTGTTTTATTTTGATAAAAACCGAAAAAAAACAATAAAAAACGAAAAAAACCAGAAAAACTAAAAAGAAAAACGAAAAAACAGAAAAAACAGAAAAAATCGGCCCACAAGACCGCGCGGCCCAAAACCCGCGGGTCCACCTGCACCCGCGCCCAACCCGTATGACCCGCCTTCTTCGCCCGATTTTGCGTGCAACGCATGTGCCCAAGGCGCGATGGAGGTCGGGGAAGCAGCGTGGCACAGACGGCAGCAGCGCGAGCAGCGGATCACGTGGGGGAGCAGGCGGGGCAGACGGCCGACGGGACGCGTCGGATGGGACGCTGGTTCGGCCGGCCGGAGCCACGGCGGTCTTCCCCGGTTGAACTCCCGTCGGCCGGCCACGCTTGGCCTATAAATAGGCCTCCTCCCCTTCGATTCCAGACCACAGCAGCATAACAAGTGAGAGAGAGAGACTCGTGATCCTTGGAGCTCCGCTGAGAGACTTCAGTGGGAAGCCAAGGATCCGTGATCCTCAATCCTCACTTTGCGGGAGTTGTAGAGAGAGAGAGAGAGGGAGAGAGGGAGAGGGAGAGAAAGGAGGAGCCGTAGCCCACGGTCGCCGCCGCAGGGCTGCCGTGCAGGTAATCGCCGAAATCGTCACCGTCGCCATCCGTCTCCCCCTAGCCCAGCCGTCGCCATCATCGCCGCCGCAACCGTCGCCGTCGCCGTCGTCACCGCCCCCCTCGCTGCCCCAAATTGGAACCCTAGGGTTCCTAGTTTTCCGGGTCGCAATCCCGGGTAACCGAGTCGGACCCGGGCCAGGAACCGGGTAGGGTTCCACAAGTAATGGGAGTATTGGAGGTCGGGTTGGGTCGTCGGGTCACGGAGCTGAGTCGCGGATCGGGCTGAAGTCGGGCCGTCACGACGTCGTTTCACGCCGAGTTGGAGGCCGGATCGTCGCCAGGTCATCATCGGGTCGGATCGGGTCAGGTGCCAAAGAAACGGCGTCGTCTCGCGTTGTGTAGGGTAACGAAGGCTGCGACGTCGTTTCGCTGAGAGTCCGGGTCGCACCGGGCCGGATTCGGGTAGGGTTTCGCCCTGGGACCCGGATCCCCCGTCTGGGAGGCTACGACGTCGTTTCACAAGTGGGAAAGGCGTCGTTTCGCGGAAGAGTGGGAACCGGGTTGTCGAAACAGGTCGCCGGGTAGGGTCGGGCACTTATGCCTGGCCACGACGCCGTTTTGGCGCCCCGCTCCGAAACGCGGATCTCGCCGCGCGGGCTGGCTGGGCGGATCCGATCAATGGATCCGACCCGGGTCGTTTTTAATATTTTTATTTCAAAAATCAAAAAATAATATTTTATTAAAAAATCATTTTTATTTTAAAAAAATTAGAAAAATGTTTAAAAACGCTTTATTTTCCAAAAAATCGAAAAATCAAAAATAAAAATAGTTTATTTTCAAAAAAGCTTAAAATATTAAAAAATATTTTTATTTTCCAAAAAATCAAAAAATATTAAATATTTTCCAAAATTTCAAAAATTGTCAAAAATCCCAAAAATGCCAAATTTCCTAAAAAGCCCAAAATTTTCATAAAATGCCAAAAAAGACTTGTATTTTTCCAAAAATACCCCAAAAATCCAAGAATCCCTTTTATGTCCAAAAATGAGAAGAATACCCAAAAAATGTGATTTTTCCAAAAATGCATGGAAAACCCCCAAACATCCAAAAAACCTTAGAGTTTAAACAAGATTAGGTACCGAAAGGGTATTAGTGATTAACTAGTGTAATCAAGTTCCCGATCCTAATTTCTCTGGTTGCGCAGAAGCGAGTATTTCTCCCGATACTTCGCTTGGGTTTCTAATCAACCTACCCCAAATTGATTAGTGGCGACTCCGTTTTAAAAATTGATTTACAAACTAAATATTCTAAAGCTGTGAATTGGCGGACTTGGGAGAGTCTAGGCTTTAATTAAACCCAGCCAAGCCATTAGCCTCTTTAGGCGCTCGTACCCGATTCGGCCGGGCGCCCCCGAAAAAAAAGGGGTCGCGATAGCTTGGCGACTCCACTGGGGACTTTGAAGACTTAGGCCATTATTTATCTTGTTTAAATTCTTTACTGACTTAGGTTTTTTCTTTTTTTTCTTTTTACAGGTCAATTGCTTATAAGTTTATTTTAAGCTTGCTTAAATTAAATTGTCTTGTGATTATAAACTACTGTGCATGTTTTACTGTTTTAAACACTACACATGGCACACACAACCTGGCCGCCGGACCTAGGCCGCCATAGGATTTTTAGGATGGTGTTAAGAAAGATACGGCCTCGAACGCGAGACTACGATGTAGAGGTTGCCTTTCTTTTCCCCGAATTTCTTAGCCGAAGTTAAGGGGGTATGCTGCTAACGCAAGACTGCGACCGGCAGATGCCCTTTTAATTTCATCAAGCCTTCTAAGTTAGAAATCGAGCCGCACATCTCATGTGTATGTCTTTGTGCTTGTCATTTTACTTAAAAGCAGAGTAACTTATTTACTTTTTACTCAGTCTTTTTATTGGCCCATGGCAATTTAGGATAAATTTTTCGAAATCCCGGTTTATATGTGATGGGGGAAGATCCAGTTTATTCCTACTCCCAGGGCGGAACTCTTCAGATGGTGGGGTCAGTTGAATCAGCCTACCCAAGAGCGTGTAAAGGACAAGCTCGGCCATCTCCTTTCGTTGATCTGAATCACTGTTTGCCCCAAAGTCATACAAGCCATTGCACATTTCTGGTGCCTCAGGACACTTACCTTCATGTTCGGTAGGTTTGAGCTAACTCTGACCCTGGAAGAATACAGCATCATCACTGGAATGCCCCTTGGGAAAGAGCTAGTCAGACCATCAACATGCGCCCTCCCTTGGCGCGCACTAGCAATTTTTTTAGAAATCGAGTTCCATGTTATGACGCAAATTTTTGATGATAACAACAACACCTGCCCTTTAGAATTCTTGAATGAATGTTTTCAAAATCAGTCCATGACTAAAAGAAGCGAGATTTTCCTCCTGGCATTTTTCGGGCTCATCGTTTTCCTCCACCAAAGAAACGTCATAAGTCCTAGAATGGTTTGGATCGTCAATCAAATCTTGGGAGGAGCCAATTATGTCAACATGATTTTAGCTGAGACTTTCCTATTCTTTAACCATTTTAAAGACAACACAGAAAAAATCATGCGAGCCTCTCTAGAAATTTTGCAAGTCTGGTTCTTTTCTCACTTGAGCGAATACCGGGGCATCATGCGATCGTTTGAAACAAACACTTCTGAGCATCCATTACAAAAATTCATGGTCTTAGGACCTTATATTCCTAATCAAACCAGTTTGCATTGGGTCGATTTCCTGAGAGATCCAGCTCCCGAGACATTCCAGTGGTGTGCTGGTTGGTTCCACGAAAAGAGGGCTCGCTTCGCCTACAGACGCACCCATCCAATTCCCTTGCTTGGCTGGACTGGCGCCGTCCCCTATTACCCATTTCGAGTGGCACGACAATTCGGAGCCCTATAGGAGATCCCACCGCGTTCCAGGTGGAGAGTCCCTCCGGTCTTCTTCAGTACCAATGATAGCTATGCATTCGACATCTCCACTTGTGAAGAAATCTGGGATAAATGCCATCGCAAAAGGATTGTGGTACCTGAAGGACTCGAAGGAGAAGAAAAAGCTCACCACACTTCTACGGCCTACATCCACCATTATCACATCTCGAAAAGGCACAAGCCATTGCTCCCTTAGTCCATCAGAGAGAACGGCATACTCGAACCGGTAGACCTTATGCGAATGATACGGGAAGTAGGCCATATACCCGACTCAGAGACAGTCCAAGGAAGCGAGCAGTCTTCACAAGACCCCCTATCGCATATGTAGTCATGTTTCCTTAGTTTTTTTGAAAACTTTGTCCCATTGTCTAGGGACTTTTCTTTAAGTGTCTAGTATTTGAATCTGTCATTTCAATTCCTAGACATCAGGAGTCTGTAAAAACCCTATTTTGATAAATGAAAGTAGATAGATCGTTACCATGGGTCAATCTTTGCTTACTCTATGCTTATTCACTGTTTTCACGCATGAGCAGGTGGTAATCATGAATCAGCAACCAACAGCCACCCGCGATTGGCCCCTCATGATAGGGTCTGATCATGATGAAGTGCAAAATCGCCTTGCCCACATTGAAGATGGTGTAGGGCAAATGTCCATTACCCTTCAACAGCTCTCGAGATAGATAAAATCCACTCATGATGAGCCCAACTCTGTAGTTACCCTAAGCACTGTCGTGACCCCTGAAAATATGTTAGACACTAGCCAACACCATGAACAACTCGAAAAGATCATGAAAAAGTTAAGCCAACTATAGGGGCAGAATCCCATCGACTTATCTGACTATTCCAATTTCGAGATCCCTGAAAAATTCAAAGCACCTGAATGCGAAAGATATGCTGATACCTCCCGCCCGAAAGCTTACCTACAGGCCTACCTGGTGCAAAGAATGATTCAATCATACCAGTTAAACCTGACAGGTCCTGCCCTACGATGGTACATTGTTAGAAAGATTAGTCTCCTTAAAACCTGGAAATAATTAATCCATGTTTTCTGCCAAGAGTACAACGTCAGCCCTGACATAGCCTTGCCCAACAAAGAACTAATGACCGTGGAACAACAGAAGCCACTAGTTGCTGAGACAGGAGAAAAGCGTAGCGGTGAAGCCTTACATAACGAATGGACAGTTGAACAGCACCTAGCTACCGAAAAGTTTCCCACTAGGAAAGGCAATGAGCCTTTGTACGAGATCACAGGTTCGGAGCCTATTCAAGACTGGGGCACGACGAAACAACTCCCCGGGCTTACCCCAAGAGCCAGGGTCCAAAGAATACCAACCCCTATCAACCTGGAAAGTGACTCAGACAGTGAAACCTTAATATCTCTCACTTCCCTTAACAAAATGGAGATAGCCAAGCATAGGGCCTTACTCAAAAGATCCGGACCAGGAACCAAGAAAAGAAAGCCTAGCCAGATTGATACATCGTCCGACGACGAGCTACAATACCAAAGCTCCGAGCATTCCCAGGGATACAACCTTGAAGGCAGCCATCTCCTGGAGTCAATGAGGCACGGACACGCGACACGGAAACGCGACACGACACGACACGACACGTCATTTCTAAAAAATAGAGAATTCCGACACGTTGTGACACGTTATATATTAAATGAATATTTTTATTTTTAATTAATTTGATTCACATTCATAAATAAATAATTAATTAAAAAAAGTCTATAATAAAATTTATCATTATTCAAAATTCAAAACTTTTATTTTTCGAAATTATTTTTTTATTTCATTTTCCGATTAAAAAAATTCCCAAAATCCATCCCCTTCTTTCCTTCTCCATTTCCCCTCACCCCAAATTTATTTTACTTTTTCCCTCCCCCACCACTTACAGGTTGTCAGCCTTCACTTTCCCTCCCCAAAACTCAAAAGTCACGCATCAAAAGTCACGCATCGCCCCCTTCTTTTATTATTTTTTAATTCCTTCAGAAACCCTAGTTACCCATCTTTTCCTCCTCCTTCTGTCGCTCGCCGCACCTCTTCGGCCCTTCAAAAACCCTAGTTACCTATTTTTTTCTTGGGGGCAAGTTTTGGCAAAACTCCCATTTCTTTTGAAAAAAAAAAGAAAAAAAAAAGAAAAGCATTTGTCTTTTCTTTTCTTGCCACCAGTGTGTCTATCATGCTTGCTAGGGATGAGCAAAATAAACTACCACTAGTTGGTTTGGTGCGATCCCTAAGGGTACCAATTCGGTTCCTTAGGGAACCATTGATATTGGTTCAATTTCCAATTCTAGGGATGGAATTGCCTAGACTGGACCGATTATTTTTTTTAAATTTAATTTAATCTCTTTAAAAATACTAAAGAAACAATTTTAATAGCTAATTATTACGAATTTTCTAAATTAGCTAAGAAAGGCATGCTTAGGTGGAGCATGCCATGGCTTTTATGCAGGCCAAAAAACCCCAAGAGCCAAAACTTGGCACAAGGGAACACTTAAGTGTTACTTTTTTTTTTTAAAAAAAAAATGGGACATTTGAATGCCATTTCCAGTGAACCTCGCCAAAAATCTATTGTGGCAACTTTCTTATTAATTTTGCTTGCCTATATGGCTCATCGGAGAACCGACTCAGTAAAAAAATGCAAAAATGACGTTGTTTTGGCATGAAATTAAATTTAAATTTAAAACCAAATTTTAGAAAAATAGACACGGAAGGAGGAACAATGATTGAGGGCTCGGCCCTCATCGCCGCCACCTCGTCGTCGTCACTAGAAAAGGGCAATGACAGTGGGGGGAGGATCAATTGATCCTTGGGCCCTGGCTAGGGGTCCATGACCTCGACCAACCCTCTCCCTATCGTCGCCGGCCCTTCTCAACGATGACAGCGAGGCGATGGCAGCAAGGGATGAACCCTCAACTGCTATTCATCTTCTTCCTTCCCTCAATTCTTTTTTTTTTTCTTAAATTGATTTTTAATTTAATTTAATTAATTTTTATATTACTTATTTAGTCACGTCAATGCAAAAACGACATCGTTTTTGTACTTGTTTAGCCACATTAGTGTGTAAAATGACGTTTTGCACTTGCCTTGGTAAAAAAATGCCACATTAGCATTTAGGTGGATTTTCTTGTTGTTGCCACTTTTGCTCCAATTTTGACAATTTCCTAATTTTTAGCATTTAAATATCCTTTCGTGCCAAGTTTTGAAATTACAGGTGTCCAGAACTCCTTTTATGCACAACTCCTCTCATGGTCTTTGGACTTCCATTCGATATGGGACTTTGAGTCTAGCTTGTCTCTCTTGTGGTGTTTAGTCTTCCATGCAAACGCCTTTGATGTGGGACTCTTGGCTTGTCTTTATTGTTGTGTCCAATCTTCCATGCGAATGTTGAGAATCCCACATCGAGTGGTCACACAAAGACCGTAAGAGGGATTGGGTATAAAAGCCAAACCCATACTCCAACTAAAGCATCCTTTCTTGGCCTTTCGGCAAATATGAACTTTAACATTGTGTGATGTCCGCGTAATATTTTTCTCGGTCTTTTGTCAAAGACTAATTTTATTATGTGTGATGTTCACATAATTTTTGTAGCATTTTGACTTTTTTTTGCAAAAATGGCAAATGCTTGATTTTAAAAGGGAAGGGAAATCGGTTTATCATGGTTCTATTGGATTGCCCGGATTTTGCTTTTTTCTTTTCTCTGAGAAATCTATCACAGATTGCGATAATATCATACTTAAATGTTGTCGGCTCGGATTTGTGAGGCCAAACAAGATAGACGAGTAGGTGAAAGGTTGAAACATTCGTGCCTTTTCCCAAGAGGAAACAATAGTGGGTCAGAGGAAAAGGGTTGGGAACAATGGAAACGATGTCTCTCTTAGTGGTCTTTACTCAATCTCTCAACTATTCAATTTTAGCAATATGATCATCAAGATAGGGCCTAGGAGGCAAGGCACCTATTCCCATTTTGTGAAGCCTTTCTTGATAAAGTTGTAACAACTTATTGCTGATCTTAGAGGTCAATGTTTTGAGTGCTTGATTTGTTTAGTGTTGCCTTGGCTATCCACGGTAGTTGGGTTTTGATCTTCAAATGGTGTCCATAGCCAATGGAGCTTGTAAATTCTTCCAAAGGACGGAAATAAGAGGGTTTGAACATACAAACTCTGAGTAAAACTAGTGAAGGAGCTGGAGTGGCATTTAAAATATTTTCTTGTTTGTAGAATTGGGCCATGACCTTATCACACTCGAGTTTTTTTGTACCCATTTGAAAATGACTTTGTAATAGGGCTTGACGATAGGAGGCTTCATACGTTGGGACGTGGAGTCATGTTTGGGTGAGATAAGGGGGTGACGACTCAAGTGGAAGAGTCTTTAGATGGGAAAGTCCACAGGAAATCGAGAATTGATGGCAGCCTTCATCTTCACCAAGTAGACTAAAAGATGAGTCACACCTTCCCACTTTTTGAAGAAGTCACATTCCGAACACATCTGCTTTTTCTGGAAGGTTTACCCTTTTTCTTGTTGTCAAAGGCTAAGCTGGCTTGGCATTGACAATCTGGGTATCATGGATAGTGTACGATGATAGATTTTTGACGGCAAAAGAACACCACAAGTGTCAAAACTTGACACAATGGGACACTTAAAGTGTCACTTTTTATGAAAAATGGGACACTTGAGTACCACATCCAGTGAACCCCGTCAGAAATCCTACGTGACAATTTTTTATTAATTTTCTCACTTATGTGGCTCATCGGAAGGCTAACTCTGCCAAAATACACAAAAACGACATCATTTTGGTATAATTCAAATTTTAATATAAAATTAAATTAAATTAATTATTAAAAAAAAAAAGGAAGAGGAGGAAAGTAGTTGGCGATTAAGGGCTCAGCCCTCGTTGTTGTCGCCTCTAGTGAGTGGCAGCCCTTGGCTCGGTCGGGTGAGGGCCAATGACCCTCGCTGGAACGGGGGAGGGGAGGAGGGCGCGACCCTCACCGCTAGTCGGCTGGGGTTGCCGGCCCCTGGCCAAGGCTTGGCGGCCTTGACCAACCCGCCCTCACCTTCTGGCGACGACAGGGAGGTGGTAGCGACGGTGAGGGTTGAGCCTTCAGCACCAAAGCGACGTCGTTTTGGCATTCTCTAGCCATATATATTAGCATGCAAAACGATGTCGTTTTGCACTAAGCTCGACGGAAAATCGCCATGTTAGTGTTTTGGCCAGATTTTCTCACTGTTGGCACTTAACTGATCCATTTTTATTTTATTTTTTCGATTTTAGCACTTAAGTGTCACTTTCCTAACTTTTGGCACTTAAGTGTTCTTTGGTGTCATTGTGTTGATTTTTGACATAGACTAAAGGGTGTCCTTTGGAATTGAATGCCTCTATTTCCAATCTATCACCTTAATTATTAGGAACGTTGGGGACATATAGTTGCATATTAAAATGGTGGAGACAACAAAAGGAGAAGTTTCTACCTTTTCTTGAGAGTAGTCAAATTTGATAACTATAATACCATATTTTCGTTTTGTAAATTTAGATTCAGTGGCTTGAATAGGTCAGGAATTTCAATGGAGTTTTCACAGTTAGTACCCCAAGTATCTAGTAGGAGTTTAACTAGTTCTAAATGAGGAATTTGTCGATGTATATGAATATAGGATAGAGCCTAGCTATCATCAAAAGAGATCAACAAGGCATCTTCAGCTATACAAGATAGTGTACGATCCAAAGCATGGCTTTGGACATGAGACACCTCTCATAATAAAGTGTTGCGATAATGGAGTTTGAGGTTTGAGGTGTTTCGGTGATTTACAATTGGACTTTTAAAGCATTCAACAAATGGGGATCGGAAAGACCAATATTGAAGTTTGGAAATAAGGTAACAAACACTATGTTGGCATTCAAAGCGGTTTCACCTATCCCAATATAAGCATGGTAGTAATGAAGAAACCGAGTGTGAAGAAGAGCCATTTGAGCAACAACTGGAAGGCCCTTATAACTATGGAAAGTCAAGGCTAAACGGATTGCTCTAAAGTAGAAATGAGTATAACCCTAATTAAGCCATTGGCGTATGAATTCTAAAGGGGTCTATGGGGTAACAGTGTTCCTGCTGTGTGACTAGAATAGGGTGTCAGTCAAATCTGGTGGATTGGACATATTCCTTGCCGTCTCTAGACATATGTTGGATAAGTTTGCGAATAGATCTTATTGGAGAGAATGAAGAAGGTTTAGTAAAAGAAGATTATGAATTGACAAGAAGAAATTGGGTATTAGAGATCTCATCATCTTCATTGAGGTAAAAAATCTCACAAAGATAATCGAGCTTGCATGAAGTGGATTTTTGGAAAGAAAGATTAAGAGATAAGGACATCAATTACAGTAAGGGTGTTTTCAAAGTCATATTTGTGGAGTGTTCTTCACCTCAGGAATAAGAACATCAAATTGGGCTATGGTACTAGTTAGGGTTTATGGAATGAATTATAATAGTCCGAGACAAGTATGCTATCTCAATTAGACAACCACCATACCTTTCACTAAAGATTGCCTTTTAGTCCTAGATATCACGCATCTATTCTATAGTGCCTTTAGGTTTTGAAAGTGTTTTCTAATCGATATGACTCAAAAAGTGGTAAGTAGAGAGCATACTCACACCCATAAGATTTCTTGACTTAAGGGGGGAGGAAAGAGGAACTTTGGGAGCCATGAAAGGAAAGCACTCACAATTTAATTGCTAGAGGCTAGTCTGCCTCTAAACATTACAACTACTTTTATTTTCATTTTTTTATAGGCTCGAGGGAACCAAAGATGATTGACGAGTTCTTACAATGGACACAATTAGCACTCCGAGCACGTACAATTATCATATCTTATATATCAAATATGTTTATCAAGCTTGATACGACAGACAAACATGTTGTTCTTCTTAGATCTAAAGCAAGTTGATTCTTTTCAAAGTTTTCTTCAGTGACTTCTACTCTCTTCCTATGGGTCAAGATGTGCTAGGGCCAAGTGCATTGGATTCTCTTTGAGGCATGATAGGCTAGGGCCATGTGGAAATGTCTGGCATTCCACATAGCTCATTAATCATCATGTCTATTGGAAAAGTCCCAAAGTCCCTTGGGTTTTGAGTAAATGGTTACCCCCGGGGTCCAAGTACTAAGTTAACTGTTGTAGGGGTGGTTGAGTGCATTGAATTTTGCGATAGATTATCCAATAGTAGCTCTGTTAGGTTCATGTGCTTGAGAGTAATTGTTACGCCCCAACCCTCGGATGCACGGCATCTCGCCTTTCTTTTGTTTATTTAATTGCGACATCCTAGGAGGCTTTGCTGATCCATTCATTTTATCTTCTAATTAAACGCAAACGAAAACATATTCAACTTCACCCAATCATACATAACAATAGGGGATAGCATGGAAACATACCAGTAAACACTTATATATATACATATACCGTAACATTTTCGATTCCAATCCCGATGGGATCGACCATAAGGTCCTAAAAGGATCAATCATGGGCCATTGGCCATGGATCGATCATGGTCCAACCGACCAACTGGTCATGAATTGGTCGTGGTGTTAGCCTTGAATTTTTTACTGACCAAATGATGGGATAGGATCACCAGCTCATAAGATGACTTTCTGATCATGAGAATTGATCATAGGATGATTTTAGATTGATGGATGGTCATGGTTCGATCCGACCGGTCATAGTCTCTAGTCACGAGTGATTCTGCTTGGTTATGCATCGATACACGAACGATCCGAATTGATTAAGTGTGACCGTCTTCCGATAAAAAAATGCATTATTCCCTATTTAATTTTTAGTAATCGGAAAGGAATCTTGAATTGGTGATGTCCGATCATAGATCGGTAATGCACTGACCATGAACCCTACTAGTGGATCTAGTGTCGATCGGAATGAGCCAAGAGATAAAAATTCGTGAATGCCTTGACTTAATGCTAGGCCATGGGTAGCCTTAGGATTGGTCTTGAACCAATTAAAGGACAACCAACCCTATTGGCCAACCAACCATCCAAATGAATGGTTTGAGCAAATATGGGACGCAAGAGCCAAACCTCGGGTATACGTAATTTGATTTTTTAAGATGTACCTAGTGATCCCTTCTCCAACCCCGAAACCAACTTGGATGATAGAATTCTCCAAATCGCCTTCTTGATGAAGAAAATGACAAAATTGAAGAAAATTCTAGAACTCCCACATTTAATGAGAATGATGACTCACCACTTTGGATAGATATTTATAGATTTAGTAAT
This sequence comes from Eucalyptus erythrocorys, assembly GCA_014182555.1. Taxonomy (NCBI): domain Eukaryota; kingdom Viridiplantae; phylum Streptophyta; class Magnoliopsida; order Myrtales; family Myrtaceae; genus Eucalyptus; species Eucalyptus erythrocorys. The sequence goes on along the minus strand of CM024601.1, from coordinate 30,889,799 downwards.
GATTACCAAATATTTACCTTGGGAATTAAGTAAGGGACTCTTGGACAAATGGACTAATCAAGAGAAAACATATATGAGATTCTAGAACGCATCATTCAATGCAAGGATGAGTCATACCGCCTAGGTATCCATCCGAAAATTTGGTAATGATGGCTTGAGATTTGCCTTGGAAAAGAAGTTGGTGACTCATTGGCTTAGTTGTCCATGAAAAATATGGTCATCGTTACCATAAAATTTTCCTTAGAGAAAATGTAGACTAAATCATGATGACATTGGCCTCGTTTAGTTCGGCTTTAGGGGAATGTCCTTGGGGAAATGTGGAGGCCTTTAATCTAAAGGGATTTGGCGAAATGCAAATGCTATTTTGCAAAAAAAAATTGAAAAAGATGCCTTGATACACAACTCGGGAAAATACTGTTTGGAAAACACATTACATTTGGAAAGTCCTTTCATGTGCCAATTTTAAAATTTTGCAACTTTAATTTGTTTAAAATCAAAAACAAAAATCAATGACCTTAACTTTTATATATTTTTTTCAAGTTGAGAATTATGTATAAGAGACATTAATATTATTTTAAATAAAAAATCAATTAAATATTACAAACGTCCTTAACTATTTATCAAGTTCATAACTATTTTATCACGTAAAATTGTCATGTCAGAAAATGTATTATCATTTGAAGCACTTGTCCTCTCATTTACAACATCATGGTCGACTGAATATCCATACTTAGGATCCAAATCTGTTGTTTCAAAATCCGTATCAATTACGATATTTTTCTTATAAAATTGTGCAAAGCCATTGTAGCTATGATAATTTGCACATGCTTTTCATAAAGATAACTTGGCATAGTAGTTAAAACTTCGACTTCATTTTTAATATGCCAAAAGCTCGTTCAATTTTTGAGTGAAGTAAGGAATGTGCACGGTTGAACACTCCTTGATGACCCATAGGAATGTGCACGGTTGAACACTTCTCGATAACATTGTTAAAATTCTGGCAAATGATATCTAACTTCTCTATATGGCCCCAAATAACCCGTAAGATTTGGATATCCAGCATCTACTAAATAATATATACCTGCACAAATATAATATAAATTTAATTAACATATGTCACATAAATATATATATATATATATGTACATAAATTATTAATTAACCAACCTGGAGGTGGATGGGGAAATTGTGCATCATGTCTTCCAATGGCATCATAGAAGACATGAGTATCATGAGCTTGTCATTCCCAACCGGCATAAACATAAATAAATTTTATATTAAAATTACTTACGGGCAACACATTTTGAGTAGTCTTTCCCTTTCGACTAATAAAGCGAATTTGATCATATGCCAATAATACTGCTGGGATATGTATACTATTCATAACTCCAATGCAATCCTAAAATAAATAATGCAAATATTACATGATTTAAATTTAGTTTTTTGTTTTTATTGTACAATGTAACTTAAAAGATGGATAAAATTGTTGATCTTTTTTAATATTCTCTAGAACTTCCCGAAATTGTTGATCAATTGGTTGGATCAAATCTTTTCTCATATTGCATACTTTATTTAAAACTAAACTAAAATGCCTACTTATGGTTTCCCCAAAGCGTTAAAAGCGCTCTTGTGCTACCCTATTACCTATATCATGTCCCAACATATAGAACATTCAAACCATTTCTACAACATTAGTATTCCTAGATCTTTTAAGGCCATAACGTGTTACTACGTCACGTGTTAAATTATTAAATACATTCCTCTGCATTCTAAACATATTATAGCATCTTATTGGATTAGTATCCTTGGCTGTCAATTCTCTCATCCATGCATGACTTGTATATGATGAGATCATAGAAGGTTGTTTGCTAAGGTACGTTGCTTGATAAGCAATTGAAGCATTAGCAATTGGAAGCAAATCCAGGAATTCATCTTCCTCTTGTTCACGATTATTCTTTTCTTGAGAATCATCCATAATTGCCTAACGTAACAAAATATAGAGTTAGAATAAGAAAAATAATGAATAATCTTGACAATCCATTGAAAAAAAAACAATAGTATCAATCAACATATATATGCAAAGTCAACCACATAAAGAAAACCCCAATTAGAAACAATTCTCACATTAAAAACATTAATATAAATTAGGTCCATACATAATTCAAATAGAGTTCGCATATAAAAATCAAATAGCATATTTAAGAATTCAAATAAGAAGTTATGACAACATCTTAGTCATAATTAAGTTCTTCCATCTCAAGCTTGAGATACATCACCCTTAGGGCATCAATATTCAAGCTTATGAAGACCTGCCTATTGTCCACCCTTTCCTTAAAATGTTTGATTGCAAAAAAGTACAGCTTTTCATCTTGCACAATCTCTGGTATGGCATCCAACATAGATATGAGGTCCTTGTAAGGACCAAATCCCTCATATGCTTGAGAGGCAACAACATTAGCACTAATACTTTCAACATCAGAACAAAGCCTGTTAATTTGGCTTTCAAGCATTTGTGCCGGGCTCAAATTCTTGTCTTTCTTTCTTCGAGTTTGCCTCGTTGAAGTCTGCGCTACTCTTTTACGAGCCCGAGTTTGAATTGGTTCATCAATATTTTCATCCACATGACATTCCAAATTATCATCAGTAGATCCTACGGCATCATCAATATTGGATTGTGTGGCATCAACATCCTCATCAATACATAAACTTTGTGTAGGATTCCAAGTGATTCCTCCAGTAGCAACCGTATCCCCAAACATTCTATCTAGCAAAACTTCAAGATTATGATGTATGCCTTTCGTTCGAAAAACCTTAACCTTAGGATTGGCCTGTTATAAAAAGCATTTGAGTAAGTTGTCTATAATTAAAAATGAGAACTTAATTGAAAAATAAAAGAACAAATGATAAAGACCTAGATTTTGCTCTCCCACCATTCATCACTCGTATCGATGGTTTTCTTCCTTGGATCCCATCCTAATCCCGTTTTACTATAAACCAATGTCCTCCATCTTTTCCATTCTTCCTCAAGATTATCCCACTTACTCTTCATTTTAGTTTTATTGTACTTTTTGCCCCTTAACTCCTCGAACTTATTAATTATGACCGTCCATCCATCTCTGTTATTGGTTGCAGGACGATTGCGCTTATCGATTTGTTCAACACACAACTTACAAAATGTTTCCACATCTTCGGTGGTCCAATATGCCTTTTCATTTGTTGAACTCGCTATCTTCCAACAATATGAGCATGAACAAATTTGAGAGATATGATAAAGAAAAAATTCGGCAATTGAATTAAGGCCAAATCAAGGTAAACTAGTAAAGAACAACTAACTGAGGAGATAGAAGCCTCAAAGGACAACCAAAGAAAAGGAGTTTTATATTAATACAATTAAAAACAACTAACAGAGAGTTTTCACATTGTAAAAGGAGAACAAGCATGTCACTTTACAACTAGCAAACATCACGAAATTTCTAAAAGAAGAACATCTTGAATGTGTTAATAATATGTGGGGGTGTAATTGACCACATTTTGTATGAAAACATGAACGTTAAAAGATTCGAAACAGCTTCACATCTCTTCACACCAGAAAAAATATTGACCAAGCCCCAACATTAGAAATTGAAATAGACAACATAGCCTCGAAACCAAATTTTTGAAACGTAGACGATAAGAATGAAGTCACCACCACTATAAAAGTAGGAAATGGAACTCGGGAGAGTGAAAGTGCGAGATCAGAAGGCAAATGTGTGTGTGTGTGTGTGTGTGTGTGTGTGTGTCTATATATATATATATATATGTGAGTACAAGAGTAGTCTATCTATATAGTTGTAGAGTTTGGTTAGAAAATTAGTTCCTCTTTGCAATGTATTTTCTTGACTATGCATATTGAGGTTTTCAGGTTTCTTGAATCATTTGCAATTTGTAATTACTAATAAGTCAATAAGGACATATGCTTTGTATGCCATGATTTATCATTGTCTCAAGCAATGTGTCTATGTGATACTAGTGTAGTTTTTATCAGGTGACATCTTATTTGATTTTACTTGCAAGTTGGTTTACTCTGTGCGTATATCATTAAGAAACTTTACTTTGGTAGGTATCTGCCAGGCTTAAGTTTTCTAACACAATTTCTTTAATGTAATGGAAGTCCATCTAAAACATTTCCTCTGGAATATAGAGATGAATGCGGTCCCTCATTAGGAGTAATTTGGTGGAGTCTGCTTTCTGCCTAGACACAGAGCACCATGGAGTTGTAGCTCATTTTCTTTCCTGACTTTATGTCTAGCAAAAGTAAAGGAACTTGAATTCAGAATGGGTTCAAAATAACCAATCAATCACCAAACTCCCATCAAATTTAGAATTTTGTACACTGAAAGTGCAGTTAAACTGACCGGAAGACAATTTAGTTCAATAGGCAATCTTTAATCGATTGCACCTTGATAACTTTGACCGTAGATGCACCTTCCATATGAGGTTTCCTCAATCCTAAAGACCCCATTATGGAACGTACAATTTCTCTAACGAAATCCACAACCCATTTTTTTTTCACAGAAGAAAAATCATCGCGACAAACTTGTATAGAAATTGAAGTTAGCAAAGAAAGAGAGAAGCAAAATTAGTGAATAGAGAGGATAATTTGAGGGGAAAAGAGCTATAAAATATTGGGATAAGTACATTAGAAGTCCTAAATTTGTCATAAAGATGCAATTAAGTCCTAAAACTTTCAAAAAGTGAATTAAATCCTAAAACTTGTCACAAAGTGCAACTAAGTCCTAAAACTTTCAAAAAGTGCAATCAAATCCTTAAACTTATCAAAATGGTTTAATCAAAGTCCTTCCATGGAATGCACTTTTTGAAAATCTTAGGACTCGATTGCACTTTCAAGATAAGTTTTAGGACTTTATTGAACCTTTTGAAAATTTTAGGACTTGATTGAACTTTCGTGATAAGTTTTATGACTTAATTGCACTTTTTGAAAGTTTTAGGACTCAATTGCATTTTCATAATAAGTTTTAGGACTTCTAATACACATATACCTAAAATAGTCAATTACCCACATAAATTTCCACAAAAATCACAACATGAATAGAGCAAATCTAACCTGGATAGAAGCAAGTGCGAGTGCGAGCATGACAAGAGAGCTCAAGGGCAGCGAGCGTGAAGGAGTGACGCGAGGAAGAGAACTCAAACCTTGCCAACCGTGAGGAAACGCTGCTTCAAGCATGAAAGAGGAGTTGTCAAGGTACAGGCGAGGGACTTCCATACATTTGAATAGAACCGAGGAAATCTTACTTGGAGAGGCGAGTGTGAGAGCAGAATGATGGGAGGCGATCTTCGAGGTTGGGATGGCTGATCTCGAATGGACATCAGAGAGCAGCTCGCGAAGGAGACGGTGAGGGACGACGGCGGAATCTTCAGTGGCGACCGCGAAATCAGACGAACGAGTGATGGAATTGAAGCTTTCGAACTTACCTAACTGCCTTGCTACGAGTGCAACGCGAGCACGAGAGCAGAACAGTGGGAGGCGATCTTCGAGGTTGGGATGGCTGATCTCGGATGGACTCCGCAGAGTAGCTTGTGAAGGAGACGGTGAGGGACGACGGCGAAATCTTCAACGGCGACCGCGAAATCAGATGAACAAGCGATGAAATCAAAGCTTCCGAGCTTATCCAACTGCCCTGCTATGAGCACGATACGAGCGCGAGAGCAGAACGGCGGGAGGCGATCTTCAAGGTTGGGATGGCTGATCTCGGATGGACACCGGAGAGCAGCTCGGGAAGGAGACGGTGAGGGACGACGGAGAGAGGTGTGAGAGTGCAGAGGAGGCGTGGGAGGCGTGAGAGGCTTGAGAGGTGTGAGGTTACGGTAGGCTTTTAGGGTTTTCTATTTAGAAAAAGGGCAAAAACGGATTTTGGTTAATAAATGAGGGTAAAATGGGCAACTAACATATTTTCATTAAACAAAGGCCCCAGCATTATGAAAATGCTACTCTCAAACGCTCCTCTACCCCTCTATTTCCCTAAAGCCCTTTGAAGCCCCTTAGAGATGCAATTGCATCTTCCAAAATCCTCAAAAAATTGAACCAAACACCACCTGCTTTTGCCCAAACCCCTTTAGAGCCCCAAAGCCCCTTCCACATGCTGAACCAAACGAGGCCATTGTATAAATGGTCAAATAAGAATGAAACAAGTAAGCTTCCAATCATTACATTAGGTGTGCTACCTTTTAAAATAGACTTGACACCTTGCAACTTAGGCTTGCCACCTAAGTATTCTAGAGTGACACCTGGAAACTTAAGATTTGACCGCTTGGCTTAGTAATGATGGCACAAATGGGCTATAAATAGTAAGAGCGCTTCCTCATTTTCCTTACCTTGTCATCCATTTCCTCCTCCTTCTTCTCCTTTCTCTCAGCCTCGCATCCTCAATCCATCGAGCTATATAAGTTGGTTCTTGAGGTTTGCCAAGGTAAGCAAGATCTCTATATCTCCTCTAGGGTGGTAGTCTCTGTTGTTGAGTCTAGTTAGGTGCTCACTCGTCAAGTGTGGATAGGACGTTGGATATTTTATATGGTTTTACTCATGTTTGTGCTTGAACATGTGCTTGACTTGTTCATGCTCGGAATAAGGCCGAGGTTCGTTCGGATTGAATTCATCATAAGACAAAGGTCCCCAAGCCATAAAGCTTTGGTTTCGGCATAAATAAGATGCCAAGTCCAAGCCTTGCTTAGTGCAGGAATTACCCAAAGCCGCAAGGTCCTAAGTTGACATTGAGGCGTGTCGATCTTTTGCCTTGATCGGTACGGGACCACCCAAATCCACGAAGTCTTGATATGGCACCGAACATGCCGATTTCCATAGTCCAAGTGGACATGGGAACTTTGTGCTTGGGTTTGAATGAAACTACGAGCCAAGGGTCATTCTCGATACATGTACATTCACATCGGGTTGGAGCTGAGGTCTGCAAGCTTAGGATCTTCACTTAAGCGAGGTATACCCAAGCCTGAAGGTCTTGGATCGGTATTGAGGCGTACTATTTCCAAGCCTTATCCGGTGCGGGGATCGGCGCTAAGTAATTGATTTAAGTTACAAACCAAAGATCAATCCCGACATGTTTACTAGTGAGGTATAAGAAACTCATGACACACATGAATGAATGAGCATGCCTTCGGGCCATGCATGTGTTGACTAAAAGAAAATATAAGAATCGACTTGAAAGTGTGCACTTAAAGAGGAAAAAGCGCCCATCATCACATAGCGTTGGCGACAATACCTTCATTGAACGGGATGCCTTGGTTGAGCTAGGAAGCCCTTGAAAGTATGGGATGTCTGGCGCGATGGCTGGATGCCCTAGTTAAGGTAGGAAGCCCCTGAAAGTATGGGATGTCTAGCTTGATGGCCGGATGCCCTGGTTGAGCCAGGAAGTCCCTGAGAGTATGAGAAGCCTCTGAGAGTATGGGATGCCTGGCCTAACGTCGGATGCCTAGCCCGCAACTAGAAGCCCCTGAAAGTATGGGAAGAACCGTTTATACAGTTAATGAACTTATTGAATATGTTATTATGTGATGTTGATAAGCTTGTTGGTAAAATAGCTTAATTGATCTACCATCAACACTATTTTGCGAGTATTGTACTTACTAGGCTTTAACGATGATGAGATACTTTCCTAGTAAAGGACTATGTATTTTACTTACTGAGTTTCCCCAAAACTCACCCCTCATCTTTCAGTCTTGTGGGCATGGAAATCTCTCGTCAATTTTGGGAGTTGCAATCACACTAGAGGAGATCGGATTTCCCCTGGCCTACGTGGAAAACTTGTATTGTGATGTAAAAAAGAAAGGAGAGCCTGTATAGACAGGGCTTAGTACTGTTATAATATAAGTCAATGTGTTCAGTGTGATGTATGTTCCAATCTTTCAGCTGTTGTTTGTCCGGGAAGTTGTCTATTCATGTTTCCGCATGTGCTTAATGAAAAAGATAAAAAGAAATGGGACGGCAACGTGCCTAGGACGTCATGAAAATAACCCTTATTGCTCGTGACCCTGGGAATGAAATCGGGGTCGTGACATATACACATTGACTTAACATGTTGGAAGCTTCATAATTACACATCCGCCTTGTAGATTCCATTCCGTTCATCAAAAAGGGATTAGAGTTAGCTTAGCACCTTTATTCTATAAGAGTGACCTCAAAAAGTGGTATCCCCGACGTGCCTAGTACGCGTCGATGTCAAAGTACCATGGCTCAAGCTCGAGATTCGACTCTGGATTCAAGTTAGTCTTCGGGTTAGTGATGGCGACATCAGGGACATCCACGACCATAGGGTTCCAAATTGCACCCTTGGGTCCCTCGCCTAGCAATTCGTCAAAACCCCGAAGATAACCAAATCTCTCCCCTCCAAATCAAACATACCAAGCCATGAACCTATTGGGTGCCAAATTCATCAGCCCCCTCATCCACCCAAATGGTGGACACATATTTCTCGTAAACCATATTCGTCCCCTCGATCAGATAGGGAGTCACTTGGGTATCCCGGTCGATAGGCACCCTGAAGCGTACTGGCACAAAGGCCTAGACATGGTTAAGGCCTAAAACATTTAAACAACAATGAGTAAGATATATTCAGTAAGTAAACTTCTTAAACCTCATGTAGGAGAGTACTTCACCTTGGAGATTGCTTAGACGTGTAGCTTAATTGTCAATAACAAATCAATAACAAAGTTTTTACTTTGCATTATCTATAAGCATAAAATGCACAACTCATCATACAATGTCCTAACATAATATCTAATAATTACATAGATATATTAGCACGTAAGTGGACAATTTCAGTAGGCATATGACAATCATGCGTAATAATCCAGACATAAAAATTATCACTTCCATGAACAATGCATCCACTTGAATCCAAATTATTACGACTACTCTAAACCATGATCAACACTCGTGTTAGTGGTCTTTCAGTGTAATGGGGCATCGTTCCACTCCATTGGACATAGTAGTAGCGTCTCGACCTCACTTGAAGATGGCATTCTGTTTAGAAGCTTCGTTCCAAAATCCATTTGCGAGCGACATTCCGTTGATGTGGGGGCATTCAGAATCCATTGGGCATTGTCCCTCATAATCATACAAGTACAGAACCATTAATGTGATCATACAAGCATATCAACCACTCAAACCAATTTTTATCTTTCTCATTAGCTAATGCAAGAGTATTTAGTGCCATATGTTATACACTAGCAATTTTTCCACACACAAAATGCCATGAAATAAATCCATGTGATCACCCATTGATTATTTATTTACTAAAATAATCATACATTAACCTCATAGCATACAACATCATACCATGAGTTCAGTTATCAACTTAGCACATCACTTCTCAAAATAATATTTGATAGATACTTTTCATTTTTGAAAATATGATATCATTAGTATTTATCACCTTTTTAGATAAGCTATCATATGTACTTATCATTATTCAAGATAAGTTATCATACGTATTTATCACTATTCACATAACCTATCACACGCACTTATCACTATTCACGATAGGCTATCACATTTATTTATCCTTATTCATGATAACTTATCACACGTACTTATCATTATTCACGATAAGTTATCACATTGCTTATCACTTATCAATGATAAGTTATCATCATAATCAACCTATCACATAATCTAACTATCATTAACCTTAATTCTAACCTTAATCCTAAGTGTAACCACCATCCTAAACAAGGGTTAAGAAGTTACTTGTGGGATTGATCTTTGAGCTTGACAACGAGCGGCGGCGACAACGGCTTATCATGTGGATAGCGGCGATGGCAGCATGAGGCACAACAATGGCGTGCGGTGAGGTGACGATGAGGTGGTGATGGTGTGGTTGGTGGTGGTGACGAGCAAGACAATGGACAGCGATGAGTCAACAATGGCTTGACAATAGCGGCTTAGAACACGGCGACGAACAACAATGGCACAATGTCACGATATTGAGGGCTCATGGTAAAGGGGACGATGTGATGGTGACGACTTAACAATAAGGGCAGCTTAACGGTGAGGTGGCAACGGTGCAGCAAGATAGTGGATGGTTGAAAGCTCGGCAATGGCAACAGCAATGGCAACAGCAAGGGCAACAACCGAGAGAGAATGAGGGGAAGAAGATGGGTACTGAGAGTGTGACAAAGAGATGGGAGCCAAGTGAGGGGGGTTTAGTTGAGAGAGAGAGAGAGAGAGAGAGAGAGAGAGAGAGGGGTTGAGAGCTCATTCAAGACTTTTCCCTATCCAAGCCTTAATGAGCTTGGGTACAATCTCCCTAATTCACTCATAGCAAAGCCGTTTGCATGACCACAATTGCTTCTTGCAATTCTTCTTATCCAAGTTCATTAATGGCAAGATATTATGTATGTGCTATAGTTGGGAATGAACTGGAAAAGCAAACCAAATTACTCTCTCTCTCTCTCTCTCTCTCTCTCCCTTTCCTCTTCTCTTGGGTGCCCATTCCCTTCTTGGATGACAACAAATTTGTCCCATCAAGCTACCTAGCTTCTAGAAGAGGCAAATTAGGAATTGAATCAAATTATAGTCCAAATACTATTCATGCACATGGACAAATTTAATGTACAAGCTTCCAAAAATCAAGAATGGCCTTTGATGGCTTGGCAGGCGGCCCTTAGGCCAACCAAGATGGGCATGAGGCCCATTGGGCCTGTCCATGACTTGGGCTCCTAATGGCTCCTTGTTCAAGGCTTGTTTCCACTTTTTCAAAATTTTATGGTAAATCGATGAAAACTTGAGTTTTCCTCATAAGGTGATCATTCCTAGCTTTTTTGTGGTCCGTCAATTACTGTTATAATTCCATTATGTAGATAGGGGTCGATTGAGGGATTTCATAGTGATCTCGTGGTAATTCTCCATTATGGGCACTAGGCCATAAATCTATGATTATTGTCTGATTCTTTTCACAAAATATCTTATGGACTGTTCTATATTCTACATTTAGATTTGTAATACTACATCCATACGGCTTATGGATTTGGATGTATAATAAAAAGGGATTGAGATACTCAAGCTTGTGAGTCTGAGGGCGAAGGAATCTATTGGTGGGAGAGATATATCTCCAAGACCTATGGAAGATCACCGTGGTCTGGATCAATTCCTCTGGATAACCAAACCTTTTCTGTAGAAGTTGGATTTGCTGTCAAATTGGACTCTTTAGAAGCATATGAGCCAAAACCATTGCAACATTTATACCAAGTGCTAAAAATAAGGATCTTCATGGCATTCCTCATATCTTTGGATAAGCCTAAGAATCCTTACAGTTGGAAACTCAATGGCTATTGTAAAATTATGAAAAACATATAAGAATATCCATTTAAGTTCCTTAGGAAAGAAGACTGGGGACAAGCCTAAGAATCCTTGCAATTGGAAACTCAATGGCTATTGCAAAATTATGAAAAACATATAAGAATATCCATTTAAGGTCCTTAGGAAAGGAGATTGGGTCAAGTGTGAGCACATGAATGAAGGGATAATCATGACGCATGTTGGATGCTCTGAGGTTGAGGCCATCATATTGTCAAAAAATCTTGAGCTAATAATCTCACATCATTTCTTTACAGCTAGAGTAAAACCTTGTTGATGAAGAGTAGGAACCTTTAGAGCAGGATACATCTGAGTGCCTGAACATGAGAAGAGAATATATGGTTTTTTGTGGTTTGGAAAGAAAATCTGCAAGAACATTTTTTTTTCCCTCCTTTGATATACTTGGTATCAAAAGAATATTTGGATAGCCATTCTGCTCATTGCCAAAGTTGTGGATGGAAAATTGTCTTCAATTTGAGCTTCATCATTTGAGAAAAAGAAGACATGTCTGTTTTTATCAAGAAATTATGACCAATAAGATGAAATTCAAATTTCTTGATTTCATATTTAATTGCCAGAATTTCTTTGAATGTAGAAGGATAATACATCTCATCTTGAGAGAATCTTCCCCTCTTGTGCCCATATATGAGTCCCTTTATTATTGTTGCAACCTACCCCTAAGGAGGGGGAGAATAAGTCTAAATTTGAGGCAACGACCTTCAATTAGTGTGGTTTCTCCCAAGCTCATACCTCATGTGGCATTAGACATGTGATTTTCATTCAACTGATCCTATATGAATTCTATATAAGGAATCGCCATCAGTTTATTGAGGTTGGCTATAAACCAAGTGAGATATATGAGAACATATCACTTTCTAAGCAATTAGAGATCTTGGGAATGGCTTCTTAATTACACTAGTCAGAACTAATGTCATTTTGATAACTAAACCTGATTACATGCCAACCAAAACACTAGAGTAGCCTATTGAAGAATTTTAGGTTTCATCCTAGCCATTCTAAAAATGAGAATAACACTCAAGGTATTAAGGGGCACAACCGAGTGTAATCGAAGTAAAAGCATACAAGCAATCTAATATTGTCTCTAAAAGAAAATGGTATCCAAAAATCCTTATTGTAAAAACCTAAAGGCTTACTCAATTTCGGGTTTCAATTTTTATAGGATTTTCCTCTTTTTAAGAGAAAAATATTCAAAAATGTAATTCTTAAAATTTTCTAAGAATTTTATGATTTTATGAATTTTCCAGAACTTTGCAATTTTTTTTTATGAATTTTCGGAATTTTCCGAATATTTTAATGATCTTTCCGGATTTTCGGAATTTTTTGACAATTTTTTGAATTTTTATTTTTTATTAATTTTTTAATTCTTAATGATTTTAAAAAATTTTACGTATATTTTTGTAGACTTCTAATGTTTTTATTATTATTTTTTTTTTTTATGATTTTCAATACATCTATAACTCTTTTTTCGAAAATATTCTTCGGGCCGAGTCCAAGGACCCCGTCCAAACACAGTTAGCCTGAACCGGATCTGGATCCGGGTTGGATCTAAAATTTTGGATTGGGCCCTGGGCCTGGTCTGAATAAAGGCAAACTATCAAACCGACAACATCCAGCCCAACTCTATTCATTTTAATCTCACTACACAGTCCATAACTCCCAGCCAGCACCATTTTCCGATGAGCCGGCGCTCAGGCCACCGTCGAGCCAGCATGCCGCCTCGGTCGTTCGCTCCGACAGGTGCCAGTCACCACCGGCCATCGCTTGGTCTGTGGCCGTCTCTCTCCGGCCATCACCGAACCTCACCGGTAATGTTAAGCCGCCAAAATAAAAAAAAAAATGCACATTGTGAAATGGCATCCATTCTAACAGAACAAGCACACGAGTGCGTAAACGAGAAACTAACTACAGCGGCCTCTAACCATGGGTTCCTCCGGCGGGGCACTCACGGCCGACTCGGATGATGAGAAATATGCTACCAAAAAGGTCAAAGAAAACGCCCACTCAGTCTCAGTTTAATGATTTCAGAACTAATAGAGCATAAAAATGACATCTCGAACACTGTCTTGGCTAAATTGGAATCGATTTCTTCATTGAGCATTTCGTCGAACAGTTCATGGGCGATTTTCAAGGTTTCAATTCACCTGATCTATCAGCATCTAACAGGCGTTATATCTCTTAAATAAAACTCTGCGTGGTTCGATCGAATTGCGAGAAACACAAACGTGTCCGGTGAGCTCGGATGTAGCGGAAGCAGAGGCAACCGAGAGGAGCGTCTTTGGTTTGTTCGGTGTGGCTGGGCCTAGCTTTGTACTTGCTTCGTCGTCGGAAGTTTGGCTCCCACATCAATTTGGTGTCGAGAAAAGCAGATCTTAACAGAAGCGAAGAAGGAACTCTCGGTGCCGGTCGAGGATTGTCGTTTCCGGCGAGGTTAGAAACGGTGGCTACCAACGAACGGCGGCGAACAGAGGAGTATGAACGGCCAACTGGTCCTTTCTTTCATAGAGAACGCTTTTCCTTTTTTTTTTTCCCCTTATTTATTATTGTATTTTTTTCTATATTTTTGCAAAATGGACGTGTAAATGGTCAACAAAAATTCGAATATCAACTAGTGTAGCATTCCCCAGTGGCCACCCTTCCAACACGGAAGGGGGAGATGAGGGGTTCAAATCCCCACCTTCTCAGGGGGATGGGGTGGGAACGTATAAGTTTCAGGAGTGGGTTTCGACTCCCACGCCTTGCAAGTTGCAGGGCAAAAGTCTGAGAGTAAGTGTAGAGTAAGAATAGAGTAGGACTGACTAAAAAAAAAAAAAACTAGTGTAGCATTGGGACATGTCTAATACCCAAGGCAAACGAATTATATTGGTATTGATGTATGTCATCCAACTTTGGTCATCAAATTGGTTGGGAAGTCTTACATGAAGTTGTTGAGAGTGAACTTGTAGCAAAGATGTTTTGCCGGCTTTGTAGCGCCGCGAAGGGCATTCACATCATATGGCCGACGAGTAATTCTTGGTGACATTTCGTTCTCTTCTTCTCAAACGAGATTCAGAAGACCCTACTTTTGCAAGTTGTTCTTCGGAAATTTAATGTACCTAAGAAAAATAAGTCAACCACTTTGTTTTTTCTTTTTCTTTTTTTTTTTTTTTGATAATTTACGGGTGTGGTGTGAAGCTTGGCTATCTAAAAGCTCATAGAACACCCTTCAAGACCATGAATAAGTTGAGTCAAGCCCTTTTTTCTCCTGCAAGATCCGGTTAAATTTGAATACAATTGGTGGAATTCAAATGGTTAATCTCCTGCTATAATATAAACGCCCATTTCTCTTGAGTAGAAGCTCAATTCAATGAATGTTTACTCATAGCATCACTATAAAAATCTTACTCTGACTAGGGTCCGCATGAACTGGGTCAATCATCACATTGATCGTTTCGGGTCATGAATTCCTTGTGGATCTCACAAAATTTGATTATTTTGATTGCATCCGGTTTATAAACTCGAATCTAGGTAAGGGTTTCCCATCAATAGCACCTAGGTGGTGGACGGAGGAATGGCGGCGTCTTAATTGATTCTTTTGGATAAAAAATGTTATGGATGCCCTCGGTCGAAAGAAATATGCTCCATTCTTTTATATGATTGCCATATATGGGTTTGGATAAGCACATAAATACTTAGGGTTAAATAATAAATTATGTAGGACTTAATATAGGACTATATTACAGAAAGGACATAGTGGGATGCTAATCTGGTCACGCGTAATGGCATTCTTGACCTAAGATATAACTCCTTGTTGACCAGTTTCTTTTCTTTTTTTTTTTTTGGTCAGTCCTACGCTATTCCTACTCTAACACTTACTCTCAGATTTTTGTCGTAACCTACTCCTGAAACTTACGCGTCCCCACCCCATCCCTCCTTGAGAAGGTGGGGACTTAAACCCCTTACCTCCCCCTTCCATGTTGAAAGGGTGGCCACTGACGCGAATCACAGTGGTTAACTAGTTTCCTTCACACGTACACTTTAGTAGCCAAATTTCTCATTACTGCTTTCGCCTTAAGGTGCTTAATCTTAGGTTTTTTGAACTGATTGGTGGCAACTCTAGTCTAGTACTTGAGTTTAGGATCATTTTGCATCTCGTAGATTTTCCTGTTAGAGTTTTCCTGATTTGTGGACTAAATTAATTGACTTTGTTATTGTAATTTACCGTTTAACGTTTACCGTTTTACGGGGTTTGGTCTTAGGTGAGATAGAAGGTTTCTTAATTAGTCTAATATGGGATTGGCTAGTGTGGGCCAAGTTGAGCCTGGCCCGTAATGAGGGGGACCGGCGGAAACTCTATAAATAGTGCTCAAGTCTCTCCTCTAGCCCAAACCTCACATATCCTCACCTAAGGGGCGTTACTCTAACGCTAATCGTGAGGGGCCGCCTCATTGAGCCAGTGATCCGGAGGGTAATAGAGGAGAAGGATTTGCGCGAAGGACATTGTGTTCGCTTCCGCTTCAAGAAAGACAATGGATCCTAAAACGGGTGTGTTGATCCTTCAATTCGCAATTGCATGTTTATGTTCTAGTTATGGAGATCTTGGGTTGCGCATAATTGGCGCACAACATGTGGTATCAGAGCCTCCATAACCCTAGAACATGAACGCAATTCGTTTTTACCCTAATCTGTGTGAATTTGCCCTAAATTATACTGATTTGCCCTAATTAGTATAATTCTTGCCCTAATTTGCGATTTTCGAGCTTTAAAGCTTAATAAAAATCAAATTAAATTACAAATTGGGACTCGGCTCGTCGAGACGGTCAAAACCGTCGGCGGCGCGTCGCCGTGGGACGTCGCACGCGCCCCCACGCGCCCCACGCGCCGTTGGGGGTGTCGAGCACGCGCCCACGCACGGCCACGCGCCGCCGTGCGCGGGGCGTGCCTCGCACGCGGGCGCTGACGTTAGCGAACCGGGTCTGACCCGACACGTGCGCACGCACGTGACGCCGACGTCGTCAGCGTGACGTCGCGACCCGGCCCGACCCGACCCGCGCGTGCGTCGCACGTGACGCCGACGTCACGGTGACGTCAACGCCCGGTCGGCCCGACCCGGTGGATCGACCCGATGACATTAGCGCCTTTGCCCGTAACGTCAGCCGACCCGACCCGGGACCTGACCCGGTTGGCGACCGACCCGACCCGGAACCGACCCGAACCGGGACCAACCCTAACCGGATTCCGACCCGACCCGGTATCCGACCCGACCCGGTCAACGGTTGGCCGGTTCGGTCGCCCGCTTGCCGGTCGGACCGGGGTCGAGCCGGACGGTCGGACCGGGTAACCGGTCGGACCGCCACCGGTCGGACCGGGTTTTGCCCAGCTTGACGTCTGGCGCGTGAGGCCCACGCGCCTCGCACTCAGGCGGCGCGTGTGGGCGCGTGCTGCCTCCTTTCGGCGAGTGGTTGGTGGCGTTAGATTCGTATGGAGATTTCCTGCCTTGTGGTATATTTATTTTATATGTTTGATGATTTTATTGATGTGAAATTACATATAAAGCCCTAAATATGTGTATTTTAAGTGTATTTTGCGTATTTTTCTTGTATTTTTCTGTGATTTTTGAAATACAGTGCTGGGCTACAGGTATGCTATTTTAATTAATGTATGAGGCAGCTTAATTAGCATGATATGTGATTTGAGTGATATGTGCCCCTATCACTAAAGTTAAATTCACATGTATATGATGAATGTGAGGTAAATATATCCCTGATATGAGAGAGTTTCAAGGATTCAATTGAGTTGTGACCGCCAAAGTGGCACACTTGATTGGGTTTAAGAAATTTCTGTCTCGTATGTTATGCAGGATGTCTCTGGTCTAATGCGTAGTCATGCTCCCAAAGGAGGTGATTATGTATTAGTCCATGGAGGGATACATGATGATGTGGTGGAGGATTGTCTAGTCTTAGTGGTTCTTCGCCCAAAGGTGATGAATTCACGAAGATTGGAATATATTCTCCCGACCGCTGTCATGTGGAGAGTGTACAATTGCATGTCATGTATTCTGCCCAAAGGTGATTATGTGATTTTGCATGTAACTCTCTGGGTGTGTACTTGTGTACACAATATACTCGCACGATGCTAATTGTTATATACTACTGTCTTTCAGTCACCTTTTCTGTAAACGGTAACTCCGTTACTATTGAGGTTCTCACTGGTTCCAACTTTAAGAAGTGGAGAGAAGATTTTCTGTTTGCCATGGAGATGGCAGATGTTCATTTAGCTCTTTGCTTGCCGATCGGTCGGCTGCCATTGCTGCGAGAGTACGAGAGGATCGAAAGCACACTTTGCTGCTCGGGTTAAGAGCAATAGAATTTGCTTGCTGTCTATGAAGCGTTCAATTCAAGAACACTTGAAGAGTGGCTTGCCTGCAGACTGTAATGCTAGGCAAATGATGGAAGCTTTGGTGGCTAGGTACCGTGTGTCGTCTAATGCTGAGATAGGGACACACATATTCTGAGGATGGTTGATTTGCAGACCAAGCTTCAGGCTCTTAATGTTGCTATTCCCACTACCTGCATTGTGCATCAAGCTCTAAATACTCTTCCTCCTGATTTTGGGATTATTAAGACTAATTACAGTTCCCAAGATGAAGCTTGGACAGTTAATGAATTGATTTCCAGGGTGGTGGCAGAGGAAGAGAAATTGAAGAAAGACAAATGGCACATTACTCTTTATACTTCAAGTTCTGCCACTGATAAGGGTAAAAGTGTGAAGACTCAGAAGAGAAATACTGAAGCAGCTGGACCCTCCAATAGTAAAGGAAATTCTGATGGTGCTGGTCCTTCTAACAGTGCAGGTCCTTCTAAAAGTTTAGGTCCTAAGAGATCATTTCCCAGGAGAAGGGCTGTTTTTTGCTACTTTTGCAGGGAGAGAGGATATGTAAAGAAGGACTGCAAAAGGTTTAAAGATTGGTTGTCTAAGAAAAACAAGAAGCGTGAGCCTAAAGGTAATGATTCTTTGGCATTAGTTTATGAATCCAATCTGTTTGAAGTTCCCACTAATTTGTGGTGGCTGGATAGTGGTGCAACTAATCATGTTGCGTTTACTATACATGGGTTCATAAACAGAAGGATGCCAAATCAGGATGAATCAAAGCTCACTATTGGAAACAGCATTGGAGTTGATGTCGAGTTTGTGGGAGATGTCGTTTTGGTTTTGGATTCTGGTTTTAGGATGATGTTAAGAAACACTTTTTACGTACCTTCATTTAGGCGGAATTTAATTTCAGTGTCTTGTTTGGACATGTGTGGATACTCTTTTGAGATAAAGAGTAATGCTATTGCTATCTTTTATGGTTCCAACAAGGTTGGGTGTTGCAATTTATCCAATGGATTATATCGATTGAGTCTATCTCCCGACGACATGTATGTTGCATATTCAGCTGAAAAAGTTGTTTCCAAAAGGCCTTTACCTAAGGAACAATCTTATTCACTGTGGCATAAACGACTTGGTCACATCTCTAAAGAAAGAGTAGAAAGGCTTGTAAAGAGTGACATCTTGCCTACTCTTAAAGGTGATCAAGAGACTTGCATAGATTGTTGTAGAGGTAAGATGACGAAAATAAAGAAGAAATCAGCCGTTCGAAGTTCTGGCTTGTTGGAGATAATTCACACTGATATTAGTGGGCCATACACGGCTACTTTATGCAGAAACTTTTATTTCATCACATTTATCGATGACTATTCCCGATATGGATACTTATATTTGATTAAAGAAAAGTCCGAGTCTCTTGACAAATTCAAGATTTTTCGGACTGAAGTGGAAAAACAGTTGGGAAAAGTTATAAAGATTGTCGATCGATCGTGGTGGTGAGTATTATGGTAGGCACGGTGATGCTGGACAACTTAAAGGGCCGTTTGCCAAATACTTAGAGGATTCTGGGATAGTAGGTCAGTTTACTATGCCTGGAAGTCCTGAACAAAACGGCGTAGCTGAAAGGCGCAATCGAACTCTTATGGACATGATGAGAAGTATGATTAGTAGGACCAATTTACCTACTTTTCTATGGGGTGAAGCTTTGAAAACAGCTCTTTACATTCTTAATCGTGTTCCTAGTAAAGCGGTTCCATTGACTCCTTTTGAGTTGTGGACTGGACGTAAACCAAGTCCGAATCATCTTAGAGTTTGGGGATGTCCAGCGAGAGGTGAAGTTATATAATCCTACATTGAATAAGCTGGATTCCAAGACTACTCGGTGTTATTTCGTGTCTTACCCAGATCATTCAAAGGGGTATCGGTTTTATAACCCCAATGGAGGTACAAGAATTGTGGAATCTCAGACTGCAAAATTTCTGGAATTTGATGTGGCTGAAAAGGGTAGCTGCTCATAAGCTATTGAAGATGATAGTTTGGTGGGAGTTACTGGATCCTCATCTTATCCTGTGCAGACAATTTTGGATCATCTTGTGCCACAAAATGAACCTGTTGTGGCTCAAGATCCCATTGCCGAGATAGTTCCCGATCCAATTCCTCAAGCTCCTCAAGTTCGTAATGAGGTTGAAGTAGCTCCACTCGAAGATCCGCTAGGGAAAGACGTTCGCTATTCCACCGACTATGTGGTCTACCTAGGAGAGCAAGATTATGATATAGGCTGTGTTGTTGATCCAGTCACTTATAAGGAAGCTATCTCGTGTCCTCAATCAGATTTGTGGCTAGATGCAATGAAAGATGAGATGCAATCTATGAAACACAATGGTGTTTGGGAGCTTGTTGAATTACCTGAAGGTTGCAAACCTATTGGCTGCAAATGGGTATTCAAGACTAAAAAGGATTCCAAAGGAAAGATTGAGAAGTTTAAGGCCGATCGGTAGCTAAGGGTTTCACTCAAAGAGAAGGAATAGATTATGAAGCAACGTTTTCTCCAGTTTCTTCTAAAGATTCCTTTAGAGTGATCTTGGCATTGGTAGCTCATTTTGATATGGAGTTACACTAGATGGATGTTAAGACCGCATTTCTTAATGGAGACCTTAATGAGGAGGTTTATATGGTGCAACCCGAGGGCTTTGAGTTGATGACTCGGGTAAGCTTGTTTGTAGATTGAAGAAGTCTTTTATGGCCTTAAACAAGCTTCTAGACAGTGGTATTTCAAATTTCATAGTGTTGTCACTTCATCCGGATTTGTTGAGAACAAAGTTGATCAAAGTGCATATACACCAAGGTCAGTGGGAGGAAATATATTTTTCTCATACTTTATGTGGATGATATCTTACTTGCAAGTAGTGACGTTGGTTTTCTGCATGAGACAAAGAGGATGTTGTCGAAAAATTTTGATATGAAAGACCTTGGTGAGGCGTCTTTTGTTCTTGGCATTGAGATTCATAGGGATCGCTCATGCCGGTCATTGGGTTTATCTCAGAGGGCATATGTTGATCGCATTTTGGAAAGATTCAATATGCAAGATTGCAAACCAGGAGTTGCTCCTGTTATTAAGGGTGATAAATTGAGTCTTTCACAATGCCCTGATTCGGATTTTGAGAAAGCTCAAATGAAGAATGTACCTTATGCTAGTGTGCTTGGAAGTATCATGTATGCTCAAGTTTGCACTAGGCCAGACATTGCTTTTACAGTTGGACTTCTAGGCAGATATTAGTCAAATCCAGGACGCGATCACTGGGTTGCTGCCAAGAAGGTTTTAAGGTACTTAAAGAGAACAAGGGATTATATGCTGATTTATAGACAAGTTCCTGACATGCAACTAGTAGGATATTCTAATGCAGATTTTGCTGGTTGTCAAGATGATAAGAAGTCGACAACTGGGTACATATTTATGTTGGCGGGAGGTGCAGTATCATGGAAGAGCGAAAAACAGAAATCCATATCTTCTTCTACCATGCAAGCGGAGTTTATAGCATGTTTTACTGCTGCTACTCAAGCTATTTGGCTCCGGAACCTCATTAGGGAGTTATTAGTTTTTGATTTTGTGGATAGGCCCATACAGCTTCATTGCGACAATAATTCTGCAGTGTTGTTTATTAACAACAACAGAAGTCTCAAGGGGTCTAAACACATGGAGGTCAAGTTTTTGACTATAAAGGAATCGGTGCGAGAATGGTGACGTTGCTGTGGATTATGTTTCTACAGATGATATGATTGCAGATCCACTAACTAAAGGCCTACGCCCATGTGTATTTGATCGACATGTCATTAGTATGGGCCTAAGAGCATCTTGGGATGCCGTCATTTAGTGGGAGTTATATTTTATTTTTTCTAAAATAGAGTTTATATCTGCATTTGTTACTGTTTAGTAACGTTTTGATATATATATATATATATATATATATATATATATTTCGACTTTTACATTCAATACAATATTTTTGAATGGTTTACTATTTTGTTGAATATATATATATATATATATATATATATATATATATATATTGTTATTGCTCTCAAGGTTTTACCTTGAGTGAAGGCTAAGGGGCAATTCGTTATTAGCCTTGTGCATATGTTCTTGTGATACATAAAGAAAGGTTGACCATAAGGACAAGACATATGTGGGTTCATTAGAACCATAATTTCATTCTCTTGTGACACAAACTTTTGTGTCGCCTAAGTAAGAGAATGGTGATCGACAAATGGATCTCTCTATGAGAGATGTTAGCCATTTGCCACACTACCATATTTGATCCATATCAAATAAAGTTGAAAATACTTGTGACCATGGAAGGCTCTGTGTGTATACATGCGAGTTACCGCCATGATTCGGTGTTGGAGACTTTATGAGATAGGATTGACTATTAAGAATTATCTCGGACCAATGTGCGCACATACAATACAATTTCAATTAATATAGTCCAAGTGGGAGAATGTTAGAGTTTTCCTGATTTGTGGACTAAATTAATTGACTTTGTTATTGTAATTTACCGTTTAACGTTTACCGTTTTACGGGGTTTGGTCTTAGGTGAGATAGAAGGTTTCTTAATTAGTCTAATATGGGATGGCTAGTGTGGGCCGAGTTGAGCGGCCCGTAATGAGGGGGGGCGGCTGGAAACTCTATAAATAGTGCTCAAGTCTCTCCTCTAGCCCAAACCTCACATATCCTCACCTAAGGGCGTTACTCTAACGCTAATCGTGAGGGGCCGCCTCATTGAGCCAGTGATCCGGAGGGTAATAGAGGAGAAGGATTTGCGCGAAGGACATTGTGTTCCTGCTTCCGCTTCAAGAAAGACAATGGATCCTAAAACAGGTGCGTTGATCCTTCAATTCGCAATTGCATGTTTATGTTCTAGTTATGGAGATCTTGGGTTGCGCATAATTGGCGCACAACATTTCCGAGCTTGGAATTGAATAGATTTTAAGAACCGAGGCGCTCTTGGTTGGCTTCTCTCGATTTGCAAAAGATTTCTTTCAATCGTTTAGGCACACCCAGGACATAAGTTGAATTTATCCAGAATGTCAATGCAAGGGTTCACGAGGCATTTTCATAGTACATATTGACTTCACACATGGTAAAAAACACCTTGCTTGTGGTCAGGATTTTCGTTGACGCAACATGCAATAATTCCTTCAGATGCGCTCAAATTTCGCGTGTTGGCATGCCAATTGAGCTCAGTGGTCAAATTCCACTCAAATCGGATTGCAGCAAATATTCCTTTTTCTCAATTTTTCATCCCAACCTCATTATCTTCCACTCAAAAAATCCCCAACATATCTCTTTGATTGCTCCACATTCACCTTTGCACGTCCTTTTAATTACCGTTCTATGGACGACTGCCCAACTCCTTCGTCAACCATTAACTAATTTCATATCAGTAATAATACCTCGGTCTCCAGCGGGTTCTATTATGCATGAGCTAGTCAGCATGACCAATGAAGATCGAGCACAAACAGGATTATTATCCTGAATTTTAAATAAAGGCAGTGCGTACGGGATTTAGCCTTTCTTTTGATAATATGGCATGTTCCATCGAATCATGTTCTCGAATTCTGATGGACTAAAACCATATATTGAGTCTAAGTAGTGAGTTTCTTTTGTTTTTTTCTTTCATATTTCTTTTTTCGCAGTCCTTTTAGCTATTGACCATGAGAGCTTCAGTCACATAGCACCCACATAACTATCATGTTGAATAAACGAAATGACTGAGGCATGAAGATGGTTCTACATTAAATAAGGAATATCTTATTTTTATTTTTTATTTTTTGGTAAGAAAAGGGTGCGAAGCTTGAGTGTTATACTGTTACTCTTCGAGTAAAACTTATTCCAGTCTGATCTCCTATAAATAAAGGAAGTGAAACTCTTGGTGGCCTATCTAATGCTAGAGTGTCATCATTTGAATTTAATTTCACCTGGTTAAAGTCACTCGTAAATCAAAATCGAAAAAGGAAATAAAAAAGAGGGGAAAGGAACAAAAAAAAAAAAAAAAAAAAAAGACAACATCTTTAGGCTCGTGGTTTCAGAATTCAAGCAAAACCAACTAGCAAATCATATTCCAACCTTCACTATGGTCCTCCTGCTTACCCTCCCTTTTGAGAAAAGGAAATTGCAAGAGAAGAAATTCTGTTCTCGTCCCATATTATTTAAAATTCATAAGCATTTTTTGTTGAAGCAATTCAAACCAACCATAATGGATTCTACATGCGCGGACCTAAAAGTAGAAGTCTCCAGAAGAGAGAAGATTTTGGACGGTAGCAGAAGTTGGAAGTGTGCTCGTGGGAGAGTGTGACCAACCGCATCTTTTAGAAAGAACGTCAGGCTTTTGCCAATATTATATGGGAGTCGTCGACTCTTGCCTGCGGGCATGCACATACTTGCCTTCTAGGCTTCTTTCCTCAGGCTCTATATAAGTGTATCTGTGTTCGTCATGGTGTATAGAAGCATAAGAAAGAAAGAAAGAGGGTGTGATTTTATGAAGAAGCATCGTGGTACCAAAGAGATGTGAGTTGTCAAAGTCAGATCCGAGGCTCTTTCATGAAGAGGTAGAGAGGGTGTTGAACGCAGCCAAGGATGACTTGCCGGCGTTCCTTTTCTTTCGACGCGAAAAATGTAGCCGGCGAGTTGTTCTTGGCTAAGTTTATCTCTCTTCTTCTCATGCAAGGCTCCATGGATCTAGTGCTATAGGAAATTAAGCGAGAAGATCCCAGAAAGGACTGACTCTCTCTCTCTCTCTCTCTCTCTCTCTCTCTCTCATCGCTGGTTGTAATTGTGAGTTACAATCCGGAAAATAACAAAGGTTTGATTCACAAAGTTGATTTTCCTGTTTTGGTTCGAAAATTTAGGTGCTGTTTGGTTTAAAAATTTTTGTTTTGATTTACATGTATAAACATTAAAATTATTTAACTTGATTGTAGTTTACTAAATGTATCTTTATTGAAAATAATGGTTGGTCACGCCCAATAATAATTGTTTATATAATATCTTTTTACTAAACAACGTATGTGATGTCTAAAGGCTCCACTTAAATATCGTCAAATGAAAATTGTAATTATTACAGTAGCTCTCATAACATGACTTGAGTAGGGTCACTATTAATGATCTTGTCTACTAATATGCGGCAGCAATTGAATTTGTTATTTCATCCCAAGAAAAATTTCAAAGGCATTAGAACCTTTTCATCGATTTCGTGAGAAAAAATAGAGAGAGATATTGGCCTTGAGTAGAAAAGATCCACAATCTATCCTCTATCAATCTGAATTGGAGGTAAGCGATATCGATATTCTAATCATGAAAAACAATTTTTTTCCATTAGGTTGAACAAGAGCACATTCGATCATGTTGATATTTGTATGAGCCGAAAGATTTTGGTCCATAAACGAGAGTCCAATTGTGAAATGCCATCGGCTAAGTATTGGACCATTGTACATTCTATACAAATGGAAGCAGGTCCATTAATGGGATAGTAAGGGCAGGCCTTAACATTAACCTATTAATTCTCGTAACCTTTCACATGCTCAAATCCTGTCTTATAAATAAATCATGCTGGAAACTATTCAATCAGTCCTATTATACGGATGCCAATTCAATCATAAACAATCCAATTTTACCAATTTAGTCATACACCGTTAATCCATTACATTTATTTTCCTAAAGAAATCTTTTAAGAGACCGCCATTCCTCTGTCCACCACCCTAGTGCTACTAATATGAAGCTGTCATCTAGATTTGCGAGACCCGCGTGAAATTCTTACCTATACGATCAACGCGGCGCCGGTCCATGTGAATCGAGGTCAAAGTAAGATTTCTCGCTATCAATTGCATAAGTCAACGTTCGTAGAACTTAGCATCTATATGAGAGAAATGGCTTTAGTTTGTAGGCAGAGGTTAACCATTTGAATCTCACAAACTGCGGACATACAACTTTGAATCTTGCTCGGGTAAAAGGTCTTGACTTAACATGTTCATGGAACTTATTGATTGTTCCATGGGGCTCTTGATAGCCGATCTTCATGCCTGCAACCTTACTAAACTACTGAAAAATGGAAAAAAAAAAAAAAAAAAAAAAACAAATCGATTGACCTTTTTCTTTTAGGGACATTAAGTTTTCAAAGAACAATCGGCAATAGTAGAGTCTCTTGAGCCTAACATGAGATGAAGAGAACAAAATGTCGCCAAAAGAAACTTGCCAGCCATCCAATGTAAATGCCCTTCAAGGCGCTGCAAAGCCGGCCAATAATTTTTGGCTACAAGTTTGCTCTCTGCAACTTCACGTAAGACTTCCCAATCTTTTTTATGACCAGAGTTGAATGGCATACATTAATGTACCACTATAATTCGTTTTCATTGGGCATCAGACATGTCCTAATGCTAAACTGGAGTGACTAATATATGATATAACATACATACATACATACATATATATATATATATATATATATATATATATATGTTGAGGCACCTGCATTATTATGTTGCTTTAGATTCTTCACGTGACTAGCTACTATTCCTCATGGACAACGTTTGGCATTCCAAACGAATAAGTCCAACTTTCCTAAAGTAGTGCTAGTGTACCACTCTCATTCGAAACAAAAACATAAAGTGCTAGGGCACTACCTTCAAAGAGTGACCACATATGTCCAAAATAAAACCTTTCCCATCCAACTATGCGAGAAGGGCTTAATTCTAAATTGACATTGACAAGGTTCTGGGTAAAGCAAGACACCTTTAGGATCTTTTTTTTTTTTTTTTTTTTTTCCTGTACTATTTAAGTGCCCCACTGCAAGGCAAAGAAAAACGATGCTTCTTTTTCTTTGAAAATGATTGATGTAAAAGGAAACGGCACAGCATCATTCCGAGTCGCACAAAATCTATTAAGCATGACCAAATGATACAAAGTGATTATTCTCTATACTTTAGAGGAGATGCCTACATTATATATGATAAATATAAAAATATCATTGCCTTTGTTAAAACGGAGAATAGGAACTTTCCTATTCAATGGAAATATGTCCGAAACATGGCCATGAAAGCTCAACTTGATGGTTTGTGGCTATGGCATTGAGGACTTGACCACTTAAACTTGGCTGGGCTAAAAATTCCATAAAAAGAAAATGATGAGAAACTTTCCAGCCATTTTAGAAATTTTTAATGTTTGTGAAGGTTGCCTCCTTGGAAAATAACAAAGGCAATCCTTTCCATCTAGAGGTGTATGGAGAGCATAAAAGTCATTGGAACTTGTTCATAAGGAATGTGTTGGTCCAATGAGGACCCCTACACTTAGAGTAAATAGTTCATCCTCTTCATCGAGGATTACACAAGAATGATGTGGTCTACTTTCTTCGAGAAAGATCAAAGGTCTTCTCTATTTTCAAGAAATTCAAGAACCACTTCAAGAATCAAAGTGGCTGGAGAATAAATGTTATGAGAAGTGACTAAGGCACCGAGTACAACTCTTGTGAGTTTAAGAAAATCTCTAAAGATGAAGTAGTTCATCATCAACTAAGCATTGGCTATGCCCCAAAGCAAAATGGGGTAACAAAAAGAAAGAATAAAACCATCATGGAGATGACAAGGACCATGTTGAAGGAGAAAGGCCTCCCTAACTCATTTTGGGCAAAAGCAATTATACAATAGGATACATCTTAATAAATGGGAGAATTACCAAAAAAGTCTTAAACCTATTGCAATTATGTCAATTCAGTCCTAAACTGTTTTTTTTTTTTTTTTGTCAAATTTAGTCCTAAACCTTTTATAATTGTGCAAATTCAGTTCATCCGGCCAAAATTGGCCGGCCGGTCTTGATGTGGACGCCGACGAGGGACAATCGGCCGGCGAGGTAATTTTTTAATATTTTTAATATTTTTAATATTTTTCAAATTTTTAAATAGTTCTAAAAAATTTTAAAATTTTTTTTTTTTGGGCCTTCTTCTCCTTCCTCTGGCTGGCCAACGCCGGCCAGAGGTGAGGGTCGGCGAGGCTGACCTCGTCGGCCACTGGTGAAGCTCGCCCCGCCAGCCACTAGCGGAGGCGAGCCTCGCCCAGTGACGGCGAGGTGGCCATCGCCAGATCTAGCGATGGCTGTCTTGCCGGCCATTGGCGAGGGCGACGGTCGACCTCGCCCAGTGGCCAGTGAGGTTGCCGTCGCCATCGCCGCCCCCGCCGCCTCCACCGCCTCCCCGTCCCCCGGATCGTTGGCACAATCTCCCCCTCCGAGCTCAAGCGGCCCTCCCCGGCCGTGACCGTCGCCAAAACCTTGTTCCAAAGTGCCTCGGGCGACGAGGATGAAATTGAGCTCCTCCGCGGGTTCCTTGACTACACCACGTAGCGCGGCGGGGCCTCGCCCTCGCTAGTGACCGACGAGGGTCGAGCTCGCCGATCTAGCGAAGCTCGGCCTCGCCCGGCGACGGCGAGGCCGCCGTCACCAGATGCGGGGAGGCTCGGCCTCGCCCAACCATGGCGAGGTCGAGCCTCGCCAGATCTGGCGACGGCCGCCTCGCCACCGGGCGAGGCTCGCCTCCGCCGGTGGTCGACGGGGCAAGCCTCGCTAGTGGCCGGCGAGGTCGGCCTCGCCAGCCCTCACCTCGGCCGGCATCGGCCGACCGGAGGAAGGAGAAGAAGGCCAAAAAAAAAAAAATTAAAATTAAAATTATTTAAAAAAAATATTTAAAAATTCGAAAAAATATTAAAAAATTAAAAAATTACCTCGTTGGCCGATTGTCCCCCGCCGGCATCCACGTCGGCACCAGCCGGCCAATTTTGGCCGGATGAATTGAATTACCACAATTATAAAATGTTTAGGACTAAATTGGACAAAAAAAAAAGGTTTAGGGCTGAATTGGCATAATTGCAATAGGTTTAGGACTTTTTTGATAATTCTTCCCATCTTAAATAGATTTCCAACTAAAGCAATGCAAAATAAAACTCCAATTGAAGCATGAAGTAGATGAAAGACTTTGGCAGAGCATCTCAAGGTGTTCAGTTGTTTATGATATGTCTATGTCCATACTAAAAAAAAGTGGGTAAGTTTGGTGAGAAGATGGAAAAAGGTGTCTTCCTCGGTTATAGTGACCAATCAAAATGCTATTGAGTGTACTACTTAAGAACTAAGGAGCTCATGATTAATCAAGACGTTGAGTTTGATGAGAGCGTCGCCTGGAATTAGGGGGAAGAGAAGATAGAGAATAAGTATGTCATCTTACTAGACATACCATTGCACTAGAGGAGTCAACGTTACAAGAATAAGGTGAAGTATTGAATTCCACAATTCATGTCGTAACACCACCATTGCTACCATCCTCTCCAAGAGCGACATAGGATGACTCTACTCTAGAGTCTCCAATAATGAGGGTAAAAAACCTTAAAAGAATTTATGACACATGCAACTTTGCTGCTTTAGAACTAAAAAAAAGAGGAAGAAATGTCCGAAGAAGAAATTTGGATAAAAGCCATGGAGGAAGAAATCAAGATAATAGAGAAAATGAAATTTGGGAGCATATCAATCACCCTTAAGACGTAGAAATTACTGGAGTTAAGTGGGTCTACAAAGCAAAGCTAAATGCAAATGGATACATCTAGAAGTATAAAAAGCAAGGCTTGTGGTGAAAGGACATTTGCAGCAACCAAGCATTGACTGTATTGAAACTTTCACTTCTATTGCTTGCCTTGACATTATTTGGACACTCATAGCCCTTGCAGCACAAAAAGGATGGAAGATCCATCAACTAGATGTGAAGTCAGCATTCCTAAATGAATTTCTTGAAGAAGAAATATATGTGGAACAACCACAAAACTTTACCGTTGAATGCCAAAAAGAAAATATTCTAAAGCTTAAGAATGCTCTATATGGGTTAAAAGCAAGCACCATGATCTTAGTATAGTAAAATTGACGAGTACTTCACCAAGCAAGGATTTAGGAGGAGCATGAGCGAGCCAACACTCTATATCAAGACCCAAGTCTGATACTCACATCATCTCTCTATATAAATGATCTCATATATACAAGGAACAAAGAGAAGATGGTTCAAGAATTGAAAGAAGAAATGATGAAGACATTCGAGATGATGAACTTAGGCTTGATACACTACTTCCTCAACATCGAGATCAAATGAAATGAAGGAGGCTTTTATCTCATAGAAGAGATATGCTAAGAATCTCCTGAAGAAATTAAAAATGGACTATTGTTAAGCAGTTGCAACATCACTTGTGACACATGAGAAGCAACTACAGAAAGATAGAGCAAAAAAAGTCGATGCTTCTCTCTACATAAGTTTGATTGGCAATCTACTATATCTCTCTATTACACAAGTGGACATCATTTATGTGACAAGTCTACTATCATAATTCATGCAAAGTTCAAGTCAAATTCACTAAGGTGCTACCAAGAAAATTATAAGATACTTATGTGCCACTACTTATTATGACATTTGGTATAGGCTAAGTGTGATGGCTAAGCTGATTGTCTACACCAATAGTGACTAGGTAGGTTCAGCTAACGATAGGAAGAGCATTGCCAGCTATGCATTCACTCTAGGTTTTGGAATTTTCTTGTGGGCATCCAAGCATGGCACAATCTATTGTAGAAGAAGAATATATTGCAACTATTACTGCCACCGATCAAGCAATATGACGTCCAAGAATTCTAGAAGACATTAGAGAAGCACAAACATATCTTAATCCAATATTTTGTGACAAAAAGTCTGCCATTGCTATCTCAAAAGATCTAGTTTTTCAAGGATGAACTAAGCATATCAATATCATATATTCCTTCGTTCAAGAAGCATAGAGCAATGGAGAGATCAAGCTCAAATATTGCAAGAGCGAGGATCAAGCTATAGACATATTCCCTGAGGTGCTAGCCCAATCCAAGTTTGAGACTTTGAGAAGCATGGTCGGAGTTTTACGAAATTGGATCAAGGAGGAGTGTTGAAATGGTGATCCAATTTTTATAAGTCTCTAGCATGCTCAAGATGTCTGGAGAATAGATACTTGGATGAGTAGTCTATAGACTCGTGAGAAATATCTAAGATATTTCTAGAAAAGTGGTATGATATGCGTAGTAAAAGCCAGAGTAATATCTATGCAACTTGCTGAAGAATTTTCCTTGTAATGGCGGTGGAAGAGGGCTATAAATAGCCAATCCCTCTTCCACTTGAAGGTCACGCCCAGCCAAAGAAATTAAGTCCTTTGTACAAGCCTTCATAAAATAATACCCTTCTTGCTTTTCTTTGCTCCCTTCCTTGCCTTCCACTATCGTCCATCTCCAAAATAATAATAAAGTCCTTCTCCTGTTGTTGCTTGATAAGTTCTCGCACCTACACATGCACTAGCTAAATCACTCACTAAACTACCCACTCACTTACAAAACCATCGACGCTTCCGCTTACCAACAGTCTCACTCCCAGAGCATTTCCATAGTTAGGCCTTGTTGACATATTTCTGATGGTTGGACCGATGGAACACTTACACCAGTGACATTGATAACTTGCCCGATATTAAGGAAGTTTTGAAGACTGCACTCTCTGCAAGGAAGAAGCAGAAGATCATCATCCTCGGACAGTTGTACAGATACTCTTGAGAAGCATGAAGTAATTCTGCACTAGAACAAAGGAAGACTGTATCATCCCAAGATAAGCTAGATGACAGAACAGTTCAAATATGATAGCTTCTATGATCTTCCCAGTAGCCCTTTATATTATCTTGTTAAATATTGGATACACTTTTTTTAATTGATTTGTTAGAGCATACGCCATCACCATTTGTGACATGAAATGACATGCCCTCTTGTGTCCATCATTAAGTGATGTGTGAGCATCATAAAAAATATTCATGCATATGGTTAATTCACGTCATTAGATGAATGACTTTCTTGGCTACATCCTTTGTTCAATCAATAACCCGAAGTAGCGTTCAGTTACGCAGGGCCATTAACACTTTTTTGCCAATATCCACATTATTAGCATAAGCCAACTGCATAATGGAGAAAAAGTGTTTAATTGTGAAGTTGGATTTATCTTTTACCTTCAGCTTCATCAGAATCTCTCGTGTCACCAAATAAATGACTTTCCAATGCCTGTCAAATTATCATCTAAGTTGAAATTGTAAAAGATAATCTCAAGATAACCGACAAGTGGTTGCAATCATCATGGCCATTACCGTTTACTGGATGAATGATATGATTGATTCTATCACCAAAAATAGTTTTCAAATCACATACGATGTTCATTCAATTTCAAACTACCTAAACGAGAATTTATCCCAGTTTGGGTATATAATTAAAGTCCTAAC
The DNA here is from genome assembly GCA_014182555.1 of Eucalyptus erythrocorys. Lineage (NCBI taxonomy): Eukaryota > Viridiplantae > Streptophyta > Magnoliopsida > Myrtales > Myrtaceae > Eucalyptus > Eucalyptus erythrocorys. The sequence goes on along the minus strand of CM024601.1, from coordinate 30,857,719 downwards.
AGAAGTTAATGGAGTTATTTAGAAACCTACATATCCTTGCTTTTTCAACTCCCATCCTTTAATCACTGGAATTCGCCCCAGTTGGCCACCCTTCCAACATGGAAGGGGGAGGTGGGGGGTTCAAACTCCCACCTTCTCATGGAGGGATGGGGTGGGGACGCGCAAGTTTCAGGAGTGGGTTTCGACGCCCATGCCCTGCAAGAGGCAGGACAAAAGTCTGAGAGTGAGTGTAAAATAGGTATAGAGTAGGACTGACCAAAAAAAAAAAAAAAAACTCCCATCCTTTGATTTGGGCTACACTTCTGAGGGCATCCTCCCACACTCTCGCCGTTTGCTGGCTGAACTCCTCCTCATGCTTCGCTGAAGCATCGGCATATAATTTAGATTTAAGCATAATATTGTGACGTTCCACATCATAGAAAATAGGCAAAATCATTTTTTTTTTTTGAATGGTTTGGATTTCTTACAGTTCACCATGTATGTGAGCTCATGAAAACATGACGGACGACAGACTGGAACAGTAATTTTCAGAGAAGATGGATAAGTAGATCTTCGAATTTTGTATGGCCCTCCACAGATTATGTTTTGTATCTCTTCCATCAAGGAGCTCTTCCTCACTGTGGAAAACATGGATGTTCTCTCTTCCCATGATGTGATAAAGGCAACCCGTGAATTCTCAGCGAGTGTCCAGCCCTCTAAAATTCATGAAGACGTCATAGCCCTTCGCTGGTGAGACATCGTCACTCTTTTCAGGCTCCGATCTCATTCCCATGTCCACTCTCACATAGTATTTCGCCTGAGAGTTCTCTCTCTCTCTCTCTCTCTCTCTCTCTCTCTTAAAGCACCTCATCAACGAAAGGCACGTTCACTTCGTTTGCCTAAAAATAGACTCCGCCGGCTCTTGGACGACATTCTCAGAGCATCTTGCCAGATCACGATTGTAACGGACATTCTCTTTCGAGTAGTTCGTCGCAGCAGGCGGACCACTCGAAATTTTCAAATGTTAGTGACGACCAGACGTCTAAGCGTGTCCCATATGCCCAAGAAATCCAATAAGGTTGGGCCCATTGAACAAGAAAACTTGAAAATCGATAGGCCCAATAGGAAAATTCTCCTTCCGTTGCTTTTATATCGACCTCGTGAGAAACTTTCGCAACACTTATAATCTCAATTTCTCTAGGCGAGGAATGAAATGCAGTTTTAAGTTCAACGGAAGTTCTGTCCCAAGGTAAAGTGTGTACGAAACAAGAATTTGGAACTGACAATAAATGGATCCGTCCAATGAACGAGGGACGGATACAAGGTTATTCACGAGCTGCCGTGAGTCCTCTCAAAAGGCACCTTAAAGTCATGAGAAAACAAGAAAAGTTGATGATGTAAAGGACATCAAGAATGACGCAAACGTTTCAATGACATTGTAAGCATACCATCTCATATTGCAAATTCATGCGCAACAATATTCAAATCTACTCCCGTACGTTCAAACAGGTGAATCCAAATCATATCGTAGAAAATCGGTAGAATCTCCTTCTTGAATAATTTGCATATTTTGCATTCCACCATGTGTGCAAGCTCACGAAAGGCACCACAAACTAGAAGCATTACCTTTAAAGAAGATGGGTACCTAAATGTTCGACTTTTCAAGTGAAGCTGCATCGTCTTTTATGCAGCCTCACCTTCCCAACGATGGAAGTGTCACCAGAACATTTCTAATACAGGTAACTCGCAAGTAACTTGTATTAGACGTCCAGGAGAAACAAACTTGATGACAATGTCAGCATAACATCTCATATTGCAAATTCAAGTGAAGCTGCATGGTCTTCTATGCAGCCTCAGCTCGCCGGGAGTACTAAGCCAACAAGTCAGTTATCAAGGTGTTTCATCATCTCGCTCTAGGTGTGGGAGATTACTATTCCTGTCTACTTGGTGATGGCCACTTTCGAAGAAGTGACGGAGAGTCTACCTTTCTCCCTATGGTCTCCCAAGTTCCTAAGTAAATATTTGTCCTACTAACGAAATTTTACATTCCAAAGTCCAGAAGAAGCATTTTAAGGACATGCTCAGGTCCAAACCTGTATCAGATATTCAGGAGGAAACAAATTTGATGACAACGTCAGCATAGCATCTCATATGGCAAATTCAAGTGAAGCTACATTGTCTTCTATGCAGTCTCACCTCGCGGATGAAGCAAGTGTCACCAGAACATTTCTATTATAAGTTACTTCAAGTAGACGACTCTCAAAAGCGATAACTCTCTCCTGCACTAAATATGGGCAATCCCGGTCATGTAGCTCTTCCAACTCTTTTAGCGCGACAGTACTCCTTGGTAGCTCTCCCAGCTCGTGAAGGCATCATGCACACGGAGACACGTAGGATGACCTTCGGAGAAGATTTATAGTAAGGTTTCTTTAGCCGGCCATTTTTGTTCCGAAATGTTAATTTTTGTTTTGTTCTGGTTTGGTCTTTTAGAAAGGACGAGCGAGTTCTGAGGGTATTTCTTGAGGACATTCTCCAAGCATCTCGCCAGTTCTTGTTGCGAAGCGGACGGAAATGAGTATGGGCATTTGCAATGACAAAAGCAGATTGCGAATACACGTGGCGCCAACAGGGGCGACACTTTCCAAGAAATCCAAGAAGATTAGGCCGAGAGAACAACTTGAAATGATCTCTTGTCTAAGTTTTCTTTGGACTTAAACACGTCCTTAACCTTCCTACTACCTTTAACTTATAAATTTAAGTGGCCCTCCTTCCTACTATATTTAACTTATAAAATTAAGTGGCCTTGTCAATCATTTTATATTAACAAAAGCAAAATTTTACATTCAGCTCTATCTATCCATCTATCTATCTATGCGAAAATACGCTGTGCACCTCTATGGTAACTTAATTCGATTTCTTGCACATTGTTTTTTATAAATTATTAACTTGCGAAAATGGTAGCCATTTTAAATTCTCTTTTTGTTATTGAATTGCACACTCTTACTATCATGATACACTTCTTATGGCCCATTTGTTTTGTGAAAAATATGCTATAGAAAAACATTTTCCTGCGTATTTGGTTTTGAAAGACAAGTCATCGGAAAATCTTTTCACAATATATAGAAAACCTTTGCTTAAATTCAAGAAAATTATTTCGTTCGAAAATGAGAAATCATTATCTAGAATATGACGAGACTCGGGCGCTTGGATATCTCGATTATACTCTTGAGATACTTTTGAATATCCAGTGAAAAATAAATTGCTATTTTCTTTCATCGATTGATACTTGGTCTAAGATAGGGCGGCCATCTTTGCATAGCACATTCCTTATTCTATGTGGAATGAAAATTCTCATGTAGAGAATCTAGGAATGACTTCGATTTATTTCAGAACAAAATGAAGACAATACGGCTACAAATTCCTCAAGTCGTTAGCTCCGGCTTCGTTCGACCAAAACCAAAAAAAGTACCATGGCTTCTGAAACACAAGATTTGTCAAATATGCATTGGCTTGAGTTTACCCTGGTAAAACAACAAAAGCTAAAAAGAAAGGGACCCAATTTTATTCCTGAGGAAGCTCCTCCATCAGGATTTTTTTAGCCCGCATCCGTATCTAGGGAACCAAATTAATTTGGATCCTTGATCTTGGCTACCTTTTGAGCCCCTCCAATGGATCTCACAAGGATAATGACCGTGATTGCATCCAACTCAAGGCCCCAAATCGAGGCAAGAATTGTTGTACTCTATCCTTTGTGGAGAAATTTATTCAGATAGCCATTACCCATTAAAATTAAGATCATGATGAGTTATTTCTGATAATAAAAATCATATCCAGATATTCAGTCATATATATTGTTGGTAATATCTTAATCAATTTTTAACCAAAGCCTGGGGATTTACTCAAAATCAACATGATTATTCTCGAATTCAACTAACTGACATACTTCAAGTTCAAAAGAAAACCTAACAAACTGATTAGAATTTTACATATGGTATTTACATGTTGGCACTGATGAATGCCATGAACAGCTAAAGAGTATTGTTTAAGATTTTGGGTTTTGGCTAAAGCATAGATTGAACTCAAACGAAAATTTACCCAAGTGGTAGAGTCGAGCCAAACTGAGTTTAAGGTTGAAAGTGCTAGTATGAACACCTAGAGGGGGGTGAATAGGTGTTTAAAATAAACCATGGCAAATATATGTTGAATAAAATAAACTTCGAGCAAAATAAAGAAGTTAAGGAAGAAAATAAGAACACAAGATTTATAGTGGTTCGGTTTAATCCAAGCTTACGTCCACTCTCTTATGCTAATAGCCTTCTGCTGGATTCCACTATGTAATCAATAAGAGATTACAACTTTGAGTGCAAACACTTAGTAGTAGATCACACGATCTCACTAAGTCACTCTTTTGGTATTTCTCTCACGATCACGAACATTTAAACTCACAAGAGACAAGTGTATGATCGAAGGTTGCTCAAGCTTTGGAATTATAAATTCTATGCTTCGTCTCTTACTTGCTCATCAGTCCTTGATCTCCTTAAATACTCCTTCATTTCCAAACTAGCCATTGGACAGTATCTTAAGGATTGTCTTCCAATCAACCCATTGGACAGATCTATATCTAGAAGATTTGGTAACCGTTGAATGACAAAAGTAGAATCCCAAATTGATTCTGATCGCCCATACAAACAGAATTTTGGTTTCCATAAGTAGAGCTTCTTCGTTTAGAAAGAAAACTAATTGTCAATCAAATCTATATTGATGTAGAATCCAAATCAGATCACTAGTCATTATACATCCTGTAATAAACCAAGGGTTTGAAGAATTGAAGATAAACTTGAATCGTTCTTTGTCTTCATTCTTCATCGCATTCGTTTGGAATTCGTCAGCGTGGGCAGACTTTGAATCTAAAGTCTGGCGGTCTTCAGACTTTGATAGTAGAGTTTGAAAATCTTCAGACTAGACTTTACAATCTGAACAGATTTAGCTTTAAGATCTGGACGCAGTTTAAATAATAAAAGCTGAAGCATTGCCAAAATGTTGGAGCAGGTAATTCACTTCTACTTGATGAAGCATTGCCAAAATGTTCCCATGTCCATTCTCGCAAGTATTTTCCTCTGATGGTTTCCTCTCTAAGAGCACCAAATTGGGAAAGGCACCACTAAGTTTCGTTTATATTACTCTCTAGACCTCTTTTCCCAGAACTTTGCATAGCCAGTCCGCGTAGCTTTTTCTCCCGGTGGACTCGGCTTCTTGTAGACTCGACTTTCGACGAAGGCACATTACGAAAGTCGTTCTCAATGGAACTAAACTATTGAGGAAATTAGAGTATTAGTCCTTATTGTTTCCATGATTTAATTTTCGCTCCCCCTGGCTATGCATTATTTTTTGAGGGGCACAGACAAATTGACATTTCGACTTTATTTTATTTCCTTAAATCTAGGATTTTCAGATACTATTTTTATAATTCGGTGATATTTTTCAATTAGATTCATTACCTGAACAATATTTTTGCCCATTTTATTGTCTATTTTTTTTAATAGCGCTCACACCTTGACTTTCTTTAAACTTATATAATTGAAACCTTCACGTGAAAATGTCGACATGTACATTCACCTGCACACCTGTAGATTTTTCTTAGTTCTCTAAAATTTAAAGAATGTTACAAAGTTAGGTGGCAGAGCAAAAAAGTAGTTCTTTCTTTTCATGAGGCCAAACAAAGAGGCGTTGATTTAGGTTCTCTTTGAATTCGGATGTAAAAATTTAGAGTCTCTCTCCTTTTCTTTTGCGCTTCTGCAGCCAATGATCGGTTCAAACTAGATAGTTCTCATCTTGGGATTTGAAATCTCCCTAGTGAGGGCCAAAACTGAACTTGTTGACTTTGTTCAAGAAGGCTCCATGGTTGAATTGATTGAGTGTTTTTTATCACATTTTTAAACTTAGGTGAAGTTTTATATCTCTAATGCCCCGCCTTTTATTGAGCATTGCTAGTTTTGCAGCTACAGTTGAAACACCATAAAAAATTTCGCCATAGAAACACCTAGAAATTGAGTAACATTTGCAATTCCAGCACAGTTTAAGACTTTCGGTTTTCTGAAAAATGAGTACAAAAATTTGCAATAAAAGTGGAATATTGCTCCACGGAAAGAACCAAGAAATGCCCATTATCAACCTTGAAATGCGCAAAACAGAAATGTATCCACCAAGTTGCATACAAGATAGTCCATGTGTGAACAACAGAGGAAAGAGGGGCAAAAAAAAAAAAAAAAAAAAGAACCACGAAACGAATCAAGTGCTCCTAGAGAAATCACGAAAAGAAAAATCTCAGCCAGTTCAATGTGATTCTAATTTGGATCATCAATTCTCAAGTTGATTCATAGGTTTAGCACAATGAATCGAGAACCATACCGATTTATTGTCAGTTCTAAAAATTTGAATCAGAATTGATGCTTACCCCTGATTTTAACTGTATTTATTTGCTATTGGAGTAGGTAATTCGGTTTTTTTTTTTTTTTTTTTTAAACTTAAAAAAGGCATGACCGTTTTAGAGGGGGATATATACATATATAATTTTTTGTGGAAAGAGTGGACGTAGTTGGCCCGTCCAATAGGAATTCGGCTTAGCCCACCAATCTCTCTCTCTCTCTCTCTCTCTCTCTCTCTCTCTCTCTCTCTCTCTCTCTCTCTGACTTGAATGTTGGATTAACAAGACTTCCTTTTCCCCGTTGTTGCTTTTATATTAGCATTAAAAGTTTATATTTCTATTTTCAAGATATCTCAACACTTAAATTCATGGATACTTTCGCTTTTCAAAACAATCGCAATATTCTCCATTAAGGGAAAATTTTAGTTAAGCTCTTGTAGAAGAGCTTGATATCAAATCTAAGAGGCTGCATTAACTTTTTTTTATTAGCAAAAGCAAAATTTTGAAGTCAGCTTAACCAAACTATCTAAACCAATACAAACTGTGTATCTAAATGGTACGTTGATTTAATCTCTTGCACCTTCTTTTGTAATAAATTGTTATCAACTAGATAAAAAAGCTAAACAAAATTTATTTTTTTTTACAATAATTTTTTAACTTTCAGTATCATAATACACTTCTCAGGTCCGTTTGTTTTGAGAAATTTTTTTTTGTAAAAAAACACATCCATCATTTTTGGTGTTTGGATCTCTTAGAAAATGAGTCAATAAAACATATTATTACGGTTAATAGAAAACTTATATTATTGTTTTTTTTTTTTTGGGGTTAGTCATTGCAAAACTTATACTTACGTTCGATATAATGACCTTTTTCAAAAAATTAGAAATTTTTTTTTTTTGAAATATGACAAGACTCTAGCACTTAGAGTATCCTGATCATTCCTTTGAGAAACTTTAAATTGTAGGGTTAATACGCCGAAAAATCCCAAACCAGTACACCTGTGACAAATTTACCATAAACTATTTTTTTGACCATAAAAAATCCCAAACTAGTATATCTTTGACAAATTTACCTTATGTTAGTTTTCATTAAATTTTACTGTCAAATTATTAAGTTAAATAACACATGATAGTTGACTAGTATACCAATTTGGGATTCTACGTTTGTCGCAGTTTACAATTTTTGTGATTTTTTGTGATATTAATTTAATTTAGCGGAAGGTATATTTGTCACAAATTTATCAGTTTAGGGTTTTTTACGGTTGAATAAATTAGTTTGAGATAAATTTGTCATAAATATACTAGTTTAGGATTTTTTTATGGTCAATCGGGATAAATTTGTCAGAGGGGTACCAATTTGAAGTTTTTCATAATTAAAAAAATAATTTGAAGTAAATTTGTCATAAATGTACCGGTTTGAGATTTTTAGGGTATTAATCCCTAAATGTAATGTGAAAAGTGGATGTCAATTTTCGCTCCTCAACCGATGCTCGGTCTAAGTGGGTGGCTGAATAGAAATTCTCTTGTCAAGAGAGTGTAGGAATGACTTTGATTGACCTCCAAGCAAAATGCTGACAATATGGCGAGCCATTTGTGGCGAGCCATTTGTGGGCACCTATATTTTTCCAAAGCGTCACTAGCATTAAAAACATTTACCATAAAAGATAGTGATAAAAAAATAAAGAAAATTAATTAATTAAAAAATTAAAGAAAAGGGAATTAGCAGACAAAAACAGCCTGGCATGCAGCCATGGACGCATCCAAACACGACTACGGAGAAGAAAAAGTGGGCACGCGTTTAAAAAAAAAAAAAACCAGCAAAAGCAGCGGAAATGGCAGAACTCTCGGTCAGAGCGTGTCATGTCTGACTGAGCGTGTCCTAATCTTGGTACTTGGTTTTCTAGTGATTGCATTTTTTTTTTTTTTTTTATTTCTCAAATCTAATGTCTGCATAAAAATTCTTCATAGGGATTGCATGATATGCAAATTTGCACGATTAGGCATTAGTAATAGAATATTGCATGATTATAATTTCCATGGTCATAAGAAATAGAATTCTCCTTGAACAAAGGTAGATGCATATGTAGTACTTTAAGATCCTTTTTTTTTTTTTTTTTTTTTTTTTTTTGTAATTTTAGGGCTTGTTTGTTTGTACTTCTTTTTTTTTTTTGTTTATAAACACAATTCCTTTTTTTGTTTCAAGGAATAAAAAAGAACAAAAACGCTTTTGTTTGCGTTTTTGTTCCAATTTTTTTTTGTTCACATGAACACATGTGGAACAGAAACAAGAAACAAGAAAAACATATTTCTTATTTCTGGAACAATTTTTAAGAACAAATTTTCTCTCTCCTCTCTTTTTCTTCTCTTTTTTTTCTTCTTCTTTTCTTTTTCTTTTTTCTTTGGGATAAGTACACTAATGGTGCCAAAAGTTGTGTACGGCGCTATCTTTGGTGTCAAAAGTTTCCGTCGGATCACTAAAGTGCCAAATCGGAGAAAAAATGCTCACTTTGGTGCCACTGGTGAGAATTTCCGGCCAAAATAATTACGTAGCTTTTTTTTTTTTTTTTTTTAAATTCGATGGGGCCTCACGAGCGACGTCGTTTTCGGTCCTCCTTAAGAAAACGACGTCGTTTTGCCGTCCTACGTGGATGCCTTCAAAGAAACGACGCCGTTTAGCTCAATGGGGGTTGAAATTAGGGTTTCCGCCGTTCATCCGCCATTGTTTGTCCGCCGTTGCTCGGCCATCGTCGCTCGGCCACCGTCCTCGGCCACTGTCGCTCGGCCACCGTCGCTCGGCCACCATTGTAATTGCTTGACCAGGTAAGCGAAGAGAAACTGAAATTGTTGCTCGAGCAAGAAGTTGCAGGAAAAATCGAAGGCGAGGGCGGAGGAGGAGGAAGAAGAAGATGGGTCGAAAGTACTGTTGGTGTGTTACTGCTGCTGGTGCGTTGTTGGTGTCGCTGCTGATGTGCTATCGGTGCTGCTGCTACTGCCGCCGTGTTGCTGCCATTGCTGGTATGGGTGTTCAAGGAAGAAGAAGACGAAGACGGCGTCGTTTTCTCTCAATTTGGGGATTAGGGTTTCGAAGTTGGGGGAAAACGGCGACATTTTGGTGTTTGGATGCCGACTCAACATTCCGACGAGCCATGTCGGCTTAAAAAATTAATAAAAAAAGGCCACGTCGGATTTCCGGCCAAGTTCATCGGCGTTGGCAATTAAATGATCGTTTTTCAAAATTTTTGGCACTTAAGTGATCCGGCAGAAACTTTTGGCACCAAAGTGAACGCCGTACACAACTTTTGGCACCATTAGTGTACTTATCCCTTTTTTCTTTGGTCGGTCGCCAGCCACGGCTACGGCCGATCGTCCAAGGTTGGCGACGTAGTCACTAGCCCCCGGCGAGGCCGAGCGTCTCCGGCTCCTGGCGAGACTCGGCCTCACCTTAACTGGGCAAGCTTGGGCTTGCCCAAATCCGGTGAGGCCGGGCTTGCGTAGCCAAGGCGAGGCCAACCTCGCGCCAGCCGACGATGCTTGGCCTCGCCTTGGCTAAGCAAGCTCAAGCTTGCCCGGATCTGGCGAGGCCAAGCTCGCCCAGCCACCGACGAGGCTCGACATCGCCGGGTGACGCCAACTTTGGCGATGGCCCGGCGAGGTCGAGCCTCACCGTGGCTTGGCGAGGCTCGGCCTCGCCGGGGGCCCTCATCGTGGTTCGGCGAGGCCGCCAACCCTCGTCGACCGGTCAACGGCCATGGTCGAGGCCGGTGACCGGCCAAAAGAAGAATAAAGAAAAAAAGAAAAAAAGGAAAAAAATAGGAAAATAGGAAAAATAAAAAAGAAAATAGGAAAAAATAAGAAAGAATATAGGAAAAATAAAATAAAAATATTAAAAAATTAAAAGAAGTAAAAAATTATACAAGTTTACCAAACGTGTTTTTTTTTTTTTTTTTTTTAATTTCCGGAATAAATTTACCAAACGTGTTTGTTCTTTTTGGCAATGCTCATGATTTACTAACCGAGCTTATGCAAACGGGTTTAAGGTGTTGTATCTTGGGAGGTACGGTTTGTGAATCTGCGAGCACCATTGGTAAGAACTAATCACATTAAGGAGATTCAGATATCCGTACCTCACCTCCATTATATTGATATTCTGATTACAACAAACAGTTTGTTTTCTTTGGATTAATTTCCAACATTCTTTTTGTTAAAGTTTCCAAGACTACCAACTACCTAAAATAATTATTTTAGTACTAACCTCAATACAAAAAGAAGAGTAAAAAATGATGTCAAATATCGCTGAGAATTAAAATTTGATATATCCAAACGGTAACCTAACAAATCTCACACTAGAAACACACATTCTCTGATCCTTGCAATTCAGATTTACCTTCTCTTGCTAAATATCATCCGAGTCCATTTCGAATGCCATGTTAAAAGCCAACTTTTAAATTTCGTGTCCACCCTTTACGTGGCCGAAATAGCCCTATTCCCAATAAACTATATCCCATGATTTGCCCTTTCAGTGAGTTCTCATGCAAATTAAGAGAGAGTATGGGCCGTGGGGTAAAAATGTCAATTTATTTGTCTACGCCCTCCATTAAATCACCTCCAATATTCGGCGTCACTTTATCACCATGCTCCACACCCCAAGGCATCTGGACTGAAAAAAAAAAAAAAAAAAAAAAAAAGCTACAGAAACCATAGAAATTAGGTGAAAAGCATAACTTCATTTTACTCTAACCAGCATTTTTATTTTCCTTGTGGTTGGTAAAGAGTATTTTTTTTTTTCAAAGTATATAACTTTCCCATTTCCGGAGCTTTGGGCATCAAAAGCCCCTTGGGCCAAAAAAAAAATGATGCTTGGGAACTAGCTTTTGAAGTCTCTTAGGCTGAAAGCAAATATTCGCAAGGCTGAAAACCCAAGGCGGCCTTGGGCTTCTCAGCATTCTCGACATGCTGGGGGCTCATTAATGAAAAATGCTATTTTGCCTTTGTTGCCCTCATAAATTTATTAAATTCCAAGTTTGACCCTTTTGAAAACCCTAAAATTTTGTTGTCGCTTACCTCTCCGTCTTTTCTCTCTGATGTTGCGCCTCGTTTGCTCCTCTTCGAACCTCCTCTTTTCTCCGTTCGCCTCTCCGTCTTTCTCTCTAACGTTGTGCCTCTGAAGATTTGCTCCTCTTCGAACCTCCTCTTTTCTCTGCTCGCCTCTCCGTCTCTCTAACGTTGCACCTCTGAAGATTTGCTGCTCTTCGAACCTCCTCTTTCTCTCACTTCTCGGGGACTGGACGGAACAGAGAGAGGTTCAAGTGAGAGAGAGAGCGTGGCGGAGAGATTGAGACTCGAGAGCGAGAAGTTCTCTAGTGGATTGGCCTCGCCCGAACCCTCTCCGACAACCTTTGGCCGACGCCCTTGAGCACACGATCTTTCGCTCCCCAAATTTCCGCATTGCCAATGAGTTTCTTTACTTGGTTCAAACCTCCCTTGCCCAAGGATCCCGGCTCAAAGACACCAAGGCAGCAGACCATAGCCCAATTTGTCACGAGCTGGCCCGCTTACTGCTATCTCCGAGTCGGGTAGGGTACTTCGCCATTAGACAGTTATTTTAAAGAACGAACAAGTTATTCATTGGTTGTCCCTTCACAAAAATATATTCACTGTCCCTAAAAGTCAAGGAAGGGCAAATAGAAGAGATGGAGTTTCACAAACCCACTTGCGGATGACTTTTGACTTCATCATTAGTAAGGCCATCGACCTGCATCATTTCTCTAATCTGCTTTGGAGTTGCAACTGCAAAAGCTAAGTGTAAATTATTAGCTGCTTACGAAGGAAGTGATCAAAGAGTTGAGCACCTTCTTGTAGTTATGTCACAACATTTGAGTTTCAAGGAAATGAACTGATTGAGTTGAACTTCTATAGCTTAAAGTGTTGGCCTGAATTTGGGCCGTGTTTTATTGCGCCAAAAACCAGGAATTGTTTTTTCAACAATTTATTCGTGCACAATGTAAACAAAATGAATATATGAATTAAACTTTCTACACAGAATGTCATGTAGGGAAGGTTTGAGATTCTCTCTCTTTCGGGTTCCTTCCTGCTATCAGAGAGTAATGGTCACCGTAGCAGAACTGGGGGCTTGAGTGTGGCTTTGGTTGGTTAGATGGCCGTGTTTTAGGCGGTAACGTGGCAGGGATGCTAATTGCAGCAAAGGCAGTTCAGGTCTCTCTCCTTTGTGGATTATTTTCTTATGCTGATGATTGAAACTGCTTCCTATGATTATATACCATTTTCATGTCCTGCTTGCTGAATGAAAATTGTGTCATTTGCCTTTCTAATTGATTCTCTTTCTATAATTGAATAGTATCTTTGGAACAGGGATGCATCCGTTAACTAGTTATAGAAGCATCTTACTGCAGACTGAGATTAGAACTGTTTTTTCTTTGGCTGCAATTGATAAGTAGTTTAGACAGGTCACTTCAAGCATTATACTTTTGTGGTTGATCTTTCTCATCTCCCGATTCCATGAAAGAATATCACTACAATCCCTGAAAACCTATACAGAACAGCATTGTTGGAACCCCTTCTCAAGCGAATACCTTTTTTATCAGCAAGTCCCTCTACTTCAGTTCTTTCAACATGTTTCTTCAAAAGTTCTTTGATTTTTCACATGTAAGGAATGCAAGGTTAATTGATCACGGAGAGTACTTGCATTCTGCACTTATCATTCATAGAAATTGACAGCACATTTATTGAGTCCTATGTATAAAGTCTTGCCTGTTTGCTGCTAGCCACAGGCAATAAAGCTATTGTTCAGAACACATACACAGTTACATCATGATGCTTTCCCTTGATATTCTCCGTTCATTCAGACTGTTAGTTTAATATTGATGTTGAATTACAAATCAGTAAACTGCTGAAAAAGTAGCAGAAGTATATTTGACAAGGCCATACAAAGGTTATAAATGGAGGGTTTTGCTTAGCCGAAGGTGTTTTGTGTGACAGAGATGAACTGTGTTCTATTGTCTTCCTAGCCTGCTACTCTTCTTTTCTTAGTCCTTGAAAAGCTTATCTAAAATAGCTTGTGGAAAGTTTTGATGGTATAAAAGGGTAGTTTTCTCAGTCCACTTCTTTTTTGGCCTCTTCTTTCCAGCTCTCATAAATTTTTTGTAGTTTTCTTTCCTTTTTCCATTTCCCATTATTATTTATTTTTAATATTCTACTGAACATACATGATTTCAACATTCAAATGCAAATTTCGCTAGTCCAATACGCCATGTGAACCCTTCAACCCGAAGTATATATAATCCAAACCAAACAGTTAGTTCTCTTGCACATGAAAATAATAAACATATACAGATGAAGCAAAAGCATGGCACCATCGAGTAGGTCGCAGACCTTGCAGCAATACCATGAAGATAGTTACCACGGATGTCATGAGCATCTTTCTCTTATTTTGGCTAGCGTACCAGTAAATCCAAGCATGCCATGTTCTATTCTATATAGTGTTTGCGGCTACCCTAAATGTTTTTGCTGGCCCTTTTCTTGTATTAGTCTATACCAGTTTGTCTATTGAGTTCCTTAAAATGCCATTGTTGAATAAATAGTATTTTGTAATTTACTGTATTTAAGTGCCCTACTTCTACATAAAATTCGGGTGGTTCCCATTCTCACATTACTGAATTTTCCACTTGTTTCGGTGTTTATTATTCTAAATGAAATCATTTTGCAGCTCAAAATTCAGGTGCTCAACTCTCTTTTTGCTCATAACCGAAGTGCTCGCCTCTCTCTTCGCTCAAAATGTGTCATTTGTCCCATTTCGAACCCAGTTCTTTCACTTTTATTTCTTATGTTTCTGTTCTTTTTTTCCCACTTACGTATCCAACTTGGTGTGCTCTTTCATGGGTTCATATGAATTGCACTTTACTTTATTGGTAGTGTCCCTTGCTTTGTGTTCATAGTTAACATCATCTCTTTTCATTTTTTAAATATGTTTGTATTCATTTTATTGAAAGATGGCAAGTTCATCAAAGGAAAAAGCATATTGGAGCCCTGAAGATATAGAAACTTTTTGTCGATTATGCATTGAACAAATTAAAAAAGGCAATCGTCCTGCAAGCAACAAAAGTGATGGATGGACAGATATAATTGAGAAGTTTGAGGAGCTGGGGGGAAATAGTATGATAAAAATAAAATGAAGAGTAAGTGGGATAATTTAAAGGAGGAATGGAAAAAATGGAAGCAATTGGTTCAAAAGGAAATAGGACTAGGATGAGATCCAAGGAAGAAAACCATTGATGCGAGTGACGAATGGTGGGAGAAAAAAATTCAAGTGTTTATCTAATCTTTTGTTACTTTTTGTTTTGTAAGTTCATCTTTTATAATATAACTCCTAAAAATAATTTGTTATAACAGGCCAATCCTAAGCTTAGAGTCTTTCGAACGAAAGGTATATATTCAGATGTTGAAGCTTTGTTGGATCAAATGTTCCAGGGTACAGTTGCCACTGAAAGTGTTACTTGGAATCCTGCATAAGGTTTATGCAATAATGAGAATGTTGAGATCATACAAGCTGATATTGGTGATTGTGCAGGATCTACTGATGATACTTGAGAGGGTAATGTAGGTGAAGCAAATGTCCAACCAAGTCAAAGTAAGAGCTATAAAAGAACGGTAGAAAGTTCAAGGAAGCAAGCTCGAGGAAAGAGAGGAAAAAAAATTGACTGGACCTGATAAGTTAGCATCACAAATCGACAGGCTTTGTTCAGCTGTTGAAAGTAAGAGCAATGCAACATCGGTTGCAAGGGAGTTTGATCCTTACAAAGAAATTGTGCAAATATTGAAAGCCATACCTGAGATTAAGCAAGATAGAAAGTTGTTCTTTTTTGCACTCTCTCATTTTGCTGAAAAGAAAGACAATAGACAGATTTTTATGAACTTAGATGAAGATGAAGAAAAAGTTGAGTGGCTGAAGTATAAGTTGGAAGAGCATAATAGTCGCCACTAGGATGCTACTTACTTCTTTGAGCTCCTTTATATTAATCTATATTGTAATGTGATTTATTTTCGGTTGCTAATTTGCACTACTTGTGAACTCTTCTTCTGATTATGTTCTAATGTGACACATTTGTTTTCAATTTATATTATTTCGATTTGATGGAATTTGCATATATATTATGGAAAATAATTGTTCCATTTATGGATGATTATCCATCACTTTTCTTATTGTTTTGTTACTTTAAACAAATATGGACGATTCTCTTGAAAGAGAAATCCATGAAAACAAGGATGAGGAATTCAATTAACTTGTGGAAATTACTCAAGCCATAATCGCTTATCAAGCATTATACAGTTATAAAAAACCTTGTAGGACATCATCATATACAGGATGTGCATGGTAAGAAGAGTTGATGGGCGAAGATACTAATCCAATAAGGTGTTATCAAATGTTTAGAATGGATAAGATTGTATTTAATAATTTAATGTATGATTTAGTAACACGCTATGGTCTTAAAGGAACTAGGAATATTGATGTTAGAGAAATGCTTGGATTATTTCTTCATATTTTAGGACATGGTATAGGTAGCAGATTAACATAAGAGCGTTTTCAATGCTCTGGGGAAGCTATAAGCAAGTACTTTAGCTTAGTATTAGAAAGTATGTGAAATGGAAAAAGATTTGATCCAACCAGCTGATTGGCAATTTAAGAATGCTTCGGAGAAGATAAAAAATAATTGAATGTTTTATCCATATTTTAAGGTATGTTTTGATTATTCAATAGAAAGAAAGAACTAAATGAAAATTTTGATTTTATAATAATATTTGTATTTTTGTTTTAAGATTGTATTGGAGCTATTGATGACACTCATATCCCAGCAATGATACATGTAAAAGATCAGATTCGTTTTTTTGGTCGAAAAGGTACAACGACTCAAAATGTCTTACCGCTGTATAATTTTAATATGGAATTCACTTATGTTTGGGCTGGTTGGGAGGGCCAAGCCCATGATACTCGTATTTTCTATGAAGCTTTAGGGAGACGTGATATGCAATTTCCTCATTTTCTTCTAGGTTTGTTAATTAATGGTTTTTGTACATTAATATATATAAATATGGTATAAGTTGATCAAATTTATATTATATTTGTGCAAGTAAATATTATTTAGTAGATGCTGGATATCCAAATACAACGGGTTATTTGGGACCATACAAAGAAGTTAGATATCATTTGCCAGAATTTCAACAAGGTCCCATCCCTACAGGCTATCGAGAGGTATTCAATCGTGCTCATTATTCGCTACGATCGGAAATTGAGCGAGCTTTTGGTGTACTGAAGAAGAAGTGAAAGATCCTAAAGGATATGCCAAGTTTCCCCTTTGAAAAGCAAGTAAAAATTGTGAGTAAAGAACAGCGCAAGTGCCATAACTTGGCACAGGGGGACACTTAAGTGCCATAACTTTTTTTCGGTACACTTAAGTGCCACTTTTTTTTTAAAATGGGACACTTAAGTGCCACCTCCGGCGACCCTTGCCGGAAATCCGACGTGGCACGTTTTTAATATTTTTTAATGCTTGCGTGGCTCGCCGGAGAGCTGAGTTGGCGCTAACTCAGCAGAAACGACGTCGTCTGCATAAGTGTACCCCCATATCTTCCAAAAACGACGGCATCTCCGAAATGCCCCAAATTTAGAACCCTAAATCGGCCAAAATCGAAGTCTCGAACCCTAATTTTCATTTGCCCAAAATTCCTTCGTCGAATCTTGGAAATGGAGAGCAGGACTCGCAGCAGCGCCTCAATCCCCTCTCACCGAAGCAAAGCGGCGGCGCCTCAATCCCCTCTCACCGAAGCGAAGGAGAAGGTCAGCATTTCTGTTTTTGTGGGTTACCGAGTCCAAGAAGAACATCATGGACTCGAATCAATCCTGGGAGAAGATTTTATGGATGCACCCGATATAAAGAAGCGTCGAAGTGCAAATACTTCAGATGGGTTGATGCGAAGTTCTCTGATCGAGCCACAGAGGTGATATTGGATCTACTTCATAAAAGACAGCAGCCATCTGTGTTCGTGGACGAGTTGGACGAGGTTGACTCAATGCAAGCTCAAGCGTCTTCAGTTAAACTTGTCAAGAATGAAGTCTCAATGCACGCTCAAGCATCTTCAACTAAACCTTTCAAGAATGAAGTCTCAATGATGAAAATTGAACGAAAGTGTTACCAAGCGTTTATTATGGTGTTGTTTTGTTGTTTATTGTACTTTATGATGAAATGTAAAGCACTTGAAAATGAGAAAAATTTCTTCGATTGCCATAGTTAAAAATGGTGTTGTTCGAATTAAACGTAGGCGTTTTTATGGTGTTGAAAGATTTGAAGAAGTTTGTGCTGTTCCACAAGATCATTGTGGCTTTGTTGTTGTCTGTGCTGTCATATGGAGTTGCCAAAACCATCATCTTCTCTGTTTTGATGCGGACTAACGAACATATATACAAGACAAACTTGAGTGATTATCCGAGTGCCATAAGTTGTATTTAGCAATCGGTTAAGTGCTAGTCGCGATGAAAAAGGATCGTTAAGTGTCAAGTTATTATTAAAGTGATCAGTTAAGTGTCAGTTATAATTAAAATGGAACAGTTAAGTGCCAAGTTTTTTAGAAAATGACCAGTTAAGTGCCAAATTTTTTTTGCGAGTTTTCTCCCAAAATTGCGGCAGCCACCACCACCGGCTATGCCACCAACCACCACCACTAGCCACACTACACATTAGGCGCTCCGGCCACCACCATGCTGGTGGTGTTGCTGCACAAGGTACTACTGCACTAGCTTGCACCAGTACACATGGTGTAAGATGTGCAAACTGCACACTTGCACCAAGTGTAGGTGCAGCATTTCCCATCACAAACCCAAACCATGCCTGTGAAGGGCACCAGCCACACCAGCACCCAGCCACCACATTAGCACCCCAACAACAAACTCACTAACACAAAACATCACCATCCACCCCCACAGCCACACCAGCACTCCAACTACCACCAGAACACCAACGGCAAGAACAAAAAGCAAAGTAAAAGCAGATGAATCCATGACAAACAGCAAAAATTGACAAGCAACGCAAGATCCATTTCATTGATATTGAAATTAAGTGTCACAACGTCAATGACAAACTAAAGAAAAAAAGAAAAGAAAAGATGCCATCCATAGCAAGTTCCACCATCTCATCAAGACTCCTAAGTTCTTTACATAACAAGACTCCTAAGTTCCTCCACCATCTCATCTCATCAATCGATATGCACGACACCCCCGTTCGTGCTCCTTTGGATGGGCTTTGCACTCGATTCATAATTCTTGCACTCTTTCTAATTGGACGTGCAACTTCTTCTTCAACCTTGTCGGTATCCACCGACTCGGATGGAGGAGGAGCTGAATCGGGTTCTTTCTCTTCTTTCTTTTCGGCGCAGTTGATGTTTTCTTTCTTGTTGTTGCAGCCGTTGATTCTTGAGTTGGGCCTGAGATAAGAACCTCTGAACTTCTCCCCGGCTACAAAAAAAAACAATAAATTATCAGCAAAAGTCTACAGCATAAATTTAATTAAATGCAACCAATAAATAATAAAACTTACATTCAGAATAACTGTTCCAGTACGCTCATCTGTGTAAAGGCCATAGCCATATTGTCTGAACCTCTTCCCAAGTGCTCCTCTTGTTTTAATAGGGGCGTCACTTTCAGGAACTTGTTCCTTGTTGGCTCTTTTTCTTGCTTTCTTCGGCCCTTCAGTTACAGCCGGGGCTTCTACGACCAATTCTTCAGCTGGGCGTCTTCTAGATGGCCCTTGTGTAGCTGCCCCTTTACCTGGCCTTCTTCTAGTTCTCCTTCTGTGTAGCCCTTCAACATCAACATCAGGGACACCTCCTTCGTTGGGCCTTCGGTGGTATTGGTGGTGGTACTTGTGGTGCCCGTTGTAGTGATTGTGATTCTTCTGGTGGCCCCTGTGGTAACCCTTGAGGTGGCTCTTGGCCATCGGTTGGCAGTTGAGTTCGAACTTGCTTCCTTCGAACCTGAGAAAGAGGCAAAAGACACCATAAATATAATAATGTAAAGAAAATGGAAAAACTGAATACAAATGGTTGAATTGACCACTGGGTATTTCTTTTGCTGTTGAAGAACAGTCGACTGAACTGGCCGTGATGCCGCTTGGGGCAATCCTTCAGCTGGCCTGTGATGCTGATTGGGCCAATCCTTGGCTGGCCGTGATGTTGCTTGGGCCAATCCTTCGCCTGGCCGTCTTCTAGCTTGCGTTCTTCGAACAGCTGTTCAATTTCATGACTTCCTAGGGTTCTTGTGACCTAATAAACACATTATATACAAGGCATTATGATAAACAATAAAGCAACGTAAACATAAAATAAAATTTCATGACTTACCGGGGTTCTAGTTGTCGGCTGAAGAACAGTGGACTCACTTGGCCCTGTTGTTTGCATCTCTCGAACTGTCTCTTCACTAGGCCCTTCACCTTGTCTCAACGGTTGTTGTTGCTTCCTCGATTGACAACCCTTAATATTGTGGCTGCTACGTGACAATAAGAGCACGTTATCTCGTGCACCCCGCCTGCTCATTCTGTGCTGACTTGGGACCTCTCCCTCCGCCATTCTTCGTCTTCGTTTTGCCCTTCCAATTTTCTTCTTCAGTGGCAGAGGTTGAGGTGCTTCATGATCCGTGGGCTCCCAAAACTTGCTGCTTCTTATTGGCTGCATCATGAACGATAGGAAGCAAGGTATTTTGATTTATCGTATCAAACATCAATGTAATCATCTGTATTGTCGCCCTTCAACTGGATGGCACATATGGCATGTGCACATGGAATTCCACTTACTTGCCATGCTCGACAAGAACACTTCCTGCTTCCTAGATTGACAACATACTTATCAGCACCCTTCATAATCTCATACCCGTCATCTCCATTCCAAATGGGATGACAATTCCTGCTTGCAGCCAAATTATCATCCAGTTTCTTGGCAATCCTAGGACCGCATTGTCTTGTCCACTTTGCAGCCTCATCTCTTTGTTTCGCAGCCGAGTCATAACCGCAACTCGTATATCTTCAAGCATTGAGATGACTGGTTTGCATCTCGGCATCTATTATCGTCGAATTAAATACTTCACAAATGTTGTTGTCGACGCTATCACACTTGAACTCCTCACCGAAGAATGCCCCGCACCA
Organism: Eucalyptus erythrocorys; assembly: GCA_014182555.1. Taxonomy (NCBI): domain Eukaryota; kingdom Viridiplantae; phylum Streptophyta; class Magnoliopsida; order Myrtales; family Myrtaceae; genus Eucalyptus; species Eucalyptus erythrocorys. The sequence continues at coordinate 30,837,116 of CM024601.1, read as the reverse complement.
ATGCTTCGGTTCTACTTGAAATAGGCTAGCACAACCTTCCTTTGTCAAGCGAAACGAGTCCTTCTTTGGCTATCCTAAAGTCAGCCATGTTTGCACTCTTTGCTAATTGCCAAAATTGCAATTGCAGCTTATCCCCTTTGTAGGTCTTTGCCCAATTTCCGTATATGTGCCGCGCGCACATTCGATGTTCGGCATGGGGCAGCAACTCTGCTCTTTGCCGGAACCAATCCCCGCAATAATTAAAAGTAAGAAAGAGTATAGCAAATTACATGTTCATATTACAAAGCAAACTACTAAATTTTTCAAAAAGCAAACATTACCTTTTGTTGGTCGCTCATGACTGCCCACCCTTCTCCGTTTGTTATCTCCAAGTCAGCCATCAGATTTTTCAAGAACCAGGACCAATTGTCCTTGTTCTCAATCTTTACAATAGCCCAAGCTAGTGGGAACATCTCGGTTATTCGCATCTCTTCCAATCGCCGCCAACAATTCTCCCTTGCACAAGCCCTTCAAGAAACAGCCGTCCAATCCTATAATCCGTCTACAACCAGCTAAAAATCCCCGTTTGCATGCATCAAAGCACACATAGAACTTATCGAACTTGGTCCCATGATCAGGAAGCGGTCTCTCAACCACCTCTACAAACACTCTACTTGTAGGGTTTTGCAGCCTACACTCCCAAGCATACTCCCACACCTGTCCATATTCCTTAGCATCCGACCAATAAGTATCTTTATCACCTTTTGTTTTGCTCTTTTGCACTGAGTCCTAGATACATTGATGCCTACACGCTCCTTCACCAGCATCTTAAAGTTAGAAATTTTCATCTCAGGCATCACCTTGATCATGTCGAAGAAGTGCTTGGACAACCATGCACTTGTTACCCTTTTGTTTTGAAAATTAATGGAACAAGTGTGTTCCTCTTGGTGGGCTCTAATCTAGAAAGACCCACTCTTCTTAACAAACGCGCCGTAAATCTTCCATGGACAATTTCGCTGCGAACACCTAGCCCTTACAAATTTCGAGTGTTTCTAGTGAATACAATATTTCTTTGTGCAGCAATGGAAGAACTCACTATAGCTTCCCTAAATTGTATCGCATCATGAAATTTCATACCTACTGACAAAGTAGGAGAGGCATCCGTTGGATCATAGGAAGGAAACTTACTTTTCCTTCTACGCACAGCTCTTTCATCTTCAAGTTCGTCGGGAAGTAGCGGTGTCGATGCTTTCTTCATAATCTATCTCCGGCCAGCAACACCAACATCTGCAGGGCCTTCGTTTCTGTTTGGAACTTCATCAGCTACTCGCAAAGTTGCAAATCTATCTGACAAAAAGTCCCTTTGTCTATTCCTTAACTGTGTAAGCTCCTCATCGTCGTCGTCACTTAAGATTAATAAAGTTTCAACAGCCAACCCTTCATCGTCATCATCACCATCACTTTGGATTCAGCTACGTCCCAATCTAATTCGGTGATGGTGACATCACCTATGTCACCATCACCATCGCTCCGGTGAACAGCATCTCGCACTCCTCTCCTCCCCGTCCCGTCGATCATCCCCGCTTCATCCCTAACCTCGGTACTAGCTTGAATACCATCTCCTCCTTCTCCTACTCGGATGCTATCTCTGTCATCATCTTCGTCCTCACCATCACTATTGTTTTCAACAAATACTTTCGCCTCTTCGCCATGAAGATAATGATATAGGACATCCCTAAAACCATTATCATCTTCAAAAACTCTCAAACCATCTCTCAATCCTTTCCCAGGAACACAGTATAGCAACTTCTGTACTCTACAAGGCAAATATGTCACTATGTCCCTAACAAATCCAATATAAGATGCCTTTTTTATATCTACAAATATAGTACTCTCATTTCCCCCCTCATACTCCCACTCATCCTCCCCAATCACAAAATCCCCACCGTAGTGAACGATGACAAAGCTACTACATAGTCCTTATCATGAGCCATTTCGCAACAAAAGAGGAAAAACAATTAACTTTTGGGACCACATTCACAAAAGACAACAAACAATTGCAAGTGGAGGTCCCCACACTCTTTATTAAAGAAAAGAAGAAAGAGGGAACATGCATAGGTGGTCGGCTGCAGCTTGAAAGGAGGCCTCGGGACAAACAAATAGACGTCCCACCCGACAACTACTTTGATTATGTCGTCGCATTCCTTTAAAATATGGAGAGCGAGATAAGCATGGGTCCTCATGACACCAATTTCAACAATGCAATTTATTAAAAAAATACCCGAAGTCCCCATCCCCACGACAACAACAGATTCGATTCTCGTCCAAGGTTACTCTCCAATACTCCGAACCCGAACCCTAACAATCACCAATCACCAATCACCATCGCACATTTCACATCCGACCAATACAAATTACTTTCACACATCACAATTCAACATCAAAGCCCTAAATCACACATCACATTGGATGGGGCGACGTCGAGCCCTAATTTTCCCCCTGCCGAGCCCTACAATTCTCGAACCCCCCAATAGGATTCTAGCACCACATCTGAAGCATAAATCTCACATCAATACCATCCAACCCTAAGCTAGGAAAGCCGACCCCCAAATTTCAAGTCCGAGCCCTAATAAACGAGTCGGAGCCCTAATTTCACCACGGGGGAGAGGAAGAAGAGAAAAACCTGAGCAAATCGACGACGGTGAGTGACGACGGCGAGCGACGACGGCGGCGAGCGACGACGGCGGCGGCGACGGCGGCGAGCGATGACTGCGAACGGCGACCTGCGAACGGCGAGCTATGAACGGCGATGAAGAGGACGTCGGTTACGGTGTAAACCGATGGAGAGAACGGTTAAAATCCAAAATGACGAAAACGACGTCGTTTTGTTTGGCCAAAGGCACAATGGATGGAGCGACGTCGTTTCCTCATCCACGTGTGCTTTTTTTTTTTTTTTACTAAATTGCCACGTCGGTTAAGCATCTCGCCGGAAAATGCCAGGTCAGCCGTTTGGCCGGTTTTTGGCCGGATTGGCACTTAAGTGTCCCATTTTACTCCGATATTGGCACTTAAGTGTACCGAAAAAAAGTTATGGCACTTAAGTGCCCCCCCGTGCCAAGTTATGGCACTCCAGGTGTCCCAAACTCAAAAATTGTTGTACAGCAATGACTTTGCATAATTATATATGATGAAACACCGCCGATGACATACATTTTGCAAGAGCAAATTTGGATTCCAATTATGGATATTCAGTTGACCTTCATAATACAAATAAGGGGGCTAGTACTTCAAATGACAATTTATTTCCTGACATGGCACGTTTACGTGATCAAATAGCAATGAGTTTAGTAAATACTTGAGGATGTTTGTAATTTTCAATGAAAACCTATTTCTTTCTTTGATGCATACGTAATTATGTTTATTATAATGAAATTACTATATCTTTTTGTTAATATATCTCTTATATATATATATATATATATATATATCTCAGTGCAAATATATATATATAAAAAGTCATTGAATTTGTTAATATATCTATTTTATATATACCTTTATGTGCAAAAATATATATAAAATCATTATTTTTGTTTTCAATTTAAAAAATAAAAATTAAAAACTTAAATTGGTTGCGCTAAAAGACTTCCCCAAATATATATTTAACAAACAACATTTCCCCAATGTTGCTTCTCAAGGCGCTTTTCAATTATAATTTACCAAACAGTTTTTGCATTTCAGCAAAGGTCTTTGCATTTTCCTAAAGGCTTTTCCCAAAAGCTTTTCCCAAACGCACCCATATGTTGGAAAATAATTCTACAGGGAGACATCGATTGTCCTTTTCTCAAGCACGTGCGTAATGTGTACTGTCTTTCCCGTTCAGTCCCGAGGTTACCTATGCAATTTTACAATATCCCCTTATTGAATAACTACCCACGTTTTTTTTTCAGACACGTCATTTTGTCTCACTTTTCACAAGTGTCGACATTTTCCTAGTGCTTCCTCTTCCCTTGTTATAATAACAACGTAGCTTAAGAATTAAATTGCACATTTTGCAATAATTTAGAGATTCGTGATAATTTTTTTCTTCATTTGATCAAATGAAATTACTGCATTATATATATAGGATTAATTACAGAATAAATTTGAATAAATTAAAACTTAAAAATGAAGTTGTATGTCGGGACAAAATAAGTAACCGTTCATTACAAATAACTTGATTATTTTTCAGGATAATTACACAAGTAGTTTTTAAACTTTGACCCGATATATAATATAGTCTCTGAATTTTTAATTTGTTTATTATGATTCTTAAACTTCTGATAAATGTTCAATTTACATTTTGGATTATTATATCTCTATTTGCTATGAAAGTGTTCGCTAACGAATATCTTTCACCAAAAAGACAATTCTTTAGCTTTTTGTTATGTATAGAAGGTTCTGCATCATTTTTGAAATGAAGCGACTAATTCTACTCCGCAAGCAATAAAATAAATGATAAATAGGAGATAAAATACGTGAGATAAAACGTAAATGTGTAATATAAAAAAAAATGCTTATTTTTGGCTATTTATGGATAATTTTATAAGTAATCGCATTTCAACAATTATTATCTTCAATTTCAAATCATTTCTAGAGACTTCAGTACTGCGTTACTAACTGCATCATATTATCCATAGTATCGTTAGCACCGAGCCTTTGAAACCATCTTCATCCTTATCTTTTTGCTTTCAAGTGGTTTTTGATTCCAACCTCTTGATATCTTTGATAATCGGTTACTTTCTTATGAATTGGGCCTGATTTGCTTTACTTTTGTTCTAGGCTCAATGAGCCAAGTTTGATGTTAACTCAATTTAGTCCTTAAATTATTTAGTTTAGTGATTAAATTAAGTATGTACTAAAAACTAATAAATCATATCAAATAAATTAAAAATTTAAAGAATTCATGGAGCACATTTGTACATTCGATGCCAATTTTCCATTTTCTCTCCTTGGGCTTCTCCTTCACGTGACTCGGTTCCGCTTGCCAAGGCAAAAAATGGGGCAAAAACACAAACAAGTTGTGAGTAGAGGTAAGCATGGTCCGGGTTGGGCTGGTCCACCCCCTAACCCTAGGACCAACCCTCACAGTGTCGGTCCTCAATTTTTGGGACTGAGAACCGAACCGACCCAATGGGTTCGGTCTAGTTCTAGGGTCAAACCGAGACCAACTGATAATTTTTTATTTCATTTTTTCTGCTCCTTAAAAAAGAGATTGAGGACCGGATTGACCCAATGGGTTCGGTCCTATTTCAATGTCAACCTAGGACTAATCAATAATTTTTTTTTTTTTCATTTTTTGTACTCCTTGAAAGGGCAATCAATAACCGTACCAACCAATGGGTTTGATGATAAGCAAGGTCAGCTAAGAAAGGCAAACGGTGAGGGTTAAGTGAGGTGAGCGTCAAACAGAATGAGCATCGAATGTCTAGTGAGGAGCAATAAGCCAAGCGAGCATTGAGCAGCAAGCGACATGAGTGATCCAAAGCAAGTAAGGCGAGTGTCAAGTGGTGAGCGAGAAAAGTTTTTTTTTTTTTTTTTTTTTTTTTTTTTTTTAATTTTAGCAAATTAAAGACTAAGAGGACAAATAAGACAGAAAAAAACGAATACTAAAGGAGGATGTCATAAGGTGCCTTTTTGGACGCCGTGAGGACTCCTCACAAAAATATTTTTCTCCTTCGTAAATTATAACTATTTATCTTTACCAAAAAAAAATTATAACTATTTATGCCGTAAAAGACATTAAAAACCTAAGTTATTAAATAATAATGTAAAATTACTTGAATTCCTCACTAAAAAACTGTTTAATGTAGTTAACACCGTTTATTTTAAGGTTTTCTCTATATAAATAATATTTTATATATAGTCAGGGTTGGTTCAGGTTGGACCGACCCGGAACTCTCAGGACCGAGAATCAACCCGCACAGTGCTAGTCCTGGAATTCTAGGACCAAGGACGACCTAGTCTCCCTGGGAATCGAATCAGGACCGGCAGGATTGGGCCGGTCCAAGGTCAGTACCCTAGACTGATGCTCACTCCTAATTGCGAGCACTCTTTCCCCGTCCGGTGGAACCGTGAATCTCGACCACGTCACGCTCGGTATCACTTTTCTTGAACGTCTCGCTTTCCCGCGATTCCATCGCTTTGTTCGCTGTTACCCCACCCCTCGTATAGAGCTCCCGCAACCGCCCTTCACTTCCTCCTTCGTTCTCCCCATAATTCATGAAAATGCTTCTCGCCTGAACCCAGGTTGTTTTCCGGCATCGAATGAGACGAATTCTTCTGGTTTCGATAAGGGAAATTCGGACGACGCGCGAGAGAAGATGGAGATGGGGCTTGCCGGGCTTCTGTGGGCGGCATGGGTTGCTGCGATCTTGCCTTTGCTGCTCGCCTCCTTGCCGTTGCCAGGGCTCGGTTGGCTTCACGAGGCCGTGATGGGGTTCGCCAGGAGGGGCAAGATCATGCAGTCCTCTTCGTGCGTGAGTAATATGGGAACGCTTCGTGCTGCTTCCTTCGCGTTTTCCTTCGTTTCCTTTTTGGGAAATGCATGTTTGGAATGCACGGTTTCGGGGGAGTTCAGTGAAAGTATTTGGTTTGAATTCTTGCCTTGCGTTGTGCTCGGGAGCTGTTTTTAGTCAAGAGTTGGATTCATTCATCCTAGACTTAGTGTCCCGAGATAATCATGTCGCTGTAATAAGCGAGAGAGGAGGAAGGGAGGCAGGGTAAAGAAAAAGCAGTCGGTATCAGTGGCTTCTGGTAAATGTCGCCTTGGTCTTTCCTTGAGTTTGGCCGAGTCGAGAAAATCATGTTTGCTGTAATAAGAGAGGGAGGGAGGGAGAGTAAAGAATATATAGTTAGTATCAGTGGCTTCTGGTATATGTGACCATTGGAGCTTCCATAAGTTTGCCCGAGTTTTCATCTTGTTGGTTGTTTGATGGGTTTAGAGGGAAATTATGACATCATTTTTTTCTTTTTCGAGATCAGGAAAAGACAGAATGTGGTTTAATAGGGCATCAAGAAATAAGATGATTAACTTGAGGAGCTAGAGGATTTATGAACAGCAAGTAAATGGGTTTCATCTCGAGGATTTATTTCCAGTTTTGACGAGATAAACATCGCAAACTGATATTTTTTTGTCCGACTTTATTAGATGCCACAGTGGAAAGACCTAAAAACTTGAGTAATTTTAAGGTTGGATGAAAATGTTCTATTAGTGGTTGCTTCTTCTCGTATTTTCCTTCTTCTCTGGCACCAATTCAAAACCTCCAGATTCATTTACTTGTATTGGTACTGTTTATGAAAGATGTCCTTTCACCAATGAGAGAACTTGGCTAACCTTCTGTTTCTTAGCTTTCGTGGGGCACTAGTACTATCTTGGGAAGATAGTGGTGAGAAGTGCATGGATCTCAATCAAACAGCTTAACTCTGAACTTTTTACAGCACACTGAAACAGAGATCAATGCAAATTCCCTTTTTTTTTTTTTTTTTTTTTTTTTTTTTTTTTTTTCCAGTTTTTATGACAAGATAATAGTGTCAACAAACTTTGATTTTAATTAAGCCTTTTTCTTTCTGGAATTCCATTACTATTTTTATTACATCACTAGCCCAAGATGCTTTGGTTTGGTTATTATTTTTATCTTAGAGCTAAGGTTCTTTGTTCATGATGAATTGACATGCTGTCCGGCTTTACTGCTGATATGAACATTGCATACATTAAACAATCATAATCTTTAGTGACTTAAGGGAGTTCTTGCCTTAAGTTGTGTTACCTTTATAATGTAAGTTCATAAGAAACAGACATCAGATCTCCTGTTCAATTTGCATGCTTTGTAGTCTGCAATTTTTCTTGTGGAACATGGAACTTTTCCCTATTGAGTGTTAAATTTTTGATTTTGTGTGTTAATTGCAGAAGTTTACTGTCCCTCAAAGGTTCTTCACTCATTTTTACGCACTAGCTGTCCTATGGACAGGGCTTCTGCTTGCTGCAACATGGCTATATGCATATGAAATGGCACCTATTACCACACAGCCCTTTCTTTATTCCTCTATTACCAGCCACTTGACAGGTGGCTCGCATCTTTTTACACTGCATAGATCTCGTTCAACTCCACTAAAGCATAGATACATGGTTTGGAAGTCTGTGTTTCTGCTTCTGTTAATGGAGATTCAAGTTTTGAGGCGCCTTTACGAGAATATATATGTCTTTAACTACAGCCCTTCAGCTCGGATGCACATATTTGCCTATCTAACTGGACTTTTGTAAGTTTTCTACTAACTGTTAAGCATGCCATCACCTTCCTTTTAATAGTGCATTTTGCTGGGCCAGAGAACATTCACACTTTAATTGCAATACTTATAGATGACTTTGTAAGCCTTTATGACAATATATATCGCTTCATTGTAATTTTTTGTTAAATATGATTTGCAGTATGGGAAGTCAGCATTGCCACTGAAGCTACAGTGGTATATTTGACCTGGTGGGCTTGTCTATGGTGTTTTGTTTTGCCCATTGCATGCGTTTTGTCAGTTAATGAGGTTCGTTCATCGTGATATGCTAATTAAAGCTAATGTTCCATCTGTTATGGATTGAAGGCACGGTAGTTCAGTGTCTTGTGGATGCCGTCATGTACACTGAAACATGTCATTTTTGGGCTGGGCTTGATGTCCTGGTGCTAGTTACGCGCTCTTTATCAGATCTTATGAGGTTTCTTGCTGATAATAAGCTGGTGATCTGCTAGTTGGCACCTTGTATTTTCAGGGGTAGTTACTTATATCTGAAGTTCCTTGGTATTATTGAATCACTAGCTTGCATAAGTACATGATTAACTAGATTGTTTTCTGGTATGCGATGAATGAGTTGTCTTCTTTGTGGGATTCACGGTCAGGCACTAGTGTTGATCACTGAGGTGAAGGTACTTTATCATTGCATTGCCTTGATGTGATTTATTTATCTGCAAAATATTTGGCTTTCAATTCTAATTTGTTACATGCTTCTATATCTTGTGACTGATAATTTCTTTTCTTTGCTATGGCAAGTTTCTATACTGCTGCGCCATTGTCACTTTGCAGCAATTTTGCTGTGGAAGTATATGAATTTTCAGCCAATCTAGTGTCCGAGTTCATTGTTAGAGGTAAAGATCAGATGGCCTCCAGCGAATTCGATTTGTGGGAGTTTGTCAATCCTCTTATGAAGCTTGGATGGCATCAATGGATTGGTGCTATTATCTTTTTCTGGGGTTGGATTCATCAGCATCGGTGTCATAGAATCCTTGTACGTGTAACTCTATCATTACTGGGATTAGTTTCTCTTTGAACAGCATGTATGTGCATTTGAAGAGCTTCTAGGATGTGCCAACCTGCATGATATCTTTTCTTTGTTGTTTAATTATGCAACATTCATCGTACTTAAGGTAGAAGGGAGAATAACGTCTTAAAGGATCTCTCTCTATGATTATCTCCTTTATTTTACTAGATGATGATTGTACTGACTGTACAAGAATCTATTAGACAGACGTTCTCATATTAATATGTTACTCTTTAACTGTCAATTTTTTCTGATATTGTTAGGGCTCACTACGTGAATGCAGAGAAGAAAGTCATGAATATGTAATCCCTTATGGCGATTGGTTTGAACGTGTCTCATGTCCCCACTATTTGGCCGAGATGGTATGCCTCTCTCTCTCTTTCTGTGTGCTGTTCCAGTCCCTGAATTTGACTGGGAGATAGAGAAGAAAAACTTAAAAAAATTATTGGTCAACTAGGTTTGCTTTTTCATGGTTCTTATATATATATAAAATCTTCCATCTGAGTAGAAGGGTCGGTTCATTGTAATGGCAGGTGGCGAATTTGGTCTTTGCGGCAGCAGAAACACATAGGTGGTATCATATTAAATTTGACAACTATCCACGAGACTGGTTTGCTATCATCCCATTAATTTACTAATTTCTGTGGCCTATATACAATGTACAGAATAGGCAGAAAATTGTTAATAGGTGAGTTAGGATTATGCTTTTTAATCCCAGCTGCTGTTTAATCTGGGTGTTTGCTGTATAGGAGATACTCCCATGCGGTTATACGAATGACAAGTTGATAAAAGATGGAAGACTGATCCTTTTTTCCCCCCACAATTTCTTTGCTAGCGAAAACGAGTGAAAAGCATGAGAAGCTCTTGCATCATCCTGACTAGTGCATACTTATTACTGCAAATTAACATTCTCACTGGATCAAAAATGTCGGAATGTAGGGATTTAAAGCTTGGCCATTTTTCAGCTTCTCGGGTACTGTTCATACAGATGCTCTCAGCTGGAATTCTCGAGTTCCTGCTCCTCAGCTCGCTTAGATGCAGATTCCCGATGCTGTAGGTGTCGGAATGGCCTGAAATTTGGAGGCATGGTTCCTCTATACCTCCTCTAAGTTTCCACCGAAGGAATTTGCGTTTTCTGGTCTGGTCTGAGAGATCTCCTCCGCCCTAGGTCTGCTGGGCGTGCACCAGTCCGGTTCCAATTTTCTTCTGGTTTTTCTTCGTTGAGGTGCTTCTGGTGATCGGTTTGCTACGAAATTTGGAGAGGATTCTCCCCTTCCCTTACTCGTACTAACCTCCAAAGCCTGAAGCTTGGGTCGAGCTGCATCTCGACTTTCCCCTATCCCCGTTTCTGCACAGCTCAGGCGGATTTCGGGCTCCTGGTGCTGCCATCTCTACTTCGAGCCCCTGAGTTCTCTCATTGGGCAGCTCTGAGTCGTTTGGTAGCTGTTGATTTCCCCTATTCTGAGGATCCTTTCTCCCTCCAGGTTTCCCCTGCTCCCTAGCTCGTTTTTCTGCTTTCTGGATTGCTGCGGGACTGCTCTTTGCCTGCTGTTGATCTGGTTTGGAGTTATGGGTTGGACGAGCAGTGTGGTTCTCCTCCTCCTGGTGTGCTGTGTTGATTTTGGTCTTTGATTCGGCCTCCCTGTTGGCTTTTTTCTCTGGCCAAAATTGTCGCTCGCCAGGTGTTTGTCTAAATTCCCCAGTGTTTCTTAACTGGTTTTCTGTGGTTTCTCCTGGTTCGAAATCTTTGGATTGTGTTGCTGGATGTTTGTGAATGCTGTGGTGGTTGTGTTGAGAGTGGACTGGTTCGGATTCCCCGGTTTAGGATCTGTTCCTGTTCTGTTTGTAACGCACACCAGGTGTTTGCTTCAAGTCCACAGTGTGCTTCCTCTGGTTTTGATCTGCTGTGAGGTGTTGGATCGAAGTATTGGAGTTCCTTAAGATCCTCCTCTGCCTGATCCTGGTTTCTCGAGCTTCTGGTTCTCTTTCCTGAGTGCAGTGATTTTCGGTGGGTGCTTCCAAGCTGATTTGTGCTGGACCGTGATTCTGTTTGTCTTTGGTTTTCTTCTTTGATTCGGTGTTCTTCGTCCGTTATTCTTGGACGGGCTGGTGGTGGTTTGTTTGTTTGCTGGAAAGTGGGGTTGTCTCGGCCTCCCTGTTGGCCTTTCTTCTCTGGTTTATTTCGCTCACCAGGTGTTTGATTAAAGTTCCCAGTGTTTCTCGACTGGTTTATGCTGATGAGGATGTGTTGAAAGTGGATTGGTTCGGACTCCCTGGCTTAGGCTCTGTTCCGTTCTGTTCTTATCGCACTCCAGTGTCTTCGGTGGGTGTTTTCAAGCTGAGTAGTTCTGTTCTGTGTTTCTGCTGTGCTGGTTTTCTTGCTATTCTGGTGTTCTGCTGTCCGATTTATATTGGACGGGCTGGTGGTGGTTAGCTTGATTGCTGGAAAGTGGTGGTGACTGTAGCTCGGCTTGCTTCCCCCGGGATGTCTAGTTTCCAGCTCTAAGTCGCTCTGCCCTCCAGGTGTTCGATTAAATGGCACACCCTGCTGCTGCCTCCAGATCAGCAGTTCTCCAGTCACGAGCGGCTGGGGAGTCCTCTGCAGCTCCTCCAGCTTTAGCGAACACTTCCAAAAGTGATCGTCTAGGCCGTCCTCAGCATGGTATCTCCTCGGGACCAGCTAGGGGCAGATCGAGAGGCTTGTGCAAGCCCCATTCTTCTTCAAGGAATGCTCGGCCTCCCTCTTCTCGAATCTTGGACAGCGGCTGCGGTGCCCGGGACATGGGCAAACGTAGCTCGCACGGCTACTCGTGGACCTCAACTTTCCTTCACTCCCCCGACATTTGTTGATGGGAAGGCAATTATTAAGTTTCCGGATGAGATTTTGGAGACCATTGATCCCAAATGGCACCAATGCCTTGTTGGCCACTTTGTCGGTAGGAAAAAGCTCCCGTTTGGAATGGTGGAGCAATCCCTCAAGCATATTTGGGGGAGTAAACTTGCTGATATTATTACAAACTCTAAAGGTTTCTATTTCCTACACATCCGGACCAAAGGTTCCGTATGAAAATCCTCGAGGAGGGGCAAACCACCGTGGCCAGAGTGCCGCTTGTTCTTCGTCAATGGGAGCCTTTGATGGATCTTAAAAAGGATATTCAATCGGTTGTTCCAATCTGGATTCGGTTGTGGGAAGTTCCTTTGGAATGTTGGAACACTTCTTCCCTTGGTGTTATTGCTAGCTCGGTTGGGAAACCTTTGTTCATGGACCAACGCACGGACCAGGTTAAATCTGCGCTTATGCTCGGTGCAAGCGTGGAAATTAAGGCCAATCAACCAAGATGTAAAGTTCTTTGAGATTGAGATAAAAGGAGTGGTCCGGACTATTGACATTGAGTACGAATGGCTTCCTTCGGAATGCCTTGACCGTGGGTCCTTTGGACACAATTGCCGAGCCTCCCGCGTTCCAATGTAACTCGAGCTCCTGTCCAGCAGCATTCGGTTTCTTCCCCGAAGGTTCCTGCTCCTCAGGTTGCTCAGGCTCCATCTCTGAATCGGGTCCTTCCTGTGCCAGACCCCTTGGCCGACGCCCCTCCCACAGAGGAGGTTCCGGCGGAGCCTTCTTTCATAGAAGTTCCTCCTCCAGACTCGGTGACAATCCATGATCCTTCTGTGGATGAGCAGCCCTGGAACCAGGTTAAGCGAAGGAATAGGAAGAAGAAGAAGGCTTCCAAAGGAGGCGAATCATCCAGCTTTGTGTTTGGCGACGTGGAGGACGTGATCCCTGCTCAGGAGTTCTCTCCCTACTTTGGTGCTTTGCCCAGACCAATTGAGAGAGTTTCCGTGAGCGATGAGCGCCTAAAAGGCCCTCTTGTGGCCGAAGATCCCCCGCCTAGCAGCAGAGGTTCTTCCGGCGTTGATCCTCCCCAAGATGTGGTTATCTCCCTTGCAGCGAATGCAAAGGCTGGGTTAGTTCGGGTCGGTGCATCTCGGGGAGTGGCTTCCAAGCCTGTAGCCTTTGATGCAGAGAATGATGACCTCCTATCCTTGGATTCAGCTTGCTCCTCGCCGAGGAAGGTCCTAGCCGGGAACTCAAAAGGGGAGGCATCCCAGGAAAAGCTCAAGGCTCTTGATCCCGACCCGGGCCCGGGCCCTAAGGGCAAGGAGGATCTCCCGGCTTCCCAAAGCCACAGACCTCCAAAACAGAGGTAGGCCTTCCTTTTGGCCTTCTTTGGTTGTTGCTTGTATATATTTTCTTATGCAGTTTGGATTTTGGAATGTGAGGGGCCTCATGGACCCTCTGCGGAGTTCGGAAGTTAAAAACTTTGTTCGTTCTAACAACTTAAGTTTGGTTAGCATCCTGGAGACTAAGGTCCCTGAGTACTTGTTTGGGCCCCTTTCGTATAATCTCCTACCGGGATGGAAGTGGGTGGCCAACTATGAAGCCTCTCCTAGTGGGCGTATTTGGCTTGGCTGGAATCCCTTCCTCCTTAGTGTTGAAGTATCTTCTTCTAGCGATCAAGCGATTCATGGCAAAGTGACCTTCTTGGCCAATGGTGGCTCTTGCTACATTTCGGCCATCTATGCAGCTCACTCTTTTGCCACCCGAAGACCCCTCTGGGAGGACTTGATTCGGATGAGCTCTCTTGTCCAAGACTATGCACGGCTTGCGGCTGGGGACTTTAATGCTATTAGAGACCCCTCGGACAGAATTGGCAGCTATGAGGCCTGGCCTTCTCATTTTGATGATTTCAAGCAATGTTTGATGCGGGCTGAGCTTGAGGATTTGAGATACACCGGCCTTCGGTTTACTTGGTCTACTTCTTCCGGAGCTTCTCGCAAGGCGAGGAAAATAGATCGGGTTTTGGTGAATCTTTGCTTGGACCTCTCAATTCTCCTTCTCCCAAGCATCTTTCCTTACGCGGGTATCTCGGACCACTCTCCCATGGTGGTTAAAGTCTCCAATCCAATCCGTCGAAGGAAGCCTTTTAAGTTCTTTGAGTTTTGGATGGATCATCCTTCTTTTCCTGGCATGGTAGAGGAGGTCTGGGAGACTCCAGTCTTTGGTGCCCCAATGTTCAGGTTGGTCTTGAAACTTAGAGCCCTCAAGCATAGGCTCAGACAGTTCAACAATGCCTCTTATTCCAACATCTCTGAAAGGGTTGCCGTGTCTAGGGAGGCCTTTAGACTCGCTCAGATTGATCTTCAGATGGACCCGACTAGCGACTTCTTAGCGGAGTTGGAAAAGGAGCATAGAAAGACCTATGTTGATTTGAGGGAACAGGAGGAATCCTTCTTCAGACAGAAATCAAGAGTCAAGTGGTTGACTTGTGGAGATAAGAACACTAAGTTCTTCCATCACTCGGTTGCCTCTAGACACTTGAAGAATAGAATCCAGGCAGTTTGCGATAGGAATAGGGTCCTGATCACTAATCCGAACCTTGTTCATTGCACCTTCGTTGAGCACTTCCAGGAGCTGCTATCTTCTTAGCAGAGATCTATGCCATCCCTTGAGGATATTCGGCAGGCTATCTCCTCTCCTCTGAGTGTGGACCAGGTTAGCCTCCTTTCTAACCCCGTTTCTGATGATGAGATTAGGGATACTTTTTTCTCCTTAGCCAGAGGTAAAGCCCCAGGCCCCGATGGTTTTGGGGTTGAATTTTTCTTGAAAAACTGGGATCAGGTTGGCCCCTTAGTGATTGAAGCTATATCGGATTTCTTCAATACGGGCAGACTCCTCAAGGAAATTAACTGCACCATCCTAGTGCTTATCCCGAAGATCCCGAATGCTACCTCAGTAGGCGACTATAGGCCTATTGCTTGTTGTAATACGATCTATAAATGCATCACTAAGGTGATTGCTAATCGTATTGCCTCTGTTCTTCATGAGATTGTCAGTCCCTACCAGAATGCATTCATTAAAGGCAGGCGCATTAGGGACAACATACTTCTAGCGCAGGAGTTGTTTGCTGGGTTTCATCTTCAACCTTTCACTCCCAAATGTGCGGTGAAGGTGGACTTCCAGAAAGCTTACGACACGGTGGACTGGGACTTCCTTGAATTGGTGCTCCATGCCTTTCATTTCCCGGATCACCTTATCAGTCTTATCATGGTATGTGTTCGCACCCCCATGTTTTCCATTTCCTTAAATGGTGATCTTCATGGTTTCTTTCCGAGCGGGCGTGGACTCCGTCAGGGAGATCCTATGTCTCCTTACCTTTTCAATCTAGTCATGGAGGTCTTCTCAGGGATCTTAAATGCTAGGGCGGCTCACCAAGATTTCGGTTTCTACTGGAGGTGCAAGCCAACTAGGCTTTCACATCTTTTTTTCGCGGATGATGTTTTTCTCTTCTGTCGAGCGGATTTGGCCTCAGCCTCTCTCCTCAAGGAGGGGCTTGACCTTTTCTCGGCCTGGAGTGGTCTTATTCCGAACAACAACAAAAGCAACATCTTTCTTGCTGGAGGCTCGGAGGAGCTAAGGAACAGCATCAGGGATCTGTTTGGTTTTGTTGAAGGCTCCCTTCCGGTACGTTACTTGGGCGTTCCAATTATCTCTTCCAGGCTTGGTAAGGGTGATTGTATCTCCTTAGTGGAGCGTATTACGGCAAGGGTGCAATCTTGGACGCATCGATTTCTCTCCTTCGCTGGTAGAGTCCAGCTTATAAGGTCAGTTCTCCATGCTATCCAAGCCTCTGGGCGTCTGTTTTTACTATTCCTTTGGCTGTCTTGGATAGAATTGAGCAGGTACTCAGGCAGTTCCTTTGGAAAGGCCCTGGCCTTGGCAAAGGCGGGGCAAAAGTCTCTTGGGATGATGTGTGCCTACCTAAGGAAGAGGGTGGCCTTGGCATCCGGAGCCTTAGAGATTGCAATAAGGCTTCCATGCTTAAGCATATTTGGATCCTTTTCACCGACAATGAATCCTTATGGTGCAAATGGATCCACTCCACTTTTCTGAAAAAGAGAAGCTTTTGGATAGTGAAAGTTCCTGCTGTATGCTCATGGGCATGGAAAAGGATCCTTCACTTACGTTCGGAGTTCAGAATGCAATTCCTATGGCGGATTGGAGATGGTCGCACTATCTCCCTCTGGTATGATCATTGGCACCAGGTTGGTCCTCTGAACTTATCCTTTTCCGAAGACTATATTTCTAGCTCCGGTTTATCCCCTTTGGCCTCTCTTGCTGACTTGTACACCCCAGATGGCCAAACCTTCCGATCAGAGATCGCTTCTTGGGGTTTTCATATCCCTTCTCTTTCCGCCTCGCCGGATTGTTTATCATGGAACAGTAGTTCCGATGGGCTTTTCTCGGTCTCTTCCTTTGGCATCTTATTAGAAGAAAGAAGGACAAGGTTGAGTGGCATTCCTTTATTTGGGACAATGCCATCACTCCGAGATATCAATTCAACCTTTGGATTATCATCAAGAAGCGTCTTCCCACGCAGACCTTGCTCATGTCTTATGGCAGGATAGGCTACGAGGTTTGTCCTTTCTGTAAGACCACTCCGGATTTGATTGACCACCTCTTCTTTGAGTGCCCTATCACAGCGAGTGTGGCTTTCTTCTGGGCAATGAAGTGTAATCTTCCATGGCGGAACAAGACCTGGGATGAGAACCTCCATTGGGCTATTACTCTTCTATCCAGGGAGGGATTTCTACCGCACAATGGGCCGGTTCTCCTTCGGCGCCCTTTGCCACCTAATTTGGAAGTATAGGAACGATAGTCTCTTCAGAGACCAACCGGCGTCGGCGGTTGCGATCAAGAAGCACCTAATTAGAGTGGTAAAGGATAAAGCTTCAACCTTTAAGAACGTCGAGATTACCCCAAGGAATAGAAGATTCCAGAGGAATTGGGGGATGGATTCAGCTATCTTTGCTACCACTCCTTCAGTTCCCTAAAGGTCGCCTCTCTCCGTTGGCTTTCTCCGTTCTTTGCCTCCTTGGCTTTTCGGTTTACCGTTGTCTTCTTGTATTGTTGGTGTTTTGTTGAGGTTGTGCGGAAGGTCCTGTGTGGCCCTCTCGTTCCTCGCCTCCTGCCTTTGCCTAGCTTTTACTAGCTTTGGCCGGTTTCTTTTACTTCGCCTGGTTCCCTTCCACTCGCCTAGATATGTCTAGGTTAGTGTAAGTTTTGTTGGAGCCGGGTCTTGTCTTTCTTGGCTTTAAGCTTCATATTTATATATTATTACCTTCTACCAAAAAAAAAAAAATGTCGGAATGTATGACGAATACATAGAGTTGTTCAACCCACCAGAGGATAGAAGGTTTTTCTCCTCATTAAGAACTTTCAGTTTCATAAATAATATCTACTGGACAAATCTCCTGGTGGAAGGTGAAAGGGGAAAGTACACAGTTTGAATTCTTAAACATCTCACACTGGCTACCTGTTCTTTTAAGTCAGATGTAAATTATGTTAGTTTTCCATTTGTCTCGATGAATTATTGTTTGGCATTGTTTTCCTCTAGTTTGCTTTTGCGCAGAAAGTACATAATGTTACCATTGTAGATTTCTTTGCAACAAAGAAATAGACAACATTAAAACAGAAGGAAGAGTTTAACTTTTTGTTAAACCAAAATTTGCACATAGCTGGTACTTTGTATCTACTGTTTTAACTATGAGTTGGTTGAGTAAAAGCTGGATGTTCCATTGGAAGCAAGATTGTAATTTTCCATAGAAAGATATATACGTTAGTTTTTCTCATTATCAGATTTTTGAGTTTTTGCTGCGGTCTTCTGTGTCTCAATCAGTCTCAACCTTTGATGCACGTGAATGAGGTATATATCAATAGTTTAGATTGATTAAAAAACCAAGGAAAGCCACCTTGCAAGGTAGAGGACCCATGCCCGCAGTTTTCCATTGGATCACAGACAAGTTCAGGTGAGTAGGAGACATTAACTTTGAGAAGCATAGAAGATCAAGGATTTTGCATATCGTGCGCCCGTCTTTCAGTGCACAAGTTCTTGACAAGAATAGAAAGTGGTGTTATTATTTATTTTTTGCTGGGACCAGTTGAAGGGAATAGTATTTCAGCCTTACACTGAAGAACTTCTAGAGGCACTCCGTTACATGATGCAGCAGATATCCAATTGCTCCCAAGTCCTTTTCCTTACTTGCGAGACAACAAAATAACCCTCTTCCCAGACAGGCCCGAAACTCATGCATATATATCGATACCCCAGTACTTTGCAGGTTGATTTGTCCGGTAGTTCCTGTCCAAGCTTTTTATCAAGTCCATGTCTTCTTTTTCCAACTCAAAGTCGAAAACTTTAAAGTTCTCCTCCAGCCTCTCGGGTTTCGATGTCTTTGGGATGACAACCGTGTTCCGTTGAATGCTCCACCTTAGCACGATCTGAGCTACCGTCTTCCTATACTTTGTAGCCAGACCCTGGAGCAAAGGAAACAGAAAAGATCAAGAGATACTGGTTAGTCTTGTGTTCACATGTCCACGCATTTTCTCTAGGCCAATGATATGTCCGCTCTTGCTGAGATTGCAGTTGCTTCGAATCACTAGTGTGGATTTTCTATCCTTTACGTTGCTTCCATGGTGTCTCAATGTATTTCCACTGTGGAGGCATACTTTATTGATAGATATCAACAGGTGAGAAAATTAAGTGAGACGCCGACGACAACACCATATAGGGTATAAAGGATTTGAAAAAATGACACAAATGATTCTTAAATTTTGACCCAATATAATATGGTTAATGAACTTTTAATTTGGTCAATGTGGTTCATAAACTTTTCACAATGTGGTCCCTAGACTTTGTAGGGACCATATTGAATAAGTTAAAGGTTTAGTGACGATTTTGCACATTGAGGTAAAAGTTACGAACCACATTACATAAATTAAAAATTTGTGGACCATATTATATATTAGGTTAAAGTTTAAAAACCATTTATGTTATTCTCCCAAATGATTTTTATTTACACATTTACATTTCCCTTAGTCAAAAGTTTTGAATTATTCGGGAGTGTCCGTCTGTTGCTAACCCAATGATCTAACGATACAACATTGATCTAGTTACCTTTAGAATCGGGTCATCCAGACAAGAGACCGACCCAAACGTAATGGTGTTGGCTGTGGCGCCTCCTAGGGGTGTGTGCGCCATGACGCAGACGCCGTGCTTCTGGCAGAACTTGATGAGGGATTCGCGTTGGAAGTACGGGTGCAGCTCGATCTGGTTCACAGCAGGCCTTATCTTGGAGTATGCCAGACATTCCCTCGTCTGGAGGAGGCTGTAGTTGCTGCAAAAGGAGTAAAAACGAAGAACAGTCCTAACATTTTCTTAAATCCATTTATTTTTGTGGTTTATGTAATAAAGATCGGAAGGAACCTGATGCCAATGCTGCGAACTAAGCCCATGGAAACTAAATCCTCCATGCCGCGCCAGGTCGCTTCCAGGGTTATGGTGGTGTCTATGTCCAGCACTCCGTTGTCGTCCAACGCGCTCGTGCATGCTCCCACACCTTACATGATCAACTTGACGTTGAATTTTACTGAACATTCGCCATCACCATGGCAGATGAAAAGATGCTGAAAGTGAAGATGCAACAGAGTGCCGCTAATGGTTTTGTAGTATAATCGACATACTACGATCGATCTTCTGAGCAAAGAAAATTTGCGAAGTGAGTTTGTTCATGAATCACACTTCTGACCACTCGAATATACGACCATAGTTTAAGTGATCCTGTGGTGAGAGTTCAGTGGCTTTTTCTGTCAGGTTCGAAGGTTAGAGCATAATTTTAGCTGTGACCACCGGATGTGTCGAGAGAGGAATAAAGAGAAGCTAACTGGTTGCCGCATTTCTTGTTTTCTTCTGTGCACTTGTGACTTGCATTGCAATGGAGGTTTTGGTTGCGAGTAAAGCTCCGTGTTCTCGGCAACCCAGGGCCTCACAATCTGAAAATCTTAAGCAATATGAAAGGTGATCCTTTTTATGGTTTGTAGAGCATGAGTTTGTTTTATAGATAATGACACAAATAGTATCTGAATTTTTACTTATCGTGCAATCTAGAATGTGATTTCTAAATTTTACTTCAATGTGTAACATGATCCTTGTTTTAATTTGTTCAATGTGGTCTCTGGACTTTTAATACATATTCAATTTAGTCCCTAAACTATATAAAAATATTCAATATTATCATCCTATTAATTTGAGTTTAGAGACAACATTGAATATTTCATAAAGTGCAGAGACTAAATGGAACATTTATTAAAAGTCCAAGGATCACATCGAAAAAATTAAAAATTTGGGGATTACATCGCACATTGAGATAAAGTTCAAAAATTAAATTGAATAAAATAAAAGTTCATGAACCATTTGTCATTTTTCCTTCGTTTTATTGTAACTACTATATAGAGTGCCATATTTTGCACAAGTGCTCTGAATATTCCAACTAATAGCCATATGTCGCTTTTCACATAATCATGAAAGATATGTTTGGTAAGATGAGTTATAGTGGGAAATCAATCCCTCGAGAGACCATAGAGTAAATCGGGTTGACTTCGGAATGAAATCTAACATAAAGAAACCCAATCATGGGCAGCCGCGTTGGTATTCGTTCTCTCTCTCACCACAGAAGTTGAGAGTTTGAATCTCTACGTTACTAACATGACTTAAGTGGGGGGTCATGGGTGTTGGGGTTTTGTGCTAACCTCCCCCAAGATTTTACATCTAAATAGCGGCTTGCGACGAGACCCGACGGTGTCATCGGGTACCAGCCAGTCATGTGAACCCGAATAGCATAAACGAAAGAAGGCTCCGACGGTTCCTCGGTATCAAAAAAAAAAAAAAAAATCTAACATAAAGGAAGACACTAGTTTTTACTAGGTGCATTTGTTTCTTGGAAAAGTAATAATTTGGTGAAACATTTTCTTGAAAATGATACATTATACTGCTTTCAAAGATAGGACAAATAAAAAAAAAACATTTTCACCATCAATAAGAATGTTGATAAGATTATTGTTTATAACAATAATATCTCCCGTTGCCCAATTATTCTGTTCATACGAAAAATTATATGTAAGAAAATATTTTTCAAATCACTTCATTTTTCTTGAAACAAATCCCTTTTCGACTCACTAGTCTAGTGACATTGAGTTTAACAAAATTGCAGCTACATATAATGCCATGACAAAAGGGGTAAAAACTTAATACGGCACTTAGGGAAAGTACCTGTATGCTTGGTGGCCACAGGGAAGTGAATCAGGTAGAGATCCAAGTAGTCCAGCTGAAGCTTTTTCAAACTGTCTTTGCATGCCTCAATCACATGCCCGTGGTCCGAATTCCACAGCTGCAAATTTCATTTATGTTACACCGACTATTTGTTAGCTTTTCTCCTATTGGTTTAAGTACAGACTTAGATTTATCATTTTTTCCGAATTAATATGGAATATGCCCGCATCTTAAGATAGACACATCTGGTTATCCCCGACTCGATGACTGAATTGAAATTATGAACCTTTGTGGTAATGAAAATTTCCTCCCTCCTTGAGAGCCCGATGCGAAATGCTTCCGCCAGCGCTTCGCCAACTTCTACCTCGTTCTTGTACTTGGCTGCAAAGTAGAAATGTTCACTCATTCCAATCGAATCGAAAGAAGAATCAGACTATCTCTACATGCAATGTTAGGCTTCATGTGTACTTTCTTTGCAGTCCTGTCCTTTTCAGGCTTCAAGGGGGTTCATGTACAGTTGCGTATGGTTCATATTTTTTCCACTGGATTTCCCGTACAATAATGCAATTGTTTAGGCATTGACTTCTCACGCAGCCACTTTACATGGGGTGGAACGACAGATGATTGGAGTTCTAGTCAAATTCTCTTTCTTAAATCTTGCAATCGCGAGAGAGAGAGAGAGAGAGAGAGAGAGAGAGAGAGAGAGAGAGAGAGAGACGTTCTTTCTATTGGACTTAATGACAGTGTGCTTCAAATGAAATGCATTGTTCATTGAGAAAAAGCTCCTTGATTTTCCTGCAAACGCAAAGCATGAGTACCCAAAACACACACAGAGAAACACAGACAATATTATGGAGTACCTGCACAGTCGAAATGGCGATATCCAATCTTGATGGCGTGAAAGAGGATATCTTTTACGTCCTTGCCTTCCATGCGAAAGAGGCCAAGACCGACTGTTGGCATTGTGAAGCCATTGTTCAGGGCCACCGGCATTGAGAAGCCATTGCCGAGAGTGGGTGCCATTTTCTCTCTTTTAACTTCAACCACTCTTCAGCTATCAGGAAGGCTTCTCTCTTGTTTGCAGTGGCAGTTGGCTTAACCTCCATATATATACTGCACGATGCAACTGTATATGTCTAACTTGGCAGAGAAAATACATTGATACATGTATTGTTTAGCTGTTGACGTGGTGTCTCTTAATCAATCTAAGTATTATTGTTTATAAAGCATATTTAAGATCATCAAATGTGAAAATACTTTGGCATTCAATTCTGTTTTAGAGTTGTTGCTCAAGTACAAGAATTTATTATCTTATCTTGGTATAGTCTCTTCGCCCCAGTGGCCACCCTTCCAATATGAAGGGGGAGGTGAGGGGTTCAAATCCCCACCTTCTCAGGAGAGGATGGGGTGAAGACGCGTAAGTTTCAGGAGTGAGTTTCGACTCTCACACCCTGCAAAAGGTAAGGCAAAAGTCTGAGAGTGAGTGTAGAGTAGGAATAGAGTAAGACTGACAAAAAAAAAAAAATCTTGATATAGTCTCTGTAAACCAAAAAAAAAAAAAAAGATAAGCTTCATTCTAAAATTAATTGTGTTTTTTCTTCCATCCTTAATAAAAGAAAAGGTTCTTTCAATTTTAGAGTTACAAACATAAATGTAAACCACTCTCGTAGATGGTATCCATATTTGTAAAACTCCAATTAGAGGCCAAGAAGCTAGAGGAAGTCTCCTTCAATTAGTTTCTTCACTCAAGAATGAAGGAACATATGATCCTTCTAATATGATCTCAAAATGTAAGTTTTACTTTTTCACACCCTATTTAGTATTTCATTACATAGAGTGTTTCTTGTTTATTATATTCTCCATCCTTACCTCCACGTGTTTCATGTGATGAAAGAATTTGATCTAATTTACCTCTAATATATATATATATATATATATATATATAATAATCCAAGAGCATGAGTGTAGAGACTCAACATGGAATACCTTGCAAGCTTCGTAGATCAAGTAAGTCGAGTTTAGTTTATAAAGATTTTTTAACTCAAAATAATTTGTACTCAATTAGTGAGATAACAATATGGCCTTTATCAATCTCAATGCGCCTATCGTTGTGCTTCTGTTTTCATCTCCAGCACTCGTCGTCAACTCCGTTGGACATGGACACGAGTACACATTGTGTTCGATTACTAAATACGAACTCCACACTGCTGCCAACCCTTCGCGGTGACCTCCCGCAGCAAGCGAAGTTGGGTTTTTTTTGTAGGCTAGTGGTGAAGTGGACATATCACGCCCGTCCAGCGGTCCATGAGAGGAGACAGTAGAAAGGTGTTGAAGGGTTACATGAAGGACAACGGCCAGTCTGATCAACCACGTGCATTCGCAACCCAATGACATTATTGGAATTGCAAGGGGCCGGCAATCACGCCAATGGTTGCATGAGAAATCTGTTATTGTCGGAAGGTGGAGGACAAAGCGACAAATTGGTGGACTCCAACGGAAAGTATGTCGTCACTAAAACGTCATTGAGGGAAAGTAATCACGAGATCGCAATGAGTAAAACCAAATCATTGATGTGTGTGGAGACCATTTATGGAATAGGGTATGTCTTATTAGAAATTTAGAAAGGAACTTCATTTAAATTTTCAAGGTCCTCCTGAAATGTCGGCAAAACTCTGCGTTCGTATTCCTGAATTAAGAAATGGAAAAATTACAAAAACCGTTCCTGTAGGATTAGTCGAATCCAATTTTAGTCCTGGTACTATCATTATAATTTAGTCCACCAACTTATTTTCAACAATAATTTAAGAACAAACTTCATTTTTTCCACCAAAATATAGATGGAATATGCTAAGTCAACACCAACAAATTGGCATGCATTTTTGGTAATGTTCGACTTTTGTCCTTATACTTTGTTGTACTCACAAAATTAGTTATTGTATTGTTTTTTCAACAAAAACTAAATTTCTTTCACCACATTTTAATCCAAAATCTTATGGAAATGTCAAATTATAGCCAAGTATTAATTGGTAGCTCTTACCTTTACAAGTTTGTCCAATCTGATTGATTTTTTTTTATATAAATTAAATGTTATTTTATGTGTCTTTACAATATATATGATGCGGATTTGTTGATAACACCATAGTTTGAAGGTTTCTTATAAACTTTCTAAATATTTTCACTATAAAATAGTGAGTTAGACCAGTGGTTCAATTATTTGGAATAACCTTTTCCCCTAAAAGAAGTCCGAGATACTTCTATGTAGATCTATATTGAAAATGTGGATATAAAATTATTTCGTATAATTGAATAAATCTTAATGGGGCGATTAATCAGATTGTGCACAGCTAAAAGCAAAATAATTGCCAATTAATCGTTTGCCTCAAATTGACATTTTCATAAGATTCATGATAAAGATGAGATGAAATAAATTTGGTTTTTATTGAAAAATAATTTGTGGACTAGTTTTATAACTAAAACAAAGTACAAGGACTGAAATGAAAAATCCTTAAAAGTATAAGAACCAAAAGTGCAACTTTTTAGAATAAGGAAGCAAATTATGAAAAATTAGCAACCTATATACCAAAACCTAGAGTTATCTATTTATCATTGAGGTGATGCGTCATATTGTTTGATAAAAAATGGTCACTTGCACTTCTCGTGAGATCTCATAAGATCCGTGTAATTTGACAAACCAATTCCACCTAATAAAATAAAAAAATTTGACAAACCAATTCCACCTAACAATAGCGATGAACACGTGCGACCTTCCCAAGTTGAGGCACTGACTCCACCTAATGCTATAAAGTTGGATGGCAATAACTATGGTTTTTGGCCCCAAGTTATTGAGATGTACATATCAAGCAAAGACAAGTTGGAATATATTAATGGGAACCTTCCCCAACCTTATTCGATTGATCTTGACTTTCGGAAGTGGAAAACCGAGGATTCCACAATGAAAGGATGGATAATCAACTCCTAGACCCAGTGTTGATTGGCAATTTTATCCTATTCCCAACTACAAAAGCAATTTAGGATTTGGTGGCTACCATGTCTTTTGATAGCATTGATGTCTCCCAAGTGTATGATTTGAAGCGCCAAGTTACTCGGCTAAAGCAGGCATGAGACCCTATCGAAAAATACTACAATGATCTTCCAGGACTTTGGCGGGAGATTAATTTTTGCTGTCCTAACCCCATCGTGTGTCCCAATGATATCAGGTGCTATAATACGAGTGTCTAACACATTCCTTGATGGTCTTGATGATTGACTTGACAAGGTCAGGGCGGATGTCTTACAGATGCAACAATTTCTAATGGTTGAACAAGCTTATGCATAGGTTGAGCGGGAGGATGTGCTCAAGCTATTATGTTGACTAACACAGACAATCCCATTGCTACTGCCATGGTGTTGCATGGGGGGAAGATAGGACCAAGGTTTCTTGAGGGCAATGCAAAACCATAGACTTTACATATGGCCTCCATTGGTGATGCAATAGGATGGTTATGCTTTTGTCAATACTCATCAAGGTGAGGCAATGGGTGGATTATTGATTCTGGCGCTAACAATCACATGACACCCAATCCTGGTGACCTCACGTGCCATACCACTTCGTGTCAATAAAATATCCATAATGTATCTAGTGACTAAGGCTAGAAGTGTTGTTCTCACGCCTTCCCTCTCCTTATCGCACACTTTGATTATGCCCTCTTTATCTAATTGGATGCTGTCTATTAGGTAGATTATTGATGAATTAAATTGCAGTATTCTTATGTATCCCAATTTTTGTTTATTTCAAGATATCCTCACGAAGTAGATTATTGGACGTGGTACTAAGAGGGAGGGGTTGTACTTTGTGAATGATTTTTAATACTAGCAAAGTGAATCGCACCTGTGGTTAATCTATTGGTAAAGAGAAGGACATTTGGCTATGACACTATCAATTAGGGCATGCATCTGTTGGATATTTGAAGCATTTATTGTTGGAGAAAACTCATTTATTATTTTGAAGTTGACAAAACATTTCCATAAGTCTAGTTTGAAGACTCCCAGACTCTACTGTCAAAGTCTAAAGATTGCCAAACTTTAGATTCAAAGTTTGCCTTTACTGACAGTTTCCAGACGGAAGAATGAAAACTTATCCAGATGCGGGATTATCTTCAAGGATTCGATTCGTTTAGTTTATGGCTGACCTTATGGCTGGATGTAGCACCTACTTGATTGATTATCCTTATTGGAATCAATTTCGATATGAAGATTTTTTGAAATGCAAAGTATACTTAGAAGGTTCTACTTATGGAAACCAAAGATCCTGATTGTATGGGCGAACATGATTGATGGGCTTTCATCATAAATCATCTAACGACTTGAAATCACCTTGATTGATTCCGTCCAACGGTAGATTGGAAGAATTCTTTTGGAAAGTGCTAAGAGTCATGAAGGCATGAAGGAGTATTTAAGGCGGACTCTCCAATTATTCGATGAAGTTCGTGAAGGAAAATTTTCAAAGTCTGAAACTTTCTAGTTCTTTGCTTTTCTCATTCACTAAGCTCAAAGTTGTATACAAAAGAGAGAAACACTTAGTGAGACTTTGTGAGAGACAATGAGAGACTCTTCACTAAGAAAGTCGAGATCACAAACTGTAAAATCTCTTTTGATTCATAGTGGAATCTAGCTAGTGGGCTGTCAGCGTGGGAGAGTGGACATAAACTTGATCTAAGCCAAACCACTATAAACCTTGTGTTTTCTGAACTCTTGAACTCTTTACTTTTATTCGTAACTGAATACGTTCATAGTCTGCTATCTTCTATAAGCAAATTACTTCTACTAAGTATTGCGAAAATTTTTATTTACACCTATTCACCCCCTCTAGGTGTTTGTGCTAGTCCTTTCAATTGGTATCAGAACCCATGTGCTTTTCATTGAGGTGTTTTTATTTCTTAAGCTAAAGATATATGGCTAGTATTTTGGCTCCAGGTTTGGTTGAAGGCCAAAGCAACACCAGACCTCCTTACTTTGATGGGAAGGGGTCTAATGTATGGAAAAACAAGATGAAGGCATTCCTGAAATCGAAAGATCCCCTAGAATGTGATGTGATAGAAAAATGGATCATTCCCAAAGCTACATCAACCTCAAAAAGAGGAAAGGAAGTTGCAAATGTTGGCGAAATGACATAAGCAGAAATAACCAAGAGACAAGCTCTTGATACTAAAGCCATCTATTCCTTATATTGTGCTTTATCTCCTACTGAGTATAATAGAATTTCATCTTGTGAAACAACCAAAGAAGTCTAGGACGAGTTACACGTTACCTATGAAGAAACTGATCAAGTAAAAGAAACAAAAATCAATATCCTACTCAGACAATATGAAGCATTCAAGATGAAGCCAGGAATCCATCACTGACATGTTCAGTTGTTTCACAAAAATTGTAAACGGTCTAGCATATTAAGAACAGCCAATCTCAGGATCAATGAAGGTCAATAAATTGCTACGTGGACTCTCCAAAGACTGGAATCATGTGAAGACTTCAATAAGAGAAACCCAGAAGATCATAACTCTTTCAGTAGACAAATTAGTTGGCACACTTCAATCATATGAAGTGGAGCAAATTAATGAGGGAGAAGATCCCAAAGGTAATAAGTCACTTGCCTTAAAATCTAACGATGATTTTGATTATACATATTCAGAAGATGACTTGGACAATGAAGAGTTAGCACTCATGATAAGGAAGTTCAGGAAGTTGGACAGGAAAGGAAGAAGGTTTAATTGAAAAAAGCAGAGCACTAAAAAATTCCAAAAGAAATCAACTGAGGACAATGAAACCAATAAAAATGTGATGTGCTTCGAATGCAAGAACAAAGGGGCACATTAAATCCAACTGCCCTCTGTTAAAGAAAAAGAAAAGAAAAATAGAGAAATTCAAAAAGGCTCTCAAAGCAGAGATATAGAGCGATACTAAATGCGAGGAAAGTGATGAGGAATATGTGAATATATGTCTAATGGCTAATTCAGAATCGGAGTCAGACTCTGAAATAGACTCAGACTCAGACGAAGAAGTCGAGGTTAGCAATTTAAAGATTCTTGCTGAAGTCTTAAAGTATATAGATGAACTCTGTCTTAGTCTCAAAACATCTCTTAAAAAGATTTCCAAGCTAAAGAAGGAGAATTCTAAACTGAAGCAACAGGAAACTTCTTGGAAATAAAAGTTTGAAAATCTAGATAAAAGTTTTGCTGATTTGAAAGAAAATACAGATTCTCTTTCAAAGGAAAATAGTTTTTTGAAAGAGGATATTTTAAATATCACAAAAAGGTTTTCAAAAGGATCCGAGAAGTTGGAAAAGATTCTTTCAATACAAAGACTTTATTTCAAAAAATCTGGCTTGGGTATGATACCAGAAACCATTCCTTTAATTGATTTTCCAAAAGTGAAGGAAAGAATCAAACAAAGACCTACAAAAACATTTTAGAAGAACCATTTTCAAAAAACTTTTGTTAAACCTGTTGATCGAAGTTCTTTCAAATGTTCAAAGTGTAATAGCTCAGAACATTTCAAGGAGGAATGTCCCGAGGTTTGGAGACCTGTTAAGAGGGATTGGCCAAAGACTGTATTCAATACTAACTCCCCTAGACCCAAGAAAATGTAGGTACCAAAGAAAGCTTGAGTTCTTTTTATAATTGTAGATCACTATCATAAAAAAGATCAAATGGTATTTGGATAGTGGTTGTTCGAGACACATGACAGGAGATTCAAGTTGTTTTATAAAGCTTGTGCAAATAAATGGTGGAAAAGTTTCCTTTGGTGGAAACAGCAAAGGAAGAATTGTTGGATGTGGAACTGTAACGACCCGGGCCCCACTGTGTAATATTGTCCGCTTTGGACACTGAATCCTCACGGTTTTAAAACTCGTTACACAGGTTAGAGGGGCCCAAGCCATTATAAACTGGCCTAAGACTTCCTCCCTAGGTGATGTGGGACAGGGACCCCTTTCTTGCGCACGTCCGGGGACCGAGGCGCGGACGCACCGCCATCCCTCCTCCTCGCGCACCGCCACTCGAGCCGTCACACTTTCCCCTCCTTGGGAGCACAGCGCCCTCGCTGTGGCCCCACACGCGGTCGGGAGTTGGCTCTCATACCATTTGTAACAACTCGGGCCCCACTGTGTGATATTATCCGCTTTGGACATTGAGTCCTCACGGCTTTAAAACGCGTTACACAGGTTAGAGGAGCCCAAGCCATTATAAACTGGCCCAAGACTCTCTCCCTAGGCGATGTGGGACAGGGACCCCTTCCTTGCGCACGTCACAAGTGTGACGGCCTGAGCGGCAGTGCGCGGGGAGGAGGGATGGCGGTGCGTCCGCGCCTCGGTCCCCGGACGTGCACAAGGAAGGGGTCCCTGTCCCACATCGCCTAGGGAGAGAGTTTTGGGCCAATTTATAATGGCTTGGGCTCCTCTAACCTGTGTAACGCGTTTCAAAGCCGTGAGGACTTAGTGTCCAAAGCAGATAATATCACACAGTGGAGCCCGGGTCGTTACAAATGGTATCAGAGCCGACTCCCGATCACGTGTGGGGCCACAGAGAGGGCGCTGTGCTCCCAAGGAGGGGAGAGTGTGACGGCCCGAGCGGCGGTGCGCGGGGAAGAGGGATGGCGGTGCGTCCGCGCCTCGGTCCCCGGACGTGCGCAAGGAAGAGGTCCCTGTCCCATATCGCCTAGGGAGGAAGTCTTGGACCAATTTATAATGGCTTGGGCCCCTCTAACCTGTGTGACGCATTTTAAAGCCGTGAGGACTCAGTGTCCAAAGCGGATAATATCACACAATGGGACTCGGGTCGTTACAGGAACTGTGAAAATTGAAAGTCTCACAATCAACAATGTTTCCTTGGTGAAAGATTTGAATTACAATCTACTCAACATTAGTCAATTGTGTGACACTGGATTCAAAATTAATTTTCAAGAAGGCATTTATTCGAGAACTAGTAAAGATTTCTCTCAATCTTTCAATGGATGAAGACATGAGAATATTTATCTTTTGGATATAAAATCAGAAAGTTCTCAGTTTCTAATATCCATTCAAGATGAAGCAAACCTTTGGCATCGAAAGCTTGGCCATGTTAACATGAAGCAGTTTGTCAAGATTTCCTCCAACAAGCTTGTTTGTAGACTGTCCAACCTGACTTAAAAAAAGTCTGTATTATGCACACCATGTGTTTTAGGAAAACAGGTTAGAAGTTCTTTCAAACCTATAAATGAAGTTTCTACTAATTGAGTTTTGCAGCTTCAACATATAGACCTCTTTGGACCAACCAGAACTCAAAGCATTGGTGGAAAGAGATATTGCCTAGTAATCGTGGATGATTACTCTCGCTTTACTTGGGTATACTTTCTAGCAAGTAAGTTTGAAGCATTCTCTCACTTTTCAAAATTTGCCAAGAAGGTTCAAAATGGAAAAGGATATGTTATTTCAAGCATACTAACAAACCATGGAAGTGAGTTTGAAAATCAAGATTTTGCTAAATTCTATGATGAATCTGGTTTCCAGTGTGTTTTCTCTTCTCCATACACTCCAGAACAAAATGGGGTTGTGGAAAGAAAGAATAGATCCTTGCAGGAGATGAAAAGAACCCTCTTAATTGAAAGTAATATTTCCTCTCGATTTTGGATTGAAGTAGTTTCTACAGCTTGTTATATCATTAGCAGAGTATTCTTGAGGCTTATTCCAAAGAAAACTCCTTATGAAGTGTTTAAATGGAAGAGGCCAAATGTTTCTTATTTTTATGTGTTTGGTTGTAAGTATTTTGTTTTGAAAAATGCAAATAATTGAACTAGTAAGTTTGAAGAAAAAGCAGATGAATGAATTTTTCTTGGCTACTCAATCTCAAGCAAAGCCTATGGAAGAATCTATGAACGTCAAGTTTCAAGACTCTATGCAAAATCAACTGGACCAGACTCAACTTGAAGAATCTAAACCTGCTCTAGACTTTATAAAGTCTACTTCCCTCAAAGTGGTTTAGACTTCTGAAGATCAACAACAAGAAGAACCAGAAAATTCAACTGAAGTAGAGGATCACGAAACTCACAAATCAACTAGCAACTAGAAGCATAAGTCAAGTCATCCCAAAGAACTCATCATTGGCAACATTCATGAAGGAATTCGTACCAAATCCAAAAGACAAGAAGAGTCTAGCGCTCTAGCACTTGTTTCTAAAACAGAACCCAAAAGTGTAGAAGAAGCCTTAGCCGATGAAAGCTGAATCGAAGTTATTCAAGAAGAGCTCAGACAGTTTAGCATCAACGATGTTTGGGAACTAATTCCTAAACCTAAAGGTAAATCTATTATTTGAAGTAAATGGGCTTTCAGGAACAAGGTGGATGAAAAAGGAAAAGTGGTCAGGAACAAAGCAAGACTCGTGGCCAAAAGATATATGCAAGAATAAGGAATAGACTATGACGAGACCTATGCACTAGCGGCGAGGTTAGAAGTAATTAGATTATTACTTGCTTTTGCTCGCTATAAAAATTTCAGGTTATTTTAAATGGATGTAAAAAGTGCATTCCTGAATGGACTCATCCAAGAAGAAGTCTACGTGGAACAACTCATCAAGAAGTTTAAATTGGAGAATTGCAAAAAGATAGAAACACCTATGTTAAGTTTTTCGAAACTGGATAAAGATGAAGGAGGGAAGAATGTTGACTAGAAGCTATATATGAGTATTATTGATTTGTTTCTTTACCTTACTGCATCTAGCTCTGACATTTTGTTTAGTGTTTGTATCCGTGCTAGATTCCAATCAAATCCCAAAGAATCTCATTTAAGTGCCGCAAAATGCATCATCAAATATGTTGCAACTACTCCAAAGCTAGGTTTGTGGTATCCCAAAGAAAGAGACTTTACTCTCCTTGAATATTCAGATGCAAATTCAGTAGGATGCAAAGTTGATAGAAAGAGTACTTCTGGTACTTGTCAATTGATGGGCAACAAGCCGGTATCTTGCTTTTCAAGAAAACAGAATACTGTAGCTCTTTCAATAGCTGAAGCAAAATATGTGGCTCTTGGAAGTTATTGCTCTCAAATCTTGTGGATAAGGCATTAACTAAGAGATTTTGGTATTGAAGAATCGTGTACCGAGATCAAATGTGATAACACTAGTGCCATCAATCTCACAAACAATCCAATTCTTCATTCAAGGGCAAAGCATATAGAGATCCGACACCACTTCATTAGAAATCATGTTCAGAATGGAGAAGTTATGATTCAATTCATTAACTCGAAGATTGGCAGACATATTTACAAAGCCATCGGAGAAAAGCTTATTTGAGTCTATTCGCGCAAGACTGAACATCATATCTTCTACTGGGTAAAGTCTGAAGGTGTTCAAACTTAGAATGACTAGAAGATACATCTGTAAGTTAATGCTTTCTCATTACATGTGATTTAATTCTAGAATGGAATTTGGAAAAGGTACGTTGATTTTTGAATCGCTACTTGCCTAATTTATTTTTAGAAATTATCATTTTCAAGTTTTGAATTTTTGACAGTTTTCGAAAAAGACAGTGTTATTTTTTCCTTTGTGACGATTGGTATACCCCATTTCATTTTCTTTATATACCGTTGAAATCCTTCTTCTATGTTTACACTTCACAAACCCTAGAATACAAAAATCCTACTTTCTCTCATTTTCTCTCGAGTTTGATCTACAAAGCTTTCACATTTTTCAACGAGCGAGTTCAAGAAATCCCCCTTGAAAATGACAATGTCTTTTTAGAGGAAGTATTCTAGAATTGCGAACTAGAGACCACAACACATGCGAGAGGATCCTACGCATTTTGACTTAACCGAGGATGAAGATTCTCCTCAACAACAAAAGCAACAACAACAACATTCTCAACAGTGTCACTCTTCACAGCAAGGGATTCAAGATCCTCCGTGACAACAAGCAGAAGAAGAGATTATTGAAGATGTTGAACTTGTAAGAACACTAAAACCCCAATTTCTCTTTAAACTCTACTCTAAGTTAAGGGAGGGTGGTACTGCGATGACTTTCATTAATGAGTTCTTGCACGAGAGAGGTTACAAGAACGAAACTTTGTTCTTACAATCCATGGAAAGTTTAGGCATTGCACCTGAAGGTTTGGCAACAATGACTTTTGCCAACTTTCCAAGTGATTCACGTTTTGGTACTTTTAATCAACCAGAAGGAAAGGATGATGATGAAAGTATATACATGAATTTTCAACCTAGGATGAGCGTCGTTGCAAATGTACATGGTGAGGGAACGAGTTTATTCCGTTCTAAGGACCTCAGGAAGACCTATTCGAAACTTCTGAAGAGAGGGGTGATGAACCCTCGAACTGTGGACTTTGATTTTCTTGATTCTTTGAAAGTGAACCTGAGGGAGAAGTTTGCACTCCTTCAGCTTGAACATTTTTGCTCAAAGACGTCTCTCGCCTACCTTGAACTAACTGCTTATTTCTATTCAATTATGTCTTTTCTAGATGCGAATAGATTTTGTTTTATGGTTAGGGACATAGAATTTGTGGTTGATGTGGACACTTTGGCAGATACGATTGGTGTGGAAAGAGAGAGTTTCCAACCAATCAGTGTGTCTGTTGGTCACGCAACATTGGCTTTTGTTCGAGACAGATTTGTTGAGGGCATGATTTCTTACTCTAGAATGACTGCCTCCAATATCTTACTTCACAAGATTGTGATCAATTGCATTAGACCTAAATCTACTTCAAAGACTCATGTCTCTCACTCTAAAGCAAAGCTGATTTATGCAATCAATATTAGTTTTAAGTTCTCACTGCCTCACACTATCCTAATGCACTTGTATAGAACAGTTGTGAAGGACAAGAGGCAACTACCTTACTCTATACTTGTAACTCGATTATTCAGACATTTTCACATTCAGTTTCCTACTATTTTGTGTGTTAGAACCATTGCTTTAATGGTGATTGGACTGAAAAATGTTTCAAAGATGTGACTGAAGGAATTGAATAAGGTATTGGAGCGCATGAAAGAGAAGTCCCCCTTCAAAGCAAAACAAAACTTTGCAGCAAGGAAGAGAAAAGGCAAAGAGCCAATGAGCGCTCCAGTTAAGAAAAAGGAGAAACCTTATCTTACAAAATGAAGAAGAAGATGAGGATAACATTACTCTCTCCACCTTTGCCTTAAGAAATTTACGGAGCTTTGTTAGCTTTAAGGAGCCAGAGGAGAGAGAGAACAGAGAAAGAGAAGAGACAAAGAAGAGAAGTGAAGAACGAGAAGAAAGAAGAACAAAGGAAGAAGAAAGAGGAAGAGAAGAAGAGGAAGAAGAGAGTGAAGATGACTCTTTTGAGCCAACATTTGCTATATCATTGTCAAATGACTCGGAAAAGACAAGGAGTGGAACTGCAAGAGAAGAAAGAGAAAAACATCACTTCGGTGCTAAAGTAGGGTAAGAACGAGGAGAGGAATTCTTTTCTTCACTCGAAGGCATAGGAATAGGGGAAGTTGTTGACAAAAGAGGTACTTCTTCACATGTTTTTACTAGTGATGTTAGTAGATCTCCACTAGATCCAGAGGATGTCTATGCCTATCAATACCCTGAAATAGATATTGAGGCATCTACTCCTAGTCCTGGTGATTGAACTACTAATGTTCCCTCACATCTAAATACGCTTGGAATTGATTCGGCTGGACTTAGTGCTACAATAGAACCAACAGCAGACTTTCAAAGGCTGCTGGAAATCCTTTTGGATTTGAAGGCTTAGAAATATGGAATGCAGTGTGAGATCAAGAACCTCAAAACAACTTTCCAGTCCATTTCTGATGCGGGAGCATCCAACGTAACTCCATCGACCAACTTAGAACCATTTATGCTTATTCAAACCAATAAAGAAATTGGGCATTATGTGTTTTGATGGATCATTTTGAATGAATAATGTCAATTACTTATCAATACTTTGTGGTGTGTCGATAACTATTAATGGGAGGCCATTTTAGATGTCTCGTATGACCAATTGATGGAGTTTTAGGAGGATTATTTTCTGGTCAAGGGAAGAGCACGAATTTGGGAAGGCTAAAGGTTCAAGAATGCTAAGGCCAAAGGTTCAAAAATGCAAGTTCCCATGCTAATAAATGCATTTCTCAAGTTCTTAAGTCATTAAAGTCTTTATATATATATATATATATATATATATATATTTCCTAAGTCTAAAATCCTCCTATAAACAAGGGAAAACTATCCAATGTATGAATATACGAATTTGATGAATGAAACTTGTGAGATTTCCTCTGCTTGAGTGAACATCTTTGGAGAGTAGATAACTCCTTTCGATCTCTTTATCCTTGGAGCGTAGATTACTCTTTGGTGGTGAGCCAAGAAGCCCTTTATCTTTGGTTGGTGGAATCTTTAGGCATTGGTGGTGAGCTTCTCCTACCCTGAAGTCCTTTATTCTTGGCTGGTGTAAGCTTTAGTCCTTGGTGGTGAACTTCATCGATCTCGATCCTCATCCTTGGTTGGTGGCATGGCCTTTATACCTTGGAAGGAGATCATTCTTTGTTTTCATATTCCCCTTCATTTCTTCCCCGTATACACTACTCCATACACTTAACCAGAAAAATCCCAAAAGGAAAAAATTTCCATTTTGGAATCACTCATCCCCATCACGCATCAAGAGATTGGTATCAAAGCTCAAGGTTCAACTCATTTGAGTGATTCCTTTCTTTCTTCTATTACAAATTCCTTATCCTCGGTTCAACTGAAGTTCCAAGAGGCTTGACTATGGAGCAAGCGCATAATGATAGGCAAGATCGCACAATCCAAAATCTTCAACAACAAATGGAGTGAGTCCTCAATGTTCTAGAGAATTCGGCGAGACATGCACAACCAGCAAGGCGTCCCAATGAACGACATCGGCGTGACGATTCTAAATCTTGCCAAGGTTCTAATGGTGATTCCAATTCCACTGGAGACAACTCTAGTGATTCTGAATATCGAATTTGAAGACAAAGAAGGAGGCATAAGGAGGATGAAAGAGACATTAAAGTGGGGGTTCCTAAGTTTGACAGTAATCTCAATCCCAACGACTTTGTGAATTGGCTACACACAACTGAACGAATTTTTGACTTCAGGTCCTATTCGGATGAGAAGAAATGTAAGATTGCTGTCCTAAAGTAGCAAAATATGCTTCTCTATGGTGGGAGAATCTAAAGCATCAACGAGCAAGAGAAGGAAAAGGCTGAATCAAGTGTTGAGAAAAACTCAAGAAGTTGATGAAAAAGAGGTTCTTGCCCGACACTTATAAGCAAGATCTATTTCTCAAACTGAATTCCCTGAAACAACAAATGTTGAGCATTGAAGAATACATTCGTGAGTTTGAACAACTCAAAATGAGGTGTGAAGTTCTAGAAGTTCCTGAGCAGACCATCCTCGTTTCCTTGGCGGCATGAATCGAGAAATTGCTGATATGGTTGAACTTCAACCTTATTGGTCCTTTGAAGACATATGCAAGTTAGGCATAAAAGTCGAAATACAATTGAAGAGCAAGAGGTTTTCCTTCAGAACTCAACAAAGGCAACATCATATTTTAAGGGTGCTTCCTCAAGCAAGGGCGAGAGTATGTCGACAAACGACAAAGGCAAAGGAAAAATTGCAGAGCTTTCCAAAGAAGTCCAAAAGAAGTTTGAAGGCGATGCAAAGGAAATGCTTTAAGTGACATGGTTTTGGGCATTTGCAAGCAAATTGTCCAAATCGGAGAGTTATGACTCTTCAAGAAATCAAGAGGCTGAGGGCAATCAAGACCAAAATGTTTTTGAATTTGAAAGGGAAGAAGAAGTTGTTGAGAAAGCTGATGATGATGAGCTGTTGATCATCCGAAAAGCATTGCATGTTGAAGTTTCTCTTGATAAAGAGCAAAGGGAGAATATATTTCACACCCATTGCACTATTAACAAAAAGGTGTGTTCGGTGATCATCGATGGTGGGTGCTGCACCAATGTTGCTTCGACAACTCTTCTCGACAAGCTTAAGCTTCCAACAACGAAACATCCTCAACCATACAAGCTCCAATGGCTCAATCAAGGGGATGAAACTCAAGGTAACCAACTGAGTTCTTATATAATTTTCGATTAGGAAGAACTATCGAAAGCAAGTTGTATGTGATGTGATTTATATGGAGGCATGCCACTTGTTACTGGGTAA
This sequence comes from Eucalyptus erythrocorys, assembly GCA_014182555.1. NCBI lineage: Eukaryota > Viridiplantae > Streptophyta > Magnoliopsida > Myrtales > Myrtaceae > Eucalyptus > Eucalyptus erythrocorys. The sequence goes on along the minus strand of CM024601.1, from coordinate 30,799,446 downwards.
ACCATGGCAATTTGATATAAATGCTATGGATAATGGTCAGAAAAACACATACTCTTTTCATAAGGAAAGGAAATGCATTACTCTTTTACCCTAAATCCTTCTTCGATACATAATAATCAACCTAGGGAGGAAAACACTTATAAGGAAAATCTGTTCTTGAGTGAGACACGGATTGAGAGAGCCATTAGCAAACAAAAGAATGTATTTGCTTTGCTTGTGGTCGAGAAAAAGAGTGTGATAGAGCGACCCACACATCCAAAAATGCATTGCTTGTTGAAAGAATTTGCAGATGTGTTCCCGAAGAATTTGCCACCTGGATTACCTCCCATAATAGGTATTGAGCATCAAATTGATTTGATCATTGGTGCTCCATAGATCAAATTGATTTGATCCCAGAGGAAACAAAGGAGTTGCAAAGACAAGTCGATGAACTTATCGTCAAAGGATACGTTCGAGAAAGCATGAGTCCATGTTTTGTTCCGGCTCTACTTGTGCCTAAGAAGGATGGAACATACCGAATGTGTGTTGATAGCCGGGCCATCAACAACATCACCATTAAGTATGGGTACCCTATACCTAGGCTTGATGATATGCTTGATGAATTATATGGTTCTTCTACGTTTTCAAAGATAGATTTGCGAAGCAGTTATCATCAAATCAGAATGCAAGAAGGTGATGAATGGAAGACGGCTTTCAAGACCAAAAGAGGCCTTTATGAGTGGTTGGTTATGCCATTCGGATTATCTAATGTTGCAAGTACCTTCATGAGACTTATGAATGAGGTTCTTCGTTCCTTTATTGGTTGATTTGTCGTTGTTTATTTTGACAATATTCCTGTTTATAGCAGGAATGAGGAAGAGCATATCTCTCATTTAAAACAGATCTTTAATGTCTTGAGAGAACAAAAACTATATGCTAAAATGGAGAAATGTGAGTTCTTCTCTCCAAGCATTGTGTTTCTTGGTTATGTGGTTTCCAAAGATGGAATCTCTGTTGATCAAGCCAAGGTGGAAGCTATGAAGACTTGGCCAGTTTCGAAGTCCATTTCTAATGTAAGAAGTTTTCATGGACTTGTTTCTTTCTATCGACGTTTTGTCAAAGACTTTAGTACTATCATGGCTCCTATAACTGAATGCATGAAGAATGGTGCTTTTGAATGAGGCTGCTCAAAACACCTTTGAGGTAATCAAGCAAAAACTTTATGAGTCCCCTATTCTTGCACTTCCTGATTTTGATAAAGTATTTGAAGTTGAGTGTGATGCAAGCGGAGTTGGTATTGGCATTGTTCTTGTCCAAGCACAAAAACCATTGGCATATTTTAGCGAGAAGTTAACTTATTCCAAGAGCAATTACTCAACTTATGACAAAGAGTTCTATGCCATTGTCCGAGCTCTTGATCATTGGAGTCATTATTTGAGGCCAAAGCAATTTGTCCTTCATTCTGATCATGAGGCGCTTAAGTTTATTAGCGGCCAATGCAAGCTTAATTCAAGACAAGCAAAATGGGTAGAAATTCTTCAATCCTTTTCTTTCATCTCAAAATATAAATCTGGGCATACTAATGTTGTAGCAGATGCTTTATCGAAAGATATTCTATGCTTGTTGTTCTGGACTCTAGGATTCTTGGATTTCAATCAATGAAAGAACTTTATTACGAAGATGCAGAGTTCTTATCCATCATTAACAATTGCAAGCGGGGAGTTCAAGGTACATATTCTTTACAAGATAGGTTTCTTTTTGAAGGAAATCGATTATGTGTGCTGAAGAGTTCATTTCGCGAATTGCTTATTCGAGAGGCGCATGGTGGAGGATTAGCTGGTCATTTTGGTATTAACAAAACTCTTGAGGTTTTTCAAGAGCATTTCTATTGGCCAAAGATGAGTGGAGATTAGCTGGTCATTTTGGTGTTGGAGCAGGTAATTCGTTTCTGCTTGATGAAGCATTGCCAAAATGTTCCCATGTCCATTCTCGCAAGTATTTTCCTCTGATGGTTTCCTCTCTAAGAGCACCAAATTGGGAAAGGCACCACTGAGTTTCGTTTATATTACTCTCCAAACCTCTTTTCCCAGGACTTTGCATAGCCAGTCTGCGTAGCTTTTTCTCCCAGTGGACTCGGCTTCTTGTAGACTTGACTTTCAACGAAGGCACATTACGAAAGTCGTTCTCAATGGAACTAAACTATTGAGGAAATTAGAGTATTAGTCCTTATTGTTTCCATGATTTAATTTTCGCTCCCCCTGGCTATGCATTATTTTTTGAGGGGCACAGACTAATCGACATTTTGACTTTATTTTATTTCCTTAAATCTAGGATTTTCAGATACTATTTTTAGAATTCGGTGATATTTTTCAATTAGATTCATTACTTGAACAGTATTTTTGCCCATTTTATTGTCTATTTTTTTTAATAGCGCTCACACCTTGACTTTCTTTAAATTTATATAATTGAAACCTTCAAGTGAAAATGTCGACATGTACATTCACCTGCACAGCTGTAGATTTTTCTTAGTTCTCTAAAATTTAAAGAATGTTACAAAATTAGGTGGCAGAGCAAAAAGGTAGTTCTTTCTTTTTATGAGGCCAAACAAAGAGGCGTTGATTTAGGTTCTCTTTGAATTCGGATGTAAAAATTTAGAGTCTCTCTCCTTTTCTTTTGCGCTTTTGCAGCCAATGATCGGTTCAAAGTAGATAGGTCTGATCTTTGGATTTGAAATCTCCCTAGTTAGGGCCAGAACTGAACTTGTTGACTTTGTTCCAGCCGGTTCCATGGTTGAATCGATTGAGTGTTTTTCTATCACATTTTTAAACTTAGGTGAAGTTTATATCTCTAATGCCATGCCTTTTATTGAGCATTGCTAGTTTTGCAGCTAACAGTTGAAACACCAGAAAAAATTTCGCCATATGAAATTGAGTAATATTTGCAATTCCAGCACAGTTTAAGACTTTCGGTCTTCTGAAAAATGAGTACGAAAATTTGCAATAAAAGTGGAATATTGCTCCCTGGAAAGAACCAAGAGATGCCCATTATCAACCTTGAAATGCACAAAACAGAAATATATCCACCAAGTTGCATACAAGATAGTCCATGTGCAAACAACAAAAGAAAAAGGAAAAAAAAAAAAAAAAGAATCACGAAGCGAATCAAGTGCTCCTAGAGAAATTACAAAAAGAAATATTGACGTGATTTTATTTTGGATCATCAATTCTTGAGTTGATTCATAGGTTTAGCACAATGAATCGAGAACCAAACCGATTTATTATTGGTTCTAAAAATTTGGAACTCGGACTTCTTAGGATTGAATCGGAATTGATGCTTACCCCTGATTTTAACTGTATTTATTTGCTATTGGAGCAGGTAACTCATTTTTTTTTTTTTTTAAAGGCATGACCGTTTTTGGGGGGATATATACATATATAATTTTTTGTCGAAAGAGTGGAACGTAGTTGGCCCGTCCAACGGGAATTCGGCCTAGCCCACCAATCTCTCTCTCTCTCTCTCTCTCTCTCTCTCTCTCTCTCTATATGACTTGAATGTTGGATTAACAAGATTTCCTTTTCCCCGTTGTTGCTTTTATATTAGCATTGAAAGTTTATATTTCTATTTTCAAGATATCTCAACCCTTAAATTCATGGATACTTTCGTTTTTCAAAACAATCGCAATATTCTCCATTAAGGGAAAATTTTAGTTAAGCTCTTGTGGAAGAGCTTGATATCGAATCTAAGAGGCTGCATTGAATTTTTTTTATTCGCAAAAGCAAAATTTTGAAGTCAGCTTAACCAATCTATCTAAACCAATACAAACTATGCATCTAAATGGCACGTTAATTTAATCTCTTGCACATTCTTTTATAATAAATTGTTATCGACTAGATAAAACAGTTAAACAATATTTAATTTTTTTTTACAATACTTTTTTAACTTTCAGTATCATAATACACTTCTTAGGGTTGAACTTTCACTATCATAATACACTTTTATGGTCGTTTGTTTTGCGAATTTTTTTTTTATTGAAAAACACATCCATAATTTTTGGTATTTGGATCTCTTAGGATGCGAATGATAACACTTCTTGGCTGGGAAAGATTTTTTTTTTTTTTTTTTTTCAGAAATGTTTCTTTTCTATTTCTATTATGGGGAACAATTTCTGAGTAAAGGAAGGCGTTTGATAACTACACAAAATTTCTACTCCAGAAATAAAAAAAGAATAGAAATGCTTTTGGTAAAAAACAGTTTATTTATTTATTTATTTATTTATTTTTTATCCTTGCTGACAGATTGCGTCGCCGCTGGACTTCGGCCAACCGCCGCCGCCGCCGCACGTCGCCACCAGCCCAAGCTGGCGGCCGCCGCCCACTGTCGCACGGCCCATCAATCGGTGGCGATGTGCGGTGGTGGGGCGGTCACCGAGATCCGACGGGGCGGCGGCGGCGGCCAACGGCGGCGTCGGTGGTGGCGGCGTTCGCAACGGTCGACGTGTGGCCGCAACAAGAGAAAAAAAAAAAAAAAGAAATTTCACTTATTTCTAGAATTTGCTCTCGAGAACAAGAAGCAACTTTTTTACTTCTCATTTCGTTCCAAAACCATTTATAGGCTAATTTTTTATTCTCGAGAACAAAAAAATAACTTGGCGTTATCAAACGAATTTCTGTTCTTTTTTTATTCCGGGGAATAAAAGAACAGAAATTTTTTGACAAGGGAAGGTTACCATGCGCAGCCTTAAAAAATGAGTCAATAAAAAAACATCATCATGGTTAGTAGAAAACTTATATTTTTTGTTTTTTTAACTTATACTTAAGTTCGATACAATGACTTTTTTTCAAAAATTAGATTTTTTTTTTTTTGAAATATGACAAGACTCTAGCACTTAGAGTCTCCTGATCATTCCTTTGAGATACTTTAAATTGTAATGTGAAATGTGGATGGCAATTTTCTTTCATCAACCGATGCTCGGTCTGAGTGGGTGGCTGAATAGAAATTCTCTCGTCAAGAGAATCTAGGAGTGACGTTGATTTACCTCCAAGCAAAATGCTGACAATATGGCGAGCCATTTGTGGGCACCTATATTTTTCCAAAGCGTCACTAGCATTAAAAAAAAAAATTACCATAAAAGAGAATGATAAAAAAAATAAAGAAAATTAATGAATTAAAAAAAATAAAGAAAAGGGAATTAGCAGACAAAAACAGCCTGGCATGCAGCCATGGACGCATCCAAACGCGACTACGGGGAAGAAAAAGTGGGCACGCGTTAAAAAAGACAAACCAGCAAAAGCAGCGGAAATGAGAGGAAATGGCAGAACTCTCGGTCAGAGCGTGACATGTCCGACTGAGCGTGTCCAAATGGTGGTACTTGGTTTTCTAGTAATTGCATTTTTATTTTTTTATATTATTTCTCAAATCTAATGTCTTCATGAAAATTCTTCATAGAGATTGCATGATATGCATATTTGCACGATTAGGCATTGGTAATAGAATATTTGCATAATTATAATTTCCATGGTCATAAGAAATAGAATTCTCCTTGAACAAACGTAGATGCATATGTAGGACTTTAAGATCTTTTTTTTTTTTTTTTTTTGTAATTTTAATAGCTATCTTGCATGGATACATGCATTAAAAAATAGTACAATTAGTTAAACCTTGCATGTTTGTAATTTATATTGCATCTTCATTAATAAATCAGAAGAAATATGTTTAAGGGCTTATTTGGGGATATTGAAAATCTATTGCCGTAAGTATACTTGCTTTAGTCCTACTCTCTAGGCAGCAACCATCTCCTGAATAAAATTACCTGGAGTCCAGAAAGCAGCCATTTGGTTGCTATCTATCAAACTAGCGTAGGCTTTGTCAATATATATCATGGCTTGGTAGGGGGAAAATTATCAAAAAATTTATAAATTTATTGTAATTATGCCAATTCAATCTTAAATTTTTAATTGTATTGATTGAATCTTAAATCTTTTCACATTTTATTAGTTGAGTCAATTCAGCCAATTTTGACCAAAATCACTAACGTGAATGCTAACTGTCGTGGCACAACCGGCATTGACATTACCATTTTTAATATTCTTTCTTTTCTTTTTTCTTTTCTTTGTGTTTTCTTTTCTCGAACTTAGGGTTGGCGAGGGAAGATAAAAAGTTATTAAAAATTTCATTAATTAATAAAATATTTATTACTAGCCTTTTGGTATATTCTCCTTTAAGTTTAGAAAATTATCTCCAAACTAGCATACAAATCTTTTTCAGTTTAAAGTATTATGTTCACTTCCTTCATTAGTCCTAAGTACTTTAATTCGCCTATCAAGTTGGTTTTTGACCTCATCTTTATACTTGATAAAAATGCTTGTAGCCTCATCTTTGCTAATTAAGAAATGGACATAGCAAAATCGAGTACAATCATCTATAAACATGATGAAGTACTTATTTCCACCTCTATTTTCTATAAATTTTAAATCACATAAATAGCTATGGATTGATTATGGATGTTCAACCATTTTTTCAATGGATTTGAAAGATTTCTTAGCAAATTTAGCCTCAACACAAGTTTTGCACTTGTCATGGGTATTCAACTCAAATTTTGAAATTAGTCACAAATTTGCTATCTTCTTCATTGACAATAGCTTATATGTCCTAATCTACCATGCTATTGATAAGAAGACACGAGAATGTAAACTAAAGACTTCTCTTTATTACTAGCCTTTGGGCGCAAGAATTTTGAGTTTACTTCAGTGATAGCCACATTTGCTTTGAATGACCTATAAGTACCATTTTCCCCACATACATCCCCTTTTGGAAAGTACAAACTTGTTAGATTCAAATACAATTTTAACACATTTCTTGACAAGTATGGGTCATAAATGAGATTCTTTTGGATTTTCATATTGTCGGAAAATCTTGAGCTAATAATCTCACATCATTTCTTTACAGCTAGACTAAAACCTTGTTGATGAAGAGTTAGAACCTCTGGAGCAAGATGCATCTGAGTGCTTGAACATGCGAAGAGAAGATATGGTTTTTTGTGGTCTGGAGAGAAAATCTACAAGAACATTTTTTTTTTCCTCCTTTGATATATTTAGTATCAAAAGAATATTTGGATAACCATTATGCTCATTGCCAAAGTTGTGGATGGAAAATTGTCTTCAATTTGAGCTTCATCATTTGAGAAAAAGAAAACATGTCTGTTTCTATCAAGAAATGATGACCGATAAGATGAAATTTAAATTTCTTGATTTCATATTTAATTGCCAAAATTTCTTTTTTCCAAGAATTTTATGATTTTCTGAAATTTTCAAAACTTTCCAATTTTTTTATGAACTTTTTTATTATTTTTTTATGATAAAGTATTTTATGAATTTTCGGAATATTCCAAATATTTTAATGATTTTTCAAGATTTTTGGATTTTTTTTGAGAATTTTGAGAATTTTTATTTTTATTAATTTTTTAATTCTTAATGATTTATAAAGCTTTTTACATATGATTTTTTTTTAGACTTTTAATGTTTTTATTATTTTTTATAATTTTTAATACATCTATAACCCTTTTTCGAAAATATTCTTCGGGCCGAGTCCAAGAACCCAGTCCAAACAGTTGGTCTGACCCGGATTTGGATCTGGGTTGGGTCAAATTTTGGATTGGGCCTGGGCCTGGTCTGAATAAAGGCAAACTATCAAACCGACAACACTCAGCCCAACTCTATTCATTTTAATCTCACTACACTCAGTCCATAACTCACGGCCAGCACCATTTTCCGATGAGCCCCTCGCCGGCGCTCAGGCCATTGTCGATCGAGCACGCCGCCTCAGTCGTTCCGCCTGACAGCCGCCAGTCACCGTCGGCCATCGCTTGGTCGCCCCCTCTCCGACCATCACCGAACCTCACCGGTGAGGTTAAGCCGCCAAAAGAAAAAAATGCACATTGTAAAACGGCATCCATTCTAACAGAACAAGCACACAAGTGCATAAACGAGAAACTAACTACAGCGGCCTCTAACCACGGGTTCCTCCGGCGAGGCGCTTACGGCCGATATGCTACCAAAAAGTCAAAGAAAACGCCTATTCAGTCTCAATTTAATGATTTCAGAACTGACAGAGCATAAAAAACAACATCTCGAACACTCTTTTGACTAAATCAGATTCGATTCCTTAATTGAGGCATTTCGTTGAACAGTTCATGGGCGATTTAGAAACTGAGCTACGCACTCGATTTCAACGTTTCACTTCACCTGATATATCGGCATCCAACGGGCGTTATATCTCGCATATAAAACTCAGAGTGGTTCGATCAAATTGCGAGAAACACAAACGTGTCCGGTGAGCTTGGAGGTAGCGGAAGGCAGGGGCAACCGAGAGGAGCGTCTTTGGTTTGTTCGTTGTGGCTGGGCCTGGCTTTGTACTTGCTTCGTGGTCGGAACTTCAGCTCCCGCATCGATTTGGTGTCGAGAAAAGCGGATCTTAACAAAAGCGAAAAAGGAACTCTCGGTGCCGATCGAGGATTGTCGCTTCCGGCGAGGTCAGAAACGGTGGCTACCAACGAACGGCGGCGAACGGAGGAGTATAAGGCTGCGCATGGCAACCATTCTGGGCTGGGGAACAATTTTTTTTCAGAAATGGTTCTTTTCTATTTCTTGACTGGGGAACAATTTTTGAGCAAAAAAACCCGTTTGGTAACTGCACAAAATTTTTATTTCTGGAACAAAAAAAGAACAGAAACACGTTTGGTAACTGCACAAAATTTCTATTCTGGAATAAAAAAAAGAACAGAAACACGTTTGATAACTGCACAAAATTTCTATTCCAAATTTTATTTTTTTAAAAAAATTAAAATAAGAAAAAGGAATAAATTTAATATTACATAAAATTGACAAGATCAAAATATTATTAGATTAATAATACATTTGCTTAACATAGGTGATATTGTAATGGAATGTGAGCTATTATTTTATATCTATATGTGAGGATCTTCACTTATGTTTTATAGCGTATTGAATTTATGTAGCGCTTTGTTGGAATCAATATTCACAAACCGATGTTTTAAACTATAATTCTCAATAATATATTTTCTTTTTGCAAATTTTAATGTTTGATATAGTAAATATTGCGAAAAAAGCACACGTGATATTGTCAGTCAAATTAATTTATGCTCATTTCCTTGGGACTAAGTTTTTACTCTTTTAAAAAAGAAAAATTGTAATTCTAGTGCATGTGTGGCTTGGAGATTTTAGTCTCTTTTAATCTTGACATGGATGTTGGGTTAGGGTTGGGAATTTCCAACTGTTGGAATGGTGCATGCATGGCGTGGCTTTGTTGTCATTATGCATATAGTTCATAGCTTGCTCCTAAAACACTTAGTAAAAACCTTGGTCTCTTGCATTTTGAACCGTCGATGCATCCCATCTTAATGCTACTTTTTACCTTGCTTATTCCGAATTACCTTGATGTCGTTATAAGGTTTTGGCTAATTTTGATAAAAGGGGTGTTTTTCTTCTCATTTTGAGCTTTTCTTTCTTTCTTGACTAGCATACAACCTTTGAACGGCGGTTTGTAGGTCTTGAAGTGTCAACTATACAATAGCTCACCATTTGCTTCTCTTCTATTTGTCCACATTTATGATACATTAAAATGACATTTATGCTCAGGGAGACAGAATTGGATGACCTTAATACTAATAATAGAAATGTATTCATAATAGTTTACAAACACATCGCAAAAGTTTTCACCAAAAAACAAAAAACACGTCGCAAAAGTCGGAAATACAAAGTCATGGAATCTCTTGCATATTGTGATCCCTTGCCATCATATTTACAATATCTTTCCTGATCATGTTTATCTCAGCCGCCTCATCAGGTGATGCATCATCTACAACCTCATCTTCTATAGATCCAAGTGGATAATCTGGATCTCCATAAAGGGCAAAGTTCCTGTCCATCTTGTCTTGGTCACGAATATAATTATGAAGAGTACAACATGCGATTACAATATATGCTTGCTTTTGAATTGAAAATGGAGGCATATGTCTCAAAATTGAGAAGCGATTTTTTAATGCCCCAAATGACCTCTCGATAACATTTCTCAATGAGGAATGCTTATGATTGAACAATTCTTTTGCTGTTCTCGGGGCCGTCTCGTTCTACCCCTGTACTCATTCAAATGATACCGTTCACCTTTAAATGGAGTTAAAAATCCTAGAAGTGATGCATAACCAGAATCTACTACATAGTATTTCCCTACAAGAATATATACATAAATTTGTTATGAAAAGCAATAGCTATATAATCATAAAGAAAATCACTTAATATAGACAAAACAAGAACCTGGTGGTGGTCGAGGAAATTGCAATCGAGGAGTCTCAAGTGCCGCCGAGAGAACCTGACAATCATTGGCAGATCCTTCCCACCCAGCATATACGAAAGTGAATCTCATATCAAACGAACAAACACACAGCACATTTTGAGTGGTAGTCCCTTTCCTGCCTCTAAATGGGATTTGTTTCGATATAGGGACGGATGCATTAATGTGGGTCCCATCAATAGCACCAATGCAATCCTGCGATTTTATGAAATTATAATGTTAGACAATATTATCAACTATATATATTTTTATAACGTGAAAGTTGCGATTATAATATATATATTTTAATAACGTGAAAGTTGCAATTTAATGAAATTATAGCGTTAGACAATATTATCAACTATATATATTTTTATAACGTGAAAGTTGCGATTATAATATATATATTTTAATAACGTGAAAGTTGTTTTTACCAAAAAAAAAAAAATAACGTGAAAGTTGCGATTATAATATATATATTTTAATAACGTGAAAGTTGCAATTTAATGAAATTATAGCATTAGACAATATTATCAACTATATATAATTTTATAAAGTGAAAGTTGCGATTATAATATATATATTTTAATAACGTGAAAGTTGCAATTTAATGAAATTATAGCGTTAGACAATATTATCAACTATATATATTTTTATAACGTGAAAGTTGCGATTATAATATATATATTTTAATAACGTGAAAGTTGCAATTTTATGAAATTATAACGTTAGACAATTTTAATGAACTATATATATTTTAATAACGTGAAAGTTGCGATTATAATATATATATTTCAATAACGTGAAAGTTGCGATTTTATGAAATTATAGCATTAGACAATATTATCAACTATATATATTTTAATAATGTAAAAGTGATATTAAAATCATACCTTGAAGTAACGTGCATGGTTAGGATCGATAAGAATCTCCTCTGGAACAATATCAAAAGAAGGTGGCCTGATAATCTCCTTTGCTAATTTAAGAAGCGCTTTTAATACCAGAGTGAAGAACTTACTGATTGTTTGTCCCGAATGTTGAAATCTTTCACATAAATCTCTATTTGAGTTTTTGTGACCAACCATAGATAAGAAAATCCCAACTTGTTCATCCACCCTTACAAATCGAGAATCTTTCAGCCAGCCTCTTGCCTTCATTAGATCACATAGGTTAAGGAAAACATGTCTCTCTAATCTGAATGCTTCATATATCCTATCTGAATGCCCATAAACAATTTCCCTTACCCATTCAGCTCCTGATAATTTACTATCCCTAATAGGCTCTCTCGTATGCAAACACATGTCCAAAGTAACAAGAGATAACTATGCTATTATTATGTCAATATCAAAGTCATCCAAATACCATTCAACTGTTGCTACCTCTTCATTAGACACACTATATGATTCATCTTCCATAGTACCTATGCCATTACACAAATATAAAAAAAATCAATATAGATATATGTAAAAATAAAAATAACAAAACAATTGAAACCAATAACATAAGTAATAGAGTGAAAAGGCAAACCAAATATAAATATTAAGCACAATCCATCATATCCAAACCATAACACGATGCAAAAGTCTCAACATTAATATCTTAAACAACAAAATAACAACCAACACAAAAAACATGGTCTAATAAAACTCCATGCAATCCACGACATATTTTCTAACATCCACGTGGCATTAAATCCACAACACTAAAGACGTAGGAGAAGTCCATATCTCCTTTCAGCTGGGGTTTTCATAAAACCCTCCCTCCACGTGGCATTAACGCTGGCTCGCTCCACTGCTTTGCTGTACAGATCTTCGTCCAATGTAGGCACGGCAAGTAGGGTATCAATCACCACAGATATGGAGAATGGGTCTGTAGGTGGTGATGTCACTTGTGAGTTGATAGAATCACTCACAGATTGATTAACCCTACTTTTAATCATCTCTTGCAAGGCTTTGCAGGTGCTAGCAACACCAAATGATTGACTCTTCCTTCTCCTCTTAGTATTTGGAGTTTTATCCATCCTATGTTTGTCATGAACTGGAGAAGGAGTGTTGTCAGACATAAAACCTTCCTCATTAGCATGCTGTTCACCAACGTCCTCTAGTCCCTTGTCTGCATCATCACCACCAATGTTAACTTCATCCGACATCACAAAATCTTCGGCATGTCCTGCTGCATGGTCCCCAGTAGCATATGTATCGCCAAATACAATACACAAATCAGAATATTGACGAAACCCATCTTTCTTGAATTTCGCCCACTCACTATTATCCTGCAATTTTCACAATGACGACATATATCAGCAATACAATTAAACATACTGGATATATATCTATAGTGATATGAAAATGATCAAAAGGTTAAATCATACATTGATATGAGATTCCCATATGCTTGGATCATCAACAACAACTTTTTTGTTCACGTTATCCCAGCCAAATCCGGATTGTGAAAGAAGCTTCTTGAAACTAGCATACTGTTTTTTTCAATTTTTTCACCTTATTCTTCAATTGTACTGCAGTATATTGAAGTTCTGCTCGGTTGTTGAACTCTACCCGTATGTTATTCCACCCTGCCTTGTTGAAAGTAGAAGAGGTGCGATTTCCTTTTTTGACCTCTTCTACTAACAAACTGACGAACAAGTTGGTTAAAGGCTCAGTCCACTTTACGGTGAATGCCTCTTTTTGGGATGCCATGTAACCTTCACTAGTTGAATATCATATGAGTTCAAGACAATTAAAAAGAAAGTGCAACATGCTCCTGCCTTCCATTATTGTATAAATTTTCAAGAGAATTTGCTCCTCAAAACAAAGAACCAGCAAGATCAATAAACAAATAACCAACAAAATCAGCAAAACAGAACTAGTAAAACAGCAAAACAGCAATATCGGTAAACACAAATCACGAAGAGAAACAAGAACAGGACATTGTCACAAGCACATAACAATTAACGGCGACCCCTTCCAATACTCAAACGCAGGGTGCCGAGATCGATACCCGAGACTCGCACGCAGATTAAGGGAGATGCTCCTTCAGATCCCGATGGAACCCCGACAAAGTTGATAAAGGGACGAGAGAGAGAGAGAGAGAGAGAGAGAGAGAGAGAGAGAGAATCTACATTATCCCATTGTTTCAGTCGAGTTGCTAGGTGGTGACAAAGAATCATTAAATACACAGAACAGAACTTGATATATTATGCTTACTATCATGCGACATAAAGATTTCAACAAAAAGAGCCAAACATTAGCAAGCGAGCTTACTATTTCCAGACAGGGGGGAGCTTCTTGGTCTTCTTGTAGTAGCACGCGAGCCTATGGATCTTGCTCTCGATGAGAATGAGCCTAAACTTGGAATCTTTGTCCTTCCTATTCCTCTCCAAATGCTTCCTGATGGACACTGCCTTCTTGATGAGGTGGTAGAGATCCTCAGAATCTCGGGCGCAAGGCCCGTTGGAAAAGCAAAACCGAAAATCATCGAAAAGCGGTGACTTTCGCGTGCCAAAAGTGCTGTTTAGTTGGAAGCAGTAGCAACCGATGCTTTCTCCAACAATCCATACCAACTTTTACGCAAGACGAAAACACGCATCGGATTCCAGAAATGACTTCTTTTCAATCCGATCCAACAGTTTTCAGAATGATTTCGGGACCACAACAACATAACAAGCTAAAAAAAACTAATTAATCTCCTCTTAAAGCAGTGATTTAACTGGTTTCAGCCGCCAAAGTCATCAAGCTTACAACTTTAAGTACTCCATAGCTAGCATATAGACAGCATCCATATATTAACAGGCAAAATTCACTGCACGAATACAATGAAAATGGAAAGAAAAACGTACCGTGTGCCTTAAGGATACGCAAAATCTTGCTCCCGATGACACTCTTCACCTAGGCAATTCCGTGGGAGTCACGAGGAATGACACCAATCTGCGACGGCATCAAGCCTTTCTTCGCGAACTTGCAGATGTTCTCCTCCACCTACAGCCGCAATCCAATCGCATCAATCCCACGAGATACAGCAGGAAAACCTTTAGCACCAACTTGCCCTGGACTGCATCACTCTATGCATAAGTCATCCTGCCAGAGACAACACCCAAGACAGAACATATAATTCAACAATTTCAAAGCGGTAAAGGAATTAATGGATTGACACTACTCAACCTTGAGAAAACCAATTGATCATTTGCAAAATCACAACTGCATCTCATCTCTCCATAGGCATCAGACAAAACTCTGATTTTAGCATTTTTCTCAGCAAAATCACAACCGCATGCTTCAGCTTTGTTTAAAACATTATTATCGTTTTGCATCACAGCATTATGCTTTTGTAATCAAAGTTTTACTGTTTTATCTAATGAATCAACCAGGTTTCATCCTGGTCACATACAACATTCATTCAGTAGTTAAAAAGTAGTCACCGAACTTCAGCATGCTCCTCGAATCAAAACTTTTGAGCTGTACCACATATCTTCCAATTCGGTCAACAGGATAGATGGGGCTATAAACATTACAAGGGTTAACAATACATAAAGAGTACAGCGTAGCTAGAAATGTGGTGGTCAGCCAATGTGCATTAGTTTCCAGCCAAATATAGCGTGAAAAGCCATCGAGCTAAAAGTACTACAGAGAACTTAACCTCAAATAGTGATGCTGAAGATATAATGTGGCCAAGGAAAGCTTTGTACAACAATTTTATTCAAACTTTGTGAACTTGTTATGCTACCTTTGAATCAAATTCCTGGACATCCTCCACCAAATTAAAGCAGAGATTAAAGCAGGTTGCAACATGATCAGTGAATTCACTTTGCAAGATTAGACAACCGCCATATTAGACAAACAACTTCAGATATTAGAAAGTACTCGATACGTTGATTAAAGATTTTGTCAAATAATTAGAAAAAGTTGGAGACATTTCATATCTGTGAATTTTCAGTTAGGCATCATACCCTGACTGCTACGTCCTTGTGCTGCAAAAGCTTTATCAAAGCAAAGTGCACCGGTCTTTTTATATCATCTCCGATCCGCATGCATCCATCGAAAATCATCACAAAAAAAAAAAAAAGAGTATGGATTGCAGAAAACACATAAAGGACAGACTCCACAAAGAGTAGCTGAAATATCAAGATCGAATATGTGATAACAACATCCTCGAGAAGACCTCTTATTCTAAGAAAGTATTCCCTTCTCCAAAAATCTTATGCAAACCATCAAACACTCTTTTATAATACTCAAAAAAAGACCATAGTGCAAGACGACGATGATGGGAATGTGGCGAATGACTACACAGCCGACGCCCAGGGTCACCCAACACCATTGGAACAACCCGATACAGCACGATGGGCCCGGACGATTTGATTTCGGCTAAAAACGGGAGGACGAAAACTTGATCTCACTTAAGCATTTCGTCGAACGGGTGAAGGGCGCTCGCGAATCATGAGGTTTTTCGGCTCAACTAGGAACCAAACCCAAACCAAGACTCTCGCCAAACAGACGAAGAAGCACACGACAACCAAAGGAGGAATGGACGGGACCAGAGTTTGCGCGAGCTGGTCGGCCGCGACCCTCCAGCCGAAACTAGCCTACCACCGGCAGCATCGCCGAAGCTACGAAATTTCGCAAGAAGAAACGAAGAACCACCGAAAGAGAAGCCGAACACGAGAGTAACTCCGCCCCCAAAAAAAAAAGAAAAAGAAAAGAGCTTGTCGCAGCAAAAAAGAGCAAGAGACGGGAGTCAAACCACCAAACCGAGCTTCGGAAACGCCCCGAACGCCGTCGGACCGGCGAATTGGGGCCTCGATCGGTGGCGATTGGAGCACGATCGCGAGGGAAAAGAGAGGCGAAGTACAGAGAGAGAGAGAGAGAGAGAGAGAGAGAGAGAGAGAGAGAGAGAGGACCTCGACGACGTCGGTGGCGTGGCCGAAGCCGTGGCCGACGACGACAGGACCGACGGCGACAATACCGGCGGCGACAAGATCAGCGGCACGATCGCGAGGGGCGACTGGAGAAATTAGGGCTTCGTGAAGGGCGATTGGTGAAAGCTTCGTGAAATGAAAGGGGTTGGCCGGTTCTATTTCTTCTTTCTCTTCTTGGGAATTCTTGGCCAGAAACGAGAAGTAACTTTTTTTCACTTCTCATTTCTGTTCCAAAACTATTTCTTGGCCAGATTTTTTAGTCCCGGGAACAAAAACAAATTACTCGTAAACAAACAGGTTTCTACTCTTTTTTTATTCCCGGAAACCAAAGAATAGAAATTCTTGTTCCCGGGAATATTATCATGCACTGCCTAAACGGCCAGCTGGTCGTTTCTTTCGTGGAGAACGCTTTTTTTTTTTTTTTTTTTTTTTTTTGTGAGTCCAAGTTAGATAGGCCTTGGCTAGGCTCAGGAATTGGGCCGAATGCATGGGCTAATCAACCTTTCTCTCTCTCTCTCTCTCTCTCTCTCTCTCTCTCTCTCTCTTATTTATTATTGTATTTTTTATCCTATATATTTTTTTTTTCTATATTTATGCAAAATGAACGCATAAATGGTCAACAAAAATTCGGATATCAATTAGTGTAGCATTGGGACATGTCTAATGCCCAAGGTAAACGAATTATATCGGTATTGATGTATGCCATCCGACTTTGGTCATCAAATTGGTTGGGAAGTAGGGGTGGGCATGATCTAGGTTGATTCGGGCCACCCCCTAACCCTAGGACCAATCCGTACAGTGTCGATTCTCAATTTTTAGGACCGAGGACCGACCCTATTGAGCCTAGGACCAAGGACCGGACCGACTCAATGGGTTCGGTCGGTTCCAGGGTCAACCCGGGACCGATCGATAATTTTGTTCGTCTTATTTTTTATACCCTCTAAATAAGAAAACCTACAAATTAAAATTACACATCCATCGACAATGTGGCATTGTGCAACTAAACTATATATACCAATACTTATTTAGCAAATTTAAGATGACACAATAATAGAAATTTTGTACCTGCTAACCACTCATCAAGATATGAGACAAGATGGAAAGTTCTTGTAATAATCTATCTTTAATATTCATAACACCATATACAAAAGCGTTTTCTTACATTTGATCACTAGAATCTACTCAACCAAAAAATGAGCTTCACACCACTTGACTAGCAAATCACCATAGCAACTGCAGTACTACTTTACTCTTCAAAAACTTCTACCATTTGACACAAATTGAAAAGCAAAGTGCAGTTAAAATTCATTAGTAAAATACAATTAAACCATAAAAAGTTCAAAATACTTAATATAAACCATGAATATATAACTTCACATCTTGTTAATTCACTTGAACTTCTAAACACCTGAAAACAAAACAAACCATACATAATTAATACTTAACAAAAGTTTTAAATTGAAATTACTATTAGTGCTATTGATGGAACATCTCAATATAATATAATATAACAGATATTTTACTTAGGTTTGAATATATAAAAGAATTATAAATAATATAATATAATATAATATAATATAATATAATATAATATAATATAATATAATATACAGGGTTGGTCTAGGATTTGACCGACCCAAAACTCTTAGTACTGAGGACCAACCCGTACAGTGTTGGTCCTGGAATTTCAGGACCAAGGACCGACCCAGTCCCTTTAGGAACCGGACCAGGACTGGCAGGGTTGGGCCAGTCCAGGGTCGGTCAAAGGTCGACCCTAGACCGTTGCTCACCCCTATTGGGAAGTCTAACATGAAGTTGTAGAGAGTGAACTTGCAGCCAAGATGATTTGTCGGCTTGGTAGCGCTGCGAAGGGCATTCACATTGGATGGCCAGCGAGTAATTCTTGGTGACATTTTGTTCTCTTCTTCTCAAGCAAGGCTCAAGAGACCCTACTATCTCGAGTTGTTCTTCGAAAAGTTAATGTACCTAAGAAAAAGAAGTCAACCACTTTGTTTCTTCATTTTATTTTATTTTTGATAATTTAGGGGTGTGGTGTGAAGCTCAGCTGTCTAAAAGCTCATAGAACACCCTTCAAATCCGTGAATAAGTTGAGTCAAGCCCTTTTTTCTCCTGCAAGATCCAGTTAAATATGAATACAATTGGTGGAATTGAAATGGTTAACCTCCTGCTATAATATAAATGCCCATTTCTTTTGAATGGAAGCTCAATTCAATGAATGTTTACTCATAGCATCACTATAAAAATCTTACTTTGACTAGGGTCCGCATGAATTGGGTCAATCACCACATTGATCGTTACGGGTCATGGATTCCTCGTGGATCTCACAAAATTTGATTATTTTGATTGCATCCGTTTTATAAACTCGAATCTAGGTAAGAGTTTCCCATCAATAGCACCTGGGTGGTGGACGGAGGAGTGGCGGTGTCTTAATTGATTCTTTTTGATAAAAAATGTTATGGATGCCTTCGGTCGAAAGAAATATGCTCCCTTTCATATGATTGTCATATATGGGTTTGGATAAGTACATAAATACTCAGGGTTAAATAATAAATGATGTAGGACTTGACACAATATAGGACTATATTACAGAAAGGACATAGTGGGATGCTAATCTGGTCACTCGTAATGGCATTCTTGACCTAAGATATAAGTCCTTGTTGACCAGTTCCTTCACACGTGCACCTCGGTAGCCAAATTTCCCATTACTGCTTTAGCCTTAAGGTGCTTAATCCTAGGTTTTTTGAACTGATTGGTGGCAACTCTAGTCTGGTAGTTGAGTTTAGGATCATTTTGCATCTCGTAGATTTTCCGAGCTTAGTATTTGAATAGATTTTTAAAAACCGAGGCGCTCTTGGTTGGCTACTCTGGATTTGCAAAAGATATCTTTCACTCCTTTGGGCACACCCAGGACATAAGTTGAATTTATCCAGAATGTCAATGCAAGGGTTCACGAGGCATTTTCATAGTACATATTGACTTCACACATGGTAAAAAAACACCTTGCTTGTGGTCGGGATTTTCGTTGACGCAACATGCATTAATTCCTTCAGATGCGCTCAAATTGGGCGTGTTGGCATGCCAATTGAGTTCAGTGGTCAAATTCCACTCAAATCGGATTGCAGTAGATATTCCTTTTTCTCAATTTTTCACCACAACCTCATTATCTTCCACTCAAAAAATCCCCAGCATATCTCTTTGATTGCTCCACATTCACCTTTGCACGTCCTTTTAATTACCGTTCTATGGACGACTGCCCAACTCCTTCGTCAACCATTAATTAATTTTCATATCAGTAGTAATATCTCGGTCTCCAGCGGGTTCTATTATGCATGAGCTAGTCAGCATGACCAATGAAGATCGAGCACAAACAGGATTATTATCCTGAATTTTAAATAAAGACACTGCGTACGGGATTTAGCCTTTCTTTTGATAATATGGCATGTTCCATCGAATCAAGTTCTCGAATTCTGATGGACTAAAAACCATATATTGAGTCTAAGTAGTGAGTTTCTTTTGTTTTTTTCTTTAATATTTTTTTTTTCGCAGTCCTTTTAGCTATTGACTATGAGAGCTGCAGTCACAGAGCACCCACATAACTATCATGTTGAATAAACGAAATGACTGAGGCATGAAGATGGTTCTACATTAAATAAGGAATATCTGATTTTTATTTTTTAGTTTTTGGTAAGAAAAGGGTGCGAAGCTTGAGTCTTATACTGTCACTCTTCGAGTAAAACTTCTTCTAGTCTGATCTCCTATAAATAAAGGAACTGAAACTCTTGGTAGCCTATCTAATGCTAGAGTGTCATCATTTGAATTTAATTTGACCTGGTTAAAGTCACTCGTAAATCACGACCGAAAAAAGAAATAAAAAAGAGGGGAAAGGAGAAAAAAAAAAAAAGATAACATCTTTAGGCTCGTGGTTTCAGAATTCAAGCAAAACCAACTAGCAAATCATATTCCAACCTTCACCATGGTCCTCCTGCTTACCCTCCCTTTTGAGAAAAGGAAATTGCAAGAGAAGAAATTCTGTTCGCATCCCATATTATTTAAAATTCATAAGCATCTTTCATCGAAGCAATTCAAACCGACCATAATGGATTCTACATGCCCGTACCTAAAAGTAGAAGTCTCCAGATGAGAGAAGATTTTGGACGGTAGCAGAAGTTGGAAGTGTGTTCGTGGGAGAGTGTGACCAACCGCATCTTTTAGAAAGAACGTCAGGCTTTTGCCAATATTATATGGGAGTCGTCGACTCTTGCCTGCGGGCATGCACATACTTGCCTTCTAGGCTTCTTTCCGCAGGCTCTATATAAGTGTATCTGCGTTCGTCATGGTGTATAGCAGCATAAGAAAGAAAGAAGGTGCGATTTTACGAAGAAACATCGTGGTACGAAAGAGATGTGAGTTGTCAAAGTCAGATCCGAGGCTCTTTCATGAAGAGGTAGAGAGGGTGTTGAACGCAGCCAAGGATGACTTGCCGGCGTTCCTTTTCTTTCGACGCGAAAATGTAAGCCGGCGAGTTGTTCTTGGCTAAGTTTATCTCTCTTCTTCTCATGCAAGGCTCCATGGATCTAGTGCTATTGGAAATTAAGCTAGAAGATCCCAGAAAGGACTGACTCTCTCTCTCTCTCTCTCTCTCATCGCTGATTGTAATTGAGAGTTACAATCGGGAAAATAACAAAGGTTTGATTCTCAAAATTGATTTTCCTGTTTCGGTTCGAAAATTTAGGTGCTGCTTGGTTCAAATTTTTTTTTTTTCATTTACATTATAAACATTTAAATTATTTAACTTGATTGTAGTTTACTAAATGTATGTTTGTTGAAAATAATGGTTGGTCACGCCCAATAATAATTATTTATGTAACATCTTTTTACTAAACAACGCATGTGATGTCTAAAGGCTACGGTTAAATATCGTCAAATTAAAATTGTAATTATTACAATCATGACTTGAGTAGGATCACTATAAATGATCTTGTCTACTAATATGCGGCAGCAATTGAATTTGTTATTTTATCCCAATAAAAATTTCAAAGGCATTAAAATCTTTTCATCGATTTCGTGAGAAAAAATAGAGAGAGATATTGGCCTTGAGTAGAAAAGATCCACAATCTATCCTCTATTAATCTGAAATCGGAGATAAGCGATATCGATATTCTAATTATGAAAAACAATTTTTTCTCTATTAGGTTGAACAAGAGCACATTCGATCATGCTGATATTTGTATGAGCCGAAAGATTTTGGTCCATGCACGAGAGTCCAATTGTGAAATGCCATCGGCTAAGTATTGGACCATTGTACATTCTATACAAATGGAAGCGGGTCCATTAATGGGATTGTAAGGGCAGGCCTTAACATTAACCTATTAATTCTCATAACTTTTCACATGCTCAAATCCTGTCTTATAAATAAATCGTGCTAGAAACTATTCAATCAATCCTATTATACGGATGTTAGTTTAGTCATAAACAATCCAATTTTATCAATTTAGTCCTACACCGTTAAGCGAAATTATAATTTAGGTATTCTAGCCAATTTTTTCCGAAAATTGTTGACATGGTAATGTGCCACGTAGGACGGTCCAAGATGACTATGCTACCGCATTAGCTATATTCGACCATGTATAGACTAAATGGTTAATACCAAAAAAAAAAAAAAACCCTAGACTAGTATATATGTGATAAATTTATTTCAAACTAATTTTTTGACAACGAAAAACCCGAAACCAGTATAATCGTGACAAACTTACCCTCCATACATCATAGGTGTCGTAGTTGGTGGTTTTTTGTAATATTAATATAGTTTAACGTAAATTAATAAATGGAAAATTTATTACAAATATACCAATTTGAGGTTTGAGGTTTTTTGTGGTCAAAAAATTAATTTGAAATAAATTTATCATAAGTGTACCAGTTTTGGGTTTTTTGTAGTATTAACCTTAAACTAAATGCAAAAGATGAACATTGACATAGTCTATGTTATGGCTTGAGATATAATCTAGAGCCGGTGAATAGGATATTTTGGCTAAAGTCTACTAGATTTGTTGTTTATTCATGCATGATATTTTGCAATAATTCAAAATCCTTAGACGACAATCACATCAAAGAATGAAGCATACTCAAAAAGTAAGGGCTAACTTTTTTCAAGCGTGAGCATCCATTACATTTATTATCCTAAAGAAATCTTTTAAGAGACCACCATTCCTCTGTCCACCACCCTAGTGCTACTGATGGGAAGCTGTCATCTAGATTTGCGGGACCCGCGTGAAATTCTTACCTACATGATCAATGCGGCGCCGGTCCATGTGAATCGAGGTCAAAGTAAGATTTCTCGCTATCGACTGCATAAGTCAACGTTCGTAGAACTAAGCGTCTATTTGAGAGAAATGGCTTTAGTTTGTATGCAGAGGTTAACCATTTGAATCTCATAAACTGCAGACACTCAACTTTGAATCTTGCTCGGGTAAAAGTTCTTGACTTAACATGTTCATGGAACTTATTGATTGTTCCATGGGGCTCTTAATAGCCGATCTTCATGCCTGCACCCTTACTAAATTACCGAAATATGGTAAAAAACAAATCGATTGACTTCTTTCTTTCAGGGACATTAAGTTTTCATAGAACAATCGGCAATAGTAGTCTCTTGAACCTAACATGAGATGAAGAGAAAAAAATGTCGCCAAGAAAAACTTGCCAGCCATCCAATGTAAATGCCCTTCAAGGCGCTGCAAAGCCGGCAAATAATTCTTGGCGACAAGTTTGCTCTCTGCAACTTCACGTAAGACTTCCCAATCTTTTTTATGACCAAAGTTGAATGGCATACATCAATGTATCACTACAATTTGTTTTCAATGGACATCAGACATGTCCTAATGCTAAACTGAAGTGACTGATATATATATATATATATATATATATATATATATATATATATATGTTGAGGCACCTGCATTACTATGTTGCTTTAGATTCTTCACGTGACTAGCTACAATTCCTCATGGACAAGGTTTGACATTCCAAACGAATGAGTCCAACTTTCCTAATGTAGTGCTAGTGTACCATTCTCATTCGAAACAAAAACATAAAGTGCTAGGGCAACACCTTCAAAGAGTGACCACATATGTCCAAAATAAAACCTTTCCCATCCAACCATGCGAGAAGGGCTTAATTCTAAATTGACCTTGACAAGGTTCTTGGGTAAAGCAAGACACCTTTAGAATCCTTTTTTTTTTTTTTTTTTTTTTTTTTAAATATTTAAGTGCCCCACTGCAAGGCGAAGAAAAACGATGCTTCTTTTTCTTTGAAAATGATTGATGTGAAAGGAAACGGCGCAGCATCATTCCGAGTCTCGCACAAAATCTATTAAGCATGGCCAAATGATACAAAGTGATTATTCTCTATACTTTAGAGGAGATGCCTACATTATTTATGATAAATATAAAAGTATCATTGCCTTTGTTAAAACGGAGAATAGGAGCTTTCCTATTCAATGGAAATATGTCCAAGACATAGCCATGAAAGCTCAACTTGATGGTTTGTGGCTATGGCATTAAGGATTTGACCACTTAAACTTTGCTGGGCTAAAAATTCCCATAAAAGGAAAATGATGAGAAACTTTCCAGCCATTTTAGAAATTTTTAATGTTTGTGAAGGTTGCCTCCTTGGAAAATAACAAAGGCAATCCTTTCCATCTAGAGGTGTATGGAGAGCTAAAAAGTCATCAAAACTTGTTCATAAGGAATGTGCTGGTCCAATGAGAACCCTCACACTTAGTTAGAGTAAATATATCATCCTCTTCATCAAGGATTACACAAGAATGATGTGGTCTGCTTTCTTCAAGATAGATCAGAGGTCTTCTCTATTTTCAAGAAATTCAAGAACCACTTCAAGAATCAAAGTGGCTGGAGAATAAAGGTTATGAGAAGTGACTAAGGCACCGAGTACAACTCTTATGAGTTTAAGAAACTCTCTAAAGATGAAGTAGTTCATCATCAACTAAGCATTGGCTATGCCCCAGAGCAAAATGGAGTAACAAAAAGAAAGAATAAAACCATCATGGAGATGACAAGGACCATGTTGAAGGAGAAAGGCCTTCCTAACTCGTTTTGGGCAAAAGCAATTATACGATAGGATACATCTTAAATAGATTTCCAACTAAAGCAATGCAAAATTAAACTCCAATTGAAGCATGAAGTAGATGAAAGACTTTGGCAAAGCATCTCAAGGTGTTCGGTTGTTTATGATATGTCCATGTCCATGCTAAAAAAAAGTGGGTAAGCTCGATGAGAAGATGGAAAAAGGTGTCTTCCTCAGTTATAGTGACCAATCAAAATGCTATTGAGTATACTACCTAAGAACTAAGGAGCTCATGATTAATCAAGATGTTGAGTTTGACGAGAGCATCACCTAGAATTAGGGGGAAGAGAAGATAGAGAATAAGTATGTCACCTTACTAGACACACCATCGCACTAGAGGAGTCAACGTCACAAGAATAAGGTGAAGTATTGAACTCCACAATTCATGTCGTAACACCACCATCACTACCATCCTCTCCGAGAGCAACACAAGATGACTCTACTCTAGAGTCTCCAATAATGAGGGTAAAAAACCTTAAAAGAATTTATGACACATGCAACTTTGCTGCTTTAGAACTAAAAAAAGAGGAAGAGATGTCCAAAGAAGAAATTTGGATAAAAGCTATGGAGGAAGAAATCAAGATAATAGAGAAAATGAAATTTGGGAGCATGTCAATCACCCTTAAGACATAGAAATTATTGGAGTCAAGTGGGTCTACAAAGCAAAGCAAAATGCGAATGGATACATCTAGAAGTATAAAAGCAAGGCTTGTGGTGAAAGGACATTTGCAACAGCCAAGCATTGACTATGTTGAAACTTTCACTTCTATTGCTTGCCTTGACATTATTTGGACACTCATAGCCCTTGCAGTACAAAAAGGATGGAAGATCCATCAACAAGATGTGAAGTCAGCATTCCTTAATGAATTTCTTGAAGAAGAAATATATGTGGAACAACCACAAAACTTTACCGTTGAATGCCAAAAAGAAAATATTCTAAAGCTCAAGAATGCTCTATATGGGTTAAAAGCAAGCACCGCAATCTTAGTATAGTAAAATTGACGAGTACTTCACCAAGCAAGGATTTAGGAGGAGCATGAGCGAGCCAACACTCTATATCAAGACCCAAGGTAAGTCTGATACTCACATCATCTCTCTATATAAATGATCTCATACATACAAGGAACAAAGAGAAGATGGTTCAAGAATTCAAAGAAGAAATGATGAAGACATTCGAGATGATGAACTTAAGCTTGATGCACTACTTCCTTAGCATCAAGATCAAATGAAATGAAGGAGGCTTTTATCTCATAGAAGAGATATGCTGAGAATCTCCTGAAGAAATTAAAAATGGACTATTGTTAAGCAGTTGCAACATCACTTGTGACACATGAGAAGCTACTAAAGAAAGATAGAGCAAAAAAAGTCGATGCTTCTCTCTACATAAGTTCGATTGGCAATCTACTATATCTCTCTATTATACAAGTGGACATCATTTATGTGACAAGTCTACTATCACAATTCATGCAAAGTCCAAGTCAAATTCACTAAGGTGCTACCAAGAAAATTATAAGATACTTATGTGCCACTACTTATTATGACATTTGGTATAGGCTAAGTGTGATGGCTAGGCTCATTGTCTACACCAATAGTGACTAGGTAGGTTCAACTAACGATAGGAAGAGCATTGCCAGCTATGCATTCACTCTAGGTTTTGAAATATTCTCGTGGGCATCCAAGCATCGCATAATCTATTGTAGAAGAAGAATATCTTGCAACTACTCCTACCACCGATCAAGCAATATGACATCCAAGAATTCTAGAAGACATTAGAGAAGCATAAACATATCTTAATCCAATATTTTGTGACAAAAAGTCCGCCATTGCTATCTCAAAAGATCTAGTTTTTCAAGGATGAACTAAGCATATCGATATCATAAATTCCTTCGTTCAAGAAGCATAGAGCAATGGAGAGATCAAGCTCAAATATTGCAAGAGCGAGGATCAAGCTGTGGACATATTCCCTAAGGTGCTACCCCAATCCAAGTTTGAGACTTTGAGAAGCATGGTCGGAGTTTTACGAAATTGGATCAAGGAGGAGTGTTGAAATGGTGATCCAATTTTTATAAGTCTCTAGCATGCTCAAGGTGTTTGGAGAATAGATACTTGGATGAGTAGTCTATAGACTCGTAAGAAATATCTAAGATATTTCTAGAAAAGTGGTATGATATGTGTAGTAAAATCTAGAGTAATATCTATGCAACTTGCTGAAGATTTTTCCTTGTAATGGCGGTGGAAGAGGGCTATAAATAGCCAATCCCTCTCCACTTGAAGGTCACGCCCAGCCAAAGAAATTAAGTCCTTTGTACAAGCCTTCATAAAATAATACCCTTCTTGCTTTTCTTTGCTCCTTTCCTTGCCTTCCACTATCGTCCATCTCCAATATATAATAAAGTCCTTCTCCTGTTGTTGCTTGATAAGTTCTCGCACCTACACATGCACTAGCTAAATCACTCACTAAACTACTCACTCACTTACAAAACCATCCACGCTTCCGCTTACCAACAGTCTCACTCCCAGAGCATCTCCATAGTTAGGCCTTGTTGACATCTTTCTGATGGTTGGACCGATGGAACACTTACACTAGTGACATTGATAACTTGCCCGTTATTAAGGAAGTTTTGAAGACTGCATTCTCTGCAAGGAAGAAGCAGAAGATCATCATCCTCGGACAGTTGTACCGATACACTTGAGAAGCATGAAGTAATTCTGCACTAGAACAAAGGAAGACTGTATCATCCCAAGATAAGCCAGATGACAGAACAGTTCAAATATGATAGCTTCTATGATCTTCTCACTAGCCCTTTATAACTTATTATCTTGTTAAGTATTGGATACACTTTTTTTTATTGATTTGTTAGAGCATACGTCATCACCATTTGTGACATGAAATGACATGCCCTATTGTGTCCATTCTTAAATGACGTGTGAGCATCATAAAAAATATTTATGCATATGGTTAATTCACGTCATTAGATGAATGACTTTCTTTGCTACATCCTTTGTTCAATCAATAACCCGAAGTAGCGTTCAGTTACACAGGGCCATTAACATTTTGCCAAGATCCATATTATTAACATAAGCCAACTGCATAATGGAGAAAAAGTGTTTAATAGTGAAGTTGGATTTATCTTTTACCTTCAGCTTCATCAGAATCTCTCATTTCACCAAATAAATGAATTTCTAATGCCTGTCACAGTATCATCTAAGTAGAAATTGTAAAAGATAACCTCAAGATAACCGACAAGTGGTTGCAATCAACATGGCTATTACCGTTTACTGGATGAATGACATGATTGACTCTATCACCAAAAATAGTTTGCAAATCACATATGGTGTTCATTCAATTTCAAACTACCTAAACGAGAACTTATCCCAGTTTGGGTATATAATTAACGTCCAAGCAGAAGTTAATGGAGTGATTTAGGAACCTACATATTCTTGCCTTTTCAACTCCCATCCTTTGATTTGGGCTACACTTCTGAGGGCATCCTCCCACACTCTCGCCGTCTGCTGGCTGACCTCCTCCTCATGCTTTGCTAAAGCGTCAACTTATAGTTGAGACTTAAGATAACATCACGACGTCCCACGTCATAGAAAATCGGAAAAATAATCTTTTTGAATGGTTTGGATTTCTTACACTTCACCATGTACGCGAGCTCATAAAAACACAACGGACTGGAAAAGTAATTTTCAGAGAAGATGGATAAGTAGATCTTCGAATTTTGTATGGCCCTCCGCAGATTATGTTTTATATCTCTTCCATCGAGGAGCTCTTCCTTGTCGGGGAAAACATGGATGTTCTCTCTTCCCATGATGTGGTAAAGGCAACCTGCGAATTCTTGGCGAGTGTCCAGCCCTCTAAAATTCATGAAGACGTCATAGCGATTCGCTGGTGAGACATCTCCACTCATTTCAGGCTCCGATCTCATTCCCATGTCCACTCTCACATAGTATTTCGCCTGAGAGTTCCTCTCTTTCTCTCTCTTAAAGCACCTCATCAACGAAAGGCACGTTCACTTCGTTTGCCTAAAAATAGACTCCGCCGGCTCTTGGACGACATTCTCAGAGCATCTCGCCAGATCACTATTGTGACGGACATTCTCTTTCGAGTAGTTCGTCGTAGCAGGCGGACCACTCGAAATTGTCAAATTATAGTGACGGCCAGACGTCTAAGCATGTCCCATATACCCAAGAAATCCAATAAGTTTGGGCCCAATGAACAAGAAAACTTGAAAATCGATAGGCCCAATAGGAAAGTTCTCCTTCCGTTGCTTTTATATAAAACTTGTGAGAAACTTTCGCAACACTTATAATCTCAATTTCTCTAGGCGAGGAAGGAAATGCAATTTTAAGTTCAATGGAAGTTCTGTCCCAAGGTAAAGTGTGTACGAAAGTAGAAGGTGGAACTGACAATAAATGGATCCGTCCAATGAACGAGGGACGGATACAAGGTTATTCACGAGCTGCCGTGAGTCCTCTCAAAAGGCACCTTAAAGTCATGAGAAAACAAGAAAAGTTGATGATGTAAAGGACATCAAGAATGAAGCAAACGTTTCAATGACATTGTAAGCATACCATCTCATATTGTAAATTCATGCACAACAATATTTAAATCTACTCCCATACGTTCAAACAGGTGAATCCAAATTATATCGTAGAAAATTGATAGAATCTCCTTCTTGAATAATTTGCATATTTTGCATTCCACCATGTGTGCAAGCTCACAAAAGGCACCAAGACTAGAAGCATTACCTTCAAAGAAGATAAGTACCTAGATGTTCGACTTTTCAAGTGAAGCTGCATTGTCTTTTATGCAGCCTCACCTCCCCGACGATGGAAGTGTCACCAGAACATTTCTAATACAGGTAACTCGCAAGTAACTTGTATTAGACGTCCAGGAGGAAACAAACTTGATGACAATGTCAGCATAACATCTCATATTGCAAATTCAAGTGAAGCTGCATGGTCTTCTATGCAGCCTCAGCTCGCCGGGAGTACTAAGCCAACAAGTCAGTTACTAAGGTGTTTCATTATCTCACTCTAGGTGCGGGAGACTATTATACCTGTCTACTCGGTGATGACCACTTTTGAAGAAGTGACAGAGAGCCTACCTTTTCCCTGATGGTCTCCCAAGTTCCTAAGTCAATATTTGTCCTACTAATGAAATTTTACATTCCAAAGTTCAGAAGAAGCATTTTAAAAATATGGTTAGGTCGAAACCCGTATTAAACATTCGGGAGGAAACAAACTTGATGACAACGTCAGCATAGCATCTCATATGGCAAAGTCAAGTGAAGCTACATTGTCTTCTATACAGCATCACCTCGCGGACGACGGAAGTGTCACCAGAACATTTCTATTACAAGTTACTTGCAAGTAGACGACTCTCAAAAGCGATAACTTTCCAGAGTCATCTTTCCTGCACTAAAGATGGGCAATCCCGGCCATGTAGTTCTTCCAACTCTTTTAGCGCGACAATACTCTTTGGTAGCTCCCCCGGCTCGTGAAGGCACCATGCACATGGAGACACGTAGGATGACCTTCGGAGAAGATTTATAGTAAGGTTTCATTAGCCGGCCTTTTTTTTTTCCGAAATGTTATTTTATGTTTTGTTCTGGTTTGGTCTTTTAGAAAGGACTCGCGAGTTCTGAGGGTATTTCTTGAGGACATTCTCCAAGCATCTCACCAGTTCTTGTTGCGAAACGGACGGAAATGAGTATGGACAATTGAAATGACAAAAGCAGATTGCAAATACACGTGGCACCAACAGGGGCGACACTTTCCAAGAAATCCAAGAAGATTAGGCCGATTGAACAACTTGAAATGATCTCTTGTGTCTAAGTTTTCCTTGGACTTAAACACGTCCTTAACCTTCCTACTATCTTTAACTTATAAATTTAAGTGGCCTTCCTTCCTACTTACTATCTTTAACTTATAAATTTAAGTGGCCTTGTCGATCATTTTTTATTGACAAAAAGCAAAATTTTACGTTCAGCTCTATCTATCTATCCATCCATCTATCTATCTATGCGAAAATATGCTGTGCACCTCTATGGTAACTTAGTTCGTTTTTTTGCACATTGTTTTTTTGTAAATTATTAACTTGCTAAAATGGTAGCCATTTTAAACTCTCTTTTTGTCATTGAATTTTACACTCTCACTATCAAGATACACTTCTTATGGCCCATTTATTTTGCGAAAAATATATTATAGAAAAACATTTTCCTGCATTTTCTAGTTTGAAAAATGAGTCATCTGGTCGCAGTGCAACCTCCTAGCATTGATAGAAACAAGGGACTTCTTCAGCCGCCAGCTCTGCCACTCATTCCAAGTACAGACAACCCTCCCCAGCGTCACGCTCCTGCAGGTCAGCCATCAGAACCTCCAACTACAGCTGCGACGTCTCTGGTATATGCCAAGATGAAGCATACTCAAGACCTGGCAGTGGGCTCCTCTAACCCCAAGAAGACAAAGCACACCAGAATTAATACCAAAGCAGGCACAACCAAAAAGTTGAAAAGATATAACCCTTATGAACTACGACTAAATCAGCATGAAGACATTGATGAAACACAACTCATGGATACTCCCATCTTGGAAGCCGAAGAAGCCGGCAAATGGGTTGTGGTGGCTTGCCCAAAAAAGCCACCAAGTAACAAATGAAACTATTGAGCTGGAACTGTCAGGGTCTGGGCAATCCTCTGATAGTTCAATCCCTCAAGGCCTTAGTGGCTAAAGAGAGGCCCGACATTATTTTTTTGATGGAAACTAAAAACCAAGAGGTCGTAATCCAACGACTGCAAAAGTGCCTCAAATATCCTAGCTCTTTTGTGATCAACCCCATTGGTTTGGCTGGTGGGATGGCACTATTTTGGAATGAACAGCTTAATATAACAATAGAGCACTCTACCTCGGAGTTTTTTGATGTGATATGCATTGATATAATGGGTGGTATTCCAATGAGACTCACCTACCTTCATGCTCCGGCTACTTTTCAACAACGCTAAATGTTATGGGCAACCCTGCGACTTATCAACGCCTCTAACACCCTACCATGGGTTTGTGTCGGTGACTTAAATGAAATACTCTATCATTGGGAAAAAGTAGGTAAGCACTTGGCCGACTCTCATTGAATGCAATCTTTTCGAAATGTCTTACATGACTATTCATGTGACATCCAGATTTTCGGGTTCTAATTTTAATTGGATAGATAGGGCCGATTTTGTTCAATTGAAGCCGGAGATTGTGAAATTGAGAAGTATGAGGGATTCTTGGTTAAAGAAAATAATCAATTTGATAATGGAAATATCAATTGATTTTTATGAGAGTCTTTTGAGAGAGAATTAAGAGGGAAATTGGATGCAGAAATGCAAGTGGGAACCAAGTACTCTAATTTGAAATTTCTTTTGAGAATTCATGGGCTTATTAAAAAGAAAATGGGATGAGAATTTTCTACTATAGGAAATTCTTTTGTTTAATCTTCCTCCCATTTCCCTTTTCTTTTTCTATTTTTGGGCCAATCATCTTTTCTTTTTCCCTTTTTCTTTTGGCCGAAACCTCTCTCTCTCTCTCTCTCTCTCTCTCTCTCTTTTCTCCTCGTGCAAAATGCCTCCACCGACTGCCCCCCTTTCAATTTCAAATTTGCTTCCTCCTCCTTTTACTTTTTTGACTTTTCAACCTGACACACTCTCTCTTATCTCCAACTCTCTCTCTCATCTCTCTCGGTCTCTCTCGCTCGACACTCTCTTCCTCCCCCTCTGTTCATGAGAAGCCAGCGGACAAAAGCAGCAGCTCGTCGAAGACAGAAGCTGCTCGTCGTCACCGCCGCACGCCGCCAGGCCACTGTTTGCTCCGCCCGCGCGCTTCCCGTACCCTCCGCCTCTCCTCACCCGTCTCAGCCGTCGTCGACACCATTTGTTTTCCCCTCCATTTGCTGCTCAGAGTTCCAGATCTGGGAGGACACCAAATCAAAAGCAGCAGCCGGCATCGCTTGGACCGGAGCTGCCGTCGTCGCCGGTAGCCGTCCTCGCACGAGCACGCGTTTGGCCGTGCTTGGCCGTATCTCTCACTACCTCGCCGTGCGACCTCAACTTCCAACCGCCTCTGTTCAGCCTCTGTTTAGCTTCGTTTTGGCCATCACGAGCCATGATTCGGCCACCTCCGGCCACCGTGCGCCACCACCTCAACCCGTCGAAGTCCCCTCGCCCTCCACCATCCCTGTTCAACTCGAATCAGCCCTAGATCCGCCCTATCTAGCAGCAATCAAAGAGGAAGAACGTGGGTATGGCAGCCCCTTTGTGGGCCGTTTTGGCCGCCTTCCCGAGCCCGGATGCTCGGCCCGCGCGTCGAGCCCGTCATTTTGTGTGAGTTGTACTCACTAATACCTTATTAGTGTGCTAATTACACTTAAAAGGTTGATTAGTGTTAATTAAGTGTAATTAGGTTATTAGATTAGAATTGATTAGTGATTATTAGTTAATTGCTTTGCATATTAGTTGTGTGATTAGTGTAATTAGATAGAGAATTGACTATAGTATTTATTGGATGCTTCTTGGGATTTTTCCCGTCCCTTATCGGGTGTTAATTAAGCAAATCGGGCCTAGGTGGAATTTTTAGGAATTAAATATTAATTTTCCAAATTAATTAATTAATTAATTATTTAATTATTTATTTCCCGGAAATTTAACTGGGATGGCTAGTGACCGGGATTTTATGTTGATGATTGTGGCGTAGACCGTTTATTTAATTGAGCTTTATATTGTGCTAAATTGAATTTATTGTATTTATTTATTTATTTTTCGAAATTATTTATTTAATTATTTATTTTCCAGAAATTCAACTGGGATGGCCGATGATCGGAATTTCGTGCTGATTGTCGTGGCACAGTCCGTTTATTTAATTGAGCTTCAATTTGTATGAAATTGATTTAATTATGAATTTTTAGGATTTATTCCTATTGAGTTGATTGTTAATTATTTGATTGAGAAATGATCGGATATCGGTTGTCAGTATTGAAAGTGAGTTGGTAAATCACTTGGAGAATGCACGTGGCTCGGTGAATTGGAATGTCACCTAGGAAGGGCACGTGGCTCGATGATTGGATATGTCACCTTAGCGAAAAGGTAGCCTTAGAAAATGCACGTGGCTCGAAGACTCGGTATGTCCTCCTGGAGAATGCACGTGCCTCAGTGATAGAGTATGGCATCATAAAATGGGCACATGGGCTTAGTCATTTGATGCATTACTTTGGCTAACTTGGCGCCTAAGAGAAGGCATGTGGGCTCGGGCATCGTAAAAAGGGCACGTGGGCTCAGTGATTTAATGCATCACTTTGGTAAACTAGTACCTAAGAGAAGGCACGTGGGCCTAGAGACTTAAGTATGGCATCATAGAAGAGACACGTGAGCTCAATAATTGATGCATCACTTTGGCGAATTAGTGCCTAAGAAAATGCACGTGTACTCGACATCTTGTTATGCATTGTGGGGATTGCATGGTCTGTCTGACATGTAATCGACTAGGTCGATTGATCAATGATTTGATCAGATTGTTGTGAATTGATTGAATGAATGGGAATGACCATGAGTGATCTTGTTGGCATGTGATCGACTAAGTTGATTTGATCGATGCTTCGATCAGTGATGTGATTGCTTGGGTGCCTATTTGATCTGTACTAATATACAGGTGGAATCTGACGCCAAGGTAAGTCCTCTGACTCATTTTGTGCATAGGCAGCCCTAAGGTGTATTAGTTTACTAATCGGGTATTAGGGGGTAGAACTTGCTGAGACAGTCTCATCCCAGTTGTGGGATTATATTTCAGGCCCTAGATTTCCCGAAGACAAGCCGGCATTTGAAGTTGAGGATGAGCGAGAAGGAGATGAAGAGTTTGAAGAAATTGAGCCTAGTGGTGAAAGACTTGAGGAGGACTGGGATGATGATCCCGAGCATGGTCCTATCCTCTTTTGTGAACCATGTACATGTGTAGTTGTGAATTTCAATAAGTAAAATTGTGGCCTGCTTTTCTATCCCATTGTTTTATTGTCTAGGGATTTTTTAACTACTTCTACATGTGCATATAATTAATGAAAGGGTCGGCGATACTTAGTCTTGGGATATCGCATTTTAAAATCGACCAAAGGTAAAAGATGTGCGCGTGTCTGATGATCGGGGCGTGACAATTCACTCATGGACATAGAAAGTAAGGGATGTACCTTTACCTGGATGAATCACAGAGCTCGTGATGACTTTGTAAAGGAAAGATTGGATAGGGCTTTGGGGGTGTTTGGTTCGGCTTTCCCAAGGGGCTTTGAGCCCCCAAAGCCCCTTGGGAAAAATAAAGAGGTGTTTGGTTCGGCTTTTGAAGGCTATTTGGCAAAATGCAAGCCTTTGAATGCTTTGAAAGCCCAAAGGTGGGAACCTGCTTTGGGCATTCCAGCATTTTCGGCATGCAGGTGGGAGGATTAATGAATTTTTGCTTATTACCCATTTTACCCTCAAAATTTTATTAAAAGTCCAGCTTTACCCATAACAAAACCAAACCCTACCTTTCTTTCCTCTCTTTCCTCTCCGCTACGCTCTTTCCTCTCTTTCCTCTCCTCTCGTTCCGCAGTCCATCACGCCTTCGGCTCTCTTCTTTTCGGCCGATTCTCGCAAAGATCGCCTCCACTCTCGCCGCCTCTCTTTCACTCCTCTCTCTTCTACCAGGTACGCCTCTCTCTCTCTCTTCCTCCCTCTTTACTTTTCGTCGCCGGATGGTAAACGGATCTCGCCATAAATCGGTCTTCTCGGTTTGTTCCCTCTCTCTCTCGCGTGCACACTCGATCCCTCTCTCTTTTCTCCCCCTGTTCTTGTTCGTCCGTTCAGGTGTTTGTTCAATTTCGATTCGTGGGTATGATTCTATTTTTTTTGGTGGAGTTTGCATCCGAACCGAATTCTAATAAAAAAATTTCAGTGGTCAAATTAGATGTTTTTTCAATGTCATTTTAATTCATCTACCTTTATGTAGTAGCTTATATATTCTTACTTCGAAGATGTTATTTGATCTTCGTTGACTGGGAGTTGATTTACTTCTGTCATGTCATTCCTTTCTTAACAAATTCGTATCCCTTTGCCAAAATCCAAAAATGAGAGTATCTCGCTCACCCTCCCCCTCTTCTTCTGGTGTGACTATGGTAATGTTTTGCTCTTTTAATTTTTCAATCTCTTGTTTCTTTGGAAGGGTTTTGATTTGCTATTTGATTGATTATATAGGTTCACTGGGATGATATCGTGATGAATGTAAAGCTTCAGCTTTTTGCTTTAATTGCCAAGCAAGCAGCATTCCACCAGCTTAGATCTGTGGAGCAGCTTGGGTACTTAACCAGTCTTATGCACAGGTATTTAAGGCACTCCTTGACCTACAGAATTTCTATGCATAGTTATTGTTTCTCATATTTTTTCTTGTCTCCTTCAACAAAGGGATGATTTTGGAATTCATGGACTACAATTCATAATCCAATCCACAGTGAAGGTGACTAGCAACATTTTGTTTGTCTTTTAGGACCAAGGTCATTGCCTCATATTCTAATATGTCCATCTTTTTAGGGGCCTGGTAATATTGATCTGAGAGTTGAGGAGTTCTTAAAAATGTTCGAAAGCAAGCTATCTCAGATGACAAATGAAGACTTCAAGGTGAGTCAAGCAATGCTGGCATTCGGAGGTACATTAATTGAGTGACAATATTCGTTGGTAAAATGACATGGTTAAATAATTGAAAATTGATATCCACTAGGTATACATATCAATTGCTAAGATTACACATTGAATTTTGGTATTAGATCTATAATTGAAGTAAGTGTTCAAGACGCTTAGCATGTGAAAGGTACATTAAGAGTGAAATCCTTGAATGGCCATGCCACTTTCATGAGCATTCCCTGGTAAGGATATTCTCAACTAAGTAGTGTAGGTGTTCATACTATTACTCTTAAGGTGTCAGCTGGCCTTTTCTTCAGTGAGAATACACAGCAGTGTTGGATGCAACTGCTGAGCACAGGTTCATAGAAGGGAAAGTAAGCTGATGTTATCTGTCAGTCTGTGGACAAGTATTGCTTCCAAGTCTTGTTCATCTACGTCCTGAATGCTTACTATTGAAGGGGTAATAGTCCATGTACCTGGAAAAGATTGCATCAAGAACTTCCTTAGTCCCTCTTCCCGGATAGACTCGTGGACTAGTGATGGTGCATGCATCCAAAAAACAAAAATGCATCACGAATCTTAGGGGATCTTATATAAGAATTATTTGATAGGAAAAAATCTCTTGTGGTGGTGTTTCATTTTTTGGGAGTAAAAATCACTTCCAGAATTGCTTAATAAGGACTTCCTTTCTTACTGGCTTTCCCAAAATCCATCCCATTTTCAAGATTTGTACTTGAGTGCATTCTTGTGTCAAGGATATTGCAAATTATTTGAGCTATCTTTAGCTAAAAGGTATTCATGGTCATACTAATTGCTTCCCTATCACATGCAGAGCAATGTGAATGCATTGATCGATATGAAGCTTGAGAAGCACAACAATCTGATGGAAGAATGTGCATTCTACTAGAGAGAAATCTCCAACGGAACTCTGAAATTTGATAGGAGAGTAACTGAGGTATGAACCACGACTTGGACTGTAATTGTTCCTTCTGCTTTGACCTTTAAGATGGGTGGAGCTGCCGGCGCTAAGGGATAGTAGTTGGAGGAACGTAATTGATATAAATGATAGCCTTTGTTTAGGACGAATTTCTCAACCAGACTTCAGTAATAAAGTATTAAGTTCTTACAAATAATATGGGAACAGGTAGCAGCGCTGAGACAGCTAACGCAGCAAGAGTTGCTGGATTTCTTCAATGAATATGTAAAAGTTGGTGCCGCTAGAAAGAAGACACTATCCATTCGAGTTTACGGAAGCCTGCACGCATCTGAGTACATGACCGACAAAAACCGACCGGCTCAACCATCCTCGGTTCAAATCGAGGATATCTTCAGTTTTCGAAGATCTCAACCTCTTTATGGCTCATTTAAAGGGACTTATGGTCGAGTGAAGTTGTAAGTTATCGATACTTTTCTTCCAGATGAAGAAAGTCAGATAATGTTAAGGTTCTCTCTAAACAGCAATATTTTGGAGTAGAAGGAACGTTGGGAGTATCCTGCATTAGAAATGGACACTGTTGCAATCGGAGATCCTCTATGAACGAGGAGAACTTAAATGCTGTCCGTTATTTGCATTTTTTTTCTTCAATTATAACCTGCATAAGTAAAGAATGAAGTTTGTTCTGTTATTCAGCTCATCTCTGAAACTTGAAACTTCTACGCAGAAGGCAGCAGAAGTCGGTTGACTTATGTACAATTTCAGGAACTAGGTTGTGCATTGGTGACACCCAAATTGTATAATTATGTATGTTGGTCCTTCGCTTTCAATGTCTTTGCCAGCCCTCTTGTTTCTTGTGGCGTTTCCCTTGCTAAGGTAAAATGAGATTCCTTGGGTGTGTATGATTTGGTTTTGCTTTTTATGTTCGTGTTAATGGCGTGACAACGTATAAATGCATTTCGTATAAAGTGCTTCCCATCTTAATGCGACTCCCAATGGTCAATCAATAAAAAGGGAAAACAAAAATAAATGCGAAACTAAGTTTCGGAGCACAAAGGTAGGTCAAATTATCAAAAAAGACCGAAACTTATTATGCTTGAGCCATTTTTAGTCTTTGGCCAATTGAGTTTTAAACTTTTTAATAATTTGATAATTTTGGTTAAAAATTGCCCATGTTGATGCTAGCCATCTTTTATGGCATAACTTATATTAACATGGATAAAATTTGTAATTTTTTTATGATTTGTATGATTTTTTCTTTTTCTTTACCTTTTTTGTTTTCCTCCTTTTCTTATTCCCTCTGCCAATCCAAGGTCTTTGTGGCGGCCGCAAAAGTTGCCTAACCCAAATCTAGCAAGAACGTCACGACCCTTACAAAGTGATTGGCAAGGGCTGCTATGTGCTTTGTGGCCTCATTTAAAAACAAAAAGAATTAAGGGGACAAGAGAAAAAAAGGAAAATAAATAAGTCATTTAAAAATTACAAAAATTGATTACACCATCGTCAATCATACCATCTAGAAGAGTCCGCGTCTACGTAAGTAATATCCAATTAAAATTGACAAATTATAAAAAAAAAAATTATAATTAAATTGATTAAAATTTCAACTCATATAAATATAAATAGTTTAGAAATTTTTTGATAATCATTGCTAGAATTGGAAAAGGAGAACAGAGGAGAGAGCCACTTTCCGATTTATTATTAATATGTATCATTTCCATTATTCTTAACATGAAAATGTAAAATGTTATATACTCATTGTTTTTTTTTTTTTTTTTTTTTTTTGCAATTTTAAAAATATTAAAACTAAAAAACTAATTTGGTCACACCAAAGGGCTTTTCAAATGCAAGTTTACCAAATAATCTTGCATTTCCTTAAAGCACTTTTCAGTTTTAGTTTACCAAACAGTCTAACATTTCAGAAAACCCCTTTACCTCAAAGGTATTTGCATTCTCCCAAGGGCATTTCCCCAAAGCTGAACCAAACGGGCCCTTTGTGTACTTTGGATTGGTGTCTCACCTTCCCTGAAGCTAAAGCGTTTGCTTTACCTACTGTGGGGTCGAATCACAGCCCCTTGCTCTTAATCACTGAAGCCTTATCATGTCAACAACATCGGCCCTTCATTTTCGAAGCTTTCTAGATCCAAGACCCGGACTACCGTGATATCGTTGCTTAGTCATGGAGATCCACCAACCAACTAACTCCACCCTTCCATCCAAACTAAAGGCGGTCTCCTTCGCTCTAGCTCATTAGAGTAGATCGAAATTCTCCAAGGGACATCATCAACTTGCAGCTTTGCACCAACAACTTCAGAGTCACGTTAATCAAACCCACGGCCACTATGATGCACCATTGGTTACTCACCCGAAAGAGCAAATTCAGAAATTATGGCAACAAGAAGAATAGTATTGGGAGATGTGCTCTAGGATTAACTGGCTGAGGTGGGGGTACAAGAATACTAAATTCTTCCATGCAACTATCATTCAAATGAAACGCAACAAGATCAGTATGTTGCAGGACGACAATTATGGTTGGGTGCGCGACCCCCGGCTTTTAAAGAAGATGACAATGGATTACTTTTCCAATCTATATTAGATAGTGGGACATCGTGATTATGGGCCTATTCTGAATCAATGCCCTCATGTTATCACTGATGAAATGAACATGTTTTTGATAGCTCCTGTCACTAGGGAGGAGGTTCAACATGCTACGTTCCAGTTGGGGGTTACTAAAGCTTCGGGCCCAGACAGTTTGAATGGACTTTTCTATCAAAACATTGGGATATACTTCAAAATGAGATTTTCTTATCAGTGCAACAATTCTTCCTATTTGGAGTAATGTCAACCGATCTAAATAAAACCATCATTTCCCTAATCCCCAAGGTACCACACCGTCAAAGACTAGATCAATACCGTCCCATAAGCCTTTGCAATTATGCCTATAAAATCATTTCTAAGGTGATCGCCAATCGCCTAAAGCCCTACCTGCCTGAGCTTATTTCTAGGGAGCAGTGTGCCTTTGTGAGTGGACGCCAAATACAAGATAACATTTTAATAGTCCAAGAGGTGCTTCATCAGCTTAAGGTTAGAAAATACAAGCGCCAATTTCAAGCCGTCCTAAAAATGGATATGCAAAAGGCATATGACCAGGTCAAGTGGGATTTCCTCCAAGATTATCTTCTCATGTTAGGCTTTCATACTACGTGGGTACTATGGATCATGCAATGAATAACGACGATAGTGTCTTTTAGTGTTAAATTCAATGGTGAACATTTACAATACTTCCAACTAACCCGAGGACTCAGACAGGGAGATCCTCTCTCCCCCTATCCATTCATCCTTCTAGCGAACGTCCTATCACATCTTATACACCAAGCAATTACCATGGGCCATCTCAACGGCATCAAGCTGAACAGGTGGTGTCCAATTCTATCTCACCTGTTTTTTGCAGATGATGCCATATTCCTTTTAGATGGTAAATGTCAGAATTTAGCCAACATAGTAAATCAATATTGCTTCGCTACTGGCTAGGCTGTTAATAGGAATAAATTGGGAATCTTCTTCAGCAAAGCCTATCCTCTTAGTCTATAGGAAAATTTGGCAAGAGAACTTAGAATACTTGTGATTGATAGGACTGGCAAATATCTAGGTATACCATCTAATTGGAGAAGATCAAAACGGGAGATGTTTACTTGGATTTTGGGAAGAGTGAATGCCAAACTAGAAGGATGGAAAGAAAATCTGATCTCTAAGGGTGGAAAGGAAATTTTACTCAAGACTATTGTATAAGCGATTCCACAGTATGCCATATCCATCTAAGAATCCTGTGTCTATTTGCAAATCCACTGAACAAAAAATTGCTCGGTTTTGGTGGCAAAGAGACTGTAGTAAATCAGGCATCCACTGGAAGAATTGGGATGTTCTCAAAGGTAGAAAAGACAGTGGGGGCCACGGATTTCGTGATCTCATAGAATTTAACAAAGTCATGCTTGGAAAACAAGCATGGAGGTTAATCCAGCACCCAACATCTTTATGAAGCACCCTTTTTAAAGGGCTTTATTTCCACTCACACGACTTTAGGCATGCCGATTGGGGAGCCAAACCGTCCCAGGGATGGCGGAGTATTCTACTTGGGAGGGATTCCATATTACCTCAACTACAATGGTCCATTGGCAATGGACAAACTATTAAAATCCGGGAAGATCGATGGCTCCCTAGAGGACTTACAGGAGGCCCTGCTGCTAGAGGTGACCCGATGAATGTGGTTGATCTTTTGGACCCGGAAAGCAACAACAGGAATATTTTCCTACTAAACCAGCATTTTGATGCCTCAACAGTCGCAGAAATACTTACCATCTAGGTAAGACCTCAATACATTACTGATCAACTTAT
The DNA here is from genome assembly GCA_014182555.1 of Eucalyptus erythrocorys. NCBI lineage: Eukaryota > Viridiplantae > Streptophyta > Magnoliopsida > Myrtales > Myrtaceae > Eucalyptus > Eucalyptus erythrocorys. The sequence continues at coordinate 30,758,051 of CM024601.1, read as the reverse complement.
GTGGATAGGGACACAAAATGGTAAATATACTATGAAAAGCGGCTATCACACGACAAGCCGCTCCCAACAACCGGCAAAACCAACCATCATCCTCCTATCAACCCCCCAAGCTACTATGGAAATCCATTTGGACAGTGATACTTGCCCCCAAAATTCGTACTTTCCTCTGGTCCTTATGCCACAATGCCTCAGCAACAAAAGATAATCTCTTCCAACGATGCATCACCACCGATCCGACATGTCCTCTCTGCTCTCAACACCCACCTAAAACTACTAAACATCTCTTTCTTTTATGTCCACGGACGCACCGAATATGGTCACATCCACATATCAGTATTCAAATCACACCACAGTCAGTAAAAAGGATGGATGCGTGGTTAGTAGCATAGATAGAACAACGACATACCTCACCTGGACTGGAGACAATTGCTGCACTCTTGTGGCAGATCCGGAAGGCGCGCAACGGGTTCATATTCCGCCGACAGCGCGCCGATCAGATTCAGGTCATGGAGGTAGCCCTTGCCCAGGTACGAATAGCAAAACTCTCCACCCAGCGACTGACGCAAACAGGCCGATCTCCTCCCCAATCCAATCTACTATGGTGGCCACCAGATCCTGGCATGGTGAAAATCAACATAGATGAGGCCTATCATCCCGCAAGTACAACAAGTGCTATGGCGTGCATTTACAAAGATCATACGGGAACTTTTCTACACGGCTTTACCTGTGATTTCCCAGCAACTTCAGCCTTGCAAAGCAAGATCCAGACATTCCTCATCACTCTCAATCATCTGCTACAACACGGTAAGGATCAAGACCACCTTGTGATCGAATTTGATTGTCTTGTGCTGGTGGAAGCTGTCCATGATCCGCAATCGACACCATGGGAGGTGAGAGCTTTACTTGCAGAAGCGGCGGCCAAGATCTCCTCTTTCCCTAACTGTGGTTGATTGGGCCGCTAAGGCCCATTGTAGTGGCACCTTACCGCCGGACTGGGCTACGTCCCCTCCCCTTACGTTTTTGGATCTTTTGTTTTCTGAAGCCCAAGCAACGGGCTACTCTATTTCTTTAACTTGATTATATAATATTTTCTTTTTCCGACGGAAAAAAAACCATATCAATGGACGATTTCTGTCGCCTTGGGTCTTATTACCTCAGGCAGCATCATATTCTTGTGTGGTGTGGGCCCCACCTAGATGCCCCTTTGGGTTGGGGGGGGCGGGGGCGGGGGTGTAGTGGTGGTGTTTGTTTTACCGGGGGCAGGTTTGGTTTTCATGTAAAGAGGCAGTCTATTACATGAAACAAACTTTCATTTCTGTTGAAATGAATGTGTGGGATGACAAGTGGTAATTTCTTTTTACTTCAAGTTGCTTACACCCATGCTTATGTCAAACACTTTATAATGATCCTGTTAATATAGAAGATGTGGCACATATTGAATATCAAAATGTCACCCCAAATAAAAATGATTTTTAGTCAGTCCAAAAATAACTTGCTACTAATTAATTAACTAACATTATTAAGTGATAACCTCTTGATATTATTATATGGAGATTCTTTTCCATTTGTTAAAGTGCCTGGAAACTCCAAGCATTTTGTTCTTGAAAATAGGCTCAGGATCCGTCAACTCTCACCATAGCCAAGACTAATTCACCATGAATCACGACTGTTTGCACCCTTGAAAACACCGTTTGTAGTTTTGTTAATTATGGTGCCATATGTATTACAGCATGAGTTTGTGCTAGTTCAGACAAGCGCGTGTCCCCTAACGCTTGTGTGGACTTAGCCTTTTTGTCTTGTTTAAATGTTTCCCTAACTTTTTCTTTTTTGTGTGTAGGTTAGTAGCTTAAGGTTTACTTTCAATAAAAAGTTTTGTGATTTTAAATTGTTGTGAATGCTTTAATGTTTTAGCACTACACGTGGTACACAAAACCCAACTGCTAGACCTAGGCCACCACCATATATTTTAGGATGGTATCAAGAAAAATACAGCTTTAAACATGAGACCGCAATATAGAGCTTACCTTTCTTTTCCTCGAATTTCTTTAGGTAAAGCCAACGTTAAGAGGACATGATGCCAATGTGAGACTGTGATGGGTAAACTCCCTCTTAACTTCACTAAGCCTTCTTAGTTAGAAAGCGAACCGCGCGTATCATGTGTATGTTTATGTGATTGCCATCAATTTTTTATAAATAGGCAAGTTTTTTAATCTTGTACTTTGTAATTTACTTATTTTCCCGGATGTCTCGATCAATCCATGATTAGCCTAGGTTAGTTATAGATTTGACACCATGGTCATTCCAATTTGGAAGTAATTGTCATGGAGTCTTTTTTTTTTTTTTTTTCTTTTTAAAAAAAGAGGAAAACTTTTGCAAAAAATTCTAATTTTAGTTCATGCGTTTGTTTCCTCAAGCATGCTATAATTTTTCCCCCAACAAATTTCTCGTTGCTTTCAAAAAAACAAATAATAATGGAAGAAAACTTTTGAGAATTTATTTTCAACTCATGCCTCTATCATCTCAAGTTTTTCTATTTTAAATTTGATATCTTTTCGGTGGGAAAATTACCAAAAAAGTCCTAAACCTATTGCAATTTTTCCAATTCAGTACTAAACTTATTTTTTTGACCAATTAAGTTCTAAACCTTTTATAATTATTCAGATCAGTCCATCCGGCCAAAATTGGCCGGACAACTGGCCGAAGTGGCTAGCCGGCGCCGACGAGCGTTTTTAATATTTTTATTATTTTCTAAAAAATTTTATTATTTTTTTTCCTTTTTTTTTTTTTTTTCCCTCCTCCCTCTTCCTCCCTCCTCCCTCCTCCTTCCTTCCTTCGCTCCGGCGACCGCCAGCCGGCCGATCGCCGGATTGAGGCGATCCGGCGAGGCGAGCCCTCGCCGGGAGGGGGAGGGCTCGCGTACGCGACGGCGAGCCCCCGGCCGGATCTCGGTGAGGCCGCCAAATCCGGGCGAGGAGCCCTCGCCAAATCCGGCGGGAGGCCGTTGCGCCCGGCGAGCCCTCCTCGCCGAGTCCGGCGAGGGCTCCTCGCCGATCCGGTGGCGAGGGCTCGCCGACACGATGGCGAGCCCCCCCCGCCCGTCGCGCCCGGCGAGGCCTCCCCTTCGACGGGGCTCGCCCCGCCGGATTGCCTCGGTCCGGCGATCGGCCGGGGCGGCCGGTCGCCGGGAGCGTAAGGAAGGAGGAGGGAGGAGGGAGGAAGAGGGAGGAGGGGAAAAAAAGAAAATAAGAAAATAAATAAATAAATAAATATTAAAAATATTAAAAAAAACGCCACAAGACGGCTACCTGCCACGTCGCCGCTTATCCGGCCAATTTTGACCGGATGGACTGATCTGGAATAATTATAAAAGGTTTAGGACTTAATTGGTCAAAAAAATAAGTTTAGGATTGAATTGGAAAAATTACAATAGGTTTAGGATTTTTTTGGTAATTTTCCCTCTTTCAGTCCATGCTAAAGTGCCACATGTCTTTATTTTCTTAGTCTATCATTAGGAAATCCCCTTCATGTACAAACTTTTCATGAATAAATAAAAAGGGTAGGGTTCGGTTGTCGTCATGGACTGACTCTTTATTGATGCCTCGTGTTTACACATGCTTGTTTAGTTATGACTGAGTAGTCACGCAATGTCAACCTTCGCTGATCCAATCTCGCTCAAAAGCGAGAGTAAGAATGGCCGAAAATCAACCTATGGTATATTTCTATTTCCCGGGAATAATACATAGCATGACACTCCACATGACGATATACTCTTCTTCAGACTTACAGATGCAATACGGGAAACCAACTTATTCTCTGAGAGCCGGAGAATTCTATCCACGTGGAGTTCCAAATGAGGTCACTTAAGCTCCAATTGATCAAACCTGAATTGTAGTATATACGTAATCTGGAGTCTGACTGGTAAAGAAGCTTTGAATTACATTATTTTCTCCTTTTTTCTTATATATGGAGTTTCCATGCTGTTGCTGCGTGAAGGGAGAACTGTGCATTGACAAATTAGCTAGGGGTCTGAAACGTGAAAATTTGAATTGACTGAATACTTACCTGGTTCTTGCTCTACTGGGTCTAAATGAATGACATGGTTGAACCCGTTAAAAATTAGAGTTTTGAAAGCACACAAGGTGGGGTTCGTTCAATTTTCAGAACGGCCTAAACGAGATCTTATTGAGCTTGGGTATACAATGAATGCCCAAAACAGAAGTCATGGAGTACTTGAGGATACTTACCGCTGGCGCTTTTGCCTCATCGATCGGCCGAACTTCTTGTTGTCTGCATCGGCAAACTGATCTCTCTTGAAAGTATAGACTCATTTCAAGTATCCGGGTTTGTCCTGATAATTCTTTCGAAAGTATAGACTCTTCTCACGTATGATTTCGTCCCGATGTTCCTCTTTTTGTCCTATGTTCCGTTCGAAAGCATACTTTCAAGTTTGAGTAATTGTCTTTTGTTTTTGGGGGGGAAAAATTTACCAAAAAAATCCTAAACCTATTTCAATACCTATTTCAATTATGCCACTTTAGTCATAAACTTATATTTTTGATTTATTAAGTCTTAAACCTTTTATAATTATTCCCAATTAATCGATCCGGCCAAAATTGGCCGGTTGGTGCTGACGTGGCAGCCAGCCAGCGTCGACAACCTTTTTTAATAATATGTTATTTTTTTGAAATTTTATTAATTTTTTATCTTTTATCTTTTTTTTTCTTTTTTTTTTTTTTTTTTTCTTTCCCTTTCCCTCCTTCCTCCTCTTCTCTCCTCCTCCCTCCTTCTTCCTTTGGCTTCAACAACCAGCTAGAGGGGAGGGCTAGCCTGTCGCTAGACTAAGGCAACCAAGCTAGCTTGCCTCGCCATCGCTATTTCACCTAGCCACTAGCGGCGCCAGATTCGACGAGGCTCGCCTTGCTAGAGCCAATTTAGGACTCAATTGATCAAAAAAATAAATTTAGGACTGAAGTGGCACCATTACAATAGGTTTAGGACTTTTCTTGGTAATTTTCCCTTTTTTCGATGATTGTCTAGAAAGAAATGAGGCCTCACTTCATGAGAGTTATCTTTCGTTCTTTCTCGAAAGGACAAGCGAGGTCCTCCCTCGTCTAAAATTGACGACATCACCAAGGATCTCGCCAGATCATGTTGCGAAAGCGGCCGCAAATGAGTGTCGGCATTTACAAAGACAAAATCGCAACGCGAATACGCGACGCGCCAATACAGGAGACACTGCACCAACAGGCGAATATACCTCGCGTCGATGGACAAAAGCTCATATCATATGATGGTGACGATTATTATTGAAACAGACGTCCAAGAAGATTATGCCCCATGGAACAACAAAACTGGTTTTTTTTTTTTTTTTTTTTTGATCGAAACAACAAAACTTGTAATAAGCTCAAACTCGAAACACATCCTTGACCTTCTTTCTATCCTTGTAGAAGAACTTCAATTCAAATCTAAGAGACCTCCGTAATCATTCTTTACTAACAAAAGCAAACTTTTAATGTCCACTGAATCACTCTATCCAAACGAAGCTACACATGGTAAGTTAAAATGATTTCTAGTACATCACTTTTTAACAATTTGTCGACTAGATAAAATATCTAAAGAACTTTTAATTTTCTTTTTGACATAGGTTTTTGGACTTTTACAATCACAATACACTTCTTAGGTTCTATTTGTTTTGTAATTAATTATCTGTCAGGCTGCATTTCCTTTAATTTTCAATATTTCGATCACTTAGGAATGCAAATCAATCGAAGATCTTTTTATAATCAATGAAAAACATATGTTTAAATTTAAGAAAATGGATTCTTTTAAAGGGATGAGGCTATTTCCACCATCATTTTGGATGGAACTACACCTTTTTATTTGCAGTGAAAAAAAAAAGAAAAGAAAGAAAAGAGCGTCCTGATGCTATCAACACTCAATTAAGTAAAAATTAGTATTACTTACTATAATCACGTTTCTTCCTCCTCCCCCTCTCTAATTGTTGTCGCTTTCCTTTATGGTTTTATATTCCTTTTCTAGTATTATCTTCTTCCGGTATTTTTCTTTTCTGTCAAATAAGAGGATGGTCTAGCAGGCTGTTAGGCATATAATTACCTCTCGTCAAAATTTTACATCTCAATTACGATGTGAAGTTTCAAATTAAAAATATAGTCTTAATACCTTTGAGTCCAATATCGTTCCCATAAGCTTGGGATGGCTATAGAAAGTAGATGATGTTAATGGTAGATTACAATAATGTGGTCTTAAAAAAAATGCAATCTCAAGTTCAATGAAAGTACCGTCCCATGGTAAAGTGTGTACGAAACTAGAATTTAAAACTGACAATAGACAGATCCATTCCAAGCGGAAGGTACAAGGTTATTAATGAGCTGCCGTTAGTCCTCTCAAAAGACACGTGATTCAGCTCCATCAAAAGTTAGTATTATGTTGCACGTGCAAATCCAAGTGCATATAATTTGATATAGAAGAGAGATTTGAAAAAACTACACATGCGCGTAGCGGAACCTCAAAGACGTGAAAAAATGGGAAAACTTTGATTATATACAGGACATTCGGGATGAAACAAACATTTCAATGACATCGTGAGCATAACATCTCGTATTGCAAATTTACGAGCAAGAATCTACTCCCACTAATTTAAATAGGCAAATGCAAATCTATGCTGTTGAAAATCGACAAGATCTCCTTGAATTTCTTGCACTCTACCTTGTGTGCTAGCTTAAGGAACCACAGATTTGAAGCATGACCTTTGGAGAAGATGAATATCTAGATCTTTCGACTTTTCAAGAGAAGCTGCATTTTGACAAAAAAATAAAAGTGAAGCTGCATTGTCTTAGCAAATGAGGAAAGCGCCGAAGCATTTCTAATACCGGTTACTTGCAAGTAAGGGACTCTCGGGGTCCGTTTGGTAATGTTCATATTTCTCTCAATTTCTATTATTTTGTTTCTCGGAACAAAAAAAGAATAGAATCCATTTGATAACATCAATTATTTTTTCTACTTTCTAGATAGAAAATTAGCCAAGGAATAGATTTAGAATAAAAATAAGAAGTAGAAAAAAATAACTTCTTATTTTTGAAAATAATTTTTAAAAATAAGTCATTTTCTTTCTTTTCTTTTTTTCTTTTCTTCTTCTTCCTCGTTGCCCACTGTTCGCCGCCCCCACCACCAGTCACCCATTGTCGGCCACCACCGCCGCCGGTCACTGGTCACTAGTCAAAGTTGTTGAACACCACTGTTCGCCGGTGACCGATGAGCGGCAAGATCCGGCTATCGCCGTTTGTCAAATGCCACCGCTTGCCAACCACCAGCTAGAGGAGCAAGAAGAAGAAGTTTGACCTATTAGAGATCCAATCCAAAAGGAAGGCATGTTGGCAAGAAAGCATTCCCAAAAAAATTATAAATCATATCAAAAACATTTATATTCTTTTTCTATTTTGAAAATATAAATTTTGTATACTTACAAAACACGTTCTTTTATTTAGAAATTGTTTGAGAGAATAGAAATAGAAAAATATTATTTCAGAAAAGAAATTATTCATTGAAACAAAAATGTTACCAAATGGAACCTCCACGGCTATAAGTCCTGAAAGTCATATTTCCCGCATTATGGAGGGACAATCCTTGCCATGTAGCTCTTCGAACTCTTTTACGGCAAAAGTGCTCCTTGTTAGCTCCCTCCTCGGACATTTCAAAAAAGTTTTATGGCACTTTCCATCCGGCGCACCTAGTATTTCTCAAATCGACGACGTTCCCAACGCATCTCCCCGGGCATGTCGTGAAGTGGAGGCAAATATCGGCATCCCCAAGGAGCAAAAGTCACATTGCAAATACACGTGGTGCTAAAAAGGCCGAAAGTCAATAGGCCAAATACAAAAAGTTATATTTTATAGCACCCACCCCGTGAAGGGCCGAGTTGGTTCAGGCGTATGTTGGCCACACCATTGGCCAGGGTTCGATTCCCCAGCTCGTCACTTTGCGCGACTTAAGTGGGGTGCCGTGGGAGGTGGGTCCCCGCGCTAGTGTCCCTAAACAAAAAGTTTTGTTTTCTTGCATTTATGATTTTACTTTAGTATTAAAAGTTCATTTTTCTAAACATCTCGATGCTTGAATTCATGAAGATTTAAAAATAATAATAACAACAAATCAAAGATTGTCCAGTTCAGACAACCCAAAATAATCTATTTTTTAAGTTTTCTTTAAATCTAACAGGGCTTGTTGATCATTTTTATTACCAAAAGAAAATTTAAAAGTTCAGCTCAGTCTTTTTTATTACCAAAAGAAAATTTTAAAGTTCAACTCAGTCTACTACCTAAACGAAGGCACCCTGTGTATCTCTATGATAAGTTAATTTGATTTCTCGCACATTTTTTTTTCTGAATTATTGACTTGATAAAATAGTTAAACCTTTTTTTTTCCATTTCAACATGGATATTTGAATTTTTATTATGATGATGTACTTCTTGTGGTGGCCTGCTTGTTTCACGGAAATTATTCTAATGGAAAACAATTTCCTGCATTTTCGAGTTTAGAAAATGAGCCAATGGTAGATCTTTTTGCAAATAGAAAATATTTGCTTAAATTCAAGCAAATGAATTCTTTCAAAAATCAGAAACCATTATCTCTATTATGTCTAAACTGAGGTGCTTGGATTATCCCAATTATGCTGTTGAGATATTTTCGATTATTTGGGGAAAAATGAATTGCTATTATCTTTCATTGATCAATGCCTAATCTAAGATAGAATGGCCATCTTTGCGTAGCACATTTCATATTCTTTCTAGAATGAAAATTCTCCTGTAGAGAATTTAGGAATGACTTCAATTTATCTCGGAACAAAATGCTGACGATATGGCTACAAATTTCTCACATCGTTAACTCTGTCCTTCTGTTGTAGGAATTGTCAAATATGCGTTGGCCTGATTTTACCCTGGTAAAACAACAAAAGCTTCATAGTCTCACGGCCGGCAACCCACTGATTACAAAGAAATCCTGAGGACACCCCTCCATCAGGATTTTTTAGGCTGGATTTGTATCTAGGGAGCCCGATGAATTAGGATCCTTGATCTTGGCTCCCATGTGGGCCCCCTCAATGGGTCCCACAAGGAGAAAGACTATGATTGCTTCCGGCTCATCGAGCCTGATCAAGGCAAGGATTGCCGCACTGTATCCTTTGTGGAGCTAACTTATTCTTTTTTTTTTTTTTGGTCGATGTGGAGCTAACTTATTCAGGGTAAGTAATTATTCATTTAAATTCAGATCATGATGAGTTAACTCTGATAATAGAAAACCGTATCCAATCATGCATATTGTTGCTAATATCTTAGGCTCAGATTGTTTCCCAAACCATCAAATATTTCTAGAAAATTTTTTCAAGAATATGACCAAATTTTACGGTGTTTAGATGAATCCAAAAGTGAACCGAAGGACATTTTTTGCTGTTTAGTAAGGAAATGAGTTAACTCTGATAATGAAAACCATATCCAATCATGCATATTGTTGCTAATATCTTAGGCTCAGATTGTTTCCCAAAACATCAAATATTTCTAGAAATTTTTTTCAAGAATATGACTAAATTTTACGATGAAATCCAAAAGTGAACCGAAGGACATTTTTTTGCTGTTTAGTAAGGAAAACTTACTTTATTTATTTTCTAAATAGATGTACACTATTCATGTGCTATAAAGGATACACATACTATATAATCAAATTATTTTCCAAGTGCCGAGGACCTAGCTCAAGCGTTCGATCCTTGGGCCTTGGCCTCTGAGGATTTGGGTCTAGCTATGAGAGTTCCCAAGCCCAAGCGTTGAGGTCTTGGTTGTAGGACCCGCAATTTTCGGGACCCAATCAATATTTTATTTTTGTATTCACCAAATTTTTCTTTGTATTTCATAATCATCAATCATAATAATAATCTCCTTAGAGGAAAAAATTTAACTGTAATAATAATTTGTCTTAGAAAGTGACTTCTTTCATGAGAAATTGGATATTAAATGAAGTTACAAAAAGAACTAACAAAATAAAATTAAAAAGACATCATTGACAAGTGCTTTTGAGGATGTCACACCCCTCCAATTTTCACAAACTCGACGGAGGAGTTTTATCGAACAGTTTGGTGGGGATCTTGAGAGGACTGTATACAGGACCCAAAGCAGGACCACTGAAGCAGCGCAATGGGAAAATACACGAGCTCTATAGTAAAGACACACTAGAAACATCAAGCCAAGTTTCAGACAAAATTGAACACACCCAAATGAAAAGCAGGAAGGTGGAGAGGCGGAGGAGGAGGAGGAGGAGGAACTCTCGGAGACGAAGAGAGATGAAAAGTAAGTAGGTGCAGAAGAGGAAGGTGAAGGAGGCGTTTGAGGAAGTGCCTAAGAGGAGAAATCGAACGTTTGAGAGAAAGAGGAGAGAAAATGACTTCCTTTTTCCAAAAGGCGGAAGTCATCTTTCTCTATTTGACTACGTTTGTCCTTATTGATTTTTTTTTTTTTTTTGTCAGTCCTACTCTATACCTATACTACACTCACTCTCAGACTTTTGCCCTACCTCTTGCAGGGCGTGGGAGTCGAAACCCACTCCTAAAACTTGTCCTTATTGATTGAAAGTATTTTCCTTGATTAATTTAATTTTCGTGCACCAAACACTGGAATATCTGAAAAACTTTTTTTGGGAGGTTTATTTCTTCCTTGAAACAAATAGAGCCTTAAGTTATTTTTTAATATCAAATCAAAGGTTACTCAAAATCAACTTGGCCTTCTCGAGTTCAACTAATTGACATGCTTCAAGTTTAAAAATATTTGAATTGAGTAACTCGAAAACCTAACAAACTAATTGAACTTTTACATATCGAATTACACATGCATTGTTGAACGCTATGAATAGTTAAAGAGTACTGTTTTTAGATTTGATTTTATGTAAGATTTGGGGCTCGAGCTCAAGCATAGATTGATCTCATACGAAAATTCACCCAGTAGAAGAGTCGAGCCAAACCAAGCTTAACAATAGCATATATGTTTTCAGTTCGAATCCTTAGCACCATCTTTTCGAAAGTTCATCATACCAAGGGCAGGAGCCAATCAACTCCAGAACTAAAAGTTCAATTGCTGAAGATGATGCTGAGCAAGATATCCATAATGACATAAGGCAGAGTCAGCTAAATAATATATCCTATGGTCGAGCTAAATTCTAGCAACTTTATCGCGTGCTACCACACATACAATACGATCAGGAATCTCGGCCACACTCCACTAGGTCCTAAAGCAACCCACTCATCACGAAGCTCGTACGAGACATAAATCTTCATCACAACGCGAGAAGTTGTAGGAGCAAATCTCACCTGAAGTAGGCAGGATTGTGTTTGGCCTCTTTCCTAGTGGGGACCGAGCCTCTCCAAAATTCCAAGAAACCGCACAAAGTGCATATTGCAACAGAAGGGATGGATGGGAGTGATAGGACCGAGAAGTCGAAACGTAAACAAAAGCGTATTAACGCCAAAACGATATGCAAAAGTCAAACCACTTGGTTGTGTCTCAACTTTCCCACCAAGTGAGAGTGGTGTAGCTGTAAAGATAAAACAAAAATTGCAAGTGAGACGATAGGGACAGCACCACTATAGCTGGATGAGTTCATTTGAAAAGAAGGAAAAAGGATTGACCAACCACTGGGGAAAGAAAAGGATGGATTAACAAGTATTGACTAGGACATATCGAAGAGATTCAGAGGGAAATTCCCAATCCTTTCTCTTTCCTCCACTAAAACAAACCAGACAACATGAGCTGAAAATCACCCCTCCAATTCCCTTACCTTTTCTCCGAATCTCTACAACCAGAGGGTTGTGTACTTGATGACATGATTGAAGACTGCCACCCAGAATCTTGACACATCGAAGCTGACAATCTCAGAAATGCAACAGTAGGCCAAGCATAAGAGAAAAATCAAGATTTTCTGTATTGTTGTATATATGATTTACGTTGTATGAAACTCTGTTTATAGTACATTAAATGTCTAACTAAGGAAAAGAAAAAAAATATTCATCAAATCAAATCCAATCACATATTGACATAATTAAATAATCACAATCTCCTGTAATCTTGGATTGATTGATTGTAAATCTTCAGCTCGATCTTCGCATATCTCCAACACTCCCTCTCAAGCTGGCGGCTGGTATATATCCAAGATGCCAAGCTTGCTTATTAGATATACGTGTTGTCTTTGATACAATGATTTGATAAAAATATCAGCAGGCTGTTCTGCAGTTCCAATTCCATTTGTCTTGATTACTCCTTCTTGGATTTTGTCTCGAGTATAGTGATAGTCAACTTCAATGTGCTTTGTTCTTTCGTGAAAAATGAGATTTGCTGCAAGTTTGAGCGCTACGTCATTGTCGCAATATAGGTTTGCTGGCCCTTTGACTTGTATCCCAAGATCTAAAAGTAAACCTCGTATCCAAACTATTTCACAAACGGTTTTAGCCATAGCTCTATACTCAGCTTCAGCAGATGAAAGAGATATAGCGGATTGCTTCTTCGTTTTCCATGCAAGTAACGACTTTCCCAGCTTGATGCAAAAACCAGTGACTGATCTCCTACTCATAGGACATGTGGCATAATCTGTGTCACAATAAGCTGCCATCTCAAGATTGCAATCTCGTGAAAGGAGTAATCCAAGCCCTGGACATTTCATCAAATACTTTACAACCTTCAAGGTGGCATTCATATGAGATTCCTTTGGGCTATGCATGAATTGACTAAGTGTTTGGATTGTAAAACATATGTCCGGTCTAGTTATAGTGAGATATATAAGTTTCCCTACAAGCCTTTGATAGCGGGATGGATCTTCGAGCGGAGGATCGTCAATCTTAGATGATGATCTAGCATCATAGTCAATAGTAGTCAACTTGATATTCTAATCGATAGGAATGAGAGCCGATTTACATCCTAATAAGCCTGCTTCTAATATGATCTCCAAAACAAATTTCCATTGACTAAAAGCGATTCCTAGCTCTGATCAAGCAATTTCAATGCCAAGGAAATACTTGAGAGAACCCAAATCTTTAATACGAAAGCTAGAATGCAAATATTCCTTAAGTCTCTTGATGCCCAGTTCATCATTTCCCATAATAATTATGTCATCAACATATATTATCAGGTATATTGAAGACATACCTTTAGTCCAAGAAAATAGGGCATAATCATGCTTGGATTGCTTGAAACCAATGGCTAAAAGAGTTGAGGTGAACTTTGCATACCATTGGCGAGAAGCCTGCTTGAGTCCATAAAGGGACTTACGGAGACGACATACTCCAGACTCCCCCTGTTGCCGTAATCCCGGTGGAAGATCCATGTATATTTCTTCATCAAGATCTCCATGAAGAAAAGCATTGTGGACATCCATTTGATGTAGTTCCTAGTCCCGAAAAGCAGCAACAAAAAGGAAGGAACGAATAGTCACATCTTTGGCAACTGGAGAGAATGTTTCGTGATAATCAAAACCTTCACGTTGCGTAAAGCCCTTCGCCACTCGGCGAGCCTTATAGCGTTCCACTAAACCATCGGCCTTGTACTTGATCTTGTATACCCACTTGCAGCCAATTGGCTTACGACCAACTGGTAGTGGTACTATATCCCATGTATGATTCTCTACCAAGGCATGTAACTCAGCTTCCATAGCCCTTTGCCAGCGTGGATCACAAACGGCCACATCACAAGAGGACGGTTCTACTTCTTCAGAGATACGACTAATGCAGCACATATGCTCCGTAGATAGACAATCGAGCGAGACATAAGATGAGATAGGGTATGGAGTACTTGATGAGTTAAGGGATGCACAAACATAATCCTTTGTCCAAGTTGGAGGTCGAGTTATTCATCCTGACTGTCTTGGAGGAATATGATAAGGTGTTAAGTCCTCAGAAATAGATTGAGAAGATAATTCTTTTGAATTAGATGTCTCTGCAATTGATACTGTAAAGTCCGGAGCTGAGTATTCTGAGGCAGGTAAAGATGTTGCATTTGTTTTAATCACGGGAGAAGAAGTCGGAACACATGTAATGTGAATTGAGTGATAAATCTTCCTCAAATAGAAAATTTCTGTTTTGCTAATTTGAGTTTGAAGATTCACTAGAAGATACTTCATCCTGAAAAGGGAACACATCCTCATGGAAAACCACATCTCTACTTACGAAGAAATCACCTGTTGATGGCTCAAAAACACGGTATCCCTTTTGGAAGGTTGGATAACCCATAAAAATGCATTGTCTGGCTCAGGGACTCATCTTGTCACGAGGACTCAGGGCAGTAGCATAAAATAAGCAGCCAAAAACTCTCAAATGATCTACTTTAGGTTTCTTTCCAAATAAAATCTCAAACGGAGTACGTCCATTAAGAACCCTAGTTTGCATGTGATTGATCAGGTAGGCTGCTGTGACCACACAATCTCCCCAGAAAGTTTCAAGATTGAAAGCTTGAAATTTAAGTGCACGTGCTACTTTTAGAAGATGGCGGTGTTTCCGCTCAACAACCCCATTTTGTTGAGGTGTATAAGTGCACGTACTCTCATGTAAATCTCCATGCGAGGAAAATAAGGATTGACAATCATGACTAGAGAATTCTCTCCCGTTATCTGTTCAAATGCATTGAACAAATTTTCCAAATTGAATTTTTGTCAGAGTGAAAAAATCTCTCAAATGAAAAAGAGCTTGACTCTTTGACTGCATAAGGAAGACCCATGTAGCATGAGAATGATCATCAACAATAGTGAGAAAAAACTGAGACCCATCACGATGTGATGTATGATAGGGTCCCCAAATGTCTACATGAATCAAAGAGAAATTTTCTGTAGTCTAGGATTTACTTGTGGAAAAAGGGGCACGTGATTGCTTTGCGAGAGGACAGATATCACATTTAGGATGTGAAAAGAAAGCACTGTGACCAAAACGTCGATGAGAAATGATAGCTTTATCATTGGTAGCAACATTACACAATGATTCCTTATTCACAGAGAAATATGATATATCAACATTTTTGGGAAAAACTGTCCAAAAATACAACCCTTGTGAAAGACTACCCAAGCCCTGAAAATGACAGATGTCAGAATTGAAGAGGATTTGACATGAATTATCCTCATAGGCTTTTGACACGGAGATAAGATTGAATTTAAATTGGGGAATATAAAGCACATTCTTAAGGGTAATGGAAGAGCTAAGATGTACTGTCCCTATTTTTGTGACATTTGTGATATTCCCGTTCAGAAGTTTCACAGTGAGTGGGAAAATATATGTATGAGTATGAGAAAGAAACTCTCGTCACAGATAATGTGGTCACTAGCACCTGAATCAATGATCCATGCATTATGAGAAATGGAACTTAGGCAAAATGAGGTACCTGAGAAACTTGCCTTTTTTTCGAAAATTTCCAGCTATTTCAGGGCCTTCATTATTTGTTGATATTGATCTTGTGTAATGGACTGGTTGATGTTGTGCCCAGTGACTTGATTAACTGATGATTCCTTCTCCCCTTTATCCCCACGTTTACCGTGTAACTTCCAACAGGTTTCCACCATATGATGAGGTTGTTTGCAATAGCTGCAATACCTTTTCCTCTAAAATTTTCTTTTGAGCCTCCTGGTATGAAATTTTTTGGACCGTAGGATCCTTTAAAGGAGCCATTGGATTCGGCTAAGGCATTGGCTGAATAATGGCCGTCAGATCTAAAGAACCGATTCGGGGGCCGTCCATCCGCTTGGCTAAATAATAACCGTCGGATTTGAAGAATTGATCTAGGCCGTCCATCCGCAAATTAGGGTTTCTGTCCTCCTTCTTCCTTTCATTCGCTCGACAGAAACTCTCTCCATGGAACCCAAAAAGCTGCTCCACTGGAGAGGAGGCATACGAGGAGTTCCCGGCTGGCGTGAGGCCAAATCCAAGAACAACGAACACGAGTAAGGGATTCCGAGTCGTCGATGGGCCAAATCCAAGGGCAGCAAACGCCGCTCCTTCTCCAGTTCGCGTGAACCCAGCCGCTACCATCCCCTGGCTTTCTTCTTGAACCACCAACTGGTAGATCCGCCGGAGCGACGGTGGCGGCTCCATTGCGAGCACTTGCAACCTGAAATGTGAGTAAGTTTCATTTAAGATCAGCAAAAAACGAGTTGATTTTTCTCTTTCTCGTATAGCCCTATATTGTTTTAGGGTTTCCTCCGGTCCCTCGAGTTTCTCCTCAGCAACCTCGAGTTCATTCTAGAGGGCAGAGAGCCGGTTGAAACACGTTGTGACGGACTGATTTCCTTATTTCAAGTCCGACACAGCTAGGTGAGCGAGAAGAGCTTGGCTCGATCAAGCTTTCCGTACATCTCACGGATCACGTCCCAAATTGCCTTCGAGTCTCCGGTTGGTGGAAGTCCGGCTGCCACCTTAGGAGCCAAACAATTGTCAATCCACGTCCGCACGAGCTAATTGCACCTGTGCCAGTGCCGCTGCGAGCATTCGTCGGTCGGGAAGGGCACGCTTCCATCGATGAAGCCCTCTTTCCCTTTGGTCATCAGCACCCGACAAAGATCTCGAGCCTAGGTAGTATAATTTTTAGGTCCAATAAGTTGCAAGAAAATGAGCCGTAGCTCGGGGCCGTCGCCCAACGACGTGTAGAATGGGTCGCCGGGTTCCGGCCAGCTACTGGTTGCCGGAAAGATGAACGGTAGGTACCCGGGTCCTGCATTCGGGTAGGAATTCCCTCCCTTACCCGTCGAAGATGTTTCGAGTCCCGGGCCTGTGCCCGTTTGACCTGTGCCAAAGCTCGAAAACCCTTCTCCAGATGTGCCGTATGGAACCTATGACTGAGTTGGCCCAATTCCCCACGGGCCCTGAAAGGGAAACCGTGGGCTGGTGGCCATTGGGCTATGCCAGAAACATTCGCTGGAGCAAGTGCCGGGTTGGCAATATGCTGTGCCGTCGAATGCACATCCTCGATGGGTCAACTAAGCTTGATTTCTGTTTTGAGGTGAGTTTAGACTTTCCTCAACTAAAATTTCACCTTGATTGTTCTTGGCCATGACGAATTTCTCTGCTTCTTTGTAGAATCTAATTTGTAAGAAAGGGAACAGAGGCAAATCGAAGAATTTTGCGGAAGCTAGGTTGAAGGACAAAGCTCTGATACCATGTCAGAAATGCAGTAGTAGGCCAAGCATAAGAGAAAAATCAAGGTTTTCTGTATTGTTGTATATATGATTTACATTGTATGAGACTCTTTTTATAGTACATTAAATGTCTAATTAAGGAAAAGAAAAAAAATATATTCATCAAATCAAATCCTATCACAGATTGACATAATTAAATAATCACAATCTCCTGTAATCTTGGATTGATTGATTGTAAATCTTCAGCTCGATCGTCACATATCTCCAACAGACAAGAACCAAAATCATGCAATCGTTCTTCGGCGATCACGATTCAGTGGTCTGCATTTTCTAACTACGTGCTGCAGAAATGTGATGAAAAAAGCAACACAAAGCAACACATTCTAAAGGAAACTTCAAGACCATTCTCTATACAAGCGTAGGTGCACATGCATCAGTCATGACCCACACTGCACATCCGCACATGCGCACCCACCCACGCGCAGAGAGAGAGAGAGAGAGAGAGAGAGAGAGAGAGAGAGTTTTCCCCTGAGCACTGATAACATGATCATGATCTTAAATTTCCTGATGAAATACCGGGAATGCATGTCTGCATTTGAGCATTAGACTAATCACATGTTGGCATAAAATCTACCCCAGGCCAGTAACCAAAAGTAGAAAGAAAATGGAGCGAGAAGGTTCCTTCAAATTCTCACTCTTCTCTAATGTCCAATTCCCTCCTGTTTAGCTATTTTTGGGCAGGAAAAAGACCATCATATTGGATAGGCAAACATAATCTCTCAGCTTATTTGAGTCGAGACCATATGGCGACATTTCCAGCTGAGTAATGATAACAGGCAGCAATGAAACCACAGGTGTGTGATCTGCAGAGCCCTTGACACAATTTACGACTGCAAGAGTATTTGCCTTCTACTTAAGATTCTTATGCAAAGTAAGCACCTGCATGGGGGAGAACATTATTCAAATAGAGCAAACAGACGAGAAATCATTAGTAACTCCTCAAAAGATGCATGACGACAGTCAGTACCGTTGTCATGTAACACCGTATGGGATATCACAAACCTCATATAACTATGTCAACTGGAACAATACAAAATGCTACAAAACTCGATGGACAACAATCAAGAGAGATCTCATCGCTGCTATTGCAGCAAGCCAGCCACCCTAAGCATTTATTACCTATATATTTCAAGACCCACCATACCATACCTATTATATTATAATGCCATGGCTGAGCCATCAAAATCCCCAAAAAAGATCGACCAACTTCAAGTGCTTTCTGCTGGGGTAAGATGCCCCAAACGTTCTGCTAGGTTATGTACGTTCTTCGTACTCCACCAAAACCTGTCATGATCAGCAGGTTGCTATCATTCCTTCTACCATCAGTATCCTTTCTTTCTGACTGAACTTCCTGAACATCAGAGGAACCGGGATTCTCCATCAAGAATTGCTCCCAGAAGACATCATTAACCCCTGCCAGCACATTAGGAGCTGTGGCTGCGGTTTGTTCTTTAGAGGAAACTGGCTCAGAAGCAACAGTTGAAGCTGGCTAGGAAGTAGTAGCCATGGCAGGCTCAAAAACAGTCGCCGGCTCAGAATTCACGTCAATTGTAGGTGATCTAGGCTGTGTGCCGATATTAAACTGAATGCAGGATATAGCAGGGCTATCAGCACAACTAGTAGTCTCATCTAAATGTAGGGTTGAGTTGCACTGACTAAAGTTTTCACAATCATGTGCAATGTATTCCCAGATTGGGAGCAATGATTCCAATTGATCATATAAATCCAGTATTGATGGTAAGGATGAAGCTCCACCAATGTTCTCTCTCATCAAAATTTAACCAATTCGAGGCAATCTCCCTTCTTATCATTAAACTCCAACTCAATGAACAAATTCAAGGCAAGACCAGGTTTCTGTGAAACATTACCTAAGTTAGACGCCATATTCTCCTGTCCTTCTTCCATTTTCGATAACCGCGTCTTCAAATTCTGCATCTGCAGTTGAAAGCCCTTCCTCTCTTCTTCATGCATCTGTAGTTCCAAGAGAAGTGATTCCTTGTTGCTTTTAAGCCTTTCTACCTCTTCCTTCAGTCCTTGTCTCTCTGCTTCAGTTAAAGGAGAAGAACTTCCCTGATTTTGGAGATTCTGAAGGGAATGGCTGTGGACTGGTTTCCGCCGATGGATGTTCTTCAGAAGCTGTGGCTGACCTCTTACGAAATCCTCGTTCGCAAATTCTCATCATTCTGGGTCAATCTTCCACAAAACCGGTTGAAAAGTGAAATGTACATTTATTGCAAGTTAGGCATTTGCATGATCACTTCATAGAAAGCCAAATCGTATCAGAAGACAGGAGCAAGCAGAAACGCAAGTAGAAAGGACTCAGAGGCTTCATACCCGCAGGAAAGAATTCTTAATTTTTACTAGGTTGACCGGTCCCTGTTGGACAGAGGCTTTCAATTGTTTGTACGAGATGCCTCGATCTAGAGCCCAATCACATAACTTACAATCAAATAACTTTGGGCACTTGAAAATGATTATCCAGCACTCATCTGGAATTTTCGAATGTACTATATTAGAGAAACTTTCCAATGATGTGCAATGGTTAAAATCCAATCTTTTGATAGTCTCTAGTTCATCTAGGCCCTTGACCACCAAAAGCCCTTTGCAGCCTCGAATTACCAAGGACTCCAGCTTTTTCAAATTCGCTAGATTATCTAGACATTGAATCTCAGGACATTCTTTTATTTCCAATTGTTCCAATGACGCTAGCGAACCAAGACCCCGGATCAAAGTTAGATTTGGGCAATCAGTTAGCGTCCACAGTTTCAACCTCTTCAACCTCGAAAGACCAGCAAATCCCATGAGAAATTCCAACCCTTCCACTTGGAATTCAATTAACTGTTCAAGCCCATCGAGTTGAACTTCAATCCATTTACAATGATAAATGCGCAAACATGTCAGGTTTCTCAAGTTGCAACGAAATGATAAACTGCTTATTGATTTATGATATTCAAGCGATAATGTTGACAGAGACAGTGGAAGGAACATGAGGGATTGTCTGAATGGACCATCTTGGATGAACAAAGGAAGCCAGACCTTATCACTACCACCATAGCTCAAATCCACCAATTTAGTTAGGTTTGAGAGATCCGCTACCCACTGCAGCGAACTTGCTCCAAAGCTTAGGCTTATCAAACTAGTGGGAAGCTCAGGCAAAACTACAAGTTCTCCGCAACGCCATAAACTCAATTTCTCTAGGCGAGGAGGAAGTTTGATAGTCACCAGAACATTCTTAATTGGGGTCACTTGCAAGTTAAGGACTCTCAAAAGCGACAATTTCCCAATTTCTTCGGGAATTTCCCATTCCAGAAACGGGCAATCATTGCCATGTAGCTCTTCCAACTCTTTTAGAGTGAGAATACTCCTCGGTAGATCACTTATCGAAGAATTCGAAATGTTGAGGACTTTTAACCTACCCAGGTCTCCAATAGATTCGGGTAACCGCAGACATCGTGTTCCCGAGACATCCAACTCAAGTAGCGATTTCAAGTTCCCAATGGAGATGGGAAGTTCCACTATTTTAGTATACGATAGTAAGAGAGACTTAAGACCCTTTAGATTCCCAATAGAACTAGGAAGCTCATCAATTTTTGTATATCGCAATTTAAGTACTGACAAGCACTTTTGGTTGCCAATGGAGTCGGGTAATCTTGTGATGGCCGTATACGAGAGATCCAACTCTACCAGTGATGCCACTCTCACAAATGATTCAGGCAGCTTCCTCAACCTTTTGCAATTGCCTAAATACAAGTACTTGAGATTCTCTAACCCTCCAATTCCTTCGGACAACTCTGTAAGACTTGTACACCCATCCGCATTAAAGTAAATCAAGCACTTAAGCTTTTCCAGGGAACCATCAACTGCAATCAGTCTATTGCAATTTTTTAGGACCAATCGCTCTAAACTCAAAAAGTCAGAGAAGTTTGGACTCCTGGTCATGCTGTTGCAATTTGTGAGATTCAAAACTTTCAGCTTCTTGGTAACCTGTTACATAGCTAAAAGAGTGTAAAGGGAACGTAATATGCGAATTTAGAGGCAGTAAATAGCTGTGTTGGAACTGAGTTGTAATTGTAGTGGCTCCTTTTCCCCATTAAACCCAAGCAGACCCATTCATTTTAGTACTAAGACCTATCCAACCTGTACCGCATATCTCCACCTACATATCAGTTCAACTTCTTCCCCCTCATATGGTAACTAATACAATCTAACTGTCAATTGTTTAGTTACAAGACCAGCTCAGTTTTACTTGTGGAAAAACTCGATCACTCATGACCCATTTTATTTTAGTGTTATTGCCTATATAATTATGGTGTAGTCAATAGGAGTTAAACAATTTAACTAAGGTAGAGATAAAGAAATAGCAAAGGATTGCACCTTAATTTGACTCCATCCGGTCCAGTTCTCCGTGATAGAACTAAAAGACAGGTCAAGAACTACAAGATTGCCTGGATGGAAGTTGATGGCGAAGAGCTCTAGAGGACACCTATGCCAGGACATGTATCTCAACTCCGAAAGCTGATTCTTGAAGTCTCCATCAAACTGTCCCCAACGCACTTTGAGGAACCTCATGTTTTGAAGCCTTGAAAACTCCTTGCTCGTATATATTCCTGGTGCATTTCCTTCTAAGCAGATTGCTTCAATGGCATCCTTTCTCTATCATTCAATGGTAATATAACATTAGAGTAAATGAAAAATGTCTTCTCTCTCTCTCTAGATTAAAAAAGGGCTCCAAATTAATAAATGAACTACTTGGAATACTATAGAATTCGAGAGTCGATTGTATTGTTTTACCTCTTCTGTTCTTATGATATTAACGGCCGTCTGAGGATTCCACAACCTGCTCTGCTTTCTTGGATCTATCGGCCTCGTATCTCCACAAACAATTTTCCTCCCAAGATCTCTCAGTTGATCATGCATCCAGAATTTGTTGTCATCGGTTATGTTTATCAAAGACATGTTCACAAGGACTGAAATCGAATAATCTGGCCTAAACCCACAATCTTTCCACATGTAGAACGCGTTCGTCTTGTCTTCATCTATAAAGAGACACGCAATGTCGAGAAAGATCTGTTGTTGTCGATGGTTGAGGGCATTGAAGCTAATCTTCAGCTTGCCCTGGACCTTCTCATGAGGTATTTCCCTCAGATCATCCAGAACATCCATCCAAAAAGCTTTGTTTTGGCGACAAAGTAATGAGCCTATGACTTCAAGAGCCAAGGGAAGTCCTCCAGTCGTATAAACCACTTCTCGCGAAAGACTGACATAATCGTCTGGAGGAGCAATTCTTCCGAATGCATGTCTACTGAAAAGCTTGAGCGATTGAACGTGATCCAACGGATTCACTTGGTACTCAAAAGTGGAATCGGCTTCTAAGATGCTTCTGTTCCTAGTTGTCATGATGATTCTGCTTCCTGAGCCAAAGGAAACATGCTTGATAGCTAGTTTCTCAAGTTGTTCCTCATCATTCACGTCGTCGAGCACCATGAAGACTTTCCTGTTGGAAAGTCGCTGTGCAATCAGTTTGATCCCATCACCATCATCAATTCCGTTGTGAAAGCCCGAACCAAACATGTTAGATAATATTTGTTTCTGTAAGGCTACAAAGCCAAAGCTGCAGGAAGATTCCCGGACATTTTCGAGGAAGCAGCAATGACTGAAGAGGGAATTTAGTTTGTTGAATACAACCTTAGCAAGAGTTGTTTTACCGATTCCGCCCATTCCATGGAGTAGTACAAAGCGCATGCCTCCTGAGTCCACGTCCAACAACTTCACAACGGCTTCCACTCGCTTATCCATTCCTATTAAATGCCTAGTGACATGTTTGTCTTTTATCTTCAGCTTCGTCAAAATCTCTCGTACCACTGATTCAATAAAGTTCCAGTACCTGCCACGGTAGTGAGTCATCTCAGTCGAAATTGTAAATGATAACCTTGGGACACTCAGTAAGTGGCATTTTAAATTTAAATAACTTTCTAATCCTACAGTTAAGCTTACTGAATCAACAGTGCAACCCCAAAAGACATTTTAGGCGTTATTAGAACGCGACGTCCTACGATTCTAGCAAATTATCATATGCTGAATATTATGAACCCTTTTTATGTGCTTGCCCTCGAAATGGTAACACTTCCAACAGGCGATTGGGAAACTTGCTCCAGTGTCCTGTAAGAATCTTTTAAAAGGAGAGAAGGTAACTTTTAAGGAGGCAATACATAATTTACGAACACGATGACATATAAAATTAGATCTGTCAATGAAAGAATTAGAGGAAAAACACAAAAATTCAAAAGAAATACTCCTTGTCTTTATTAACCCATCTCCCCAGCTAAACTTACCAGAAGACAAATAGAAGTTTGACTGAATACATTTCCGGCTCCTGCTCTATTTGGTTTGAGTGAAATCAAATGGATGATTTTAGTTGGTATTCATTCCATTTCAAACCGCCTAAACAAGATCTCACACAAACTCGTACACAATGAATTCCAAAACAAAAGTTGCGCAGTGATTTAGGACACTACATACCCTTGCTTTTTCAATTTCCATCCTTTGATTTGGGCTACACTTTTCAGTGCTTCCTCCCACTTTCGCCTCTCCTGGCAGCCAAACCTTTCCTCATGCTCCTCCAAAGCGCCAACATACAATTGAGACTTAAGCTTAACATCGTGAGGCTCCACGTCATAGAAAATCGGTATAATCTCCTTTTTGAATGGTTTGGATTTCACGCACTCCACCATGTGCGCCAGCTCACGAAGACACCATACACTCGAAGCATAACCTTTAGAGAAGACGGGTATGTAGATCTTCGACTTTTCGATGGCTGTTGGCAATTCATCAGCTATTCTTTTACCAACGTGGAGCTCTTCCTCATCGAGGAAGACATGGATGTTTGCTTCTAGCATCATGTGATAAAGGCAATCTATGAATCCTTGGCGAGTGTCTGGCCCTCTGAAACTCAAGAAGACCTGGTAATCAATTGTCGATGGCTCACCGTCACTCGTTCCAGCCTCTAAGCTCTTTCCCAAGTCCATTGTGCCGAGTATTTTTGCCCCGGAGTTTCCCCTCTCGAAGTCTGAAAGCCCCCGTCTCATCGCCCACGACTCACCGCCACTCGTTCCAGCCTCTGAGCTCTTTTCCATGTCCATTCTCCGGAGTCTTACTGCCTCAGAGTAGTTCCTTGTCAGTGAACGTCTCCGTTTCTGACGTCTCCGTTCCTCAAGTCTCTGTGGCTCCAGCCCAGTAAAATTCAATAAGACCTCGTAATCATTTGCCGACGACTCACCGTCATTCATTCCAGCCTCCGAGCTCTGTCCTGAGTACATTGTCCCGAAAAATTCCGCCGCGAATGCAAACGCCGTGAATGCAGACGCCCATCCCATCCCTGATGACTCACCGTCACTCGTTCCAACCTCCGAGCTCTTTCCCAAGTCCATTGTCCCGCGTAAGTCCCTCGTCAATGAAAGCCCCCATCTCGTCGCCGACGACTCACCTCCACTCGTTCCAGCCTCCGAGCTCTTTTCCATGTCCATTCTCCGGAGTCTGATAGCCTCAAAGTCCCTTGTCAGTGAACGTCTCTGTTCCCGACGTCTCTGTTGCTCATGTCTCTGTTGCTCAAGTATCCGTCCCCGAAGTTGCTCAACTATCCGTTTCCGTTCCCCAAGTCTCCGTTCCTCAAGTATCCGTGCCCGAAGTCTCTGTTGCTCAAGTATCAGTTCCCGAAGTCCCTTTTGCTCAAGTATCTGTCTCTGTCTCTCCCTCAAGTATCCATTCCCGGAGTCTCCGTGGATGTGTTTGTCCCGTCATGGATGAGGCTTGAGAGAGATGAAATCCACAAGGCCAAGGGTTTAGCTTGTTGTGTATATGGACGACCAAGAGAGAGAAAGCGAGAGAGAGGTGTTTTTGTAACTGTTGCCTCTCCTAAAACCCTATGAAGCACGGATACTCTCGGGAGCCTCCCTATCGGTGGGTGTCCACCCCACGGTCAACAGACGTCGGGAACATCCGACACGTTGACCAACTTGTCAACTCTCCCTACACGCTGCGACAAGCGAATCCAGAATCGGAAGAGGCATGATGGGTTTCTGGGGTGGAGGATGGAGGCGAGGGTGAGGGAGCGGAGGTGAGACCGTGAGCGACGGCGAGGCCGCGACTGCAAGGGAGGGCCAGAGGAAAAGCAGAGACCAAGCTGACCAAGAGAGCGGCGATTGCGATGCTGCGATGGAGGGCCGGAGGCGAAGCTACGACTGCGAAGGAGGGAGTGCCAGAGCCGAGGGCGGCGAGCGACTGTGAATAGCCGATGAGGCGACCGAGAGAGAGCAGAGATTGAGAGGAAGAGGACCGTGCGACAAGGAAGGAGGAGGACAACGCGGCCAGGGGCTTTGGGTGTTTATGTCTTGAGTCAAGCCTTACTCCACACTGAGTTTTATAGAAAGGTTTGTTGAGCCGGCCCTTTTTCTCTGAAAGGGTCTTTGTTTTTTTTTTTTTTTTCGGTTTTTTGGAAAGGACAAACGAGTTCAACGAGATCTGTTTGACCAAAAGTAGCAGTTTGAAAAGTTGGAAAAGCAGAGATCAAGCCGATCGAGAGCGAGCAGAGATTGGGAGGAAGAGGAGGACGACGTGGCTAGGGGTTTTGGGTGTTCAAGTCTTGAGTCAAGCCTTACTCCACACTGAGTTTTATAGAAAGGTTTCTTTAGCCGGCCCTTTTTCTCTGAAAGGGTCTTCTTCTTTTTCTTCGGTTCTTTGGAAAGGACAAACCAGTTCTTAGGTTATTACTCAAAATGACGACATTCCTAGAGCATCTCTAACCTAGGCAAATTGATAAAAATGTTTCATTTGGGACTCTCGTCCGAACTTCGAGATTGCCTGAAAGTAAAACAAAAGAGGTTATCGGCTATAGGGACGAAAGAAAAGATATTATACCAATTGAAGACAGACATGACACGTTCAAATTATGAGTGTATCAATAAAATCCGATATTAAAGAAATTACGTAGGGAAGGGGATACAAATGAGTATGGCTATTTAGAAAGACCAAAATCAGATTGCGGATACACCAGGCGCCAATATGGGCGGCACTGTCCGGGAAATACAACAAGCAATAGTTTCATCCACAAAATTCATGGAGATTTTTCTAAAAAAATTAATGAAAGATTATCCAGTTAGCACAACTTGAAATAATTCCTTGTTTTCTATGAACTTAAAACACATTCTTCACCTCCCTACTATCATTATAAGAGGGCTCGTTGATCATTCTTTATTAGCAAAAGCAAAATTTTATCTAAACGAAGCTACATTTTATATGTCATTGATAACTTAATTTGATTTCTTGCACGTTATTTTTTAACGAACTATTAACTTGATAAAATAGTAGCCATTTATTTTTATTTTTTTTTAACTCTTACTATCTAATACACTTCTTATGATTCCTTTGTTCCAAAAAAGGAGAGCAAGGGTCTTTGCACATTATTATTATTATTATTTTTTTGAACATTTACAAGGATCTCCTTATCAGGTTTAGCAAGGGGTAGCCTCGCCGTCTCGCCGCCGTCGTGTCAGGTCCCGATCCTCAGGCACGCGCACATCCCTTAACTTTGGTTGATTTTAAAATGCGATATCCCAGGACTATGTATCACCGACCCTTTCATTTATATATGCACATGCGGAAGTATTTAAAAATCCCCAGACAATAAAATAATGGGATAGAAAAGCAGGCCACAATTTTATTTATTGAAATTCACGACTACACAAGTTCAGGGTTCACAAAGAGGATAGGACCAAGCTCGGGATCATCATCCCAGTCCTCCTCAAGTCTTTCACCACTAGACTCAATTTCTTCAAACTCTGCATCTCCTTCTTCTCGCTCATCTTTAACTTCAAATGCTGGCCAACCTTCGGGAAATCTAGGGACCTGAAATATAATCCCACAACCGGGATGAGACTATGTCTCAGCGAGTTCTACCTCCCTAAAACCCGATTAGTAAACTAATACACCTTAGGGCTGCCTATGCACAACATGAGTCGAGGACTTACCTTGGCCTCGCATTCCACCCGCATGTTAGCACGAGATCAAACAGCACCCAAGCAATTCAAACAGCACCCAAGCACTCACATCACAGATCGAAGCATCGATCAAATCGACTTAGTCAATCACACGCCAATAAGACCATTCACGGTCATTCCCATTCAATCAATCAATTCACAACAATCTGATCAATTCAATGATCAATCGACCTAGTCGATTTCATAACCAACAGACTAAGCAATTCTCACAAGGCATATCAAGATGTCGAGCACACGTGCATTCTCTTAGGCACTAGTTCGCCAAAGTGATGCATCAAATCACCGAGCCCACGTGTCTCTTTTATGATGCCATACTTAAGTCTCTGGGCCCACGTGCCTTCTCCAAAGTGATGCATCAAGTTACCAAGCCCACGTGCCCTTTTTACGATGCCATACTTAAGTCTCTGGGTCCACATGCCTTCTCCAAAGTGATGCATCAAGTCACCGAGCCCACGTGCCCTTTTTACGATGCCAAATGTACTCTCTGAGACCACGTGCATTCTCCAAGGTAATGTATCAAATTATCGAGCCCACGTGTCTCTTTTATGATGCCATACTTAATCACCGAGGCCACATGCATTCTCCCAGGTGATAGGCCAACTCACCGAGCCCATGTGCATTCTCCCAGGTGATAGGCCAACTCATCGAGCCCACGTGTCTTCTCCAAGGTGATATGTAACCTACCACTGGTTCACTATGAACAACATGCCCATTCTCCTAAATGACATATTTAGTCATCAAGCCAGCATACATCACGCATAATCACTTTCATTCCACAATCCCCACTATAAGCAGTAGTCTACCACAACACTTTGCAACTAACAATCGATACCTGGTTATTCATTAATCAATTACCAAAATCAACTCAACTTCTGAACAACTCCTCAAATTCCACAATTAATTCAATTTCACGCAACATAGAGCTCAATTAAATAAACAGACTGCACCATGATAATCAGCACAAAATTCCAGTCACCGGCCATCCCGGTTGAATTTTCGGAAAATAAATAATTAAATAATTAATTTCGAAATTTTAAATAAATAAATGCAATAAATTCAATTTAGCACAATATAAAACTCAATTAAATAAACGGTCTGCACCAGGATCATCAGCATAAAATCCCGGTCGCTGGCCATCCAAGTTGAATTTCCGGGAAATAAATAATTAAATAATTAATTTCGAAAATTAATAATTAATTACTAAAAATCCAATTTAGGCCCGAAAAGCCTAATTGAAGCCCGCTAAGGGTCGGGAAAAATCCCGAGATGCTTTCAATAAATAATAGACTACGTCTACTTGCTAATTGAGCAATCAAAATGTCTAACATACATCACAATTGTCTAATAATCACTAATCTATGCTAATCTAACCCCCTAATTACATTTAATTAAACATAACCAACCCCTAAGAATAATTAGCAAACTAAGCAGGGATTAGTGAGGTTACTCACCGGAATCGTGCGCAAAACGTATCAATCCGACGGGGACGACGCGAGGAACGATAAACTCCAAAGCACAGCTAGGGTTCAAGGCCCGGAAACGGCCCAAAAGCGAGCCCAAACCAGCTGGATACCTATTCGGTGGGGTGGCTGCCATGGCTGTAAAAAGACACAAAACAGCCACAAATCAAAGCAATAAGGGCAGCAAGGCGCGGGGGAAGGCCGGTGGAGGTCCGGTGAGCTCAAACGGTGGCTGGAGATGGCCGGACGGGGCAGAATAGGGGCTGAGCAGAGGCGAAACAGGGCTGGGTGGCGCACGGCAGGGACAGCAGGCACAGATGGGGGGGCAGCGGAGCGCGGCGTGCGCGAGCGGGCGTCGTGCGGGTGAAGGTCCGGCTCCGATGCGGCTACGACGGGCTTCGGCGAGCTGCAGTTTTTCTTCTTCAGCTTCTGGTTCACTGGTTGCATGAAGAAGAAAGAAGAAGAAGGTGGGTTTGGTCACGTGGGGGAAAAAAGGGGAGAAGAAGAGATAGGGTTTGACTAGTCAAAAGAAAAAGAAGAGAGAGAGAAGAGAAGCCAATTTGAAATTGGCAAAAGGGGTAGGCGTCGGTGGGGAGGGGTTGCGCACGAGAAGGGAGAGGAGAGGAGGAGAGAGAGAAAAGAGAGAGAAAAAGAGAGGGAGAGAAAGGAAATAAAAATTAATCCAATTCCTTTTCTCTTTCTAATTTCTTCCGGTCTTCAATTGCACGTCCATCCTCCCTTAATTTATTCTCAATCGGATCTCATAAAATCAATCGATACCTCAATACCTCAATTGCTATTTTTCCTCATCCAATAACCCATCTTGAACCTCAATTTCGCAATTCTCGGCTTCAATTGAACGAAAACAGTTCTATTACCCAGTCGAAATTAAAACCCGAAAATCCGGATGTCACAACTCTTCCCCTCTTATAAAAATTTCGTCCTCGAAATTTAAACCTTTACCAATCCTTATACAAAAGGTGAGGGTATTGTCGTTTCATTGAGTCTCATTATTTCTTGCGAATCTTTCGGTCTCATAGTATTGTCCGACCATTTTGACTAAGGAGACCATCTTGGTATACAAAATCTGTCCTTTCAGAACCAATTGAACTGGGCTTCTCATATATAACCCTCTATCGTTCACATCTGATCTCCTTTTCTCGACTCTCTAATGAACCTTCGAAGCTCAATGACTGAAAATTTCTAATAGTTCTATACCGTCTTCACTCTGACACTGATCTGACCACTGCAATCCCTGATTACTGAGCTGACTCTGTTCTGTAATCTTTCTTCACTTTCTGTTCACCACTAAAATCCTGTATCCTCTGCTATGCACTGCTTAAGAAAGAACCATCTGAAAACTCTGCCAAACTTGTAATCTCTGATTTAGATTCGAAATATAATTCATCCCCGGCACTCCATGCTGGTGAATTATCTGCTACACACACACACCTTGGTATACCCACTCTATGACATGACAGAATCTTCAACTTTTGAAATCGAACTTAGATTGGCGGTTAATTTTACTCCGACGCGCTTTTAGTGTAACTTAGGCTACTGGGTAGTTTTCAGAGCTTTTTTTGGACAAATGACCTATGATCGATTTTCTTCGAGCCACAATGAACCCACTCGACACATTGTCGATTCTCAATTATCGTGAAAATCTCGAGGATTCAAATACAGACACAAGGCGCCAAAACGACAGTAAAATCAGATTAGTGCTAGTCGACAAGAGTTTTCTAATTTAGTGGGGTCACCCACAATTGGTCATTCATCTCAGTCGAACCGACCTATCTCTAATCTTAATTCGCTTTTTAACTGTGTCGTAATAATCTCTAAAGATGAACACGGTCGAGAAATCAATTTATGGTCGAATTCTCAAGTCGAAATTAAAACTCGAAAATCCGGATGTCACGTCGCCACGTGCTTGCCGTCACCAGACCTCCCTCAACACCGCCACTGGACGCCGTCACCCCTCGCTTGCCTCACCGCTCAAACGTAATTCCTATTTGTTGAAGAAAAATCCCTTGTAAGTTTTGAAGTTAACAAAACATCCTCGTCAGTAAAGTCTGAAGTATCCAAGACTCAGTCGGTTTAGTCTGGAGAGTTCAAGACCCAAGCGTTTTCGTCTGAAGACAGTTAGACACAAAGTTACGACCTGAATATTTCCGTCTGAAGACAGTCAAACCCAGAATTACGATCTGAAGTTTTACGGTCTGAAGATCTCCAGACCCAATCAAAGTCTAAAGACAGTTGGCGATTTTGCCAAGCTGACAGCAAGTTATTTTTATGGTTAAGAAAATTAAGATTTGGATATTATCTTCCCTAACTTATGCATGGAATATCTCTGGCTGTGATTGTGAGCTCGGAAGATTTTTCTTTGGATTTTATCTATTGAAGATCAAACGAATTTTTGGAATGATCTAATTTTGGAAACTCAAGATCCTGATTGTATGGGCGAGTAGGATTGACGAGCTATTTTCTACTTATATATTCGACAACGTGAAGATCACTTAAATTGATTCAGTCCAACGGGTTGATTGGATGAATTCTTGGAAAGTGCTAACGGCTATGGAGGCACGAAGGATATTTAAGGTGTGTCGAAGTTGTTCGAGAATATGAGAGAACCGATAGAAAAATTTCAAAGTTAGAACCTGTGATATCTCTTGTTCTCAAAATCTCTTATGCTCAAAATTGTGTATCAAAGAGAGACACTTACAGAGTAAAACAGCGAGAAGCTGTAGAAGAGACTTTCTACTGAAGAAGTCTAGCTCGTGAATTGTAAAAACTCTCATTTGCTACATAGTGATTACAGCTAGTTGGCTGTCAGCGTGGAAAGTGGAAGTAGGCTTACAATAAGCCGAACCACTATAATCCTTGTGTCAATTTTCTCTTACCCTACTCTATTTATTTTATGGATGCATGACTTATTTATTTCTGATGTGATTTTCATACTAAAGGATATTTCTGTCAACGATTTGGAAAGAATTCCATAAACACCTATTCACTCCCCTCTAGGTGTATTTACTAGCTTTACCATACAAAGCATAAAAGAATTGAAATCTAAGCTGCCAGATCTGTGGGGAAAAAGGGTTCTCTTGTGTTTCACGAGAGGAAGTTGCATTTTAGCATCCTGTCTATTTTGTTTTAGTAAGCAATTCCAATACTTACAATAGCTGATGGAGTGAAATACTATGATATTAATGAGGGAAAGGGTCAAGTAGCTACAAAAGGATCGACAGTCCAAGTTTGTTGATGTGGGTTTTTTGTTTATATTTCCTTGAGCAATATATGAACTAGTAACATTCTGTGTTCAATCCTCTGTTATAAGTGCATTTTCCTTTGCATTCTGTGTTCAATCCTCTGTTATAAGTGCATTTTGACTATATTTATCGTGGTATTACGACTGTATCAAGTCGAGAATCTAAGCTTTTAGCTGGAAATCGCATCATTGCTCAGGTCTTATACTTTGGATTTTCCTTTTTAATTTCATTTTGTTTTTTGTTACAGAGAAATTTCCCTCATTTTTGACTTGTGCCTTATCTACACAAATGCTTTGCTAATGTGCAAGCTTACTTGGCATTATTAGCCATATGGATTCAAGGTAGGATCTCCTCTAGGAAAGGAAGCAAGCGTGGATTTGTAGATAATCCAAATAGATTATTTTCAGCACAGGTAGCTCCCAAGCTACCACCTGCTATGTACTCGATAACAGAGGGGATGAAAGTGGGTGGAAAGGTGATTTTCTCTTGGTTCTCGACGGCACTAAATATTCACCAATATGGCTAGTTTGCCTTTCAGTACCTAAATTGCTTACCCTTTGACCAGTGCTGTTGTATTTTCCTTGTCATATCTTCTCTGTCTTATTGTTCTTGAACTTTCGTCCTTTTCCAGAGAACAGTGATCGTTACTCCAGAGGCTGGCTACGGTCAGAAGGGAATGGCTAAGATACCGATAGTCTTTATATTCTTGATCATGACTAACAATCATTTTTGTTGTGACATGAGTACTTTTATTATGGCCATCAAATTGGTAGGTCATCAAATGATGTCATTGGGAATTAACAAACTTTGTGTTTAGGATCTGAACATACTACCAAATGCCTGGTTCTTAGAGCTTGCATGAATTTTGTTACGTCTTTTAAGATTTCAATTCCAATCCTCACTGAGGTTTTCAGTGTATTTGCATGCTGGATGGAGTTTAGCTACATTTGGCATCTCTAAAAGTGTCATTACATGTTGTTGAAAGGTATATATGATTTATTCCCAAGAGTAATTGTGTTTTCCTTTTCCAGCCAGGAGCCACCTTTGAACTAAATATCAACCTTCTGCAAGTAGAATAGCCTAAAAGAAGTCAAACTTAGCATTGGGTGAGCAGGACCATGAGGAGATGGAGTTGATATAATGCTGAAATTTTGTCTCTTTTTCTTCCAACAGAAGGTAGATGAGTCAGCTGAGGGATCCTTATGGGTAGAGCGATTAGTCAGATTGAAATTGTGACTCTCCAGTTTCTACATATGCTGTTTGTATCAAAAAAGCCCATGCACATTGTTAAATTATGTCTCGAGTTTGAGCATTTGCAAAACGCAATTCACTTGGACAAATAGAAGTTCATGGGACTCCATGAAGATTTACATAAAGAATTGCAAGTCTTTTTTTTTTTTTTCCTTTTCTTGGACGGCTGAAACCCTACGAAACAGAAAAATAAAGCCACGTGAAGCCCCTACACGTGATTCCCTTTGCACAAAGAATTGAAAGTGGTGGGCCCAAGGTCAAAAATTTGACTTTGGGCACACACACTCTGTTCGTGAAATTCTAAACGCAAGTGCACGTGTCGAACAAGTAATATAATGATGAGGAAAAGTATCGTCCCACGAAGATCAATGATTAATAAACCAATTAAATATTAAAATAGACTAATTCTAAAATTTATCTAACAAATCAAAATATAATTAAGAATAAATTAAAAACGACAATTGTAGTCTAAATGCAGTAAATCGATCGATAAATATGTTAGAACATCCGATTTCACCATAACTACTAGATATGAATTTCAGATTATTATGAATACAAGAACGATATCAAACATGTGATAGCGGAATTTCCTAACCTATTTACTATCCTATCTCTAGGTATAGCAAATCTACTCAGCTTATTAATCCACTATATCTCTATGTGAATTAAAATAAACATGAGTGCATTAAAAACTATGAATATTCCCGGCTTACAATGAGTCTTTTGGATCACTTTATCACCGAAAGCTACACAAATAACGCGGTATATTTCTATCCACGTTTAATTCATGGTTATACATTATAATGAGCAATTGCATATTATCACTTCTCGTCTAAAACATGCACATCGATCATCTAAGTGGTGGCCAGTCACTTAAAAGCATTAAACACAATAATATATAACTCACATGAATGAAATCAATTGTAAAACATAAAAATCATGAAATTCACATCATCATGGTTAGGCTACATCGTAGCCCTAACAGAAGAAAATTAGAACATAGTAGAAGAATAAATAAAAATATAAATCAAACCCAGCATCTTGAATCAAAGAACAAGAATTCTATCACCACTTTTGTCTTCTCTTCAAAATACTTTGAAAAACTCTCCTCAGAAGAATGAAAAACGACCTAACCCCCTCTCTCTTTCCTATTTATAGGAGATCCAAAATATCTATCTCCCAACGCTTGCAGATAACATTAGGGAACAAAATCAAGAATTTCCTCATTTGATATCTATCTTCCACTGCTGCTTTTATTTGAATTCCTAATATTTGCCATTCTTTTCCTTATCTTCTCCATATCTCATTATTCTGCATAAACAAAGAAAATTCAAATAATCAGAAGGAAATCCAAATATTTTCTCTAAGATATTGCATTAATTGTTGCTTAAAATAGGTAAAATAACTCTATTTTTATAGAGTTATCAAACCCCCAAACTTAACATTTTGCTAGTCCTCGAGCAAAAGTAAGACATAACACATAATCAAACTAGCAACCTCCTCCATGACATCTTTCCATAATTGCTCAAATTCACAATTCAAAGAAAAAACAAACTTCATCCAAACATTGAAATCGATTTATAAGTTAAGACCAATTCTAACTATATGATCCAAGTGTGTGTGAAAGTCCTCATCTTTTTCGAATTATATGCAATCCAGATAAATTCACATTAACATGTAACCTCTAAAAAATTCTCAATAATTATGACCAAATCTCATAGGTTTGCTTTTCATTCCTCTCTCCACTAATGTAAGCTAATTATCCAACCAAAAATCAATAGGACTTTTCTCGGGTTGCAATGTAAGGCTGGGCTAAAGGTGAGACAATGGAAATTTTAAGCTCAAATAACCCATCAACACGTTGATTTCTAGGATCTAATTAGAGCCAATGTCACTATCCAATTTCACTCCTTCAAGATAATATTTCTGCCACCATATATCACCATTCCTTTTTTTTTCTTTCATTCTTCTTTTTTTTTTTTTTTCTTTTTTTTTTTTTTTTTTTTTTTGAATTGCTTTATGGTGGAGTTTCTCCCAAAGTCCCTCCTAATATAACATGAAAATTTCCAACCCATTGAGTATCCAAAAGGCTCACTCAATTGAAAGTTGGATACGGAATCATAAAAGCAATTTTTTTTGTACACCCCAACAACCATAGCAATCACTTTTTTTTTTTTTTTTTTTTTTTCATACTCCATCATTCCTCCCAAATTTCTATCAAGCTCAAATATTTTTTTTTTTTTTTATCCCAAAAGAAAATCAACGTGTTCATAGGGCATGGGATAAGGATATAATTTGATAATGGCTAGGCTAAATATATATGGGTGCCAATGAAAAATTGGGTAATAATTAAGGCTCAACGGGGTGACTAGGGATAAATAAACAGGGTTAGCTTGAAAGGCTCAATCGATCCAAAAATTGCCTAAATCATTTTCTCAGTTAGATT
Source organism: Eucalyptus erythrocorys (assembly GCA_014182555.1). Classification (NCBI taxonomy): domain Eukaryota; kingdom Viridiplantae; phylum Streptophyta; class Magnoliopsida; order Myrtales; family Myrtaceae; genus Eucalyptus; species Eucalyptus erythrocorys. The sequence goes on along the minus strand of CM024601.1, from coordinate 30,722,365 downwards.
TAGCTTAGGATTTTGCCTCAAGAGAAAATCAAACAAATTCTAAGATTTGGGTGAAATTTAAGAAAATCACATACTTCACATGAATGTTCTCTAAATTAACACACAATTCAAAAATTAAGGACTTTTAGTGCTCAATAAGTGGATCAACATAATCAGAATTAAGATTAACTCACACATCAATTGCAAGTTTAAATAAAATTTAAGTTTTCCTAAGAATCGTAAAAATTCACAATTAGGACAGCAATCATGATAAAAAAAAAAAAAAAAATAGATTTAGCCAAAAATTTTATCTCCCCCCCAAACTTGAATGAAGCAAAGTGTCCTCAATGCGAAAAATAGAATAGGAAGAAGAAAACTCCCTAGTTGTAGGATAAGTCTATAGATGACCTTGATGATTAAACTCTTGAAAGGTGCTCCCTAAAAGGTTAACCTGGATAAAACAGAGAAAAATTAATCTTTTTTTTCTTTTTTTTTTTTTTTGCAAAACATAAACTTAACAATAAATAAATAAAAAATAGCAAAATTAAAATGCTTGGGTTGCCTCCCAAGAAGCGCTTGCTTTATAGTTTTCAGCCAAACTATCTCGAGATGTCACTATTTGGGAGGATGAAGTTCAATGGTGGTCTTCTCCTTGTTGTAACCACCTTCGAAGTAGGGCTTTAAACGTTGACCGTTCACTTTAAATGTGCCCTCAGTGTCATGCGCAACTTCAATTGTTCCATATGGGAATACCTGTGTAACTGTAAAAGGACCAGACCATCGAGACCGCAACTTTCCCCGGAAAAAGTTTAAGACGAGAGTTATAAAGTAAGACTTTTTGACCAATTTGAAACTCTCTTCTGAATATGTGCTTGTCATGCCATCTTTTTGTACACTCCTTGTACAACTTAGAATTTTCATAGGCCTCATTGCGAAATTCCTCCAATTCATTCAATTGCAATAATCTTTCTTCACTGCAGACGCATGTCAAAATTCAGAAATTTCAATGCCCAATATGCTTTATGCTCTAATTCCACTGGTAAGTGACAAGCTTTTCCAAACACTAGCCTAAAAGGAGACATCCCAATTGGAGTTTTGAATGCTGTCCTATAGGCCCAAAGTGCATCATCAAGTTTTATTGACCAATATTTCCTAGAGGCATTCACTGTTTTTTCTAAAATTCTCTTGATTTCCCTATTTGAAATCTCTACTTGACCACTAGTTTGAGGATGATAAGGGGTTGCAACCTTATGTGTGACTCCATACTTACTCAAAAGTGCTTCAAATTGTTTGTTGTAAAAATGTGTCCCCCTATCACTTATGATTGCCTTAGGAGTACCGAATCGGGTAAAAATATTTTTCTTCAAAAATTTGACCACAACCTTAGCATTATTAGTTGGCAATGCTACAGCTTCTACCCACTTAGACACATACTCCACAGCCACTAAAATGTATAAATTTCCATAAGAAGGTGTAAAAGGTCCCATGAATCAATACCCCAAACATCAAATAATTCACACACAATAATGTTGTTTAAAGGCATCTCATTTTTTCTTGAAATATTTCCAGTTCTCTGACATCTATCACATGAAGCTACATAGGAGTATGCATCTTTAAAAAGTTTAGGCCAATAAAATCCAGATTGCATAATCTTAGCTGCAGTTTTGGTGGCACCAAAATGGCCACCTATCTCTCCATCATGACAATGATGTAAAATGTTTACCTTCTCTTCGTCTGGAACACATCTCCTTATGACTTGGTCTGCACATACTTTAAACAAGAAAGGTTCTTCCCAAAAATAATTTTTAACATCGTAAAAGAATTTTTTTCTTCGTTGATATGATAATTCAGGAGGAAGAACATTACTTACCAAATAATTTACAAAGTCTGCGTACCAGGGAATTTTTGTGGACTTAATGGAAAATATTTTCTCATCAGGGAACTCTTCCAAAATTGGTCTTACCTCTTCCTTTGAATTTGGAATTCTTGATAAGTGGTCTGCAATTAGATTTTCAGTCCCCTTCTTATCTTTGATTTCCAAATGAAATTCTTGCAAAGATAAAAGAATTCACCCGATCAACCCGGGTTTTGATTCTTTCTTTTCTAGAGATACTTAAGAGCAGAGTGGTTAGAATAAACTATAACTTTTGAGCCAATTAAATAAGAACGAAATTTATCAAAAGCAAATACTACCGCCAAAAGTCCATTTTCTATTGTTGAATAATTCAATTGTGCACCTGACAAGGTTCGACTGGCATAGTATATGGTTTGGAAAATTTTATTCTTCCTTTGTCCCAAAACAGCTCCTACGCATAATCGCTAGCATCACACATCAGCTCAAAGGTAAATCCCAATTTGGTGCCGCCATAATTGGTGCTGATATTAACTTCTCTTTTAAAGTGTTAAAAGCCGCATGCATTCAACAGAAAAATTAAAATGAGTATCTTTTTCCAAAAGATTAGAAAGAGGTTTAGCAATTTTTGAAAAATCTTTTATAAATCGCCTGTAAAATCCTGCATGCCCCAAAAATCCTCTGACAAGTTTCACAGATGTTGGCGAAGGCAATTTTGCAATGACCTCCACTTTGGCTCGATCAACTTCTATTCCGTTTTGAGAAATTTTATGCCCGAGCACTATTCCTTCTTGCACCATAAAGTGACACTTTTCCCAATTCAAAACAAGGTTAGTCTCCTCACATCTCTGTAAGACTAAAGCCAAATTATTTAAACAAGAATCAAATGATAAGCCAAAAACAGAAAAATCATCCATGAAAATCTCAATATATTTTTCAACCATATCAGAAAAAATAGCCATCATGCATCTCTCGAAAAGTAGCTGGTGCATTACAAAGACCAAAGGGCATTCTTCTAAAAGCAAAAGTACCATAGGGACAAGTGAAAGTAGTTTTCTCTTGATCTTCCGGTGCAATAGGAATCTGATTATACCCCGAATATCCATCAAGAAAGCAATAAAACTCATGTCCTGCAAGTCTTTCTAACATTTGATCAATAAATGGTAAAGGAAAGTGATCTTTTCTAGTGGCATCATTCAATTTTCTATAATCCATACATACACGCCACCCAAGAATCGTTCTAGTTGAAATCAATTCATTGTTATCGTTTTTCTGAACAGTCATACCACCTTTCTTTGGCACAACTTGTACAGGACTTACCCAAGAACTATCAGAGATAGGATAGATGATACATGCATCAAGTAGCTTAATTACCTCAGCTATTACTACTTCTTGCATCTTCGGGTTCAAACGCCTCTGAGGTTGGATAGCGGGTTTATATTGTTCCTCCATCAAAATTTTGTGCATGCAAATTGAAGGACTAATTCCCTTGATATCAGCTATTTTCCATCCAATTGCACCTTTATGCTCTCTTAATACTCGAGCAATTTCTCCTCCATCAAATCTGTCAAAGAAGAAGATATAATTACCGGTAAAGAAGAAACTCCATCTAAATAAGCATATTTCAAATGAGAAGGTAAGGGTTTGAGTTCAAGAATTGGAGGCTCTTCAATTGATGGTTTAGGCTTTGTAATGTGTTGTCCTAACTCTTCGAATTTAATTGCCTTTTGCCTTGAATATGATGGAATTGCGTCCATGAAATTTGTGTACTCCTTTATCTCCTCATTCTGAATATCTTTGTTCATTGGTTGAGTCGATATGCTTCAAGTGGATCTTTAAAAATATTTTCTTGAAAAACCTTATTCACTAACTTGTCAACTGTCTCAACTCTAAAACAAGAATTATCATCGATGGATATTTCATTGCTTTAAAAACATTAAACGAAACAATATCATCTTGAACTCTAAGAATCAACTTCCCTTGTTGTACATCAATAAGAGCTCTTCCCGTTGCTAGAAAAGGTCGACCTAAGATAAGTGGTACCTCAAAATCTTCATCCATGTCAAGAACTATGAAATCTGCGGGAAAGATGAATTTGTCAACTTTTACCAAAACATCTTCCACAATACCTCTTGGATATTTAATTGATCGATCGGCTAGTTGAAGTGACATTGTGGTTTCTTTTACCTCGCCCAATCCTAATTTCTTGAAAACAGAATAAGGCATCGATTAATACTTGCACCTAAATCACATCATGCTTTTTCAAAGTAAGAATCTCCAATAGTGCAAGGAATAGTAAAACTCCCTGGATCTTTTAATTTCGGAGGCAATTTGTTTTGTAGGATGGCTGAACACTCCTCATTTAACTTCACGGTTTCATAATCCTCCAGTTTCCTTTTGTTTGCCAAAATTTCCTTCAAAAATTTTGCATAACTAGGCATTTGCGCTAAAGCGTCTGCACAAGGAATGTTAATGTGCAATTTTTTAAATACATCAAGAAATTTAGAAAATTGCTTATCTATTTTGTGCTGCTCGGAGTCGCCGAGGGAATGGAATTGGCGGCACATATGGCTTGGGATTATCTGGAAAAAGTTTACTCTTGCTTGTCTCCTTTGATTGTTTATTGATCACATCTTCATTGTCTTTGACAATCTCTTCTTCTCCAACTTGTTTACCACTTCTCGGGGTAATAGCCTTTATGTTTTCAATTGGATTTTTCTCGGTGTTGCTCGGCAAAGAACCCCGTTGTCTCCCTAACATCATGCTTGCTAACCGACCAACTTGCATCTCCAGTTTCGATTGAAGCCTCTTGGTTTTGAAATCTCACATCCGTGCTTTTGATGAAGTCATGAGTCGTATTAGCAAGTTTGTTGACTATATCTTCCAAATTTGACTTCGTCTCCTCTAATTGTTTGAATCCCGGTGGTCTTGTCACATTCTGATTATTCCATGAAAAATTTGGATGATTGCGCCATCCCGGATTGTACGTGTTGGAATAGGGATTATTTTGTGACCTGTTAAAATTTCCAACAAAGTTAGAACTTTCACTAGATTGTTTAAAAGTATTACCTACCTGACATTCTGTGCTAGCATGTCCTCCACCACAAAAATCACATGTCAATGTCTGAATTTTCATGGCTGAAACACTCATATTATCTAGCTTTTTGTTGAGTGCTTCAAATTGTGCAGCAATTGCAGCAAAAGCATCCACTTCATGAACTCCATTAACTTTTCGCATTGGTAATCCCTCAGTAGGCTACTAATAACTATTGGACGCCATCTCCTCTAATAGATTGTAGGCTTCTTCTAGTGTTTTATTATTTAGAGTTCCCCCTGCAGCTACATCGATCATAGGTACTAGAGTCATTATAAAAAGTTTGTATCTGCATCCATACGGATAGTCCATGATGTGGGCATCTCCTAAGAAATTCTTTGAATCTTTCCCATGCTTCATATAATGATTCATTATCCATTTGCATAAAATTAGTAATATCGTTACGCATCTTCGCAGACTTTGCAGGTGGAAAGAACTTACTAAGAAATTTCTGAGCCATATCATTCCATATAGTGATTGATCCTGCAGGAAGAGAAGAAATCCAACTCTTATCTTTGTCTCTAAGAGAGAATGGAAATAATCTCAATCTAATAGCATCATCTGTAACTCCATTATATTTAATGGTGTCACAGATTTCAAGAAAAGAATCGATGTGAGCGTTTGGATCATCGCTTGGTAGCCCACTAAATTGCACTGATTGTTGAAGCATTTGAATGAGTGCTGGCTTGATCTCAAAGTTGTTTACTTGAATTGCAGGTCTTCTTATACTTGATGTGGTTCCTTGAATTGTTGGCGCAGCATAATCTCTTAAGAGTCTACGTGGATTTTCATTCTCACCGTCCGCCATCTTTTAGCGTGATTTCTCTGTTCTCTCGGTCGCCTTTTGAATGTACGCTCGATTTCTGGATCAAGCTCAACAAGTTTCCCTTGTTGGCTACGTGTCATAAACCGACGTACACCCTGAAAAATAAAACAAAACGAAAGCTAGATTAAACTTAGAATTATTTAGTATCAATATTAATTAGTATTAAACAAACGATTCCCCGGCAACGGCGCCAAAAACTTGTTCGTGAAATTCTAAACACAAGTGCACGTGTCGAACAAGTAATATAATGATGAGGAAAAGTATCGTCCCACGAAGATCGATGATTAATAAACCAATTAAATATTAAAATAGACTAATTCTAAAATTTATCTAACAAATCAAAATATAATTAAGAATAAATTAAAAACGACAATTGTAGACTAAATGCAGTAAATCGATCAGATAAATATGTTAGAGCATCTGATTTCACCATAACTATTAGATATGAATTTCAGATTATTATGAATACAAGAACGATATCAAACATGTGATAGCGGAATTTCCTAACCTATTTACTATCCTATCTCTAGGTATAGCAAATCTACTCAGCTTATTAATCCACTATATCTCTATGTGAATTAAAATAAACATGAGTGCATTAAAAATTATGAATATTCCTGGCTTACAATGAGTCTTTTGGATCACTTTATCACCGAAAACTACACAAATAACGCGGTATATTTCTATCCACGTTTAATTCATGGTTATACATTATAATGAGCAATTGCATATTATCACTTCTCAGTCTCAAACATGCACATCAGATCATCTAAGTGGTGGCCAGTCACTTAAAAGCATTAAACACAATAATATATAACTCACATGAATGAAATCAATTGTAAAACATAAAAATCATGAAATTCACATCATCATGGTTAGGCTACATCGTAGCCCTAACAGAAGAAAATTAGAACATAGTAGAAAAATAAATAAAAATATAAATCAAACCCAGCATCTTGAATCAAAGAACAAGAATTCTATCACCACTTTTGTCTTCTCTTCAAAATACTTTGAAAAACTCTCCTCAGAAGAATGAAAAACGACCTAACCCCCTCTCTCTTTCCTATTTATAGGAGATCCAAAATATCTATCTCTCAACGCTTGCAGATAACATTAGGGAACAAAATCAAGAATTTCCTCATTTGATATCCATCTTCCACTGCTGCTTTTATTTGAATTCCTGATATTTGCCATTCTTTTCCTTATCTTCTCCATATCTCATTATTCTGCATAAACAAAGAAAATTCAAATAATCAGAAGGAAATCCAAATATTTTCTCTAAGATATTGCATTAATTGTTGCTTAAAATAGGTAAAATAACTCTATTTTTATAGAGTTATCACACTCACACACATATAAAAAGAAGTATTACACAGGGTTACTTCTTTTTCTTGGTGGTGGCTGCTGTATGTACAAGTTGCAAGAACCGCACGCCGCCAAGAAGAAAGAAGCCACCGAAGTCTCTGCAAAAGAAACCCTACGAGTGATCTTTGAAGCCGCAAGTTGCATGAAGCTTTGAAGAAATACACGAAGCCGTACGTAAAGCATTTTTTTTCAAGCTTGAACGCGCAGTAATTTTGTGGTGTGATTTTATACACAAGTGAGTTGTTTACACTTTGGGTTTCGAGTTCGATCTAGGTGTCGGAAACACTTAAGCGTTTGAGCGATTGTAAACTCTGATTTTCCGATTATAGTGGATTATTTGTTACTGGCTCTCCCCGTGGACATAGGTACTGCTACTCGAACCGAACCACGTAAATTTTTAGTGTCCTTATTTTTCTCATTTATTTCTCTGGCGATTTTGCGTTAACGTAAGTTACAAGATCTTGTCGTTTCCACATATTATATCCCAATAATTGGTATTAGAGCTTAGGGTTGGATTTCTTGATTGTGATTTGGAGCTTTTGCTTGTCTAATTATTATCTGGAAATTCTATTGTTGCAATTATGTCTAAGAGGAAATCTGAAATTGAGAAGTTTAATGGGAGCAACAGCTTTGTCTTATGAAGCATCAAGATGCAAGATTTATTAACAACACAAGGTTTGGCCAAGGCATTGGATGGTGAGGATGAGTTGCCAATTATAATGAAAGCCTCAGAGAGGGTAGAGCTGATGGAAAAAGCAAAAAGCACAATCCTGTTAAATTTGTCGGATGAGGTCTTAATAGAGGTTGCTAAGGAGAAGGATGTCGCAGCATTATGGGCAAAACTTCAAGCACTCTATGTGAAGAAAGGTTTGAACAATCACTTGTATATGTTGAAGAAGATATTTCAATTTAGATAAACTGAAAGTACGTCTATCAAATCACACCTAGATGAATTTAATAAACTCATGATGGATTTGAAGAACGTCAGTAAGATACTTGATGATGAATAACAAGGCATGATGTTGTTAGCCTCTTTACCAAAGTCGTGGGAGTACGTTACTGATTCATTGTTGTAGGAACGTACTACATTTACCTTAGAAGAGGTAAAGTTCGCCTTATTCTCTAAGGAGTAGCAGAGAAAGTTGCGTGATGACAGTCAAGCGCAAGGAGTAGCGCAAGCACTAACGATTCGGGGTAGAGAACAACATTAAGGGCCTAATAACAGCAGAGGTAAAAGCATATCAAAATCATGCCATAGAAAGTCCAAGGGATGCATGAAGTGCTTTGAGTGTCACGAGGAGGGGCACATCAGGAGAGATTGTCCAAAGTGGATCGGTAAAGTTGATAGATAGAATGCCACAAGCAATGTGGCAAACGTTGCCGAAGGGAGCAATAGTGATGCAGAAGCTATATTATGTATGACTGCTACTTCGTTAATAGACGAATGGGTGCTAGATTCAGGGTGTTCTTATCACATGACGCCTCATAAAAACTGGTTTACTACTTACCAAGTTGCAGATAGTGGTAAAGTTCTTTTAGGGAATAATGCAGTTTGTAAGGCTGTGGGGATAGTGACAAATTGGATTTGGATGCACGATGGGGTGGTGTGCGCATTGACAGATGTGAGGCATGAACTAGAGCTCAAGAAGAACCTTATGTCCCTGAGGACACTTGATGACATCGGGTGTAGGTACACCGCTGAAGGTGAAGTACTGAAGATCTCTCGAGGTGCCATGACAGTGATGAAGGGAAAGAAAGTGAATACTCTCTATCATCTACTAGGAGAGACCGTGACTGGAACCGCTGTAGTCTCATCAGATGAGTCAAACTCTAACTTGACTCAATTATAGTATATGCATTTAGAGCACATGAGTGAGACAGGTATGACGATGCTAAGTGAAAAGGGGTTGTGGAAATGTCAAAAGACATGGAAGTTGGACTTATGTGAGCACTACACCTTTGACAAGCAACACCAAGTTAAGTTTACTACAGCTATTTTTTCGACCAAACGACCAGAAGAATATATTCATTGAAACGTCTGGGGCCGTCTTCGATTCCTTCAAAAGGAGGTGCCTAATATATGCTGATATTTATAGATGATTATTCGAGGAATGTAAGGGTTTACTTTCTGAAGCACAAATATGATGTGTTTGATCGGTTCAAGAAATTTAAGGCGTTAATTGAGAAGCAGTCAAATAAACAAATCAAGTGCCTGAGAACCGATAATGGCATGGAGTTTTGTGCTAAAGATTTTACCGAGTTCTGCAAGAAAGAAGGTATTGTAAGACACCGCACAGCACCTAGGACACCACAACAAAAAAGCATGGCAAAATGTAAGAACAGAACTTTGTTTGAGCGAGCTTGATACAGGCTTTCACATGCAGGACTTGGCAAGGAATTTGGGGCCAAAGCAGCAAACATGGCATGTTACCTGGTTAATCGATCTCCATCATCTGCTATTGAGTGAAAGACTCCTGAGAAAGTATGGTTGGGGAAACCTGTTGATTATTCCGGATTACATATAATTGGATGTCCAGCATATGTTCATGCGAGTGATGATAAGCTTGAGCTGAGGGCGAAGAAGTGCATATTTATGGGTTATGCACATGGGGTGAGAGGCTACTGGCTGTGGTGCACTGATCCCAGATCACCCAATTTTCTAATCAGCAGAGATGTGATCTTTGATGAGACTGCAATGCTTCAACAGAGGAGTTCTGAAACACAACCAGTAGAGAAGACAGATCATGGTGTCGTTAGTGAGGTGGAGCTTTAGGTGGAGACTCCAAAGACCTCGAAGGTAACAAAAGTTGGGACTGTAGATGCAGCCGCAATTCCTGAAGTCGATGATAGTGAACAACCAGCAAAGCCGTAGCACACTATAGTCGCAAATAGAAAGAGAAGACACATTAAATCACCGGTACGTTATAGTTATACAGATATTGCTTATGCATTCACTATAGATGATGAGGTGGAGACAGATGAGCCTTTGTCTTACTCTAAGGCGATGGTTAGTTTGGAGTCGTCGTAATGGCTAGGGGTTATGAGTGAAGATATGGAATCACTCCATTGAAATCAGACATAGGAGTTGGTCAAAGTACCCAAAAGCCAAAAGATTATCATAAGTAAATGGGTCTTTAAATGGAAAGAGAACATTCCTAGTGTCGAGGCAGTGAGGTATAAGGCGAGACTTGTGGCAAAGGGATATACACAGCATGAGAGCCTTGACTACAATGAGGTGTTCTCTCCTGTGGTAAGACATACTTCTATTCGTGTTTTACTTGCCTTAGTTACTTCATAGGATCTCAAGTTAGAGTAGTTAGATGTGAAAACTGCGTTTCTTCACGGTGAGTTGGAGGAGCAAATTTACATAAGGCAACTAGAGGGATTTCCTATTTCAGATAAGGAAGATCATGTTTGCTTGTTAAAGAAATCTTTGTATGGGCTAAAACAATCTCCTAAACAGTGGTATAGACATTTTGATACTTTCATGGCTAATCAAAACTATTCAAAAAGTCAGATGGATAGCTATGTTTACTTTAGGAGATTGGAGTATGATTCTTTAATTTATCTACTCTTATATGTTGATGATATGCTGATAACGGCTAAGAGTATGTTTGATATTGATGTGCTGAAGAGGCAATTAAATGCTGAATTTGAGATGAAAGATTTAGGTGCTGCGAAAAAAATATTGGGCATGGAGATTTTGTGTGACAGGGCTGCAAGAGTTTTGTGTCTATCTCAAAAGAAATATATTGAGAAGATCGTAGCACGTTTTAATATGCAGTTGGGAAAATCTGTAAGTACACCTTTAGCAAAGCACTTGAAACTTTCAGATAAATTATCACTGCAGATTGAGGAGGCGGAGGAGCATATGTCCCGTGTTCCTTATTCTAGTGCTGTGGGTAGTATTATGTATGCTATGGTGTGCACCAGGCCTGATATTTCACAAGCTGTGAGCGTAGTTAGTCGCTATATGAAACATCCTAGTAAAGCTCATTGGAAAGCAGTGAAGTGGATCCTTAAATTTTTAAAGGGGACAACAAACGTGGGCATAATGTACCGGAGGGACAATAATGGCAGTGAGACCACTGGTTTTGTGGATTCAGATCACGTCGGTGACTTGGATGATTGCAGGTCTTTAGTAAGGTATGTATTTTCACTAGCGAGTGATGCAGTTAGTTGGAAAGCATCCTTACATGATCACATTGCCTTGTCTTTGACTGAGACAGAGCACATGGCACGAACTTTTGTAGCGAAGGAAGCGATATGATTACAAAGTTTGCTCTGAGACTTTGGGTTAGAACAGAAAAGTGTGGATATACACTGTGATAACTAAGGTGCGATATATTTGGCGTATAATCAAATTTATCACGAACAAACGAAGCATATCAACATCAAGTACCACTTCATCCAAGATGTCTTAACTAAGGGTAATGTTATTATCAAAAAGATTGCTACGATAGATAACTCGGCAGACATGATGACCATGTATGTTCCTTTGGCGAAGCTCAAGCTCTGCTTGAGCTCTATTGGTGTCTGTGGAGAGTGAGCGCCCATCGGGGCGTTGGGAGACAGCATGGATAATGAGCACTATAACTTGGCTTCAAACATCGAAGCAATGTGGAGAATTATTAAATTATGTCTCGAGTTTGAGCGTTTGCAAAACATAATTCGCTTGGACAAATAGAAGTTCATGGGACTCCATGAAGATTTACATAAAGAATTGCAGGTCTTTTTTTCTTTCTTTCCTTTTCTCGGACGGCCGAAACCCTACGAAACAAAAAAGGAAATCCGCATGAAGCCCCTGCACGTGATTCCCTTTGCACGAAGAATTGAAAGTGGTGGGCCCAAGGTCAAAAGTTTGACCTTGGGCACACACACTCACACACGTGTAAAAAGAAGTATTACACAGGGTTACTTCTTTTTTGGTGGTGGCTGCTGTACGTACAAGTCGCAAGAACTACACGCTGCCAAGAAGAAAGAAGCTACCGAAGTCTCTGTAAAAGAAACCTTACGAGAAGCCTCAAGCCGCGTGAAACTTTGAAGAGATACGCGAAGCCGTACGTAGAGCGTTTTGTTTCGAGCTTGAACGCGCGGTGATTTTGTGCCATGAGTTCACACCTAAGTGAGTTATTTACACTTTGGGTTTGGGGTTAAATCTAGGTGTAGGAAACACTTGAGCGTTTGAACGATTGTAAACTTTAATTCTTTGATTATAGTGGATTATTTGCTGCCGGGTCTCCCTGTGGACGTAGGTATCGATACCCGAACCAAACCACGTAAATTTCTGATGTCATTATTTTTCTCGTTTATTTCTCTAGCAATTTTATGTTGACGTAAGTTGCAAGATCGTGTCATTTCTGCAAATTATATCCCAACACACATTTTGTATGTATCTACCAGGATTTTGGAATTCAATGAAATACCTTCTTCATCTCCTTCATCTTCTTATATTCTTGGTTCTAATGCTACAGAGTTCACTGATATTGTTCAAATTCCAGGCATGATACTTGAGATGCATTTGAGAGTGGTCTCAAAGTCTCTCTTTGTTCTCTAGGGTTCTTATTCTAATGATTTCTTATTGTCTTAGGTAATTAAACCAACGATGTTGATTGGAACATCAGGCGTGGGAAGCACTTATAAAGAAGATGTGGTTGAGGCTATGGCAATTTATGGACATAGAAGTTTTGGTTTGTCTCTTTCCTTCTTCGTTATAGTTCAAAAAAAAAAAAAAAAAGAACCCGTTGGAACTTGGAACCGATCCTGGAACTTATGACAGGATAGGTTCCAGGTTCTTGGTTCTGACAGATAGGTTCTAGGTTCCAAAAAATGAGGAACCTATACTCGAGGGTAGGTTCCAGGTTTCAGACAGAATCAAACCGGAACCGAAAACCGCTCACCCCTAGCCACTACCATTTTCCCAATACCACATTATCAGCATTAGCCAACTGCATAATGGAGAAAATGTGTTAAATTTTGAAGTTAGATTTGTCTTTTACCTGGAGCTTCATCAAAATCCCTTGCGTCACCAAATGAATGAATTTCCAGTGCGTGTCATATTAGTGAATGATCTAAGTTGAAATTGCAAAAGATAACCTCAAGACAATTGACAAGAGATCACAATCAACATGGCCAGTACTATAAATGACGTGGTTGATGCTGTCACCAAAAATAGTTTTCAAAACACACTTAGGGTGTGTTTGTTTCGCGAAGTACATTTTCAGGGAAAATATTTTCCTCATTTTCCGGTGTTTGGTTCACTTAGGAAAATGAGTCAACGGAAAACATTTTCCTAATCAACAGAAAACATTTTCCTAACAAAGCTTAAATTCAAGAAAATGATTTCCCCTTTGAAAGGATCGGAAAACGTTTTCCGAATCTACTAAAGCCTAGATTTGATGCTTGGTTTACAAACAATTATTCTTATAAATATATAGGTTAAAATTTTTATAATTCTTTTTAAATTTTTTAAAAAAATCGAATTTTTAATTTTTTAATATAATTTTTATTTATTTTTAAAAATATAATTTTTAATTTATAATCATTATTTTTCTTTTTCTCTTTTCTCTTTTCTTTTTCTTCTTCTTTGGCCAACCGCTGGCCACGACGGTGGCCGGCAATTGGCCACGGCGAGATCGAGCTCGTCGGTGTCGAGCGTGGCTCAATCTCGTCGATTCGGCGAGGTTGAGGCCCCGCTCGATGCCGGCGAGCTCGAGCTTCACCAATCGTCAACGAGGCCGAGCCTCACCGGATCTAGCGAGGCTCGAGCTCGTCAACATCGGGCGAGGCTCGATCTCGCTTGGCCTATCACCGACCGGCGGCCAGCCGTGACCCCGCCGGCCACCGACTAAGGAAGGAATAAAAAGAAAGAAAAATGAAAAATAATTGAAATATGAAAAATAATTATAATTTCGATTTTTATAAAAAAATATTTTTATAAAGTTAAAAAAGGTCATGGACTCAATAAACTAATTTGGAAGTAAAAGGCACGCTATTATCAATTGTTAGGTCAAATATTATTCAATCATTTTTCAAATGTGATCCAAACACCAAAAAATACTTTCAATCACATATCACCAAACAAAGGAAAAGTAATAATTTTCCTGGAAAATGATTTCCCGGAAAACATTTTCCAAAAACGTTGCGTTTTCCGTGAAACAAACACACCCTTAGTATTCAATCAATTTCAAACGACCTAAACGAGATCTTATCCAAGTTAAAACAAAAGTTAATGGAGTGATTTAGGAAACCAACATCCCCTTCCTTCTTCAACTCCCATCCTTTAATATGGGCAACAAATCTGAGGGCATCCTTCCCCTCTCTTGTTGTCTGCTGGCCAAACTTCTCCTCATGCTTCGCCATAGCCTCAACGTACAGTTGAGAGTCAAGCTTGATATCACGAGGCTTCATGTCATAGAAAATCAGCAAAAATTTCCTTCTCAGTGGTTTTGATTTGTTGCACCTCACCATGTGTGCAAGCTCATCAAGACACCACAGATTCAAAGCATAACCTTTAGAAAAAAAAAAATGGTAAATAGATCTTTGATTTTTCGATAGCAAGCTGCAGCTCATCTTCTATTTTTTTACCGACAGGGAGTTCTATCTCGTCGAAGAAAATATGGATGTTCGCATCTAGCAAAAGCAAAACATGGTAAAAGCAATTTGTGAATTCTTAACAAGTGTCCTTCCCCCTAAAATTCAAAAGGATCTCATAGTCATTCCCCGATGACACAGCACCCCTCTTTCCAGCCCTCAAGCTCCTTCCCATTCCTAGGGTCAAGGAGTCTTTTCGCCTGAGGCAGTAATTTTGTTTAGCCATTTTACGGATTCCACTCATTCCTTGGATTTGCACAAAAAGTGCTGGGAAGTGCTGGTCCGACAACATCGCAATCGCCCGAGAGTTTCCTCTCCCAAAGCACCTGACCAATGAAATGCAAGTTCGTGAAAATGAACGACATTCTCCGACCATAAAAATGATCGACCCCTCTGGCTCCTAGATTCTCACAGCATCTTGCATATCGCTATTGTAACGGACTCATCTCTCTCGAGTGGTTCGTCATAGCTCATCATGGGACCCCAAGCATATCCCATATGCTCAGGACATCCAGTAAGGTTGGGCCCAATGAACAGGGAAACATGCAAATCCATAGGCCCAATAGGCCTTTTGTTGCTTTAATATCATACTTGTGAGAAGCTTAGGCAGTACTTCGTGTTTGCTGCAACGCCTTGACCGCAAATTTCTCTAGGCGAGGATGTAAATGCAAGCGTAAGTTCAATAATGAAAGTACCGTCCCATCGTAAAGTGTGTACGAAACTAGAATTTAATACTGACAGTAGACAGATCCGTTCCGAGGGAAAGGTACAAGGTTACTAATGAGCTGCCATTAGTCCTCTGAAAAGACACATGATTCAACTCCGTCAAAAGTTAGTATTCTGTTGCACGTGCAAATACAAGTGCGTATAATTTGATATAGAAGAGACCTGAACAAAACTACACACGCATGCAGCGACGAGAAAATGGGAAAACTTCGATTATATACAGGACATTCGGGATTGAACAAACATTTCAATGACATCGTGAGCATAATATCTCCATTGCAAATTTACGAGCAAGAATCTACTCCCATTAATTTAAATAGGTGAATGCAAATCTATGCCATTGAAAGTCGGCAAAATCTCCTTGAATTTCTTGCACTCCACCTTGTGTGTTAGCTCTTGAAGGCATCATGAACTTGAAGCATAACCTCTTGAGAAGATGAATATCTAGATCTTTCGACTTTTCAAGGAAAGTTGCATTTTTGGACCCAAAAAAAGTGAAGCTGCATTGTCTTGGTAGATGAGGAAAGTGACGAAGCATTTCTAATACTGGTTACTGGCAAGTAAGGGATTCTCTTGGGGTCCATTTGATAATTTTTATAATTTCTTCCAAATTTTTATTCATTTGTTTTTCGGAACAAAAAAATAATAGAAATTCATTTGATAACATCAATTAATTTTTCTATTACCCATATAGAAAAGTAGTCATAGAGTAGATTTGAAATAAAAATAAAAAGTAATAAAAAATACTTTTTGTTTTCAAGAACAATTTTTTCTTTTTTTCCTTTTCTTCTTCTTCCTCATCACCTGCTATCAACCACCCCCTACCACCAGTCACCCATTGCCATTGCTAGTCGCTAGTCACCAATCGTCACCGTCAGACAACACTATTAGCTAGTAGCTGACAAGCGACGACATCTGGCTGCCGCCATTCGCTAGAAGAAGAAGAAGAGAGAGAAAAATGAAATTCTACATTACAAAAAAAAAAAAAAAAAAATTATAAGTCGTACCAAAGGCATTCTTATTTTTTTTTTCTATTGCAAGAATAGAAATAGAAAAAAAAAATACTATTTATGAAAATAAATTATTTCTCAAAAATAAAAATGTTACCAAATGTACCTTCACCGGCTATAATTCCTCATAGTGGTAATTCCCGCGTTATGGAGGGGCAATCCTTGCCGTGGGCTCTTCGAACTCTTTTAGCGCGGAAGTGCTCCTTGTTAGCTCCCTTATCCAAGCAGACCTATGGAGACTCCAAAAAGTTTTATGGCACTTTCCATCCCGACGACCTAGTATTTCTAAAATCGACGACGTTCCCAAAGCATCTCGCCGGGCATGTCGTGGAGTGGAGGCAAATATCGGCATTCCCCAAGGTGCAAAAGTCACATTGCAAATACACGTGACGCTAAAAAGGTCGAAAGTCGATAGGCCCAATACAAGAAGTTTTGTTTTCTTGCATTTATGATTTTACATTAGCATTAAAAGTTTATTTTTCTAAACATCTCAACACTCAAATTCATGGAGATTTAAAAAAAAAAAAAGTCAAAGATTGTCCAGTTAGGACAACCCTAAATAATCTATTTTTTAAGTTTTCTTTGAATTTAAGTCCGTCATTCATGTTCCTACTATCCTTATACAAGAAATTAACTTTAAATCTAACAGGGCTTGTTGATCATTTTTTATTACCAAAGGAAAATTTTAAAGTTCATCTCAATCTATCTATCTAAACGAAGGCACGCCACCCTGTGTATCTCTATGATAAGTTGATTTGATTTCTCACACATTATTTTTTTCTAAATTATTGACTTGATAAAATAGTTAAACCTCTTTCTAGTTTTCATTTCAACATCAATATTTGAATTTTTATCATGATGATGTACTTCCTGTGGTGGCCTGCTTGTTTCACAGAAATTATTCTAATGGAAAACAATTTCCTGCATTTTCGAGTTTAGAAAATGAGCCGATGGTAGATCTTTTTGCATATAGAAAAATTTTTGCTTAAATTCAAGCAAAATGAATTCTCTCAAAAATCAGAAATCATTATCTAGATTATGACTAAATTGAGGTGCCTGGATTATCCAGATTATTCTCTTGAGATATTTTCGATTATTTGGTGAAAAATAAATTTATATTTTCTTTCATCGATCAATGCCTGATCTAAGATAGAATGGCCATCTTTGCATAGCACATTTCTTGTTCTTTTTGGAATGAAAATTCTTCTGTAGAGAATTGAGGAATGACTTCAATTTATCTCAGAACAAAATGCTGACGATATGGCTACAAATTCCTCACAACACTAACTCTGTCCTTCTAATGTAGGAATTGTCGAATATGCGTTGGCCTGATTTTACCCTAGTAAAACAACAAAAGCTTCATAGTCTGGATTAAAAAGAAACCCTGAGGATGCCCCTCCATCAGGATTTTTTTAGGCTGGATTTGTATCTAGGGAGCCGAATGAATTAGGATCCTTGATCTCGGCTCCCATGTGGGCCGCTCCAATGGGTCCCACAAAGAGAAAGACTATAATTGCTTTCAGCTCGTGGGCCCTGATCAAGGCAAGGATTGCTGCACTGTATCCCTTGTGGAGCTAACTTATTCAGGGTAAGTAATTACACATTTAAATTAAGATCATGATGAGTTAACTCTGATAGTGAAAACCATATCTAATCATGCATATTGTTGCTAGTATCTTAGAGGTTCAGATTGTTTCCCAAAACATCAAATATTTCTAGAAAATTTTTTCAAGAATATGACCAAATTTTACAGTGTTTAGATGAAATCCAAAAGTGAACCGAAGGACATGTTTTTGTTGTTTAGTAAGGAAAACTTGCTTTATTTATTTTCTAAACAGATGTGCACTATTCATGTGCTATAAAGGATGCACATACTTTATAATCAAATTATTTTCCAAGTGCCGAGGACCCAGCTCAAGCGTTAGGTCCTTGGGCCTCGGCCACGGAGGATTTGGGTTTAGTCATGAGAGTTCCCAAGCCCAAGTGTTGAGGTCTTGGTCATAGGACTCACAATTTTTGGGACCCAACTAATATTTTATTTTTGCATTCACCTAATTTTTCTATGTATTTCATAATCATCAATCATAATAATAATCTCCATGGAGGAAAAAATTTAACTGAAATAATAATAATTTATCTTAGAAAGTGACTTCTTTCATGAGAAATTGGATATTAAATGAAGTCACAAAAAGTACTAACGAAATAAAATTAAAAAGACATCAGTGACAAGTGCTTTTGAGGATGTCACGCCGCTCAAATTTTCACAAACTCGACGGAGGAGTTTTATCGAACAGTTTGGTGGGGATCTTGAGAGGACCATAAATAGGACCCAAAGCAGGACCGGTGAAGCAATGCAATGGTAAATTACACGAGCTCTATAGTAAAGACTCACTAGAAACTTCAAGCCAAGTTTCAGACAAAATTGAACACACCCAAATGAAAAGAAGGTAGGTGGATAGGCTGGATAGGCGGAGGAGGAGGAAGATGAACCCTCGGAGACGAGGAGAGATGAAAAGTAAGTAGGTGCAGAAGAGGAAAGTGAAGGAGGCTTTTGAGGAAGTGCCCAAGAGAAGTTGAACGTTTGAGGGAAAGAGGAGAGAAAATGAATTCCTTTTTCCAAAAAGAGGATGTCATTTTTCCCTATTCGACTATGCTTTCCCTTATTAATTGAAAGTATTTTCCTTGACTTCGTGCACCAAACATTGAAATATCTGAAAAACTTTCTTTGGGAGGTTTATTTCTTTCTTGAAACAAACAAAGCCTTAAGTTATTTTTAAATATAAAATCAGACGTTACTCAAAATCAACTTGGCCTTCTCGAGTTCAACTAATTGACATGCTTCAAGTTTAAAAATATTCTAATTGAGTAACTCAAAAACCTAACAAACTAATTGAACTTGATGAATGAACTCCAGAACCATCTTTTCAAAAGTTCAAATCCATAGCACCATCTTTTCGAAAGTTCATCATACCAAGGGCAGGAGCCAGTCAACTCCAGAACTTAAAGTTCAATTGCTGAAGATGATGCTGAGCAAGATATCCATAATGACATAAGGCAGAGTCAGCTAAATAATAAATCCTATGGTCGAGCTAAATTCTAGCAACTTTATCGCGTGCTACCACACATACAATGCGATCAGGAATCTCGGCCACACTCCACCAGCTCCTAAAGCAACCCACTCGTCACGAAGCTCGTACGAGACATAAATCTTCATCACAACGTGAGGAGTTGCAGGAGCAAATCTCACCTGAAGTAGGCAGGATTGTGTTTGGCCTCTTTCCTAGTGGGCACCGAGCCTCTCCAAAATTCCAAGAAACCGCACACAGTGCAAATTGCAACAAAAGGGATGGACGGGAGTGACAGGACCGAGAAGTAGAAACGTAAACAAAAGCGCATTAACGCCAAAACGATATGCAAAAGTCAAACCACTTGGTTGTGTCTCAACTTTCCCACCAAGTGAGAGCGGTGTAGCTGTAAAGATAAAACAAAAATTGCAAGTGAGACGATAGGGACAGCACCACTATAGCTGGATGAGTTCATTTGAAAAGAAGGAAAAAGGATTGACCAACCACTGGGGAAAGAAAAGGATGGATTAACAGTATTGACTAGGACATATCAGAAGAGATTCAGAGGGAAATTCCCAATCCTTTCTCTTTCCCCCACTAAAACAAACCAGACAACATGAGCTGAAAATCACCCCCTCCAATTCCCTTACCTTTTCTCCGAATCTCTACAACCAGAGGGTTGTGTACTTGATGACATGATTGAAGACTGCCACCCAGAATCTTGACACATCGAAGCTGACAATCTCAGAAATGCAACAGTAGGCCAAGCATAAGAGAAAAATTAAGATTTTCTGTATTGTTGTATATATGATTTACGTTGTATGAGACTCTGTTTATAGTACATTAAATGTCTAACTAAGGAAAAGAAAAAAATATTCATCAAATCAAATCCAATCACATATTGACATAATTAAATAATCACAATCTCCTGTAATCTTGGATTGATTGATTGTAAATCTTCAGCTCGATCTTCGCATATCTCCAACACTCCCTCTCAAGCTAGCGGCTAGTATATGTCCAAGACGCCAAGCTTGCTTAGTAGATATACGTGTTGTCTTTGATACAATGGTTTGATAAAAATATCAGCAGGCTGTTCTGCAGTTCCAATTCCATTTGTCTTGATTACTCCTTCTTGGATTTTGTCTCGAGTATAGTGACAGTCAACTTCAATGTACTTTGTTCTTTCGTGAAAAATGGGATTTGCTGCAAGTTTGAGCACTACGTCATTGTCGCAATATAGGTTTGCTGGCCCTCTAACTTGTATCCCAAGATCTAAAAGTAAACCTCGTATTCAAACTATTTCACAAACGGTTTTAGCCATAGCTCTATACTCAGCTTCAGCAGATGAAAGAGATATAATGGATTGCTTCTTCATTTTCCAAGCAAGTAACGACTTTCCCAGCTTGATGCAAAAACCAGTTACTGATCTCCTACTCATAGGACATGTGGCATAATCTGTGTCACAATAAGCTGCCATCTCGAGATTGCAATCTCGTGAAAGGAGTAATTCAAGCCTTGGACATTTCGTCAAATACTTTACAACCTTCAAGGTGGCATTCATGTGAGATTCATTTGGGCTATGCATGAATTGACTAAGTGTTTGGATTGTAAAACATATGTCCGGTCTAGTCATAATGAGATATATAAGTTTCCCTACAAGCCTTTGATAGCGGGATGGATCTTCGAGCGGAGGATCGTCAATCTTAGATGATGATCTAGCATCATAGTCAATAGTAGTCAACTTGATATTCTAATCGATAGGAATGAAAGCCGATTTACATCCTAATAAGCCTGCTTCTAATATGATCTCTAAAACAAATTTCCGTTGACTAAAAGCGATTCCTAGCTCTGATCAAGCAATTTCAATGCCAAGGAAATACTTGAGAGAACCCAAATCTTTAATACGAAAGCTAGAATGCAAATATTCCTTAAGTCTCTTGATGCCCAGTTCATCATTTCCCATAATAATTATGTCATCAACATATATTATCAGGTATATTGAAGACGTACCTTTAGTCCAAGAAAATAGGGCATAATCATGCTTGGATTGCTTGAAACCAATGGCTAAAAGAGTTGAGGTGAACTTTGCATACCATTGGCGACAAGCCTGCTTGTGTCCATAAAGGGACTTACGGAGACGACATACTCCAGACTCCCCCTGTTGCCGTAATCCCGGTGGAAGATCCACGTATATTTCTTCATCAAGATCTCCATGAAGAAAAGCATTGTGGACATCCATTTGATGTAGTTCCTAGTCCCGAAAAGCAGCAACAGAAAGGAAGGAACGAATAGTCACATCTTTGGCAACTGGAGAGAATGTTTCGTAATAATCAAAACCTTCACGTTGCGTAAAGCCCTTCGCCACTCGGCGAGCCTTATAGCGTTCCACTGAACCATCGGCCTTGTACTTGATCTTGTATACCCACTTGCAGCCAATTGGCTTACGGCCAACTGGTAGTGGTACTATATCCCATGTATGATTCTCTACCAAGGCATGTAACTCAGCTTCCATAGCCCTTTGCTAGCGCGGATCACAAACGGCCACATCACAAGAGGATGGTTCTACTTCTTCAGAGATACGACTAATGCAGCACATATGCTCCGTAGATAGACAATCAAGCAAGACATAAGATGAGATAGGGTATGGAGTACCTGATGAGTTAAGGGATGCACAAACATAATCCTTTGTCCAAGTTGGAGGTCGAGTTGTTCATCCTGACTATCTTGGAGGAATATGATCAGGTGTTAAGTCCTCAGAAATAGACTGAGAAGATAATTCTTTTGAATTAGATGTCTCTGCAATTGATACTGTAGAGTCCGGAGCTAAGTATTCTGAGGCAGGTAAAGATGTTGCATTTGTTTTAATCACGGGAGAAGAAGTCGGAACACATGTAATGTGAATTGAGTGATAAATCTTCCTCAAATAGAAAATTTCTGTTTTGCTGATTTGAGTTTGAAGATTCACTAGAAGATACTTCATCCTGAAAAGGGAACACATCCTCATGGAAAACCACATCTCTACTTACGAAGAAATCACCTGTTGATGGCTCAAAAACACGATATCCCTTTTGGAAGGGTGGATAACCCATAAAAATGCATTGTCTGGCTCAGGGACTCATCTTGTCACGAGGACTCAGGGTAGTAGCATAAAATAAGCAGCCAAAAACTCTCAAATGATCTACTTTAGGTTTCTTTCCAAATAAAATCTCAAACGGAGTACGTCCATTAAGAACCCTAGTTTGCATGCGATTGATCAGGTAGACTGCTGTGACCACACAATCTCCCCAGAAAGTTTCAAGATTGAAAGCTTGAAATTTAAGTGCACGTGCTACTTCTAGAAGATGGCGGTGTTTCCGCTCAACAACCCCATTTTGTTGAGGTGTATAAGTGCACGTACTCTCATGTAAATCTCCATGCGAGGAAAATAAGGATTGACAATCATGACTAGAGAATTCTCTCCCGTTATTTGTTCGAATGCATTGAACAGATTTTCCAAATTGAATTTTTGTCAGAGTGAAAAAATCTCTCAAATGAACAAGAGCTTGACTCTTTGACTGCATAAGGAAGACCCATGTAGCATGAGAATGATCATCAACAATAGTAAGAAAAAACTGAGACCCATCACGATGTGATGTATGATAGGGTCCCCAAATGTCTACATGAATCAAAGAGAAATTTTTTGTAGTCTGGGATTTACTTGTGGAAAAAGGGGCACGTGATTGCTTTGCGAGAGGACAGATATCACATTTAGGATGTGGAAAGAAAGCACTGTGACCAAAACGTCGATGAGAAATGATAGCTTTATCATTGGTAGCAACATTACACAATGATTCCTTATTCACAGAGAAATATGATACATCAACATTTTTGGGAAAAACTGTCCAAAAATACAACCCTTGTGAAAGACTACCCAAGCCCTGAAAAAGACAGATGTTAGAATTGAAGAGGATTCGACATGAATTATCCTCATAGGCTTTTGACACTGAGATAAGATTGAATTCAAATTGGGGAATATAAAGCACATTCTTAAGGGTAATGGAAGAGCTAAGATGTACTGTCCCTATTTTTGTGACATTTGTGATATTCCCGTCCGGAAGTTTCACAGTGAGTGGGAAAATATATGTATGAGTATGAGAAAGAAACTCTCGTCATAGATAATGTGGTCACTAGCACCTGAATCAATGATCCATGCATTATGAGAAATGGAACTTAGGCAAAATGAGGTACCTGAGAAGCTTGCCTTTTTTTCGGAAATTTCCAGCTATTTCAGGGCCTTCATTATTTGCTGATACTGATCTTGTGTAATGGACTAGTTGATGTTGTGCCCAGTGACTTGATTAACTGATGATTCCTTCTTCCCTTTATCCCCACGTTTACCGTGTAACTTCCAACAAGTTTCCACCGTATGATGAGGTTGTTTGCAATAGCTGCAATACCTTTTCCTCTAAAATTTTCTTTTGAGCCTCCTGGTATGAAATTTTTTGGACCGTAGGATCCTTTAAAGGAGCCGTTGGATTCGGCTAAGGCATTGGCTGAATAATGGCCGTCAGATCTAAAGAACTTATCTGGGCCGTCCATCCGCTTGGCTAAATAATAACCGTCGAATCTGAAGAATTGATCTAGGCTGTCCATCTGCAAATTAGGGTTTCTGCCCTCCTTCTTCCTTTCATTCGCTCGACAGAAACTCTCTCCATGGAACCCAAAAAGCTGCTCTGCTAGAGAGGAGGCATACGAGGAGTTCCCGGCTGGCGTGAGGCCAAATCCAAGAACAACGAACATGAGTAAGGGATTCCGAGTCGTCAACGGGCCAAATCCAAGGGCAGCAAATGCCGCTTCTTCTCCAGTTCGCGTGAACCTAGCCGTTACCATCCCCTAACTTTCTTCTTGAACCACCAACTGGTAGATCCGCCAGAGCGACGGTGGCGGCTCCATTGCGAGCACTTGCGACCTGAAATGTGAGTAAGTTTCATTTAAGATCAGCAAAAAACGAGTTGATTTTTCTCTTTCTCGTATAGCCCTATATTGTTTTAGGGTTTCCACCGATCCCTCGAGTTTCTCCTCAGCAACCTCGAGTTCATTCTAGAGGGCAGAGAGCCGGTTGAAACACGTTGTGACGGACTGATTTCCTTATTTCAAGTCCGACACAGCTAGGTGAGCGAGAAGAGCTTGGCTCAATCAAGCTTTCCGTACATCTCACGGATCGCGTCCCAAATCGCCTTTGAGTCTTCGGTTGATGGAAGTCCGGCTGCCACCTTAGGAGCCAAACAATTGTCAATCCACGTCCGCACGAGCTAATTGCACCTATGCCAGTGCCGCTGTGAGCATTTGTCGGTCGGGAAGGGCACGCTTCCATCGATGAAGCCCTCTTTCTCTTTGGTCATCAGCGCCCGACGGAGATCTCGAGCCTAGGTAGTATAATTTTCAGGTCCAATAAGTTGCAAGAAAATGAGCTGTAGCTCGGGGCCGTCGCCCAACGACATGTAGAATGGGTCGCCGGGTTCCGGCCGGCTGCTGGTGGCCGGAAAGATGAACGGTAGGTACCTGGATCCTGCATTCGAGTAGGAATTCCCTCCCTTACCCGTCGAAGATGTTTCGAGTCCCAAGCCTGTGCCCGTTTGACCTGTGCCAAAGCTCGAAAACCCTTCTCCAGATGTGCCGTATGGAACCCATGACTGAGTTGGCCCAATTCCCCACGGGCCCGAAAAGGAAACCGCGAGACTGGTGGCCATTGGGCTACGCCAGAAACATTTGCTGGAGCAAGTGCCGGGTTGGCAATATGCCGTGCCGTCGAATGCACATCCTCAGATGGGTCAACTAAGCCTGGATTTCTGTTTTGAGGTGAGTTTAGACTTTCCTCAACTAAAATTTCACCTTGATTGTTCTTGGCCATGACGAATTTCTCTGCTTCTTTGTAGAATCTAGTTTGTAAGAAAGGGAACAGAGGCAAATCGAAGAATTTTGCGGAAGCTAGGTTGAAGGACAAAGCTCTAATACCATGTCAGAAATGTAGTAGTAGGCCAAGCATAAGAGAAAAATCAAGGTTTTCTGTATTGTTGTATATATGATTTACATTGTATGAGACTCTTTTTATAGTACATTAAATGTCTAATTAAGGAAAAGAAAAAAAATATATATTCATCAAATCAAATCCTATCACAGATTGACAAAATTAAATAATCACAATCTCCTGTAATCTTGGATTGATTGATTGTAAATCTTCAGCTCGATCAATCACATATCTCCAACAGACAAGAACCAAAATCATGCAATCGTTCTTCGGCGATCACGACTCAGTGGTCTGCATTTTCTAACTACGTGCTGCAGAAATGTGATGAAAAAAGCAACACAAAGCAACACATTCTAAAGGAAACTTCAAGACCATTCTCTATGCAAGCGTAGGTGCACATGCATCAGTCATGACCCACACTGCACATCCGCACATGCGCACCCACCCACGCACAGAGAGAGAGAGAGAGAGAGAGAGAGAGAGAGAGAGAGTTTTCCCCTGAGCACTGATAACACGATCATGATCTTAAATTTCCTGATGAAATACCGGGAATGCATGTCTGCATTTGAGCATTAGACTAATCACATATTGGCATAAAATCTACCCCAGGCCAGTAACCAAAAGGAGAAAGAAAATGGAGCGAGAAGGTTCCTTCAAATTCTCACTCTTCTCTAATGTCCAATTCCCTCCTGTTTAGCTATTTTTGGGCAGGAAAAAGACCATCATATTGGATAGGCAAACATAATCTCTCAGCTTATTTGAGTCGAGACCATATGGCGACATTTCCAGCTGAGTAATGATAACAGGCAGCAATGAAACCACAGGTGTGTGATCTGCAGAGCCCTTGACACAATTTACGACTGCAAGAGTATTTGCCTTCTACTTAAGATTCTTATGCAAAGTAAGCACCTGCATGGGGGAGAACATTATTCAAATAAAGCAAACAAACGAGAAATCATCAGTAACTCCTCAAAAGATGCATGATGACAGTCAGTACCGTTGTCACGTAACACCGTATGGGATATCACAACCCTCATATAACTATGTCAACTGGAACAATACAAAATGCTACAAAACTTGATGGACAACAATCAAGAGAGATCTCATCGCTGCTATTGCAGCAAGCCAGCCACCCTAAGCATTTATTACCTATATATTTCAAGACCCACCATACCATACCTATTATATTATAATGCCATGGCTAAACCATCAAAATCCCCAAAAAAGATCGACCAACTTCAAGTGCTTTCTGCTGGGGTAAGATGCCCCAAATGTTCTGCTAGGTTATGTACGTTCTTCGTACTCCACCAAAACCTGCCATGATCAGCAGGTTGCTATCATTCCTTCTACCATCAGTATCCTTTCTTTCTGACTGAACTTCCTGAACATCAGAGGAACCGGGATTCTCCATCAAGAATTGCTCCCAGAAGACATCATTAACCCCTGCCAGCACATTAGGAGCTGTGGCTGCGGTTTGTTCTTTAGAGGAAACTGGCTCAGAAGCAACAGTTGAAGCTGGCTAGGAAGTAGTAGCCATGGCAGGCTCAAAAACAGTCGCCGGCTCAGAATTCACGTCAATTGTAGGTGATCTAGGCTGTGCGCCGATATTAAACTGAATGCAGGATATAGCAGGGCTATCAGCACAACTAGTAGTCTCATCTAAATCTAGGGTTGAGTTGCGCTGACTAAAGTTTTCACAATCATGTGCAATGTATTCCCAGATTGGGAGCAATGATTCCAATTGATCATATAAATCCAGTATTGATGGTAAGGATGAAGCTCCACCAATGTTCTCTCTCATCAAAATTTAACCAATTCGAGGCAATCTCCCCTTCTTATCATTAAACTCCGACTCAATGAACAAATTCAAGGCAAGACCAGGTTTCTGTGAAACATTACCTAAGTTAGACGCCATATTCTCCTGTCCTTCTTCCATTTTCGATAACCGCGTCTTCAAATTCTGCATCTGCAGTTGAAAGCCCTTCCTCTCTTCTTCATGCATCTGTAGTTCCAAGAGAAGTGATTCCTTGTTGCTTTTAAGCCTTTCTACCTCTTCCTTCAGTCCTTGTCTCTCTGCTTCAGTTAAAGGAGAAGAACTTCCCTGATTTTGGAGATTCTGAAGGGAATGGCTGTGGGCTGGTTTCTGCCGATGGATGTTCTTCAGAAGCTGTGGCTGACCTCTTACGAGAACCAAGACCCCGGATCAAAGTTAGATTGGGGCAATCAGTTAGCGTCCACAGTTTCAACCTCTTCAACCTCGAAAGACCAGCAAATCCCATGAGAAATTCTAACCCTTCCACTTGGAATTCAATTAACTGTTCAAGCCCATCGAGTTGAACTTCAATCCATTTACAATGATAAATGCGCAAACATGTCAGGTTTCTCAAGTTGCAACGAAATGATAGACTGCTTATTGATTTATGATATTCAAGCGATAATGTTGACAGAGACAGTGGAAGGAACATGAGGGATTGTCTGAATGGACCATCTTGGATGAACTAAGGAAGCCAGATCTTATCACTACCACCGTAGCTCAAATCCACCAATTGAGTTAGGTTTGAGAGATTCGGTACCCATTGTAGCGAACTTGCTCCAAAGCTTAGGCTTATCAAACTAGTGGGAAGCTCAGGCAAAACTACAAGTTCTCCACAACGCCATAAACTCAATTTCTCTAAGCGAGGAGGAAGTTTGATAGTCACCAGAACATTCTTAATAGGGGTCACTTGCAAGTTAAGGACTCTCAAAAGCGACAATTTCCCAATGTCTTCGGGAATTTCCCATTCCAGAAACGAGCAATCATTGCCATGTAGCTCTTCCAACTCTTTTAGAGTGAGAATACTCCTTGGTAGCTTACTTATCAAAGAATTCGAAATGTTGAGGACTTTTAACCTACCCAGGTCTCCAATAGATTCGGGTAACCGCAGACATCTTGTTCCCGAGACATCCAACTCAAGTTGCAATTTCAAGTTCCCAATGGAGATGGGAAGTTCCACTATTTTAGTATACGATAGTAAGAGAGACTTAAGATCCTTTAGATTCCCAATAGAACTAGGAAGCTCATCAATTTCTGTATATCACAATTTAAGTACTGACAAGCACTTTTGGTTGCCACTGGAGTCGGGTAATCTTGTGATGGCCGTACACGAGAGATCCAACTCTACCAGTGATGCCACTCTCACAAATGATTCAGGCAGCTTCCTCAACCTTTTGCAATTGCCTAAATACAAGTACTTGAGATTCTCTAACCCTCCAATTCCCTCAGGCACTTAAGCATTTCCAAGGAACCATCAACTGCAATCAGTCTTTTGCAATTTTTAAGGACCAATCGCTCTAAACTCAAAAAGTCAGAGAAGTTTGGACTCCTGGTCATGCTGTTGCAATTTGTGAGATTCAAAACTTTCAGCTTCTTGGTAACCTGTTACATAGCTAAAAGAGTGTAAAGGGAACGTAATATGCGAATTTAGAGGCAGTAAATAGCTGTGTTGGAACTGAGTTGTAATTGTAGTGGCTCCTTTTCCTCATTAAACCCAAGCAGACCCATTCATTTTAGTACTAAGACCTATCCAACCTGTACCGCATATCTCCACCTACATATCAGTTCAACTTCTTCCCCGTCATATGGTAATTAATACAATCTGTCAGTTGTTTAGTTACAAGACCAGCCCAGTTTTACTTGTGGAAAAACTCGATCACTCATGACCCATTTTATTTTAGTGTTATTGCCTATATAATTATGGTGTAGTCAATAGGAGTTAAACAATTTAACTAAGATAGAGATAAAGAAATAGCAAAGGATTGCACCTTAATTTGATTCCATCCGGTCCAGTTCTCCGTGATAGAACTAAAAGACTGGTCAGGAACTACAAGATTGCTTGGATGGAAGTTGATGGCGAAGAGCTCTAGAGGACACCTATGCCAGGACATGTATCTCAACTCTGAAAGCTGATTCTTGAAGTCTCCATCAAACTGTCCCCAACACACTTTGAGGAACCTTATGTTTTGAAGCCTTGAAAACTCCTTGCTCGTATATATTCCTGGTGCATTTCCTTCTAAGCAGATTGCTTCAATGGCATCCTTTCTCTATCATTCAATGGTAACATAACATTAGAGTAAATGAAAAATCTCTCTCTCTCTCTCTCTCTCTCTCTCTCTCTCTCTCTCTCTAGATTAAAAAAAGGGCTCCAAATTAATAAATGAACTACTGGGAATAGTATAGAATTTGAGAGTCGATTGTATTGTTTTACCTCTTCTGTTCTTATGATATTCATGGCCGTCTCAGGATTCCACAACCTGCTCTGCTTTCTTGGATCTATCGGCCTCGTATCTCCACAAACAATTTTCCTCCCAAGATCTCTCAGTTAATCATGCATCCAGAATTTGTTGTCATCGGTTATGTTTATCAAAGACATGTTCACAAGGACTGAAATCGAATAATCTGGCCTAAACCCACAATCTTTCCACATGTAGAATGTGTTCGTCTTGTCTTCATCTATAAAGAGACACGCAATGTCGAGAAAGATCTGTTGTGGTTGAGGGCATTGAAGCTAATCTTCAGCTTATTATGGACCTTCTCATGAGGTATTTCCCTCATATCATCCAGAACATCCATCCAAAAAGCTTTGTTTTGGCGACAAAGTAATGAGCCTATGACTTCAAGAGCCAAGGGAAGTCCTCCGGTCGTATAAACCACTTCTCGCAAAGGACTGACATAATCGTCTGGAGGAGCAATTCTTCTGAATGCATGTCTGCTGAAAAGCTTGAGCAATTGAACGTGATCCAACAAATTCACTTGGTACTCAAAAGTGGAATCGGCTTCTAAGATGCTTCTGTTCCTAGTTGTCATGATGATTTTGCTTCCTGAGCCAAAGGAAACATGCTTGATAGCTAGTTTCTCAAGTTGTTCCTCATCATTCACGTTGTCGAGCACCATGAAGACTTTCCTGTTGGAAAGTCGCTGTGCAATCAGTTTGATCCCATCACCATCATCAATTCCGTTGTGAAAGCCCGAACCAAACATGTTAGATAATATTTGTTTCTGTAAGGCTACAAAGCCAAAGCTGTGCAAAGATTCCCGGACATTTTCCAGGAAGCAGCAATGACTGAAGAGGGAATTTAGTTTGTTGAATACAACCTTAGCGAGAGTCGTTTTACCGATTCCGCCCATTCCATGGAGTAGTACAAAGCGCATGCCTCCTGAGTAGGGGTGTGCAACCGGACCGGGTCAACCCGGTTCCTGGTTCGACCCACCCAGAAAATAGGGTCGGGAACCGGTTCCGGTTGAAACCTGTCCGGGAACCGGTTTCCAAAGTTCAAACTCTGTTTAAACCGATTCTTGAACCGGTTTCGAGGGAATACCCACCCGGGAACCGGATCGACCGGACTGGTTTGGGAACCGGTTTGAGAATCGGTTTTTGGGCCCCAAACAAAACCCTAGTCGTTTCTAACTTTCCATCTTTACTTGTCTCTCATGCAGCATGCTCGTCGCTCTCAGCCTCTCACAGTCTCACCTCCGCCAATCCATCTGAGCGGAAGCAGCATCGCCTTCCTCCAAATCAGTGCCCCCATCTTGGTCCCGGCCATCCTCGCCACCTCGGCACCGTTAGCCTCGCTCTCGAGAAGGTTAGGTGTAAGACATTCACGAGCCTCCTCGTCTCAACACCAGGGTCGATTGCTCACGGGTGGCCAGCACGGTGTTTAAGTCCACCCCCGTCGCGATCTTCACCGTCGATAGCGTCCTCCTCCCCGCCGAGCTGTTTGGCAAGTCCCCGTCCCCCGCGTCGACACCGTCGCTGGTAAGCATGATTTTTACTCTTCGTCTTGAGCTGCCGGCTAATTAGTTCTACTTACCCCTGCGCCGGCGCCGTCGATGTTTGCTCTTTTGATTCGTTCTTGTATTGCAAGTCTGGTGTTTCTTTTCTCGGTGGGACGAATCTTGAGAATCGGTCAGGAGTTGAGCGAACGAGCGAACAAGCATTTGAGGTTATTGTGAATCACAAAAGTTTGTTTCATCCTAATAGTTTGTTTCAATGCTGTCTAGCAGTTGATCAATGACAAAAATGCACACACACATGCTCAAAGAGAGATATGTATAGTTAGTACACTCGCTGGACTTCACTGGGTGTGGTGATATAAGATAGTCAATATGCCCCATAGGATCAACTAAGTGGTTAAGGGCATACTTATATGTGTGAATTTGGCACGCCGTACAAGTTTGATTCACACACCACTGAGTACAAACATTTTTAGGGGTTTGCCTACCTAAGCTCCTAAGGTGGCTGCCTCAATCCTAGTTATAAAAAAATATAAGAGTGATTACCTAGGAGGAGCGGGAAGAAGCTAGCACAAACTTTGACAGATCATAATCTGCTTGAGAATCCATGTTGTTTCAATGAAATAGGATAGTTTTAGTTCATTGGAGCCTGTCTTCCTATCCTCTAGACAAGATTATTGTTTTAGCTTTGTGACAGACGTGTTAATTCCGCAGATTTTCTGTCATTCATAAATTTCTGCAGTGTAATTCTTGCCATTAATCTTCTAGTTCCCCCATCAAAAAGTTCATGTGAGTTGAGTGGAAAAAGAACACGAAATTTTTGAGGAAATGTCGCGGCCTCTCTCTCCTCTCTCTCCTGTTTCTAGCTCAATTGATACGTCAGTAATAGCTAGTGAGTACATGCCTGCATGTAAATGGCTTCAGCATAGACTCCAAGCTCATAAAGTGATGATGCTGAGCACTAAGATTGAAGATGGGATCAGTTTAGATGACCGAGAAGTGAAGAATAGAGTTCCTTGTATAGCATTAGGTTGAGTAAAATTTTGGAGTTTTCCTTTGTGTATTTCGTCCTTTACTTCTTCAAGGAAAGTTAGATTGTATGCGAAGAAAAACGGAAAGGGAAAATCAAATCGTAGGTCTTTGAAGTCTTTCTCAGTCTTTACTAGTTATGAGCGAACTAAAATCCTTTCTTGAGCCATCTGTTAAACTTGATACAGCCGGTGAAGTTTGCTTACTGCAGTTTCCTAACAAGATGTGAAATGTGCACGTTCAGAAAAATTTTGCAAAACAGGTTCCAATATAAATAAGGTTAACCCTGTTCTCGGACTAGAAAAATAGGGTGGGTCGGGAACAGGGTCCAAAAAAAGAGAACCAATTATAACAAGATCGGGAGCAGGATCCAGGTCTAGACCCTACCCACCTTGGACCCAATCACCTCTACTCCTGAGTCCAGGTCCAACAACTTCACAACGGCTTCCACTCACTCATCCATTCCTATTAAATGCTTGGTGACATGTTTGTCTTTTATCTTCAGCTTCGTCAAAATCTCTCGTACCACTGATTCAATAAAGTTCCAGTACCTGCCACGGTAGTGAGTCATCTAAGTCAAAATTGTAAATGATAACCTTGGGACACTCAGTAAGTGGCATTTTAAATTTAAATAACTTTCTAATCCTACGGTCAAGCTTACTGAATCAACAGTGCACCCCAAAGGAAGAGACATTTTAGGTGTTTTTAGAACGCGACGTCCTACGATTCTCGCAAATAATCATATGCTGAATATTATGAACCCTTTTTATGTACTTGCCCTCGAAATGGTAACACCTCCAACAGGCGATTGGGAAACTTGCTCCAGTGCCATGTAAGAATCTTTTAAAAGGAGAGAAGGTAACTTTTAAGGAGGTAATCCATAATTTACGAACACGATGACATATAAAATTAGATCCGTCAACGAAAAATTTAGAGGAAAAACACAAAAATTCAAAAGAAATACTCCTCGTCTTTATTAACCCATCTCCCCCGCTAAACTTACCAGAAGACAAATAGAAGTTTGACTGAGTACATATCCGGCTCCTGCTGTATTTGGTTTGGGAGAAATCAAATGGATGATTTTTTGCTCAAAAAAAAAAATCAAATGGATGATTTCAGTTCTAAAAAACTGGTATTCATTCCATCTCACACCGTCTAAACGAGATCTCACACAAACTCGTACACGATGAATTCCAAAACAAAAGTTGCGCAGTGATTTAGGACACTACATACCCTTGCTTTTTCAATTCCCATCCTTTGATTTGGGCTACACTTCTCAGTGCTTCCTCCCACTTTCGCCTCTCCTGGCAGCCAAACTTTTCCTCATGCTCCTCCAAAGCGCCAACGTACAATTGAGACTTCAGCTTAACATCCTGAGGCTCCACGTCATAGAAAATCGGCATAATCTCCTTTTCAGATGGTTTGGATTTCCTGCACTCCACCATGTGCGCTAGCTCACGAAGGCACCATGCACTCGAAGCATAACCTTTAGAGAAGACGGGTACATAGAATTTCGACTTTTCGATGGCTGTTGGCAATTCATCACCTATTCTTTTACCGACGTGCAGCTCTTCCTCATCGAGGAAGACATGGATGTTTGCTTCTAGCATCATGTGATAAAGGCAATCTATGAGTCCTTGGCGAGTGTCCGGCCCTCTGAAACTCAAGAAGACCTGGTAATCAATTGTGGATGGCTCACTGTCGCTCGTTCCAGCCTCTAAGCTCTTTCCCAAGTCCATTGTGCCGAGTATTTTTGCCTCGGAGTTTCCCCTCTCGAAGTCTGAAAGCCCCTGTCTCATCGCCGACGACTCACCGCCACTCGTTCCAGCCTCCGAGCTCTTTCCCAAGTCCATTCTCCCGAGTCTTACTGCCTCAAAGTAATTCCTTGTCAGTGAACGTCTCCGTTCCCAACGCTCCGTTCCTCAAGTATCACCCTGCGAATTCGCCTTCCATACCAGGTCTTGAAATCCAGGAGCCGCGTGGTCACCTTCACGTCCTGATCGGAAACAGGCCCCAAATTCAAATTCAGGTTCATGGTATCAGACGCCTCCTCTCCCATGGATGCAATAGCTTTGCTCATCCGCAAGCCGAGTAAGTCCCTCGTCAATGAAAGCCCCCGTCTCATCGCTGACGACTCACCGCCCCTTGTTCCAGCCTCCGAGCTCTTTCCAAAGTCCATTCTCCAGAGTCTTATAGCCTCAAAGTCCCTTGTCAGTGAACGTCTCCGTTCCCGACGTCTCTGTTCCTCATGTCTCTGTTGCTCAAGTATCCGTCCCCGAAGTTGCTCAACTATCTGTTTCCGTTCCCCAAGTCTCCGTTCCTCAAGTATACGTGCCCGAAGTCTCCGTTCATCAAGTATCAGTTCCCGAAGTCCCTTTTGCTCAAGTATCTGTCTCTGTCTCTCCCTCAAGTATCCGTTCCCGGAGTCTACGTGGATGTGTTTGTCCCGTCATGGATGAGGCTTGAGAGAGATGAAATCCACAAGGCCAAGGGTTTAGCTTGTTGTGTATAAGGACGACCCAGAGAGAGAGAGCGAGAGAGAGGTGTTTTTTTAACTGTTGCCTCTCCTCAAACCCTATGAAGCACGGATACTCTCGGGAGCCTCCCTATCGGTGGGTGTCCACCCCCACGGTCAACAGACGTCGGGAAAATGCGACACGTTGATCAACTCGTCAACTCTCCCCACACGCTGCGACAAGCGAGTCCGGAATTGGAAGAGGCATGGTGGGTTTCTGGGGTGGGTCTGCAAGTGTGAAGGTAGAGAGAATTATTGAAGAAGGCGATGGAGGGTGGAGGCGAGGGTGAGGGAGCGGAGGCGAGACCGCGAGCGACGGCAAGGCCACGACTGCAATGGAGGGCCAAGAGGAAAAAGCAGAGATCAAGCTGATCGAGAGAGAGGAGAGATTGAGAGGAAGGGGACCGTTCGACAAGGAGGAGGACGACGCGGCCACGGTTTTTGGGTGTTCCAGTCTTGAGGCAAGCCTCACTCCACACTGAGTTTTATAGAAAGGTTTCTTTAGCCGGCCCTTTTTCTCTGAAAGGGTCTTTTCTTTTCTTTTTTTCTTTTTTCGGTTCTTTGGAAAGGACAAACGAGTTCTTAGATTATTACTCAAAATGACGACATTCCTAGAGCATCTCTAACCTAGGCAAATTGATAAAAATGTTTCATTTGGGACTCTTCCGAACTTCGAGATTGCCGGAAAGTAAAACAAAAGAGGTTATCAACTATAGGGCCGAAAGAAAAGATATTATACTAATTGAAGACAGACACGACATGTTGAAATTATGAGTGTATCAATAAAAATCCGATATTAAAGGAATTACGTAGGGAAGGGGATACAAATGAGCATGGCTATTTACAAACACCAAAATCAGATTGCCGATACACAAGGCGCCAATATGGGCGGCACTGTCCGGGAAATACAACAAGGAATAGTTTCATCCACAAAATTCATGGAGATTTTTCTAAAAAAATTAATGAAAGATTATCCAGTTAGCACAACTTGAAATAATTCCTTGTTAAGTTTTCTATGAACTTAAAACACATTCTTCACCTTCCTACTATCATTATAAGAGGGCTCGTTGATCATTCTTTATTAGCAAAAGCAAAATTTTATCTAAACGAAGCTACATTTTATATGTCATTGATAACTTAATTTGATTTCTTGCACGTTATTTTTCAATGAACTATTAACTTGATAAAATAGTAGCCATTTTAATTTTAATTTTTTTTTACTCTTACTATCTAATACACTTCTTATGATTCCTTTGTTTCAAAAAAGGCTAGCAAGGGTCTTTGCACATTATTTTTTTTTAACTTTTACAAGGATCTCCTCATCGGGTTTAGCAAGGGGTAGCCTCGCCGCCGTCGCCACATGCTCGCCGTCACCAGACCTCCCTCGACACCACCGCTGGACGCCGTCACCCCTCGCTTGCCTCACCGCTCAAACATAATTCATATTCACCATACAAAGCAGAAAAGAATTGAAATCTAAACTGCCAGATCTGTGGGGAAAAAGGGTTCTCTTGTGTTTCACAAGAGGAAGTTGCATTTTAGCATCCTGTCTATTTTGTTTTAGTAAGCAATTCCAATACTTACAATAGCTGATGGAGTGAAATACTATGATATCAATGAGGGAAAGGGTCAAGTAGCTACAAAAGGATCGACAGTCCAAGTTTGTTGATGTTGGTTTTCTATTTATATTTCCTTGAGCAATATATGAACTAGTAACATTCTGTGTTCAATCCTCTGTTATAAGTGCATATTAACTATATTTATCGTGGTATTATGGCTGTATCAAGTCGAGAATCTAAGCTTTTAGCTGGAAATCGCATCATTGCTCAAGTCTGTTGACGCCTAATTTTTGATTTTCAATTTTATTTATAGGTTTCTAATTAATTTTTGGTTCTTATTGCATTTTATTTTATTTTGATTAAAACTGAAAAAACAAAAAATAGAAAAAACGGAAAAACCGGCCAAAAAGCAGAAAAACGGCCCAACGGCCAAAAAAACGAAGAAAACGGCCCAGCGGCCTAGAGGGACCTTCGCGGCCCAAAAACCCGCGGGCCAACCCGCGCCTGTGCCCGCACCGACGCCCGACCCGCGCGACCCGTCTGCTTTGCCCGAAAATGCGTGCGAAGCACGCGCCTAAGGCGCCGTGCAGAGGAGGACGATCGACGCGGCGTACGGCACACAGGGGAGACACAGATGAACAGCAACGGCGAGCGGACGTGGCTGGATAAGGCTGAGGGTCGATGGGACGCCGGTTCGGCCGGTGGAAGCCATGGCTTCCACCCCGGCCGAACCCTCGCCGACCGGCCACCCGTCGGCTATAAATACCCCCATCCCCCCGTCGATTTCAACACACCAGAGCCTCGGCGAAGAGAGAGAGAGAAGCCCGCGACTTTTGGAACCCCGCTGAGAGACTTCAGAGGGGGGGCCGAGGTCTGCGAGCTTCAAACTCAACCTCGCCGGAGGAAACCAGAGACAGAGAGAGAGAGAGAGAGAGGAAGTCGCAGAGAGAGAGAGAGAGAGAGAGAGAGTGAGAGAGAGAGAGAGAGACGAGGGGGTCGAAGCCCACCGACGCCGCCGCAAGGCCGCCGTGCAGGTAACCTAAATAATCACCGTTGGCCGCTTCTCCTCCCAACCCATCGCGTCCGCCGCCGCCGTGACCGTCTCCGTCGTCATCGCCACCCCCTCGCTGCCCCAAATTGGAACCCTAGGGTTCCTGGTTTTCCGGGTCACGATCCCGGGTAACCGGGTCGGACCCGGGCCAGGAACCGGGTAGGGTTCCACGAGTAATTGGGTGTATTGGAGGTCGGGTCGGGTCGTCGGGTCAAGGAGCGGGTCGGGCCGTCGCGACGTCGTTTTGTAGGGAGATGGAGTCGGTCGTCGTATCCACAAAAACGGTGTCGTTTTTTTGAAGGGAAGTCCGGGTCGTCGTTGGGTCGGGTCCGGGTAGAGCCATTTGGAGAAATGGCGCCGTATCGCCCGACGAACCGAGCCGTGGAGCGGGTCGAACGCGTGACCCGCGGGTTGCGCACGACCCGTCCTCCCCACGGCGTCGTTTCGCGAGGAGTTAAAACGACGTCGTTTCGTGTATTGCTACGGCGTCGTTTCGCGCCAAATGGGAGCCGGGTCATCCGAGCAGGTCGTCGGGCTGGGTCGGGCATCCATACCCGACACGACGCCGTTCCGGCTTCCTGCCCTAAAACGCGGGCTTCGGCCGCGTTTCGGGTCGGCCCGAGGCGGATCCGAACCGTGGATCCGACCCGGTCGGTTTTTTTAATATTTTTATTTCAAAAATCATTTTAAAATTTCAAAAATAAAAAAAAAAAAATGTTTTAAAAATGTTTTAAATTTCCAAAAAATCAAAAATCAAACAAAAAATTATTTATTTTCGGAAATATTCAGAAAAATCAAAAATATATTATTTTCCAAAATATCCAAAAATATTAAATATTTTAATATTTTCCAAAAAAATCCAAAAATGTCAAAAATTCCAAAAAAAATGCCAAAATTCATAAAAAGCCCAAAATTTTCATAAAAGCCAAAAATACTTGTATTTTCTCAGAAAATACCCCAAAATATCCAAAAATCCCTTTTATGTCCAAAAAATGAGGAAAATACCCAAAAATGTGATTTTTCCTAAAATACATGGAAAATCCCCAAACATCCAAAAACCTTAGAGTTTAAACAAGATTAGGTACCGAAAGGGCATTAGTGATTAACTAGTGTAATCAAGTCCCCGATCCTAATTTCTCTAGTTGCGCAGAGTAAGTATTTCTCCCGATACTTTGCTTAGGTTTCTAATCGCCTACCCTAAATTGATTAGTGGCGACTCCGTTTTAAAAATCAATTTACAAATCAAATATTTTAAAGTCGTGAATTGGCGGACTTGGGAGAGTCCAGGCTTTAATTAAACCCAGCCGAGCCATTAGCCTCCTTTCGGCGCTCGTACCCGATCCGCCGGCGCCCCGAAAAAGGGGTCGCGACAGCTTGGCGACTCCACCGGGAACTTTTGAGGACTTAGGCCATATTTATTTTATTTAAATTCTTTATCGACTTAGGTTTTTTTTTTTTTTTTTTTTTACAGGTCAATAATTTGAGAAGTTTATTTTAAGCTTACTTAAATTAAATTGTCTCGTGATTATAAACCGTCATGCATGCTTTCTTGTTTTAAACACTACACATGGCACACACAACCCGGCCGCCGGACTGGGCCGCCATAGGATTTCTAGGATGGTGTTAAGAAAGATACGGCCTCGAACGCGAGACTGCGATGTAGAGGTTGCCTTTCTTTTCCCGAATTTCTTAGCCGAGGTTAAGAGGGTACGTTGCTAACGCGAGATCGCGACCGGCAGATGCCCTTTTAATTTCACCAAGCCTTCTGAGTTAGAAATCGAGCCGCAAGTCTCATGTGTATGTCTTTGTGCTTGTCATTTTACTTAAAAGTAAAGTAATTTATTTACTCAGTTTTTTTTTTACTCAAGTCTTTTATTGGCCCATGGCAATTTAGGATAAATTTTTCAAAACCTCGGTTTATATGCGATGGGGAAAGATGACATCCAGTTCATTCCTACTCCCAAGGCGAAGCTCCTCAGATGGTGGGGTCAATTGGATCAGCCTGCCCAGGAGTTTGTGAAGGCTAAGCTCGGCCATCTCCTTTCACTAATCCATATTACTGTTCGCCTGGAAGTCATACGAAGCATTGCACATTTCTGGTGCCCAAAGACACTCACCTTTACATTTGGTAGGTTTGAGCTAACCCCGACCCTGGAAGAGTACAAAGTATCATCACCGGAATGCCCATTGGAAAAGAACCGGTCAAACTATTGACAGGCCCCCTCCCTTGGTGTGAGTTGGCAAGGTTTTTAGGAGCTAAAATCAATGTTATGAAGCGAATTCTCGCAAACAACAATTACACCTGTCCACTAGGATTTTTGGATGCATGTTTTCAAAATCAGTCCATGGCTAAAAGAAGTGAGATTTTCCTCCTTGCATTTTTCGGGCTCATCGTTTTTCCCCACCAAAGAAATGCCATAAGTCCTAAAATGATTTGGATCGTCAATCAAATCCTGGGAGGAGCCAACTATGTCAACCTAATTTTAGCTGAAACACTCTTGTCCCTTGATCTTTTAAAGACAAAACGGAGAAAATCATGTGGGCTTCTCCCGAAATTTTACAAGTTTGGTTCTTTTCCCACTTGAGCAAATACTGGGGCATCATGCGATCAAACACTTCTGAGCATCCATTACAAAAATTCATTGCTTTAGGACCTTACATTCCTAATCAAACCTCTTTGCATTGGATTGACTTCTTAAGAAATCCAGCTCCTGAGGCATTCCAGTGGTGTGCCAATCGATTCCATAAAGAAGGGGCTCGCCACCCAATTCCGCTATCCGATTGCGCCAACGCTATTCCCTATCACCCGGCACGACAGTTTGGAGCCCTCCAGAGGATCCTACCGCCTTCCAAAAAGAGAACCCCTCCGATCCTTTTCAACACAAGCCATGATTTCGCACTCGAAATTTCTACTACCAAGAAAATCTGGGACAAGTGCCACCACGAACAGATCATGATACCTGAAGGGCTTGAAGGAGAAGAAGAAACCCATCACACCCTCGCGTTCGCATCCACAAATATCATATCCCTGCAAAGTGGAAGCCATTGGTCCCTCGGTCCATCAGAGAGAGCAACCTACACGAGCAAGTTGACCTCATGCAAAAGATACGGGAGTAAGCCGGATACTCAGCTCGGGGCCAAGGAGGCGAGCAGTCGTCACAAGACCCCCTGTCGCATATGTAGTCATATTTCCCTAGTTTTTTGAAAACTTGGTTCCATTGTCTAGGGACTTTTCTTTAAGTGTCTAGTATTTGGTTCTGTCATTTCAATTCCTAGACATCAGGAGTCTGTAAAAACCCTTTTTAAATGAAAGTAGTGGATCGTTGCCATGGGTCAATCTTTGTCTATCTTGTGCTCATTCATCGCTTTCAACACAAGTAATCATGAATCGTCAGTCATCGGCCACCCGCGATTGGCCCCTCATGATAGGGTCTGATCAGGATGAAGTGCAGAATCGCCTCGCCCACATCGAAGACGGCGTAGGACAGATGTCCATTGCCCTTCAACAGCTCTCAAGACAGATAAAATCCACTCATGATGAGCCCAACTCTGTAATTACCCTAGGCACTGTCATGACCCCTACAGATATGCTAAAAACTAGCCAACACCATGAACAATTTAGAAAGATCATGGAGAAGTTAAGCCAACTACAGGGGCAGAATCCCATCGACTTATCTAACTACTCCAACTTCGAGATCCCTGAAGAATTCAAGACACCTGAATGTGAAAAGTATGCGATGCCCCTCACCCCGAAGCCTACCTACAAGCCCACCTGGTCCAAAAATGATTCAATCATACCGGTCGAACCCGACCGGTCCAACCCCGCGATGGTACATTGTTAGAAAGATTAGTCTCCTTAAGTCCCGGAAGGAACTAATTCACGTTTTCTACCAAGAGTATGACATTAGCCCCGACATAGCCCCTTGTCCTACGAAGAACCGATAACCGTGGAGTATGAAAGGCCATTGATTGCCGAGACAGAGAGATAAATACCAATGCAGCCTTGCATAGTGAGTGGGCAATTGAAACAGCGTCCAGCCACCGAGAAACCCCCATTAGGAAGGGCAAGGAACCTTTGTATAAGATCACGAGTTCGGAGCCTGTTCGAGACCGGGGCACGACAAAACAACTCCCCAAGCTTACTCCAAGAGCCGGGGTCCAAAGGATACCAACCCCTATCAACCCGGAAAGTGACTCGACGGCGAAACCTCGGTATCTCTCACTTCCCTTAACAAAGCAGAGATAGCCAAACATAGAGCCTTACTCAAAAGATCCGGACCAGGGACCAATAAAAGAAAGCCTCGCCAGATTGATACATCATCCGACGACGAGCTACAGTACCAAAGCTCCGAGCATTCCCAGGAATACAACCTTGAGGGCAGCCATCCCCTGAAATATGACCCTGAAGACTTCCCGCCCCTAGAGTACCGCCCCAAGGACTACCATCGCTATTTCAACGGCAAGATTGACAGTTCATCCTATAATTGTTTCCTGCTCTCATCCGAAGATGAAGGCCCGTCAGAAGGAGAGGAATACGTCTTTATCCGCTACGATCCCGACGAAGTGCTAGACCCACCACCCATCCGTGAGGATAGCTTAAATATCTCATCCAGTAATTTTGGCTCTGAAGAAAGCAATGGGGTAATTTCGGTAGAGTCTAACATCCCTAAAGAAGAAGAATTCGACACACCAATGGGTATGCAATGGGAAAGCCAGCGGCCTAACCAAGACCTATCAGGCCTGTCTCACTCCCATAGAATCCTAACCCCCATAGAGATGTGGATACCCAACCTCCACAAGTATAATGGCACGACTTGCCTTGTGGCTCACTTGCAGTATCTCTATGAAGAAATGAGTCGCTATTATGGCCTAGCAATACTCACAACTCAGGCATTTCAAGAAACCCTTATCGGGTCTGCATTACAGTGGTTCTTCACAGCAAATGTTCATCTCATAGAAGATTGGAACGAGCTGACCTCCACATTCCCGCACCGGTACGGGGCCATATCGTAACCGAGCTGCCATGCGGAGATTTGACCCACTTCGGAAGAAGGCCAATGGAGAATTTCCGAACATATGCCGAGAGGTGGAGGACTCCCATAATGCAAATCCACCCCGAAGCGGCCGAGGAGGAATTGATAAAACAGTTTATAGAAGCCTTGCCCCGCGACCGTCACCGCTGGATGCGCGGGTTGCACTTCCGTAGCTTCAACGAAGTGGTCATTGCATGCGAGTACTTCGAGTCTGCTAAAAACGAGGAATCCAAGGATGCTTAGCCCCAAGACCGGCACTACCAAAGCATTCCCTTACATAGAAGTTGTCATGGGTTTTACTTATTTTTATGTCATGTCTAGTGTGCTAGCGTTGTATTTTCTCATTCCAAGAACTCTGGTGTATAAGTTCCAGTACTCTATTTTGAAAAACATGAGGAAGTATTCCAAACTTGCTCAGCGATGTTATCCAGCCACGAAAAGAAAATGACGTCCAAGGAGAATACTGAGGGCAAGGCTTCCTCATGCTTTTTTCCTCTCCCCAAAAAATGTTTTAAAAATAAAAAGTATTTCATTACCAAAAGCTTTTGTCAAAATGAGATAACAAATGAAAGCATGTTTGTCTCCCACTTTATGTCTCAAAATATCATGTGATAGAAAGCATCTGAAATCAGCACATCATGTGGACAGGTCAAAACACGAAGACATTGTTCCAAGAAAATGGGGGCAAACAAGAAAGGATCATCCTGTTTCAAAAGGAGTAAGTCTTATCCCCTAACATGACATTGAAAATAACAAACTCTCCCTTCTATTGACAGGATGCAAAGGATGGAGCATAATAGGTACAGGCATAGAGTTGAGATCCAAAAATCCACGACATGTCTCGCTCCTGCCTAGCTCCCTCTTGAGCCAAAAGACTATCTTGTCGCACGACATGCCCGGCCAGCCAGGCGTCGCAGCTTTGACAAACCCAGGAGTATGGGGAAGAAACTCCTTTAAAGCAATTACTGTCAACAGGAGAAAATCCAGGCAGTCAAGGCTATCTGTAGCCCATGCCCTAGACGGTGACTTTAAAATCCATAAGCCACGCCCTAGAGGCATGTTTTCCCCCCAAGAAGGAGTTGCCATCAGATAACTTGAGATTTCTGATTGC
Source organism: Eucalyptus erythrocorys (assembly GCA_014182555.1). Classification (NCBI taxonomy): domain Eukaryota; kingdom Viridiplantae; phylum Streptophyta; class Magnoliopsida; order Myrtales; family Myrtaceae; genus Eucalyptus; species Eucalyptus erythrocorys. Next base: position 30,678,780 of record CM024601.1, on the reverse strand, counting down.
CTATCACAAATTCCATAGAAGCTTGAGGAGCACGACCTTGCCCAATGCTGCTATAATTGAAGACGGAAGAAAAAGGACTTCAAAAAGAGAAATATTGAAAAGAATCCTCGGTCGCAAGATGCGGAAAATGAAACGTAATAGGAATAATCTAGCGGCAGGCGAGGGGATGGGGACGGTCCAAACCGACAACGTGGATAGCCACTCTGATAGCTCGGAAGATGACTTTGATAATTCCAATGAAATCCAACGGAGTTGGGAGCAGCATGAAGAAACAAGGTCCCCTACCACTGAAAACGCCATCACTGTCAACTTAAGCGGCAAGAGAGAATTCAAGAGAGATAAAGATCGGCGCCAACCTCCCCGAAAAAGAAGCTGCGAGACTTAATTGCCCTTCTAAAGAGGTATCAAGACGTGTTCGCATGGTCATACGCGGATATGCCAGGCCTTGATCCAACGGTTGTGGAGCACACCGCCAACCGACCCCGATATAACTCCCAAGAAGCAACGGCTGAGAAGGACCAAGCCGAATTGTCGAAAAAAGATTAAAGAAGAAGTAATGAAACTACTCCAAGTGGGTTTCCTCGAGGTCTCGCAATATCCCAGCTGGGTGGCTAACATTGTACCAGTAAAGAAAAAGGATGGTCGAATACGTGTTTGTGTCGACTATCGTGACTTGAACAAAGCAAGCCCGAAGGATGATTTTCCGTTGCCTCACATAGACGTTCTTGTAGACAAGATCTTTGCAGATTCAGGCTTTTCTCTTTTATGGATGGATTCTCGGGATACAACCAAATAAGGATGAAGGAGGAAGACAAGGAAAAAACGGCATTCATTACTCCATGGGGAGCTTTTCATTATAAAGTCATGCCTTTCGGCCTGAAAAATGCTGGAGCAACTTACCAGCGTGCTATGGTCACCCTTTTCCACGACATGATGCACAAAGAAATTGAGGTATATGTCGACGACATGATCGCTAAAACCAGGCATGGAGAAGACCACGTAAAGACCTTGGAGAAACTATTTGAGCGACTTCGCCAGTTTAAATTGCGCCTGAACCCAGCAAAATGCATGTTTGGGGCAACTTCTGGCAAACTACTAGGATTCATTGTAAGCTGTGAAGGAATAGAAGTAGATCCATCAAAAGCCAAGGCAATATCTGAGATGCCTCCTCCTTCAACTGTAAAAGAAGTCCGGAGTCTCCTGGGAAGATTAAATTACATTGCACGATTCATTTCCCAGCTTTCCAAAACTACAAAACCTTTCTTTAAGCTTCTTAGGAAAGGTGCACAAATTAAATGGGATGAGAATTGCCAATTGGCATTTCAAGACCTGAAGCAGTACTTGATGAAACCCCCAATCCTGGTACCTCCAGTCCGGGCAGCCTCTAATTCTCTACCTTACCATCAACGGTGAATCCCTAGGTGCCATGCTGGCACAAAAGGGACTCGTGACCGAAAGAGCGAGCAATCTACTACTTGAGTAAAAAGTTCACCATGTCGAACAAAACTACTCCACATCGAGAAGACGTGTGCCGCATTGGTATGGGTATTGCACAGACTCCGACAGTATACCTTGCATTACCAAACCTTCCTTGTAACCGAAAGCGATCCAATCAAATATCTGCTCAGTTGTCCAGTATTGATAGGAAAATTGGCCAAATGGCAAATCCTGATTTTAGAATTTGACATTCAGATGTTGCCACAGAAATCAGTTAAAGGGCGGGTGATTGCTGATATGTTAGTAGACTGTCTTGAAGAAATATGCGAGGATAATCCCTCGGACGACCAGGTTTTCGCCATAGAAGAAGACAAGTGGACCATGTTCTTCGACGGAGCCGTGAATCATCGGGCTCCAGACTGGGCAATCTTGATATCCCCAAATGGGCAACATTACCCTGTGGCTGCAAAACTGGTATTTCCGTGCACTAACAACATAGCCGAGTATGAGGCATGCACCCTCGGCTTGCAGGCGGCTATTGAAATGGGAATAACCAAGCTAAAGGTGTTCGGTGATTCTACTTTAATAATCTATCAGACGGTGGGCGAATGGAAAACAAAGGATGCCAAGCTTGTGCCTTATCACGGTTACTTGGAAAAGTTGGCGGGGAAATTCCAAGACATCTCATTTGAATACTTGCCTAGAATTCATAATCAATTCGCTGATGCACTAGCAACGCTGTCATCTATGTTGCAAGCAACGAAAGGGCTAGAAGTAGAACCTCTAAAGATCGAAATTCTGGCAAGACAAGCCCACTGCATGACCATAACTGAGGAGCCTGATGGGAAGCCCTGGTATTACGATATCATGAGATATGTCCAAAAGCAAGAATTCCCTGAACAAAGCACACCCTCTGATCGAAAGTACCTAATGAAAATGGCTTCAAGGTTTTTCGTCAGCGGTGAAAATCTGTACAAGAGATCCTATGACTCAGTCCTGCTAAGATGCGTGGATGCAGCCGAGGCCACACAAATAATGCAAGAAGTACATGAGGGAGTATGTGGCCCTCACATGAATGGACGTATGTTGGCCAAGAAGATAATGAGACTGGGTTATTACTGGCTCCCCTTAGAGAATAACTGTGCTCGGCATGTGCGAAGTTGCCATCGTTGTCGATTCACGGAGACAAGGTAAATGTCCCTCCAACCGAACTACATCGTTATCCGAGCCATGGCCATTCTCAATGTGGGGGATCGATGTAATTGGCCCGATTAACCCAAAGGCGTCGAACGGACATCGATTCATCCTGGTGGCGATTGACTACTTTTCAAAATGGATTGAGGCCACGTCATATGCCAGCGTGACTGCACGGAATGTCATGAAGTTCATCAAGCGCGACATAATCGCCAGTTATGGTGTACCAGATTCCATCATCACCGACAATGGGACAAACCCGAATAACAAGCTGATCGAACAGCTATTCTCTAAGTTCAAAATCCAGCATTTGAACTCATCACCCTATCGGCCACAAATGAATGGAGCCGTAGAGGCCGCCAACAAGAACATCAAGAAGATCTTAGCCAAGACGGCTGAAAACTACCGTGATCGGCATGAGAGGTTACCCTTTGCACCGACAAAGCATACCGAACCTCGATTCGAACTTCTATTGGGGCAACCCCTTTTTCCCTGGTTTATGGTATGGAGGCGGTCTTGCCTGTGGAAGTAGAAATCCCTTCCCTACGAGTTCTATCCCAAGCTGGCTTATCCAAGGAGGAGTGGACACAACAAAGGCTTGAGCAGCTGAACATGATCGAGGAAAAGCGACCGAAAGCTCTGTCACGGCCGGTGTTATCAACGAAGGTAGCTCGATCGTTTAATCAAAAGTGCGGCCCGGGCGCTTCAAGTAAACGAGCTAGTCTTAAGGAAGACGCGCCAATCTTTCCGAGCCGGAGGCAAGTTCGCCCGAATTACAAGGGTCCTTATGTAATAAAGAAGATACTCCCCGGAGGAGCCTTGATCCTAACCGAGATGGATGGGCGAGAATTTTCTAAGCCAGTGAATTCTGATGCTGTAAAGAAGCAGATGCGTGACAATTTCACCCAGCTCGGCACAAAAGAGGCATCATTCAAGAATCACTCCAGTCAAAAAGAGCCTTCAGTCAACAGCTTAGAATCCGGAAACCTCACTTCTTGTTCCAGACACATGCTCTCGCGAGAAGTAATTGCTATTGAAAAGCTGGAAGTTTTGATTGTCCATCTCGAAGCTTGAGGTACATGACTTTTGCTCAATAATACTATAGCCAAAGACAAAGAAAAGAAAATTCCACGAAGGAATGCGTTGGAGATGAATCAACGACCAGCAATCATGAAGGCCAACGAAAGGAAACACCGAGCCGTGTCAAGATAAATAGGCCATCCTCAACATTCAAGCATCCTCAAGAGCTAGCACAGACAAGCTCTAGGGAAGGGTAATCTAGTATCGTTTCCAATATCCCTACCATCTGAACCCGTTTTTGACATGTTTTCCCAATTTGACAGGAAACTTCACAAATCGAGGACCAAACTCAAAGGTTAGATAAATCAGTGCTAGCCAAGCTAGGATGCAGAAATGACTTCCATCAAATACACCTGGCTCCATAAAGGGATATGTCATCCACAAGCCAATGATCGACCTGACGAAATGGGAAGCACAAGACTTCATATCCTCCCCGTCCACTTAAGCTTTTGCAAACTAGTGAAGAGTAATGTTGTATCACTTCCAATTATTTAACTTCCAAAAGAGATTCGTGACTAACACGCTTTCTCTTGCCTTTTACAGGATCGCCTAGCCGTCCAAGATACGAAAATAAGTCAATGAAAGTCTTGTCAAACTCGATAAACCCTCCAAAGCGAGAATGACACCTCAAGTATCACCAAAGCAAATGACAGAGAACCTTCAAAGCCTCAAGTCGCTTAAATCTAGGCCCTATTGTTTGAGCCACATCCACGGCTTCCCTTCTGCAAAAAGCAAGAATAGGAATTCCTGATCAGATCCCCAATCCCCAACTGATCATGCATGTGTCATGTCCCTAACCAATAGGAGCATTTTATTAACACCCATATGTAAAAAGCCTCTTTTAATGCTCAAATTTCAACACATTTGTGAATACCATTCAAGCTATTAATAGTCTTTCTTGAATAAAAAGCCATTCATTCATTTTTGAAAAACACAAAACCCTTTCGCATCATACTGCATGCCTTTTTCCATGTGAATTGTGCATGATGATTTTGTCCGCCTAAATCTTTGATTCCATTGAGGATTATCAAAATAGACAACCAAGTGAAGAATACAAGACTAATCGAGCATGTCGGATGAGGCACGTCGAATGATGACAGCAAAGCTGTACCCCTTACACGAGTCCCCATCTATACACTTGCGAGATGAGTGCAGAAAATTCCATGACTACAGGGTAAAGAGTTCTCTCGCGAATGGTACGATGACCAAAACAATGGGAGGCATTCCATCACCCACCTTGAGCCCCATACACTGGCCAAATTTCCATCCTACCACCTGTCAAAGAACCACCCCACACTGGGGCAAGCCAAAGGCAAGTCAGCATCACGAGGTGAGAAAAGGGATAGAAATTCTCTTGCTTGCACTTGCATCAATCCTTGAGTGTCTTTATTTGCATATGAACACTCGCGTTAATTTAAGTGCCCTAGAATCATGAAGAGCAATTCTTTCTTTACGCACCTGTACAACTCAATCAAGTCTGCAAAATCACCCTCGCAAGGAGGCAAAGCAGAAGCTGTCATCCAAGCAGCATAATCAGAAGAGCCAACAAAAGATGAAGACTCAACAAAAGTCTAGTGAAGGCATGCACTCGAACTCGTCAAGACCAGTTCCTCAAGCAACAAAGACGAAAACCTGGGGCATAAAAAGTAGTGTACCTGATAAAAGCAAGGTCAATGCCCGTGAATAAAAGAATGAAAAGAAATGGGGGCATAAAAAAGCAGTGTGCCTGGTAAAAGCAAGGCCGATGCCCCGAACAAAAAGACAGTCATTTGTATCCTCAAGAGGAGTTGCCATCAAGATCCATGGAACCTTTACCAGATTGTAAGAAGAGAGATCGGTGACAAACGCCAAGGCGATCACCAGCTGTCACAAGAGTCAAGCCTACGCAGCATCTTATTGTAAAAAGTCTCTTCAAACTAGGGGCACTTCGATTAACGTAGGATTTCATATGTTTATAAGCATCGCTCGAAGAAGTACGAGCAAGATTATTCTATCTCTTTTCGCGGGATCCTCGACTTGCAAACCCGAGATAACCATGCCACATCTTTCCTACAAAACCATGACCTTATTGATCCCCTTTAATGAGCCATTGGCCAAGCCTTCATCACAACTCAAAAAAGACCTCTCACGTTGGTGAAGTCGTATCATTTGTGAGAATACTCAGACCCCTGTTGACATGATGATAGTGAGACAGTGTGGTCCTTATAAATCCTGCATCAATGGCCAGGATAAAATAGCCTTTCCCACGAGAGTGAGTGGAAAGTCCTTTCAGACTGAAAGTCCCTCATCTGGCATACTCAAGACATCTACATTCTAAACAAAAGTTGTCTTTCAAAATCTTCCCCAAATGGAATTCAAAAGATGCAGAACTGACAAAGTCATCATGCATAAATCACATTCTGATTTACAAGTTTACAGCATATACAATCATTGCATACATGTCTACATATTGTATAAATAGCAAGCATACTCATAAAGATTAGAAATGTCACCAGAAAGTATTTCCCCGTTCCTGTTTCCGGAACTTTGTGTTTGAGTACCAACTACTGTCTAGGTCCCCCCCATCTTATTGACACTCAGCCTGTGCGAGTTGTCCCCAGAGCATTGATATTTGTGACTGGCCAAGTATCCCTCTATCTTTAAGTACCTACCACTGTCTAGGTACTGATACTCAGCTTGCTTGATTTATCCCTCAAATATCGACATCTGCAATTACCCAAGCATCCCCCTGTTTTCGAGTGTTTGCCACTACTTAAGTGCTCCCTCTGTTGACACTCAACCTATTCATGCTGTCATTAAAGTTTAGGTGCTTACGACTGTCCAAGTATCCTCTCATCTTTAAGTACCGACCCTTTGTTCGAGTACCCCTTTTTATGACACTCGACTGTTAGAGTTGTCCTCAAAATCATGACATTGGATGCTAGCAAGCTCCTCACGCATTCCACCACATCATGCTCCTGCGATTACCCAGGTATGCTTTCTCACACTTGGACTAGTCAGATAGTCCCTGATCATATTGATAAATATTTGTGTTCATCCATATATCCCTCTACTATGTACACCTGCGTACCCACGGCCATCCAGGTAAGCCTCGCGTTGCATCCAAAATTGCCAGAAGGTAGCAACCTTCATGAACATCTCAGGTACACCCTCGGTGTTCCCAATTTCCAGAAGGCGGGAGGCCTTCACCAATATCCGAGGTACGTCCTCGGCATTCCCAACTACCAGGAGGTGAGAGACCTTCATGAATGTCCAAGGTACGTCCTCGACATCCCCTTTACCAGAAGGTGAGAGACCTTCATGAATATGCGAGGCATGTCCTCAATATTCCCAACTCCCAAGAGGTAAGAAGCTTCCGCGAATATCTCAGGTACGTCCTCGATATTCCCTATTTCCATAAAGAAAGAGACCTTCACAAATACCTAAGGTATGCTCTCCATATTTTTAATTATCAAAAAGCCCTTTCGATAATTGTGAATGTCCGAGTATCCCTAAAAACTCGTACTTGTGATCATCCAAGTACCCCTTCAATGCTTATGATGCCTGCCAAGGCCCAAAAATCCGTCAGGTTAGTACTTGTGAATATCCATGTACTCTTTAATGTGTCTGTGAATGTCCAGATACCCCCCAGAGAAGATGCCCTGAGAAAGGTCGAGTCTCAACAGGTGTCCCTGACAGAGGTCACACACCCCCCAGAGAAGATGCCCTGAGAAAGGTCGGCGCATCCCCCAAAAAAGGTCGGGTCTCAACAGGTGTCCTTGACAGAGGTCACACACCCCCCAGAGAAGATGCCCTGAGAAAGGTCGGCGCATCCCCCGAGAAAGGTCGGGTCTCAACAGGTGTCCCTGACAGAGGTCACACACCCCCTAGAGAAGATGCCCTGGGAAAGGTCGGCGCATCCCCGAGAAAGGTCGAGTCTCAAGCGGTGTCCCCGATGAAGTCAAACACCCCCAAAAACAGATGCCCCGAGAAAGGTCGGCGCATCTCCCGAGAATGGTCGGTACCAAGCGGTGTCCCCGACGAAGTCAAACACCCCCAAAAACAGATGCCCTGAGAAAGGTCGGCGCATCTCCTGAGAATGGTCAGGTACCAACTAGTGTCCCTGACAGAAGTCAAACACCCCCCAAATGAGATGCCCTGAGAAAAGTCGGCGCATCTCCCGTCACGGCGACCGAAGAATGGTTCGAGTCCGAGACACCCCTCTGATTGCTCCGACAGGCGACCGAAGAATGGTTCGGGTCTGGAGAAGTGATTTCCGTCACGGCGACCGAAGAATGGTTCGGGTCCGGGGAGAAGTGATTTCCGGGAGAAGTGATTTCCGTCACGGCGACCGAAGAATGGTTCGGGTCCGAGACACCCCCCGATTGCTCCAACAGGCGACCGAAGAATGGTTCGGGTCCTGAAGAAGTAGTTTCCCGTCACGGCGACCGAAGAATGGTTCGGGTCCGAGACAACCCCTTGATTGCTCCAACAGGCGACCGAAGAATGGTTCGAGTCCTAGAAAAGCAGCCTCCTCATATCACCAGGTAAGACGACGCCTTGATACTTACCAGAACCCGGGGTTCACACCCTATCTCACTCATTCTCGGTAAGTAACTCCAGGTATCTTCTTGTCTGTCACATTCCTCTTGTTGCATAGGATAGTATGTCCTAAAAAGATATAATCTGCTGCCCATGCTGGGTAAAAATTAGGCATCAGTTTGTCTTTGAATGCAACCTCTGCGAGCTCACCTTCAAAGAGAGGCAGCTGTTGACGCCTAATTTTTGATTTTCAATTTTATTTATAGGTTTCTAATTAATTTTTGGTTCATATTGCATTTTATTTTATTTTGATTAAAACTGAAAAAACAAAAAATAGAAAAAACGGAAAAACCGGCCAAAAACAAGAAAAAACGGCCTAACGGCCAAAAAAACGAAGAAAACGGCCCAGCAGCCTAGAGGGACCTTCGCGGCCCAAAAACCCGCGGGCCAACCCGCGCCTGTGCCCGCACCGACGCCCGACCTGCGTGACCCGTTTGCTTCGCCAGAAAATGCGTGCGAAGCACGCGCCTGAGGCGTCGTGCAGAGGAGGACGATCGACACGGCGTACGGCGCACAGGGGAGACACAGATGAACAGCAACGGCGAGCGGATGTGGCTGGATAAGGCTGAGGGTCGATGAGACGCCGGTTCGGCCGGTGGAAGCCGTGGCATCCACCCCGGCCGAACCCTCGCCGACCGGCCACCCGTCGGCTATAAATACCCCCCTCCCCCCGTCGATTTCAACACACCAGAGCCCCGGCGAAGAGAGAGAGAGAAGCCCGCGACCTTTGGAACCCCGCTAAGAGACTTCAGAGGGGGGGCCGAGGTCTGCGAGCTTCAAACTCGACCTCGCCGGAGGAAACCAGAGAGAGAGAGAGAGAGAGAGAGAGAGAGAGAGAGAGAGACGAGGGGGCCGAAGCCCACGGACGCCGCCGCAAGGCCGCCGTGCAGGTAACCTAAATAATCACCGTCGGCCGCTTCTCCTCCCAACCCATCGCGTCCGCCGTCGTCGTCGCCACCCCCTCGCTGTCCCAAATTGGAACCCTAGGGTTCCTGGTTTTCCGGGTCGCGATCCGGGTAACCGGGTCGGACCGGGCCGAACCGGGTAGGGTTCCACGAGTAATTGGGTGTATTGGAGGTCGGGTCGGGTCGTCGGGTCACGGAGCGGGTCGGGCCGTCGCGACGTCGTTTTGTAGGGAGATGGAGTCGGGTCGTCGTATCCACAAAAACGGTGTCGTTTTCGCTGAATGGAAGTCCGGGTCGTCGTCGGGTCGGGTCCGGGTAGAGCCGCTGGAGAAACGGCGCCGTATCGCCTAACGAACCGGGCCGTGGAGCGGGTCGAACGCGTGACCCGCGGGTTGCGCACGACCCGTCCTCCCCACGGTGTCGTTTCGCGAGGAGTTAAAACGACGTCGTTTCGTGTATTGCTACGGCGTCGTTTCGCGCCAAATGGGAGCCGGGTCGTCCGAGCAGGTCGTCGGGCTGGGTCGGGCATCCATACCCGGCACGACGCCGTTCCGGCATCCTGCCCTAAAACGCGGCTTCGGCCGCATTTCGGGTCGGCCCGAGGCGGATCCGAACCGTGGATCCAACCCGGGTCAATTTTTTTAATATTTTTATTTCAAAAATCATTTTAAAATTTCAAAAAAAAAAAAAAATGTTTTAAAAATGTTTTAAATTTCCAAAAATCAAAAATCAAACAAAAAATTATTTATTTTCGGAAATATTCAGAAAAATCAAAAATATATTATTTTCCAAAATATCCAAAAATATTAAATATTTTAATATTTTCCAAAAAATCAAAAAATGTCAAAAATTCCAAAAAAAATGCCAAAATTCATAAAAAGCCCAAAATTTTCATAAAAGCCAAAAATACTTGTATTTTCTCAGAAAATACCCCAAAATATCCAAAAATCCCTTTTATGTCCAAAAATGAGGAAAATACCAAAAAATGTGATTTTTCCTAAAATACATGGAAAATCCCCAAACATCCAAAAAACCTTAGAGTTTAAACAAGATTAGGTACCGAAAGGGCATTAGTGATTAACTAGTGTAATCAAGTCCCCGATCCTAATTCCTCTGGTTGCGCAGGTGCAAGTATTTCTCTCGATACTTTGCTTAGGTTTCTAATCAGCCTACCCTAAATTGATTAGTGGCGACTCCGTTTTAAAAATCAATTTACAAATCAAAATTTTAAAGTCGTGAATTGGCGGACTTGGGAGAGTCCAGGCTTTAATTAAACCCAGCCGAGCCATTAGCCTCCTTTCGGCGCTCGTACCCGATCCGGCCGGGCGCCCCCAAAAAAAGGGGTCGCGACAAAGTCTTATACTTTGGATTTTCTTTTTTAATTTCATTTTGTTTTTTGTTACAGAGAAATTTCTCTCATTTTTGACTTGTGCCCTATCTAGACAAATGCTTTGCTAATGTGCAAGCTTACTTGGCCTTATTAGCCATATGGATTCAAGGTAGGATCTCCTCTAGGAAAGGAAGCAAGCATGGATTTGTAGATAATCCAAATGGATTATTTTCAACACAGGTAGCTCCGAAGCCACCACCTGCTATGTACTCGATAACAAAAGGGATGAAAGTGGGTGGAAAGGTGATTTTCTCTTGGTTCCCGACGGCACTAAATATTCACCAATATTGCTAGTTTGCCATTCAGTACCTAAATTGCTTACCCTTTGACTAGTGTTGTTGTATTTTCCTTGTCATATCTTCTCTGTCTTATTGTTCTTGAACTTTCGTCCTTTTTCAGAGAATAGTGATCGTTACTCCAGAGGCTGGCTACGGTCAGAAGGGAATGGCTGAGATACCGGTAGTCTTTGTATTCTTGATCATGACTAACAATCATTTTTGTTGTGACATGAGTACCTTTATTATGGCCATCAAATCGGCAGGTCATCAAATGATGTCATTGGGAATTAACAAACTTTGTGTTTAGGATCTGAACATACTACCAAATGCCTGGTTCTTAGAGCTTGCATGAATTTTATTGCGTCTTTTAAGATTTCAATTCCAATCCTAACTGAGGTTTTCAGTGTATTTGCATGCTGGATGGAGTTTAGCTGCATTTGGCATCTCTAAAAGTGTCATGACATGTTGTTGAAAGGTATATATGATTTATTCCCGAGAGTAATTGTGTTTTCCTTTTCTAGCCAGGAGCCACCTTTGAATTGAATATCAAGCTTCTGCAAGTAGAACAACCTGAAAGAAGTCAAACTTAGCATTGGGTGAGCAGGACCATGAGGAGATGGAGTTGATATAATGCTGAAATTGTCTCTTTTTCTTCCAACAGAAGGCAGATGAGTCAGTTAAGGGATCCTTATGGGCAGAGCGATTAGTCAGATTGAAATTGTGACTCTCCAATTTCTACATATGCTGTTTGTATCAAAAAAGCCCATGCACATTGTTAAATTATGTCTCGAGTTTGAACGTTTGCAAAACACGATTTACTTGGACAAACAGAAATTCATGGGACTCCATGAAGATTTACATAAAGAATTGCAAGTCCTTTTTTTTTTCCTTTTCTCGGACGCCCGAAACCCTACGAAACAGAAAAGGAAAGCCTCCTGAAGCCCCTACACGTGATTCCCTCTACACGAAGAATTGAAAGTGGTGGGCCCAAGGTCAAAAATTTGACCTTGGGCACACACACTCACACACGTATAAAAAGAAGCATTACACAGGGTTACTTCTTTTTTATGGTGGTGGCTGTTGTACGTACAAGTTGCAAGAACCACACGCTGCTGAGAAGAAAGAAGCCATTGAAGTCTCTGCCCTACGAGTGATCTTTGAAGCCGCAAGCTGCATGAAGCTTTGAAGAAATACACGAAGCCGTACGTAAAGCATTTTGTTTCGAGCTTAAACACTCGGTAATTTTGTGCTGTGAATTTATACACAAGTGAGTTGTTTACACTTTGGGTTTGTAGTTAAATCTAGGTGTGGGAAACACTTGAGCGTTTGAGCGATTGTAAACTCTTATTTTCCGATTATAGTGAATTATTTGCTACTAGCTCTCCCCGTGGACATAGGTACTGATACTCGAACCGAACCACGTAAATTTCTGATGTCCTTATTTTTCTCATTTATTTCTCTGGCGATTTTGCGTTAACGTAAGTTGCAAGATCTTGTCATTTCCGCGTATTATATCCTAATAATTGGTATTAAAGCTTAGGGTTGGATTTCTTGATTGTGATTTTGAGCTTTTGCTTGTCTAATTATTATCTGGAAATTCTGTTGTTGCAATTATGTCTGAGAAGAAATATGAAATTGAGAAGTTTAACGGGAGCAACAACCTTGTGTTATGGAGCACCAAGATGCAAGATTTATTAACAACACAAGGTTTGGCCAAAGCACTGGATGGTGAAGATGAGTTGCCAACTATAATGAAAGCCTCAGAGAGGGTAGAGTTGATGGAAAAAGCAAAAAGCACAATCCTGTTAAATTCGTCGGATGAGGTCTTAATAGAGGTTGCTGAGGAGAAGGATGTCGCAGCATTATGGGCAAAACTTCAAGCACTCTATGTGAAGAAAGGTTTGAACAATCGCTTGTATATGTTGAAGAGGATATTTCAATTTAGATAAACTAAAGGTACGTCTATCAGATCCCACCTAGATGGATTTAATAAACTCATGATGGATTTGAAGAACGTTGGTAACATACTTGATGATGAAGAACAAGGCATGATGTTATTAGTCTCTTTACCAGAGTTATTGGAGTACTTTACTAATTCATTATTGTAGAGACGTACTACAATTACCTCAGAAGAGGTAAAGTTCGCCTTATTCTCTAAGGAGTAGCAGAGAAAGCTGCGTGATGATAGTCAGGCGCAAGGAGTAGTGCAAGCACTGACAATTCGGGGTAGAGAACAACATCAAGAGCCTAGTAACAGCAGAGGTAAAGGCATATCAAAATCATGCCATAGAAAGTCCAAGGGACACATGAAGTGCTTTGAGTGTCACAAGGAGGGGCACATCAGGAGAGATTGTCCAAAGTGAATCAATAAAGTTGATTAGAATGCCACAAGCAGTGTGGCAAACGTTGCCAAAAGGAGCAATAGTGATGTAGAAGTTGTATTATGTATGAATGCTACTTCCTTAATAGACGAATGGGTGCTAGATTCAGGGTGTTCTTATCACATGACACCTCATAAAAATTGGTTTACTACTTACCAAGTTGCAGATAATGGTAAAGTTCTTTTGGGGAATAATGCAGTTTGTAAGGCTGTGGGGATAGGGACAAATTGGATTTGGATGCATGATGGGGTGGTGCGCACATTGACAGATGTGAGGCGTGTACCAGAGCTCAAGAAGAACCTTATTTCTCTTAGGACACTCGATGACATTGGGTGTAGGTACACCGCTGAAGGTGAAATACTGAAGATCTCTCGAGGTACCATGACAGTGATGAAGGGGAAGAAAGTGAATACTCTCTATCATCTACTAGGAGAGACCGTAACTTGAATCACTGCGGTTTCATTAGGTGAGTCAAACTCTAACTTGACTCAATTATGACATGCATTTAGAGCACATGAGTGAGACAGGTATGATGATGCTAAGTGAAAGAGGGTTGAGGAAAGGTCAAAAGACAAGTAAGTTGGACTTATGTGAGCACTGCATCTTTAGGAAGTAGCATAAAGTTAAGTTTACTACAACTATTCATTCGACCAAACGACCAGTAGAATATATTCATTCAAATGTCTGGGGCCCATCTTCGGTTCCTTCATAAGGAGGTGCCTAATATATGCTGATATTTATCGATGATTATTCAAGGAAGGTAAGGGTTTGCTTTCTAAAGCACAAATATGATGTGTTTGATCGATTCAAGAAATTTAAGGCATTGATTGAGAAGTAGTCAAGTAAACAAATCAAGTGCTTGAGAACCGATAGTGGCATGGAGTTCTGTTATAAAGATTTTACCGAGTTCTGCAAGAAAGAATGTATTGTGAGACATCGCACAACACCTGGGACACCACAACAGAAAAGCATGGCAAAATGGAAGAACAGAACTTTGCTTGAGTGAGCTTGATACATGCTTTCACATGCAGGACTTAGCACGGAATTTGGGGCCAAAGCAGCAAACATTGCATGTTACTTGGTTAATCGATCTCCATCATCTGCTATTGAGTAGAAGACTCCTGAGGAAGTATGGTTGGGGAAACCTGTTGATTATTCTAGATTACGTATATTTGGATGTCCAGCGTTTGTTCACGCAAGTGATGATAAGCTTGAGCTGAGGGCGAAGAAGTGCATATTTATGGGTTATGCACATGGGGTGAGAGGCTATCGGCTGTGGTGTATTGATCCCAGATCACCCAATTTTCTAATCAGTAGAGACGTGATCTTTGATGAGACTGCAATGCTTTAACAGAGGAGTTCTGAAACACAACCAGCAAAGAAGACAGGTCATGGTGTCATTAGTGAGGTGAAGTTTCAGGTGGAGACTCTAAAGACCTCGAAGGTAACAAAAGTTGAGACTGCAGATGAAGCTGCAGTTCTTGAAGTCGATGATAGTGAACAACTAGCAAAGCCGCAGCACACTATAGCCACAAATAGAAAGAGAAGACACATTAAATCACCGGTACGTTATGGTTAGACAGATATTGCTTATGCATTTACTATAGATGATGAGGTGGAGACAGATGTGCCTTCGTCTTACTCTGAGGCAATGGCTAGTTTGGAGTCGTCGTAATGGCTAGAGGCTATGAGTGAAGATATGGAATCACTCCATTGAAATCAGACATAGGAGTTGGTCAAAGTATCCAAAAGCCAAAAAATTATTGAAAGTAAATGGGTCTTTATACGGAAAGAGGACATTCCCGGTGTTGAGACAGCGAGGTATAAGGCGAGACTTGTGGCAAAGGAATATACACAGCATGACTATAATGAGGTTTTCTCTCCTATGGTAAGATATACTTTTATTCGTGTTTTACTTGCCTTAGTTGCTTTGCAGGATCTCAAGTTAGAGCAATTAGATGTGAAAACTGCGTCTCTTCACGGTGAGTTGGAGGAGCAGATTTACATGAGGCAACCAAAGGGATTTCCTATTTCGGGTAAGGAAGATCATGTTTGCTTGTTAAAGAAATCTTTGTATGGGCTTAAACAATCTCCTAGACAGTGGTATAAACATTTTGATACTTTCATGGCTAATCAAGACTGTTCAAAAAGTCAGATGGATAGCTGTGTTTACTTTAGTAGATTGGAGCATGGTTCTTTGATTTATCTACTCTTATATGTTGATGATATGCTGATAGCAGCTAAGAATATGTATGATATTGATGTGCTAAAAAGGCAATTAAATGCTGAATTTGAGATGAAAGATTTAGGTGCTGCGAAGAAAATATTTGGCATGGAGATTTTGCATGACAGGATTGCGGGAGTTTTATGTCTATCTCAAAAGAAATATATTGAGAAGATCGTAGCACGTTTTAATATGCAGTTGGCAAAATCTGTAAGTACACCTTTAGCAAAGCACTTAAAACTTTCAGATAAATTATCACCGCAGACTGAGGAGAAGAATGAGCATATGTCCCGTGTTCCTTATTCTAGTGTTGTGGGTAGTATTATGTATGCTATGGTGTGCACTAGGCCTGATATTGATGAGCACGGTTAGTCGCTATATGAAACATCCTAGTAAAGCTCATTGGGAAGCATTGAAGTGGATCCTTAAATATTTAAAGGGGACAACAGACGTGGGCATAATGTACTAGAGGGACACTAATGGCAGTGAGACCATTGGTTTTGTGGATTCATATCACATCGGTGACTTGGATGATTGCAGGTCTTTAGCAAGGTATGCATTTACACTAGCGGGTGGTGCAATTAGTTGGAAAGCATCCTTACATGATCACATTGCCTTGTCTTCGACTGAGACAGAGCACATGGCACTAACTTTTGTAGCGAAGGAAGCGATATGGTTACAAAGTTTGCTCTGGGACTTTGGGTTAGAACAAAAAAGTGTGAATATACATTGTGATAACTAAGGTGCGATATAGTTGGCATATAATCAAATTTATCACAAACAAACGAAGCATATTAACATCAAGTACCACTTCATCCAAGATCTCTTAACTAAGGGTAATGTTATTATAAAAAAGATTGTTACAGCAGATAACCCGACAGACATGATGACTAAGTATGTTCCTTTAGCGAAGCTCAAGCTCTGCTTGAGCTCTATTGGCGTCTGTGGAGAATGAGCGCCCATCGGGGCGTTGGGAGACAGCATGGATGATGAGCACTATAACTTGGCTTCAAACATCGAAGCAATGTGGAGAATTATTAAATTATGTCTCGAGTTTGAGCGTTTACAAAACGCGATTTGCTTGGACAAATAGAAGTTCATGGGACTCCATGAAGATTTACATAAAGAATTGCAGGCCTTTTTTTTTTTTTTTTTTCCTTTTCTCGGACGGCCGAAACTCTATGAAACAGAAAAGGAAAGCCACGTGAAGCCCCTGCACGTGATTCCCTCTGCACGAAGAATTGAAAGTGGTGGGCCCAAGGTCAAAAGTTTGACCGTGGGCACACACACTCACACACGTGTAAAAAGAAGTATTACACAGGGTTACTTCTTTTTTGGTGGTGGTTGCTGTACATACAAGTCGCAAGAACTACAGGCTGCCAAGAAGAAAGAAGCTGCCGAAGTCTCTACAGAAGAATCCTTACAAGTGATCTTTGAAGCCGCAAGCCGCGTGAAGCTTTGAAGAGATACGCGAAGCCGTACATAGAGCATTTTGTTTCAAGCTTGAACGCACGGTGATTTTGTGCCATGAGTTTATACCTAAGTGAGTTATTTACACTTTGGATTTTGGGTTAAATCTAGGTGTGGGAAACACTTGAACGTTTGAACGATTGTAAACTTTAATTATTTGATTATAGTGAATTATTTGCTGCTGGCTCTCCCCGTGAACGTAGGTATGGATACTCGGACCGAACTACGTAAATTTTTGATGTCCTTTTTTTTCTCGTTTATTTCTCTAGCAATTTTACGTTAACGTAAGTTGCAAGATCGTGTCATTTTCGCGTATTATATCCCAACACACATTTTGTATGTATCTACCAGGATTTTGGAATTCAATGAAACACCTTCTTCATCTTCTTCGTCTTCTTATATTCTTGGTTCTAATGCTGCAGAGTTCATTGATATTGTTCAAATTCCAGGCATGATACTTGAGATGCATTTGAGAGTGGTCTCAAGGTCTCTCTTTGTTGTCTAGGGTTCTTATTCTAATGCTTTCTTATTGTCTTAGGTAATTAAACCAACGGTATTGATTGGAACATAAGGCGTGGGAAGCACTTATAAAGAAGATGTGGTTGAGGCTATGGCAATTTATGGACATAGAAGTTTTGGTTTGTCTCTTTCCTTCTTCGTTATAGTTCAAATCTATTTTAAAAAAAAAAAAAAAAAAAAAACCCATTGGAACTTGGAACCGATCCCGCAACCTATGATAGGGTAGGTTCCAGGTTCTTGACTCTAACGGATAGGTTCTAGGTTCCAAAAAATGAGAAACCTATACTCGAGAGTAGGTTCCAGGTTTCAGACAGAATCAAACCAGAACCGAAAACCGCTCATCCCTAACCACTACCATTTTCCCAATACCACATTATCAGCATTAGCCAACTGCATAATGGAGAAAATGTGTTAAATTTTGAAGTTAGATTTGTCTTTTACTTGGAGCTTCATCAAAATCCCTTGCGTCACCGAATGAATGAATTTCCAGTGCCTGTCATATTAGTGAATGATCTAAGTTGAAATTGCAAAAGATAACCTCAAGACAATTGACAAGAGATCACAATCAACATGACCAGTACCATAAATGACGTGGTTGATGCTGTCACCAAAAATAGTTTTCAAAACACACTTAGTATTCAATCAATTTCAAACGACCTAAACGAGATCTTATCCAAGTTAAAACAAAAGTTAATGGAGTGATTTAGGAAACCAACATCCCCTTCCTTCTTCAACTCCCATCCTTTAATTTGGGCAACAAATCTGAGGGCATCCTTCCCCTCTCTTGTTGTCTGCTGGCCAAACTTCTCCTCATGCTTCGCCATAGCCTCAACGTACAGTTGAGAGTCAAGCTTGATATCACGAGGCTTCATGTCATAGAAAATCAGCAAAAATTTCCTTCTCAGTGGTTTTGATTTCTTGCACCTCACCATGTGTGCAAGCTCATCAAGACACCACAGATTCGAAGCATAACCTTTAGAAAAAATGGTAGATAGATCTTTGATTTTTCGATAGCAAGCTGCAGCTCATCTTCTATTTTTTTACCGACAGGTAGTTCTATCTCGTCGAAGAAAACATGTCGCATCTAGCAAAAGCAAAACATGGTAAAAGCAATTTGTGAATTCTTGACAAGTGTCCTTCCCCCTAAAATTCAAAAGGATCTCATAGTCATTCCCCGATAACACACCACCCCTCTTTCCAGCCCTCAAGCTCCTTCCCATTCCTAGTGTCAAGGAGTCTTTTCGCCTGAGGCAGTAATTTTGTTTAGCCATTTTAAGGATTCCAATCATTCCTTGGATTTGCACAAAAAGTGCTGGGAAGTGCTGGTCCGACAACATCGCAATCGCCCGAGAGTTTCCTCTCCCAAAGCACCTGACCAATAAAATGCACGTTCGTGAAAATGAACGACATTCTCCGACCATAAAAATGATCGACTCCTCTGGCTCTTGGATTCTCAGAACATCTTGCATATCACTATTGTAACGGACTCTTCTCTCTCTCGAGTGGTTCGTCGTAGCAGGCGGACTACTCGAAATTTTTCAAATTCCGGTGACGATTATCATGGGACCCTAAGCATATCCCATATGCTCAAGACGTCCAATAAGGTTGGGGCCAATGAACAGGGAAACATGCAAATGGATAGGCCCAATAGGCCTTTTGTTGCTTTTATATCGTACTTGTGAGAAGCTTGGGCAGTACTTCGAGTTTGCTGCAACGCCTTGACCGCAAATTTCTCTAGGCGAAGATGTAAATGCAATCTTAAGTTCAATGAAAGTACCGTCACATTGTAAAGTGTGTACGAAACTAGAATTTAAAACTGACAATAGGCATATCCATTCCGAGGGGAAGGTACAAGATTATTAATGAGCTACCATTAGTTCTCTCGAAAGTCACGCGATTCAGCTCCGTCTAAAGAAGTAAAAAAGAAAAAACCTTCTTATTTTAAGAAATAATTTTTAAAAATAAATCATTTTCTTTCTTTTTTTTTTTTTTTCTTTTCTACTTCTTGCTCGTCGTCCGCTATCGGCCACCCACCACCACCATTCGCCCATTGCCATCTGCCATCACCACTACTAGTCACCAGTCGCCACTATTGGACATCGCTATTCGCCGATGGTTGACAAGTGACAACGTTTGATTGCCACTGTTCACTAGATGCTACCACTTGCAAGAAGAAGAAAGGGAAAAAAAATTTAATTCTACATAACAAAAAAAAAAATTATGAGTCGTATCAAATACATTTCTATTCTTTTTCTATTTCGAGAATATAAATTTTATATAATTAATAAACACATTTTTTACTTAAAATGTATTTCATTGAATAAAAATAGAAAAATACTATTTTTGAAAAGAAATTATTTCTCGAAATAAGAGTATTACCAAATCCACCTTCACCGGCTATAATTCCTCATAGTATTTCCCGCGTCATGGAGGGGCAATCCTTGCCATGTAGCTCTTCGGACTCTTTTACCGCGAAAGTGCTCCTTGTTAGCTCCCTCCTCGGACACTTCAAAAAAGTTTTATGGCACTTTCCATCCCGCGCAGCTAGTATTTCTCAAATCGACGACGTTCCCAACGCATCTCGCCGGGCATGTCGTGAAGTGGAGGCAAATATCGGCATCCCCAAGCAGCAAAAGTCACATTGCAAATACACGTGGTGTTAAAAAGGTCGAAAGTCAATAGGCCAAATATAAAAAGTTATATTTCCTAGCACCCACCCCGTGAAGGGCCGAGTTGGTTCAGGCGTATGTTGGCCACACCATTGGCCAGGGTTCGATTCCCCAGCTCGTCACTTTGCGCGACTTAAGTGGGGTGCCGTGGGAGGTGGGTCCCCGCGCTAGTGCCCCTAAAAAATAAATTTTGTTTTCTTGCATTTATGATTTTACGTTAGTATTAAAAGTTCATTTTTCTAAACATCTCGACACTCAAATTCATGAAGATTTAAAAATAATAATAATAATAAATCAAAGATTGTCCAGTTAGGACAACCCGAAATAATCTATTTTTGAAGTTTTCTTTAAATCTAATAGGGCTTGTTGATCAACCCTGTGTATCTCTATGATAAGTTAATTTGATTTCTCACACATTTTTTTCCTAAATTATTGACTTGATAAAATAGTTAAACCTTTTTTTAGTTTTCATTTCAACGTCGATATTTGAATCTTTATTGTGATGACGTACTTCTTGTGGTGGCCTGCTTGTTTCACAAAAATTATTCTAATGGAAAACAATTTCCTGCATTTTCGAGTTTAGAAAATGAGCCAATGGTAGATCTTTTTGCAAATAGAAAAAAATTTCTGAAATTCTAGCAAATGAATTCTTTCAAAAATCAGAAACCATTATCTAGATTATGACTAAACTGAGGTGCTTGGATTATCCTAATTATTCTCTTGAGATATTTTAGATTATTTGGCAAAAAATAAATTTCTATTTTCTTTCATCAATCGATGTCTGATCTAATATAGAATGGCCATTTTTGAGAGAATTTCGGAAGGACTTCAATTTATCTCGGAACAAAATGCTGACGATATGGCTACAAATTCCTCACATCGTTAATTTTGTCCTTCTATTGTAGGAATTGTTGAATAAGCGTTGGCCTGATTTTACCCTAGTAAAACAACAAAAGCTTCATAGTCTCACGGCCGGCAACCCATGGATTACAAAGAAACCCTGAGGATGCCCCTCCATCAGGATTTTTTTAGGCTTGATTTGTATCTAGGGAGTCGAACGAATTAGGATCCTTGATCTTGGCTCCCATGTGGGCCCCCCTCAATGGGTCCCACAAGGAGAAAGACTATGATTGCTTCCGGCTCATCGGGCCTGATCAAGGCAAGGATTGCCGCACTGTATCCTTTGTGGAGCTAACTTATTCTTTTTTTTTTTTTGGTCGATGTGGAGCTAACTTATTCAGGGTAAGTAATTATTCATTTAAATTCAGATCATGATGAGTTAACTCTGATAATGCAAACCATATCCAATCATGCATATTGTTTCTAATATCTTAGGCTCAGATTGTTTCCCAAAACATCAAATATTTCTAGAAAATTTTTTCAAGAATATGACCAAATTTTACAGTGTCTAGATGAAACCCAAAAGTGAATCGAGGGACATTTTTTTGCCATTTAGTAAGGAAAACTTATTTATTTTCTAAACAAATGTGCACTATTCGTGTGCTATAAAGGATACACATACTATATAATCAAATTATTTTCCAAGTGCCGAGGACCTAGCTCAAGCGTTAAGTCCTTGGGCCTCGGCCTCGGAGGATTTGGGTCTAGCCAAGAGAGTTCCTAAGCCCAAGCGCGAAGGTCTTGGTTGTAGGACCCGCAATTTTTGGGACCCAATCAATATTTTATTTTTGTATTCACCAAATTTTTCTTTGTATTTCATAATCATCAATCATAATAATAATCTCCATGGAGGAAAAACTTTTAACTGAAATAATAACAATTTGTCTTAGAAAGTGACTTCTTTCATGAGAAATTGGATATTAAATGAAGTTATAAAAAGAAGTAACAAAATAAAATTAAAAAGACATCATTGACAAGTGCTTTTGAGGATGTCTCGCCCCCCCAATTTTCACAAATCCTTGGGAGGACCATATATGGCACCCCAAGCAGGACCACTGAAGCAGCGCAATGGGAAAATACACGAGCTCTATAGTAAAGACACATTAGAAACTTCAAGCCAAGTTTCAGACAAAATTGAACACACCCAAATGAAAAGCAGGTAGGTGGAGAGGTGGAGGAGGAGGAAGAGGAACTGTCGGAGACGAAGAGAGATGAAATAAGTAGGTGCAGAAGAGGAAGGTGAAGTATGCTTTTGAGGAAGTGCACAAAAGGAGAAGTTGAACTTTTGAGAGAGAGGAGAGAAAATGACTTCCTTTTTTTCAAAAGGCGGAAGTCATTTTTCTCTCTCTTTGACTATGCTTTTCCTTAATGATTGAAAGTATTTTCCTTGACTAATTTAATTTTTGTGCACCAAACACTGAAATATCTGAAAAAAATTTTCTCGGAGGTTTATTTCTTCCTTGAAACAAAGAGAGCCTTAAGCTATTTTTTGATATAAAATTAGGGGCCACTCAAAATCAACTTGATTCTTCTCGAATTCAACTAATAGACATGCTTCAAGTTTAAAAATATTCTAATTGAGTAACTTGAAAACCTAACAAAATAACTGAACTTTAACATATCGAATTACATATACGCGTTGTTGAACGCTATGAACAAGTTAAAGAGTATTGTCTTTAGATTTGATTTTATGTAAGATTTGGGGCTCGAGCTCAAGCATAGATTGATCTCGTACGAAAATTCACCCAGTAGAAGAGTCGAGCCAAACCAAGCTTAACAATAGCATACATGTTTTCAGTTCAAATCTGTAGCACCATCTTTTCGAAAGTTCATCATACCAAGGGCAGGAGCCAATCAACTCCAGAACTAAAAGTTCAATCTCTGAAGATGATGCTGAGCAAGATATCCATAATGACATAAGGCAGAGTCAGCTAAATAATATATCCTATGGTCGAGCTAAATTCGAGCAACTTTATCGCGTGCTACCACACATACAATGCGATCAGGAATCTCGCCCACACTCCACTAGGTCCTAAAGCAACCCACTCGTCACGAAGCTCGTGCGTGACATAAATCTTCATCACAACGCGAGAAGTTGCAGCAGCAAATCTCACCTGAAGTAGGCAGGATTGTGTTTGGCCTCTTTCCTAGTGGGCACCGAGCCTCTCCAAAATTCCAAGAAACCGCACAAAGTGCAAATTGCAACAAAAGGGATGGATGGGAGTGACAGGACCGAGAAATCCAAACGTAAACAAAAGCGCATTAACGCCAAAACGATATGCAAAAGTCAAACCACTAGGTTGTGTCTCAACTTTCCCACCCAGTGAGAGCGGTGTAGCTGTAAAGATAAAACAAAAACTGCAAGTGAGAAGACGATAGGGACAGCACCACTATAGCTGGATGAGTCCATTTGAAAAGGAGGAAAAAGGATTGACCAATCACTGGGAAAAGAAAAGGATGGATTAACAGTATTGACTAGGACATATCAGGAGAGATTCAGAGGGAAATTTTCCAATCCCGTATCTTTCCTCCACTAAAACAAACCAGACAACATGAGCTGAAAATCAGCCCCTCCAATTCCCTTACTTTTTATCCGAATCTCTCCAACCGAAGGGTTGTGTACTTGATGACATGATTGAAGACTGCCACCCAGAATCTTGACACATCGGAGCTGACAAGAACCTAAATCATGCACTCGGTCTTCTACCGATCACGATTCAGTGGTCTGCATTTTCTAACTACATGCTGCAGAAATGTCATGAAAAAGCAACACAAAGCAACACACATTCTAGAGGAAACTTCAAGACCATTCTCTACGCAAGCTAGGTGCACATGCATCAGTCATGACCCACACTGCACATCTGCAGACGCGCGCCCACCCGTGCAGAGAGAGAGAGAGTTTTCCCCTGAGCACTGATAACACGATCATGATCCTAAATTTCCTGATGAAATAACGGGAATGCATGTCTGCGCATTTGAGCGTTAGACTAATCACATATTGGCATAAAATCTACCCCACGCCAGTAACCAAAAGGAGAAAGAAAATGGAGCGAGAAGGTTCCTTCTAATTCTCACTCTTCTCTAATGTCCAATTCCCTCCTGTTTAGCTATTTTTCAGCAGGACAAAGACCATCATATTGGATAGGCAAACATGATCTCTCCGTTTATTTGAGTAAGAGACCATATGGCGACATTTCCGGCTGAGTAATGATAACAGGTAGCAATGAAACCACAGGTGTGTGATCTGCAGAGCCCTTGACACAATCTACGACTGCAAAGATTATTTGCGTTCTACTTAAGATTCATATGCAAAGTAAGCACCTGCATTGGGGGGGGGGGGGGTGGTGGGGACACATTATTTCAAGTAAAGCAAACAAACAAGATACCGTCGGTAACTCCTCAAAAGATGCATGATGACAGTCAGTACCATTGTCATGTAACACTGTGTGGGATATCACAACCATCATATGACTATGTTAACTGGAACAATACAAAATGCTACAAAACTCGATGGACAAGAATCAAGAGAGATCTCATCAACGTTATTGCAGTAAGCTAGCCACCCTAAGCATGTATTACCTATTTATTTCAAGACCCACCGTCCCATACCTATTATATTACAATGCCCTGGCCGAGCCATCAAAATACCCAAAAACGATCAACCAACTTCAGGTGCTTTCTGCTGGGGTAAGATGCCCCAATTGTTCTGTTAGGTTATTTACGTTCTTTGCATTCCACCAAAACCTGCTGTGATCCACAGGTTTGCTCTCATTCCTTCTAGCATCAGTATCCTTTCTTTCTGACTGAACTTCCTGAACATCGGAGGAACCAGGATTCTCCATCAAGAATTGCTCCCAGAAGACATCGTTAACCCCTGCCTGCACATTAGGAGCTGTGGCTGCAGCTTGTTCTTTAGAGGAAACTGGCTCAGAAGCAACGGTCGAAGCTGGCTCGGAAGTAGTAACCACGGCAGGCTCAAAAACAGTAGCAGGAGTGGGCTCAGAATTCATGTCAATTGGGGGTGATCTAGGCCGTGCATCAATATTAAACTGAATGCAGGGTATAGCAGGGCTATCAGCACAACTAGTAGTCTCATCGAAGTCTAGGGTTGAGTTGCGCTGACCAAAGTTTTCACAATCATTCGCAATGTATTCCCAGATTGTGAGTGATGATTCCAATTGGTCATATAAATCCAATATCGATGGTAAGGATGAAGCTCCATCAATGTTTTCTCTTGTCAAAGTTTGGGGAGTCCCAGCATGATTGTCTTCACCATGTCCCTCATCATGGTAGTAACCAATTCGAGGCAATCTCCTCTTCTTATCATTAAACTCCGACTCAATCAACATATTCAGGGCAAGACCAGGTTTCTGCAGAACATTACCCAAGTTAGACACCATATTCTTCTGTCGTTCTTCCATTTTCAAAAGCCGCGCCTTCAAATTCTGCATCTGCACATCAAAGCCTTTCCTCTCTTCTTCATGCACCTGTAGCTCCAACTGAAGAGATTCCTTGTCGCTTTTAAGCCTTTCTACCTCTTCCTTCAGTCCTTGTCTCTCTGCTTCAGTTAAAGGAGAGGAACTTCCCTGATTTTGGAGATTCTGAAGGGAATGGCTGTGGACTGGTTTCCGCCGATGGATGTTCTTCAGAAGCTGCGGCTGACCTCTTACGAAATCGTCGTTCGCAAATTCCCATCGTTCTGGGTCAATTTTCCTAAAACCCTGTCCAAAAGTGAAATGTACAATTATTGCAAGTTATACGTTTGCACGATCACTTCCAAGAAAGCCAAATCATATCAGAAGACGAGAGCAAGCAGAAGCGCAAGTAGAAAGGTCTCAGCTCACATATGTGTTTAGCTGTCTAATGAAGCTGGAAAAATTGTTGTGCTTGAAGTATCTCGGCAGCAAATCCCGGGCAAACTCTGGTGGATTCCACACGACAAAGCTCTTGCTGCTTTGACTCCACGAAACCACTGGGTCAGTGGAGGCGGCATCGACCATCTCGTACGTCTTCACCAGGAAAGGCGGCAGCGAATTCGAGCCACTCGGCGATTCGTCCATCTCAAAATTCGCCAACACACTCTCGAAATCAGAACTACCCCAACAATCAAAGCTTCCAAACAAAACCCCACCTTCTGCTCTTCCACCCAAACTCTCGATCAATCACACTATCTTGCACAAGAACACGAACCAGACAACGAATCCGCACCTGGGTATCTCTAATTTAACTTTCAATCGGAAAACCCCCAGATAAACGCCACTCCAAGAGACCACATCGCCGTCAAGCAAAACAGAATGAAATGCTCAAATTCCCCAAACAACCAAAACCCCACAAGGAATCAGCTCGAAGGAGCCCCAAACATTGCCCCCTTCTTACAGACTCCACACACCCCCTAAAATACCAGCACCGCCGCCAATCGCAAACGAATTGAGCCGACGATGCCACGCGCAAGCGAAACCCCAGATTCAATGCAAAACCCTTCTCGAAGCACACGCAATTACGTCAAAGATTGGATCAGGGTCTTTCCAGAAACCTCAGAAACACCCCCTCCCGTCTGAACCTCCTGGAAAGAACACCCCCTTCCGCGAAACCCACAAGGAAATTGCAGCCGCAGAAACTTCCAACAGTACCCTGTTTGCGCGTACATACAAACAACACCCTGTTTACCGATACATCGAAGGAAAACACACGCACGCGAGAAACAGTTCTTTTTTCTGTTATCGGTTGAAAAAAGAAAAAAACGAAACCTTTCGACACGGGTCGATGAAGTCACGGCGAGGTGCCCATAATTCAACCTTTAAAAAAAAAAAAAAAAAAAGAAGATTTTAACAAGAACCCATTTCTTTAAAAGCTAAAAAGAAAACGACGGGGCCAAAAAAGACTTGCCGCAAAAGCAAAGAGAAAACCCCTCATCATCAGCTCCAAGAAATCGGAAATTCGAGGACACACGGGGCAAAGGGGACCTTTCACATCCGCAGAGTTTCCTTCACGCCCAAGAACGAAGAAAGAACGGCGAAGCTGCGGAGGGACGATGGGGAGGAGGAAAGAAGATGGTGGAGAATCGACTTAGTGCGCTTCCGCTCGTTTTTTTTTTTTTTTTTAAAATAATTTTTTGTCTTCTTTTTGGCAGTTTTCCCCCTTTATTTAAAATTTGATAATCTTGGGATTCTGTTTTATTTATGGAACAAACCGGCGTGGATTTCTTCTACCTTTTCCGGGGTTTCTTTTCAAGGAGAGCAATCAATTTGTAGACAATTTTGGGTGAGCGTATTTAGGGAGGCTTTGGTGGAGACACCAACGGCATAGTAACTAATAACAAAGGAAATTTCTCAGAGAGTGACGTATTTTAAATATATTTAAATAAAAAATTGTGTAGCTTTGTGAAATGCTTTGTCAAATGCTTTGTGAAATGCTAATTAGGCATACTTAAGAAAAGATTGTGTACGGAAATTGCCAAAAAAACCGCTCATTTACAAATTTTATTTTACACCCAATTGCTTATAATATTTATTTTTTCTCACTCGAGATGTAAATTTAAAATTATCACCTTTACGCATGTTCTCATGATAATTTTCAAATCGGCCTAGACCAACCGGTTCAAAGTCAGGTTTAGGGGAAGCTTGTTCGGTTCCCCGCTTCACAAACCTAGATTCAACCTTGGACCAATTTTGATTCTCGCTTTCAAGGTTGGAGTTGCATGGTTCTACCTAGGAATTGGTTCAACTTGTCCCATTTTCATGTTAAACCAATTTTAAATCTTCTTATAGAAAAAATTAAAAAAAAAATCCATTAATCAAGAAATAAACAAGGGTAATAAATAATGACATAATCACTTGGCCAAGAAATACTTTTGTAGAAATGGTGCAATTTTTATGTTTTATTATAAGATTTTTTTTTCCCAAAATATAAAATAGACCGGTTTTCAAGTAAAACCGGCTTAGTTCGTTTTCTGATTTTGATATTTTGAAATCGAGCATCACATGATTAGTTTTCGGTTCTAAGCAAGGAATCAGTCCACCCTAAAATCATTGATCTTAAGTAAGATAACAAGCATGTGCAGATGGAAGCAAAACCGGATGGAAATTAGTGAAGTGCTTTAAGGATTGCAAGTATGGCATAATCACCACAATAGAGAATTACCAACTTCTTAAGGTCAAAATTGAGGGAGGCCAATCTATTTATATTTTAACTTATGATACATCATTGAAAAAGCCAACTAGCGGTTGACAATGGAGTCGCCATATATTTATCGAACGTGAATTGATCATCTGTACTCGATCTCAAGCCACAACCTTAAAGTAATCGACAAGATCTCATCAGATGGATACCAAGATAAAAACAAAGAGGCGTTGACTAATCTGCCTTGCTTCGTCACGTCGGCCAATATTTATTATTGAGGGGGATGATTTTGTTGTGTGTATCCTGTTTTGATTGTGATGTTTAGGTGAGAGCCATCGACGCAGACAGGGCCATCCTATTTACATTATTATGTTCCTCTCCTTGTCAAAGTGATAAAAAAAGAAAAAGGTTAATAAAAAAAATCGATTATCTATGGTTCATGTAATTACAAAATTTCTAAATATTGAATTTGCATTATTCGTCGCTATCACCATCACCATCACCATCACCATCATGATGATCTATGCCATTAGATAAAAATGAACAACTTTTTCTACTTTCCAAGATAAATTAATATTACAAAAAAAATTCAAATTATGCTCACTGTGACATAAGTGTCATTACAAATCTTAAACCTACTCATTGTAAAACAAATATCTCAAACTTTTTTTTGTGTTATAAAGAATCCGAAAGATATATATTAGTGTGGCAAATATACCTTGAATGTAATTGAAATAGAAGATATGTATGAATTTTTTGTGACATCAAACAATTTTATGGTAAAATTAGAGTAAACAATTGATATAATTTGAGATTTTTTGTGATATCTATCATTTCAAGAGTCGTAAATTATATTTCTCTATATTGGGTCAATAATTTCTTTTTCTGTTAATAATTGAATGGACATAGTGATGGTGGAACGCTCACCGAAAAGGTGTTAGCCGTGGTTAACATATGTTTGATAATAATCACGATTAACTGAATAAAACCAAGAATGGAGATAGAACATAAAGGTGTTCGTCTGACTGGAGGATCCCAAGAGTGCTTTTCCGTCTAGGCGACCGTGACGTATGGGCTTATGTGTCGCGGAGTTTTGGCGCTAGTGCGCTTGATTTTTGACCAAGAAAGATAACAGCAATAATAACAATAATAATAATAATAATTAATGAGTGAACGTATTTTCCAACATGCTCTCTACACGTGGAGTGGAAGAAGATGCTGCTTTCGTTTATGGCAAGGCTCGGAAAACCTCTCGAGAAATGCTTTTCGGAGGGGAATTATTCTATGTTTAGTCCTCCGATGTAGGCCGCTTGAGGCTTGCTGTTCCATGCTTATTCTGTTGCTTGGTAGGTCCTCTTGATGAAGGCGAAGCATGGTGCATGATGAGAGTGCTTTGAACGACCGGCAGGTGCAGGCCTCTTCCTAAGACCAAGCATGGTGTTTGGCAATGCGGTCTTCCACCTGAGACAACTTTTTCACCTTTTTGGAGATCGGCCTGTTCATTCGTCGCCTGTAAAATAGATAAGATAGTGGTTTTCTTATTCCATGTAAGAAAGTTGGAAGTATATGGACCACTATATAAATATAGATGTTTGTGAGTTAAATCCCATAATACCCGTACGTGGGTGCACGAGTACTTGGCATGTTCACGGATGATAATTAGCACTAATTCTCATTTGTTGTTAATATTTTTGTTTCGTGCGGTTATTTTGCTAATCTTTATTAGTCATGTCGTAATATTTAATACAACATTCTTTCCAATTGTTTTATATGAGGGTTCCTAAAATTATAGGATGGCTATCTGAAAGGGTCCATTGATCATAATTTACGTAGTTGAGACCCGTTATCTAAAGGGTTAATACCTTGAAAAACCCCAAACTGGTACACTTGTGACAAATTTACCCCAAACTATTTTTTTGACCATGAAAAATCCCAAACTGATACACCTGTGACAAATTTACCCCTACTAACTATAAAAAACTCTAAACTGGTATATTTATGACAAATTTACCCCAAACTAATTTATTTGACAAAAAAAACCACAAACTGGTAAATTTGTGACTAATATACCCCATGCTAAATTAGATTAATACCACAAAAAAATCACAAAAATTGTAATTTGTGACAAATAGAGTGTAAAATCCCAAATTGGTATACCGGTCAATTGTCATGTGTCATTTAATTTTATAATTTAACAAGAAAATTTAACTAAAACTAACATAGGGTAAATTTGTCACAAGTGTACCAGTTTGGGGTAAATTTGTCAAAGGTATATAAGTTTGGGGTTTTTTGTGGTCAAAAAAATAGTTTGGGGTAAATTTGTCACAGATGTACCAGTTTGGGGTTTTTCAGGATACTAACACTTATCTAAATGATTGCAGCAAATTATTGGAAGGGTTCCAACATGTGAAGGCGATAGATGTTGATACCAAGGTCATCCCCTCAACATTGAGGGAGGGAGGGAGGGAGGGAGGGAGGGAAGGAGGGAGCGCGGTTGTAAACAGAGAGAGTAGCGACTGCAAAGGGGTAATGACAATGGCTCCCAATCTCTCTCGAGTCACATCAGTGGCTATATTTAGGGGTGTCAAAAAACGAACCGAATCAAAAAGTTCGGGCTTTTCAATTCAGTTCTCATTCGGTTCGGTTTCATTAAAAATTGAAACTTTTTAACCGGTTCGGTTAATTGAATCAAACTAATAAAATCTGAAAACTTTTCATTTTATTTTTTAAATTGTTTTTTTATTTTTCCTTTTCTTTTTTTTTTTTTTTTTTTTTTCCTTCGCATTGACTAGTCACCGGCCACGATTGGCTTGTGGTGAGGCCGAGCTCGCCCGGCACCAACTATGGCTAGCGATTGGCTTGTGGCGAAGCTCGAGCTCACCAAAGATCGAGCAAGTTCAACCTCGCCATAGGCCGAGCCGGCGAGGCTCAACCGGCCAAAATCTAGAGAGTTCAAACCTCGTCGACCTATGGCGAGGCTCTAGCTCACCTTTGGCTGGTCGGCGATCGCTACCATGGCTAGCAACCGGACAACGAAGAAGAAGAAAAAAAAAAGAAAAGAAAAAAGAAAAGAAAATAATTTAAATAATTTAAAATTTGATTTTTTGAAAAATAAAAATTTTATTGAAAGGAATGCACATAGAAAAAAACAAAAAACAAAAACAAAAGTAAAAATCAAACCGAACCGAAACGGGATATCAGTTCGAATCGAATTTCCTTTCGATTCAATAAACTTCATTATCGGTTCGGTTTGGTTTGATTTTTTATATTTTAATCGAACCGAATCGAATCTTTTACACCCCTAGCTATATCAGCATAATTAAATTGTATTACTGACTATACGACTCCGGGGCACAAATTGAAAAGTTCAACCATTCACGCCCGCTTAAAATTAGTCGAACGAAGCGACCTCCTTCTGACACATGAACAGTACATAATGAGAAAGGACTGGCGCAGGATTGAGTTCAGACGTCACGGGAATTGTCCGATTATCTCTCTTCACGCAACGAACAATAGATCCAAGAGAAATTATGAATAGAAAAGTGGCTCGACCCATTTAGAAAATATTTTGGACTGGATACGAGATGGAATTTTCATAGGAGGATCGTGCATATGCAATCATTGATAGGACTCACATTGGAAAATAATGTAATAACTAGGAAGAGGACCCGACTGTTGGAGCAAACGATGAAGAAATATTAGCAAAAAAAATATATATATATATATATATATTGTCCAAAAAAATTATAAATCTAAGTACATGATGACCAATTCATTCATAAAGTTTTCAATTTGATTAATGTAATCCTACATTTTCAAAGACTTGGCAATATAGCCATATCAGTCAATTGTGGTGCGAAAATCATTGTTGTCACAATTTAATTAGTGTCAGTTATCCTATATAGCATGGCCGACGCAAACGAGAACGATTTTAGCAAAATTTTAAACATTTTCAAAGTTTTTTTTACCTTTCTTCTCTTTTTTTATCTTTTTCTTTTTTTGCTTCTTTCTCATTTGATCACTGGCTTCCATCTTAATTATTGCTAGCCAATATTGACTATAATGACTATATTGATAAGTCATCCAAAGGTTTAAGATTAATCGGTCAAATTAAAAAAAAAAAAAAAAAACCTTTAGTATTGAATTAGCCGTCATATGATAGATTTATAGGACTTTGTGAAATCCCCTTGTAATTGGCTCATTTGTAAAGGGTACGGTTACATCCAACATTTCCTTATAATAATAGAGCTTATGATAGAAAGAACTACTAATTTTACTTGACAAATAATTTGTAAATTTGCTTGGCAATGTACAAAAAAAAGAAAAAAGAACTAGATCTTCGGAAAGATTTTCTTATTGACAAAGCTAATTTTTCCAAAAGTAAAATCTAAAAATGAAAAAGAAAATATACTGCCCTATAAATAAAAAGGGTATACCCACAAATTATAGGAAAAATACAAAAAAAAAATCATACACCTTTTTATTGGACCAGTTTAGTCTAAATAGTTTGCTTTTGTGCTAATTAAATCTATCCGATCAATTTTAATTGGAAATCGCTAATATGGATACCAACCATCTTATATGAAGTGGACGAAATTGACATGGAACTTTTAATCTTTCTAAGTTATTTTTATTTTTATTTTTTTATTTTTTCTTTTACTTCCTTCCTTTTTTTTCCAAGTGTGGCCCGATGAGGGCCAATGACCCTTGCCTGGTATGGGCAGGGCCACAAGCTCTATGCTTGTGGTAGTGTAGGGCTTGTGTTACCTTCACGTGCCTCTCACCTAGATCCTGGCGAGGGCCATGATGCCTTCACCCCAACCAAGTGGGGGCAAGGCGTGTAGACCTTTGCTAGCAAATAGGTGAGGGTGTCAATCATAACCTAGATTTGGGTGAGGGCACGATGCCCTTACTTAAGGTAAGCGATGGTTTGCTGGCAACCTCGTCAGACCATAGTTGGGAACAAAAAGAAAGGAAAGAAGAAGAAGAAGAAAAGAAAAAGGAAAAAAAAATAAAAGACTCCGTAAAATTTAAAAATTGTTTATATCAATGCTAATAATACTACTTCGACCAAAATTAATCAAATGGACTCAACTAAGAAAAATACAAAAAAAAAAAAAAAAAAAAAAAAGGACTGAATTAGTCAAATTGAAAAAAAAAATTATGATTGAAATAATACCAATGCAATAGGTTTAAAACTTTTTGGTACATTTTGCCACAAAAAAAAAATGTTCACTTGAGACAAATATCCTAAAGAATTTTAGAGCACAAATGATAGCTTTTAAGTAAATATATCATAATTAGGTCATAACTCATTAATTTAAACTTTTGAGTGAAAGTAAGTTAAATTGGATATGTTTAGGGGTTTGGACTTTGCCTCTCTCTTGGTGATATCTCCGAGTAGATATATTGGACTTCTGCTGCACTTGCGCGCTCCCAATAGGTGTAGGTTCTTTTCTCCTCATATATAAGTATAAAAAAACAGCACATGACCACTCACCTGGGTGGCGCAGTTGGCTTTGAGCCTCCTCCCCCTCACAAAGGGGAGGGGTTCGAAACCCCAGCACGTCGCAGGGTGACTTACCTGGTGGCACGTGTGTGGTGACTAGGCGACTGTGACTTACCTGGTGGCACGTGTGTGGTGACTAGCACATGTCGCCCCAGTGATTTACTCCCGGCATCCGGCCGTGCGGGGTTCCCTGGGTCAAAAAAAAAAAAAAAAACAAAACAAAAGAAAAACAGCACATGCATTGTGACTTGCATGTACAGATAAATAATAAAAAAGTTAAATTGATGAAAAGTAAAACAACTCGTAAGAATTTTAAAATTACTTTTTGAACGTAATATCAATTGTCCCAAAATGATAGATGAGAGATTTATGAAATAGTTGACAATTATTTTGTATTAAACTTGAAAGGCAACTTATTTATTAATTACTTGTATTATAATTCTTTCATCCATAGTAATGTGTGATCATGTTGTATTCTCTAACATGTACATGTATTTTTGGAACTATTTCTTATATAAATTTGATGTTGAAGTGACCATCGAAAAAAGTTGCTAAATTAATGGCGTAGGTAGAATGATTATGTTTAACTCAACATTAGATTTTTCTACGAGCTACTCTTCCCATATTTTGTGAAAGTTGCAATATGTTTATCGTAATGTCTTCATTATAAATTTTGCTAAACCATCTAAGCATAGCTCTCATTGAAAATCTAGTTATTAGAAAGCAAAATGAAAGGAGAAAACCACAAAGATCGAATGAAAGAAGAAAAAGAGAGGCCGACAATTTATTGACGCTTGGCATAATTATGTGAAGTGATAATTTTTTTAATGAGTTGTGGATGTCGAATCTTATTTCCAACCATGGCTTTTAATTATCTCGGAAAATGGGATTCATAGGCATTTATATGTAAGTTTGAAAAGATGATGCATCAAAGAAAAGTGCACTGCCAATTTTTCTCTCCATATTTATCTTTTGCATTGCTATATACTTATTATAGTACTTAAATCAATTGTCAAATACCATTCAAGAAATCTAATTAAAAGACATTACATTGATTTATGTTAGAATGCGACTTTCTTACAAAAATAAATTTATTTGATAATTGAAACATCTCCAACATATGATAATCCAATACCTTTGACTTTGAGAGGTATATGAAGTTACACAAATATTCATTTTGGCATTACTTATAGATTGAACTTAAATCAATTGCATAATCTCCTTTGTTCTAAACTTTATGAAAATCAATGGACGAAATAATGAACAACATTGAATGCCTGAGAAAATTGCTTGGAAAGAAGGCTAATATAGAAAAAAAATCGACGTTCTTGTTTTTGGCAACATACCTTTATGCATACATAACATACTCGTCTCGATTTTCATTGACGTAATAGTAATTAGTATGTAATTCATGATCAAGACACTCATATCCACAACAATAAATAACATTACTATTATGTAATCCATCTTAGAGAAGGTGATAACCCAAAAGAGATTGTCCCCCAATTACTCATACTAAATTTGACATTCATATTCATGTGTAAATACGTGCATTTTCTCTCTATTATCTGCGTGTTAACCAATATCACAACTTTACTCGTTTGCTACTTGTTTTAGATAACTTTCTTTGACCATGGCAGGAAGACAGACAAGGGGGAGTCCAAGAACTGAGATGAAACAAATTGCAAATGAGAATAGCAGGCTTATTGCATTTTCAAAACGTAAAATCTAGTATCAACAAAAAGGCAAGTGGAGGTGTTATTTGTAGCATCCTCTCCTTCCGGAACTCCCTTTTCTTTTGCTCATCCATCCATTGATGTAGTCGCCAATCGGTTCCTCAACCAAAAACCGCGGCCCATTAACAGATCTCATGCTTTGGTTGAGTCCTTTCGTCAGGTCCAACTTAATGAGCTCAACCAACGGCATGATGAGCGCTACAATCAAATCAAAGCACAGAAAGCACAAAGCAAAGCGTTGAAGCGACTGACCAAAGGAAAAAGCGATGGGGCATGGTGGGGAAGCTCCCATGGATGAGCTCAACCGAGAAGAGCTATACCGAATGAAGGGGCGAATGGAGGATCTTCAGCGGAGCTTGCAGAGGTCGTTCGATCAACAGATAAGGATGGACTGGTTTGAGAGATCATGTTAATTTTTTTTATATGTGCTTATTTACGATGATGATTGGTATCTTTCATAGACAAGAGATTATGGATGGTTTTTCATTTCTTAAACCCATTTTCATCGCTAATTTCTTTTTTCATACGCTATTGCTTAACATTAATCAGACTAATAAACACGTGACAAACTTAACGTATAAGCGAGAGCAACTCAATAACTTTATTGGCACAGTTGTACATTGGAACACTTGAGGACACTGATTTGACTTTTGTTGATTAAAAGTGATCCCAGTGTGAAACCCCTTAGATTGTTTGACACTTACACGAGGTATATTACCGCATCCCTCATCTGAGTTTGTTTTTAAAATGACATAAAAACAAAAGGTTGGATTTCATTTTTTTTTATAATTAATGTCTTTATTGAAAATACTCTCATTTATAGTTGCTGCCTTCTTCTATATTGAGAGCATAGGCCTTCTATGAATTCTTGATAGACCATTGTTGATACCTGAACTTTTGTCAATAAGTTAACTATCTATTTTTCATAAGAAAATAAAAAATGTATATGGGCTATTATTACAAACTAGATCGGGCTCCTCTCACACAATCCAAGACCATTAGGTTCAGCCCCAAGCATAATTCCTCGAGGCTCGCTAGTCGTCTCGGAGGAGTACTGAAGTGGCGAAATCGTGGTCAAGACTCATTTGCTAGCTGTGATTCCAATCATTGGAGATAAGCCAAGCTCCCATCATCGATCTAATTGCCAGTTGTAGCTCAGTTTTGCTCATTGACTAGGGAACGCTAATGCCCCTGTCCCACTCTATTTTGATGGAGGGAGAAACTGAGATGTCATCAACATCTCCGTGAGAATCGGAATTGATTTACTCAAGCGCACCTTCTTGATTCTAAATGTCTTCATCATGTTCATGTGAGTCCAATCTAGAAACTGAACACACTTGATAACTCATTTCATTACCCGAACAAATGCACGTAATATGTTCAATGATATGTATCTCGGACATGATTTTGAAAAAGCTTTTGATACTGTTCAAATTTGAAGATGTGTTGACATAGATTACATTCTATAGTTGTCCACCACTATCACCAAGTCTCCGTTTTTCTGTGTTCTGTGTTCATTGTTTCACGCTGGCAAGATAAAGCATGTGTACACTTTTGGAATTGTTCAAGCCTATTCCTCCACTCTGCTTCATTTTATCCGTTGGATTGTTTGCAGTCAGTGATTGACGGCTGGTCAATGACCTAAAGCATACAACTGTGGAGTACAATGTTCATGGACTGAGATTTAGAATATGTTGAGGTGTCATTAAAGTTTTTAAGTTCTGGTGTTAATGGGGAAATTGAGTTCTCAATGGGGAAGAAGGAAGACAATGGGATGAAGACAATGGAAGTAAAAGAATTGGAAAATAAAAATAAATAAATAATAGAAATAAGGAAAAAAAAGAAAGAAAGAAAGAAAGAAAGAATGGGGGCTTGAGTTTGGATTTTTTCAGATGGGCTGGGATTTAATTAAGTTTCATTGGTTTTGGGCTTCTTTAGTTTTGTTTGAAAGGGCTTTAGATAAGAGCCCAATTGTGTCCTGGGCCCAGACCACTTCTCCTCAAGCATAAGGTCCAAACTTTGTTGGATACAAAATGATATCATTCCGCAACACGCAGCTCAACTTCTCATCCCTATGAGCATGGGTATCATTAATTATTTGCACGCTCCTCCGTAGGCGTATTTAATGCTTTTTAGCATCTGATTCTTAGGATTTTATTGCTTTATATGATTTTGTTTTTCAAACAATGTTGCTTGTTTCTTCCCATTCAATAAAATGAAATTCATGAAAATTTCCATGTTTTGAGGGTATGTTAATAGACAGCAAACTAGTTTCGTCACGAAATCCTACCATTAAAAGATATAAAAAGGAGTTAAGGAGACGATTCTGAAAACTGGGCCTTTTCATGTTCCCTAACAAAATTATGTAAAAACAATTTTCAAAATAGCATGCATAATATCTTACATATTTCAAATGAAACTTGATGCGGTTTGAAAACATATATGAGTGGATAACACACTCCAATGATCTAACAAATGAATTAAACCTTGAACCTTATAGATGTAGTGGAAAGTAATTTTCTATGCAACTCGAGTTGCAACTTCATCTTTTCTTGCATAACATTCGTGCATTACACATTATATCCATTCATGTTGGTTTTTGCATACAACATGAGAAAGGTTGAGCCATACTAGCAATAATTCTTGTTTTTCCTAATTTCATCTTCTTCTTTTTTTATGACTCGGGAACCGCCGTCGACCGGCAGTCTAGACGTAAATCCGGGGCGGACTGAGCCACCACCACAGACCCAGCCGCATTTGAGTCGCGTGAATGCGATGCTTCTGCGTCACTGCGGGCGGTGGTCTAATTTCATCTTTGTAAGGCTATATAGGAATAGTTTTTCCTTGAAGATCCAACTTGATAAAGGGATAGAAGAGCACACCATTAAAGGAAGACAAAGTTAGCAAATTGTCAAAATGTTTTAATTAAATTAGCACAATTGAAAAATTTATGATTGAATTGGCAAATGGTCAAAAGGTTTATAACTAAATTAATCAAATTGAAATGTTTATAACTAAATCAGTATATGTACAATAAGCTTATAACCTTTTTTTTTTTTGGTAATTTTCTCCTTCACCTTTACATGGCTAAATCCACTCCTCTTTTACTAGATAAACAAAATCGGCCTTAATGGTTTGGAAAATGAGTGCAAAGCGGTGCCTTTATTTCACAAAGAGGATGCAATGTCAGTTACAAGTGTTAAAGATGAAAATTGGGAGATTAACTTAACCGGTTAAGAAAAAGATTTTAGGTGAATATCTAGTTGATATTGATTCGGGAGTATTGGTGGATATTGTTCCACTAAACAAAACATTCAAGTAAACTCAAAATTTTACTGACAAAAAAAAAACTCAAAATTTTCAAATTGGAACTTTTAAAATAATGGATATTATTCTTTAGTGAAAGAAAAGATTTGGGGGGTATTGTTCCCAAATCAAAGAAATTTAATAACTCAAAAAGAAACTTTATATGGAATTACTACGAAAATCTTTGTTTTATAAACTTTAGCTTTGACTCGTGCAATCCTACAATTGATTTTGTAATGTTTTAGGTCCCTACATATCTCCATCTACGAGATTTGAATCAAAAGGATAAGTTTTTTGTCAACTAATTAGGACTTTTTTTTTTTTTTTATGTAGTTTATCTATTTTTATGCATGATCAATATCAGTATTCTTTTTTTTTTTTTTTAGATCACCGGAGAGTACTTATAGCGCAAATTGCTTTGAGTGAAAGGAACAATAGGCCATTTTAAGTATTTTCTTTTCTTTAATAATAGATGATATTAATGATTTTTTTAATTAGCAATTATATGCTGTGGTTATCTATATTGGTGCTTAATTTGTTTTTCATCATGCACATTCAAAAAATTTCATTTACTGGGAATTGTGAGAGTTGTTTCCCTTTCAAATTAGTGCTTCTTGGGCCTTTTTAAATCCTCTGATCTAATCCTAATTTAAGCCAAGAAAATAGGAAGCTATGGGAAGTAAAACAAAAATTGAAACTGGTGGATCCAATCTCACAACTTCCTTCTTGAAAAAGTGTGGCTAACATTTGACTGTTCCTACCGTCACAAAAGTCCCCCGGTTAGGCTAGCGGGTTCATAATAGTTTTCATGTCTGCATTCTCCTTTGACTTACTTAGTTTCCTTTTATGGATTCCCCTCAAATTTAAGATTACCGAAATTTATAAAATAAAAACTAATTTTTTCATCATCATTGCTCTTATAGCAGATTATCTTTCTTCGCCACTACTATCTCAAAAGCGCATTTTCACTGGTTAATTTTTTTATTTATTTTTAAGTTCGTTGATCGAACTAACATAGCAAGTCTTTGTATTTACTATAAAATGAAATTATATTCTTTTCTTGCTTTTGGCGACACATTTTTACACATAGAATGTAAGATGCCAAAGTAGTATATGGAGATACACTAAAAATATTAACGTGGAAAAGTTATGCTTAATGAGGCATCTTGATATTTTCTTAAATACCACATGAATGATATTAAGCTTTGTCAATCCAAAATGACTGAAAATTCACTGGCAGTAAAAAAACAAAATCATATTTTATGCAAAGTTCTAATTTAATTAAATTACTCCATTTCAAGTTTCATGTTAGGAATGTAGCTATTATTTTGTTTGGAAAATCTTTAAAGAAGGTCTTTTCCTTTAGTGTCATCCGATCGAACCATTATATGTATATATACAAAATATATATATATATATATATATATATATATATATATATGATCACTAAGAAGAAAGAGTTTGATAATGATATATACAAAAATAAAATAAAAGATTATAAACATGTGATTATGTTAAAATGTTGTTTATATTAAAACTCTTTTCTAAATTCTACTTGGTAGTTAATCCTTTAATTTGCTCAACCACGTAAGAAAAAACTAGGTTTATGGGAAAATTCTACTTTTGACAAAGCTAATTTCTTCAAGAGTAAAATCTAAAAATGAAAAGGAAAATAAGTGCCATGAATATAAAGGGGATACCTACACTAAACAAAAAAAAACATATGATGTTCTCAGTAATGGCAACTAGATCTTATATAGAAATAGAAAATCAAAAAAGAAAAATGGAAAGTACGTGCATTTGGAGCCTCCCTTTGGTTTAACACATGAATTAAATTGCAATTGAATGACGGGGCTTGTTTTATCTCTTTAGTGAAAATGGGATGAATTTGTCATATATGGGATGGAAAGAGCACCTCCCTTTGGCTTGATACATAATAGAGATCTAGATGCTGATATCACTAGATACGGCTTCTTTAGCTTCGTCCAAATTAGTGTTGAACTTTCTTTACCTATTTAGATGTGCAATAGTAGGTTTTAATTTGTGAAAGATTTTATAAAGACATGTGCTCAAGGAAAAGAATATCCAATTTTTGGATGTGCTTAGCAGTGAAGAGTTCTCCAGTGAGAGGAAAGGGATCAAGGCTTTGCAATAGCAAACTCATGAATGTTTTACATTTCCCTTTTTCTTTCTTTGCTTTTTCACACATTTTTTAAAAAGAAGTTCTGAGATTCCCAAATCAGTGCGATATTTTTCACTAATTGTGTTGAAGGTTAGAGTCTTTTTGTCCATGAAAGATAAAGATTATATCCATGGTCGAATAAGTGCACCACGACACAAACACACAAGCCAAAAGGCCCAAAAACAAAACATGAAGAAATAAGTGTATTGAAAGTCTTAAAATTTATTTTAAAATATAATTTAGTCCTAAAACTTAAAAAAAAAAAATGCAAGTAAGCCTTAAAAATTGTTATGAAAGTGTTAATGAATCATAAAATTTTCAAAAAATTCTGTCAAATCTTAAAACTTGTCAAAGTAATTCAATTAAGTCTGTCCATTAGATTATACTTTTTGAAATTTTAGAACTTAATTATATTTTCTTGAAAAGTTTTAGGACTTGATTGTATTTTTATAACAAGTTTTAAAACTTAAATGCACTTTTAAAAAATTTTAGGACTCACTTGTACCTTCGTGATAAATTTTAAGACTTTTAATGCACTTTATCTCAAACAAGATCACAAGTTCCCAGTGGCTCGAAACAACACAAACAAGAATCAAGGCTGTGAGGCCATAGGAGTAGAAAGCTTCGACTCCTTTGTTGGTGCAATTGAACATTCTAGAAGCAGGTGACATAGGTTTCAATTCGTCTAAAGTCT
Organism: Eucalyptus erythrocorys; assembly: GCA_014182555.1. Lineage (NCBI taxonomy): Eukaryota > Viridiplantae > Streptophyta > Magnoliopsida > Myrtales > Myrtaceae > Eucalyptus > Eucalyptus erythrocorys. Next base: position 30,637,206 of record CM024601.1, on the reverse strand, counting down.
TTCCTTTTTTCAGCAAAAGACGAGGACTAATAGGGAGATGACTTGGTTGAATCCTAGCAGGAGGAATCGATCCCAATCGGGCTTTCGAGATCGAAGGCGTCGAGCACTTTTGCCAAAGGAGAGGGCAAAAGACCACTGCGGCAGGGGACCAGTTGGTTGCCAGCTGACCTAATCAACCCCTTTAAACGACATTGAAGAAGGAAAGATATTTTCTCGAAGGATAATAGGATAGACATCTAAGATAAGATGCTACTCGAGGATTTTCAGAACAGGGGCCCTTCATTTAGCATAACAATATTTAGCATAACAATCTTATAATTCTCATCGTATCCGTTCTTATTAGTGATGCATCTAAGAAAGTCATTTTAATTTCTTTCTGACCTTTCTTCTAGTGAAACACCAAAATAATCTTCTAATCAGCCAAACTGAGCACAGAGTTTTATCTAGAACTAGATCCATGTGAATTGGATCCATTATATGTGCTCTGCTCTATATGTGATTCCCACGTGATTAACTGATATTACTAGGTTCAAGACCAGTCTCTTCACATGAAGCCTTACCAGAATTGTTTGATATTTCAGAAACATGTCAATGAATACGACACTTGCTACTCATTTTTCGGGAGTTTTTGTAGGAATCCCTTCAAAAGTTCTCAATTGTCTGTACCGTTATAATGTGAAGATGTTAATTTATCATTCAAGTAATTAACTCTATAGGATCAAGCACAAGACATATTCAATTCGGCACACTACCAAATACAAATCACTCCATGTTCGGTTTCACTCACTCAAATCTTATATTGCCCCTTCTTTGATCTATAAAATTAGGAGGTGTTTAGGCTCGACTATTTCTAAACTAAATTAGGTTCTCTTGTAAATTAGAAGGAGCGTGGTTTGCCTGGCGGACAATGTGGGGGAAAAAAGAGGTGTATCTGCATGGGATGAGGGAAATATGCATTTATATTCTCCTTTCTAAATTTAAATACGGGGAGTGCTTTCCTTTTTCCGTGGTTGAACAACAGACATTGGGACTATTTGTCATGTTCACGTCTATATTGATAGATAATCTACATGATATCAGGCTCCAGATTCATTGAGAAGAGGAAAACTAATGAAAATCAATGAAGAAAAAAATAATCAGCAGCTTTTATCTATCCTTAACCCACCAGATTTAGCTTTCTTTCCCTCCTCAGTCAAAGCTGCTTTAGCTGAACATATCTTAGTCGGTGCTATGGAAGCCTCAAAGACAGAGCAATCCACCCAGTCCTTCAACAGCTCCTCTTGACCCCAAATCTCTGGGATCCAAACCTGCCCCGCGACCTCGACCCGGTGTCGCTGCAGCATCTCTCTACCTTTCACTTCTTCTCCTTCTTTTTCTTGTTGCTGTTCCTCTTCTTTGTGTTGTGATCTCCTTCATTGTTGTTCTTGGATTCGTGTTCTGCTGGGGTGGGTAATGATGGACACATTGGACCCAGCTTTTCGTCTGAATTTTGCCCACCGCCATTATCAATCTCAGAAGAAGGGCGTTGTGTTTCTTTTCTTCCTTTACCATTTGATGCATCAGAGTCAGGTTGAGCCGGATCTTGTAGGGCGCTGATCATTCCACTGGCTTCTTGATCTTCCTTCATGTGGGAATGAGTTTGAGTCTCGTTTGTGTCTTTTCCCCTGCTCCTGGGCTTGCTCCTTGTTCCATCTCTGCTGCTATCCTTTCGGAGAAAGAAGATTTGCATGAGAGGCTCATTTGTGTGCGGGAGTGAAAGCAGCGAAAATGGTTGGGACGTTGAGTTTCCACGTCAACTCAACAGTCCCACTTTTTGTATGGTATTTGACAATTCTACGTGTCCCTTTCATCATTTAACTCCCATTCTTGTGTGGCTTTCTTTCAGCTGCTAATGCCCTCGAGAGAGAGAGAGAGATATTTGGAATATTGTGAGGCGGCTATCACATTTTGTTTCAGTCCTTGTGTGAGGTTGATGTTGATTTTGACGAATGTTATTTTGGTGTTTGCGACGAAATTGGGTAAGGGGCCCTATGTTCTTTGGATTTCGTTTTTTTTATAATAATCTTAGAGGGAAAAAAAGAGGATTGTATTTCTTCAATATCGGTATATAATAACGACAAGGAGACTCGTACTGCAACATTGAAGGAAGATATTTTCTTGATGGTGATGGTGATGGACAGTGGACACCTTCAACCACCGCCATTCATTTCGTCTTCACTTGCTTGAAACCCCCCAGCAGCTTTGTATTTATGGGCGTTGAAAGGTGGAATGAATGAACAACTGCATGGAAGCGTTATTAGCAAATTGTGTTTAGCTTCCAAGCACTTCTTCCATTTGGAATAAGTCACTTTGTTTGTTAAGATGATGTCAATTGCTTAGCAAAGTGAACCATGGTTAGCTGCCGCGACGAGTTTGCACTATTTTGATAGACAAATGAGTCTATAGCACCGTCCCTATTCACACATACACATGCTCACTTGTAGTGTATCTGTTAAAAATCAAGCTGTCTTTTTATTTTGAAAAATTGTCCAAAAAGTCTTAAAACTATTATACGGTAGCCAATTTAATCTTAGACCTTTCAATTGTATTAATCTAGTCTTACACATTTTGACAATTTACCAATTTCTTCCTAAACTTTTCAATAATGCAATTTAGTCATATATATTTAACGAATTACTAATATGGTCCTTCTAGATAATATTTTCAAAAATCGTTGATACGATGATCTAGTTAGCGCCAACAATTTTAGAAAATTTCCAAATTTCTTATTAATTTTAATAAGAATTTTATTCTTTTTCTTTTCTTTTTTTTTTTAACAAGGCTACCGCCTACTTGCCAAGGGTTGGCAAGCTCCGCCAACCACTAGGTAGGGGCTAGTGACCCTTACCAACCCTAGGGTGAGGGTCGTGAAGCCCATGTCGCCCATGGATGAATGTTGAGGCCCTCATCGAAATTTGGAAAGGTTGGTGAGGGCACCATGACCCTTGTCCAGGCCCTCATTGTGGCCGGAGAGGGCTCAAGAGCCCTTGCATAATGATTGATGAAGGTCGGCGGTCCTCAGCCAACGCCGAAGGCCCATTGCCCTACAAAAAAAAGGAAAAAAAAAAAGATAAGAAAGAAAATAAAATGAAAAATAATTAAATAAATTCAAAAATTTTTATAAAATAATAAATGGTTAATATCCCGAAGAATCCCAAACTAGTACATATGTAACAAATTTACTCCAAACTAATTGTTTGACCATGAAAAATTGGGAAAAGTGTCAAAAAAAGTCTTAAACATTTTGCATTTGTGCTAATTTAATTTTAAACCTTTTTTGGTACTAATTAAGTCTTAAACATTTTTATGTTGTGTCAATTCAATCCTTTCCTACCAATTTTGGCCGAATTTTTTGACTGGATGTCGGGCGACTAACGTGGTTTGATCGACGCTAACGTGGACAACTTTTAATAATATTTTAATATTTTTGATTTTTTTTTTTTTCTTTTGACTTTTTTTTTTTTCTTCTCCTCTTCTTCCTCCAGCCGATCGTTGAGGTCCGGCGAAGGTTTCACCAAAAGTTAATTCTTTATTTAACATTTTTTTTTTGTAAATAGTTGATTTTATTACCAAATTTTTGAATTTTTTTTTCAGAACTAATGTTGCAAAAGTGATATTAAGGCTAAAAGGAATAGTTGTATGCAAAAAATTAATTGTTGACTCGAGGTTGACCTTTGATCAAGGGTTGATAAAAAAATCAACTCAAAAGTCAATTGTTTGAGTTTTTGAGTTTTTAGTTGAAATTAATAAGAAATTAGCTACGAATAATTGGCCAAAAGAAATAAATGAAAAACAACACTTTTTGTTTGAGAAATTGACCTTATAAGGACCATAAATCCTAATATCGATTTTTTTACCTTTAATGACGCCTCGACTATAAATTAGGTGTCAACAACACCTTTATTGAGCAACCAAAGATGAGTGCCATAGGGTGTTGCAATTTAATTTGCTGCAATGCAACTTGAGTTTCCACATTGTTTTTATCAAAGTTGTATGAGAAAAGATATGTCAATTTTCTAATTATGCGTTTCTTCGGTGCTTATCAAATTTGATTGTTTTGTGGAATGTCTAGCTACACAGCACGTGGTTATAGACTTTGAAAGAAAGTTGCATCTGTCAATTGTGAGTGATGAAAAATATTTATGAAGATTAGAGATTTCCCGATGAGATAATATTGTTAGAGATAGTAGGGATATTATTTATATATTTCATTATTTTCTAAGATAGATAATTTTTTTTTTTTTACGTATATCCTTCAGTATAAATATCCTCCTCTGATAAAGTGTAAAGTGAAGTCAACTAAGTAAAGATATCATTTTTATAAATTCTATCTCCCTCTCCCTGAAGATGCCTAGAATATTTACAGAAATAGCATCACATTACAGAGTGGAAAGAATTGGACCACAACTCCAAAATAAATTGCTCCACGTTCAAGAGACGAATCTAAATAACATCGAACTGAAGACTTCACGGTATAAAGCTAATAAGAACAGTTGAAACCAGAGTAAAAATGCCAAATTCGCATAGTTGAAGCCAGACTAAAGATGCCAAAATCGCCCATAGTTAGTCACCATGCAATGTTAGTATCATGAACATGAAAAGAAAGCATATGTTCGAGCATAATCAACCCCATTTGCATAACTTTCCAGAGGATATAAAGGTAGTACACATAAGCAATACCTTATTTCTTAGTACATATCAGCCAGGGGCAAAAATGATGGGGTATAAACATGAAGAGAATTCCTACTTGGACAGCTGTTTACGGTCGATTATCTCGCCCGCCACTTGGTCAAACATATGTCTCGTGTTCACTTATGAAATAAGATGGGAAGCTCGGAATTTTGCCCATGGCTTCTCAAATCTGGTAAAGGCAGAGCACTAGAATTCCTGCAAAGACAATTCAGTAAGAAGCTCCATCGCACCTCCATCTGCCCTGCAAGCGTGGCTAGCTAGAACCTCCCAAGACTCCAGCCCAACTCTGATCTTTCTCTTCTCCATCTCCTCAACTACAAAGCATGCATCATCTATATTTCCATTCCTCAACAACCCTTCAACCAAACGGCAATAAGTATCGGCCATAGGACAATGCTTACTTGTCAACATTGCATTAAGAACCTTCAAACCCCCTTGAAAATCCTCAACCTTACAAAAGCCATCAAGCATTATGCGATACGTAGCTGCATTGGGCTCACGGCCTTCAATTTGCATCTCAACCAAAAGTTTATATGCCTCAGCAGGTCTGCCTTCCTTGCACAAGTAATTGACCAATATATTGTAGGACACAACATCTGGCTTACACTTCCTTCTCTTCATCTCTTTGAGCAATTCCTTTGCCTTGTCAGTCTCACCTCTCTTTCCTAGATCACTCATCAAAACACCAAAGTTTATGGGCGCCGGTTTACATCCTCTGTACTCCATATCAAACATAAGTTTCTTAGCTTCCTCATACTTACCTAACAAACACAAACCTTCCATCAGCAAAGCATATGTTGAGGCATTAGGATATTTCCCTTTGTGAGTCATGTCTTCAAGAAGGCCCATCGCTCTTTCAACGTCGCCCTTTCTACACAAGAACCCTACCAGACTGTTATACGTTACAACCGTGGGCTGAACCTTTTTCTCTAGCATTTCATCGAACACCTTGCACGCAGTCTTCCATTCTCCTTTTTCGAGCCATCCCTTCATAATTACATTGAAAGAGACCGAATTTGGCCGGAAACCCATTTTGTATGAGCGATGGAGTAACTCAACCGCGTCCAATAACTTGTCGTTCTCGACAAGAACGTTAAGAATCGTATTGAAGGACTGTAACGTGCGGGTACAGTTGAACGAAGTCATTTTTTGGAATAGCCGAACAGCCTTTTCCACCAAATGGACTTTCCCGTAGTGCTGAATCAAAGCTATAAAGAGGCTCTCCCTGCAGCGAACATCAGTCTCCTCAATGCGACTCAGAATCTCCTCAACAGCCTCGAAACTACGAGACCGAGCAAGCTTGTAAATGAGAGCAGAATACGAAGGGTAGTCGTGCCGGAAGCCCATCCGGCGATACTCGTAGAAAAGAGACAGGGCCTCATCTGGGTCCTCGACTTCCTTAACTTTGGTAACGAAAGGATCGGGTTTCCGACGATGTTGGGAGTATCTGGAAGGCTGCTTGGAGTTCTTGGGGGTCGGGGTCTTAGATTTGTCCCGACCCAGATGACTGTAGTGCTGGGCGGGTAGGCAGAAACAGAGAGTGTTCAGAAGAAGATCGTTCGCTCTGACCCGGCGGATCGATCCCGTTCTCGGACAAATCATCAAGCAGATGAAGAGCGGCGCGTCGTCCTCGAACGAGAATGGTCGTGCGAGGAACAACCCGCAGTAGCAAGCACTACAAGAGCACGTCTACCGCATTCGGGAAATACAGAAGTGAACGAGAAGCAGCGCTTCGATCCCGTTCGACCAAAGTCGGGAGAGCAATGACAGAGATTCAAAGCATCTAAAAACCTGAGATTAATTTGCGAGCGCTGACGTAGAGCGTTGATGTGCAGTTAGTGTGGGCCATTACCCCTGAAATTTTGCCATACATAGACGGTGTATAAACTCACGTGCAACCACGAGATTTGTCCAAGTTGCCACATTTCCAACATGGAATGGGGAGATAGGGATTCAAATCTCCTACTTCTCAAAGTTGGGACGTGGACGATTTTGTTGCAGAAGTAGGTTTCGACCACACCATCTCACCTCTTTTTGTTTGTTTTCTTTTTGTTTGGTCGACACCTCTTTCTGTTGATTACAGTTAATCTAGCAAAATAATTGAAAATTCATGCAAAAAGTTATTTCCAAAGTCTAATTTGTCTGTGGTTCTAGCAAAATGAAAATGCAAATCCAATCATTTATTAGGTATTGAAGAGAAGATCAAGGAACAATGAAACTTGGAACAAGGTTCAACAATTCGATGTGCTTGTTTTTCAAAAAATAAATGATTTGGATAATATTTTTCTGAAAAATGATTATACATGGTGTTTAAAAAAGTGACTGGATGAAAAATATTTTCATTATTTACAAAATAATTAAATACAAATCATTGTGATAAAAAGAAATTTTGTTAATTAATTATTTCAATTGACACAAATAATTATTTTTAAGAAAATATTTTTTTAAATATTTATTTTTCACGAGATAAATGGAACTTTATTTTGTGGTAGATGTAGAATTGAAAAGATCAAAGAAATAAGAAAAGAAATTCAAAGTAATGAAAGTAGAGAGAGAGTACACGAGGACACAAAAGTCCAATCCAAAATCAAACTCCTCAGAGCCTCAAGCAACGGCTTATCATAGCTTTCGATACCTATTGAGCAAATTTTGACGGCACAAGTTAGCACAATCAAAACTCTACAGAGTAGCCGCAAAATACTTCTGTTTGGGCTTGAAGGACGAAAGGATAGGGAGAAGGCTCAAGGCAAAATTTGTGGAATGCACGGCGTACCCAATGAGGCTCCAAGAGCCGATCGATCAAAATCGAACCAATTTATTGGAAGAGGAGAGTATCGGTCCAATTCTTGATTCCAATAGTGGAATTACCCTTCTAGATTGTACCGGTACATATATATATATTTTCAATTTTTATGTATAAATTTTTAGATCAAAACCCCATTTTTTTTTTCTTTGACTCTCTCCATCTATTGCCTCACTCAACTCATCTTCCTCTCTCACTCTTGCTTTTGATAGCCCCCAGCCTTGTTGATCCCTCTTTCACTCTCGATCTTGATTGCCTCTGGCATTGTTGCTTGCCTCATCACTCTCTGTCTCTCTCGTTCTGAGTCGCCTCCAACCTCCTCGCTCACTTTAAGGTTTCACACCACTTCCCAAATGGGAACTTTTTGCCTGTTCCGAAATAGGTACATGAAATCATAGGACCGTTGCTAATTCCAATTTTTTAGAATTGATCAAATCACCCACTTCAGCACCACAACTGAACAAAAATAGCAAATTAAATCATGATATTAGCAACAAGAAGATCATAGTTCACAAATTAAATATCCTAAAAACATATTATTGCAATGTAATATTAGATGGCAAAATCGGCAAAAGAAAGAGAGAAGGGGCTTACCAAATTTTTTACTTCGAAAAGTCAACTGCTTCTCTTTCCGAAAACAGGAAGTTTTCCCTCGACGCAGCTCGCAGTCTCTCTCTGTGCCTCTCTCCATGGCTTCGGCTTGCGCTTCTCATCTCTCGCCGGGAATGGCGTCCCTGCGCTTGCCCCTCCTTCCCCGCGCTCTCTTCAGCAGACCCATCTCGCTCCTCCCGTTTCGCCGCACGACGAGATGCGGGTCTCGTCCCTCCGCATCGATCTCCACGAGCAGCTTCACATGGGACGACGTCCTTCGGGTCGCTCAACCCCGGTACTCCGACGACGACGACGACGACTCCTCCGACCTGGCCGGATTCTTCGAGAAGATCAGGCTCTGCAACCGTGCCTCGGTTGGTGCTCCAGGGTTCTGTTTCTCCTCCGTTCTTGGGCGGAGGTACCCGTGATTCAAGAGGAATTGAAGCTCCGTTCTTGATTGTTCTTGTTTAAACTCTGGCAGGAGATGCAGTTTGATTTCTTGCCGTTCGTCGTCGAAGATCAGATTGTTGGTTATGTCCATCAAGGGTACAATTTTCTCATCTCACTGCGTGATGTGTTAATCCTGAAACATTCAATGAATGCCCCCAGTTTGTTAGTTCGGCTTGGATTAGTCAAAAGGGTCTTGTCTGTTATGGGCAGTAGTCGACGTATGCAGGACGACTCGAAAAAGGATTAATTTGCTGCCCCAATTCAACGGATAGTTGGTTTGATTTTCTATTCTTGAAATGTATATGCAGTTTTGCTGATCATTTGAGGCAATTCGACGATGTGTTTACTTTCGATCGAGACAGTTTAAACGGTAGCCGTTTTGGTGGACGTGTTGGTTTACATCCATTGCTGGGAACACCAGAGGATAGGACTGAAGCAGTGGTGCGTGTAGTGAAATGCTTAGGCCAAGAACTGATTCCAGGTATTAGAAATGAGGTATTGCCTGTGGTCACAATCAAACGCGTAGTGTGCTACCTTCTTATGATCCTGAACAGGTGCGAATGGGTTTGAATATGAGCGAAGACACCTTTTTCTGAGGAAGCACTTTGCATTGCTTATGTGTTATGATAGTCCTGGTGCAAACGATAATTTTCCGTGTGATTTTGGTTTGCTTTTCCTTACTGTGCTTCCATTTGTTTGGACCAGTTCTATCCGGTGAAATCTTCATTTGGAGGTTCGATAATATTCTCTCTTGAACGTGCGGCGGCTCCTTATTTTGGAATCAAGGTCTGTTTTTCTCCTTTCCATAGCAGTATGCCCTTGTGCCAATTTTTATTTTTTATTTTTAAATGAAATTAGTAGTCTTTACCGAGAGCTCAGAACCAACAGCTAGCAGTTTTATTCTATTATGTTGTGTATGGAAATCCTTACCTGTATGAATGAAATTCTTGGTTGATTGCGGATGTGAAGTCTGATGGTGTTGATCAAGATCCATTTTCAAGACAATAAATAGATCAATTGAATTCCCTGTTGTTTCATAATGCTTTTAAACCCAGAAGATTGGTAAACCATCAAGTTAATGTAATTCTCCTTCCTTTTCCCTTGCGTAATTGTCTCACTTGTTGCATAACCTTTTTGAGGCGCATGATGGAGAACAGAATGGCCTCTTAAAGCTTTTGTAAGAGCCAAGTGGAAAGTCTTTAATATCCTGTTTACATTCAAGAAGATGATTCCATATATGGCTGCAAATTTTGGAGTTTAAACCATTGGTAATCCAACAAAAGCTCGAACTGAGATACTGTGAAGTCTTCCAATATTTACGGCGATTCAATTCTGTCTTAACCAACCAAACTTATGGACACAATAGTTCAGCAATAATGTATCTCTACTCTGGCCTTATATAACATTAAAAAGTAAGACAAAAAAGATTTTTCCATGGTGAGCATTCAACTGGGAATATTAGATGTGGAAAAAAGAAGTGTTGGCTTGTGCAATAGACCCCTATGTGATTTTATGTCATTTAAAATAACTCACTGTTTTAGTCACCCAAAATTATTCTGTAGTAGGCATATGGAGTTCACATGAATGGCTATGTTGAAAAGGACGGTCAGGAATATCTCTGGATTGGGAAGAGAAGTCAAGTCAAACCAACATACCCAGGAATGCTTGATCATCTAGTCGCCGGAGGACTGGTTCGTATTGATAACTCTTTTCCCTGTTCATATGTTTTCCCTTATCCAAGCTGCATGAATATATTAGTATTTCCACGTCATCACATGTAAGTAGAAAAAATTTCACCAGTACTTCCCTTCCCAGATCATGTTTCTGTAACCATTTCCTGTATAGCCTTTTTGTTCTTTTTCTTTCTGTGTGGTTGTGGGGTTGTGTTATGATTTTCCTTTCTGTGTCTGATGATGACCCTCCTCAGACCCACACTACGGGAGCCTTGTCTACTAGAATATCCTCTTTTATGGGTATAGTGCTCGGACCACATCAGAAAGTTGAAATTGAAATTCCAGATGTTCATATCCCAAAGGCCTGGGAATTCCATGATGGTTTACTGTCATATTGGATTGGATTACCTTCCTGTCTTCTAGGAAGCTGCACTCCCTTTGGTTGTGTAATAGTCTAGCCTGCTAATATGCTTCTGATTTTCTAGTAAACTTAGATAATTCATGACTCTGAAAAATAGAGATAACTCTGTCTCAGTCATGCTGCTTCTCTTTTTGAGTTGCTGTAAGTTCTGGTATGGCTAGTTTCCGCTTACACTGTATTGTGAGAAATAAGAGTGGCTGATCCCTTCTCTTGATTCTTTCATGCCTAGAAGGGAACAAATGGAGACAACTCTGGATTTATTTTGATTGAAGTACTCTTTTACTGATACATTTGTGGAGGAAAATTATTGGCTAAAAACGAGACCTGAATTGTGAGATTCCATTAGTCGTGAACAGCATGATCTTTTGACTCAATATTGACTTGCATGACGCAGGTACAAGATCAACAGTGTTAGAATGCTCATGTAGCCTGAAGGGAAAATAATTGCTTTAAAAGTAAGCGATGTTACTAGGTTGTTTGAAGTAGCTATTGGCGTTCTTCTGAGTTTCACCCTCAAATATGTGCATGGGAGATATAGCTTAGTGATTTAAATCCTTTATCAGAATGATTATCTTGTTAAGATACAATTAGGTGCAGAATATTGGCTTATGATGGAGTTAAGGCTTAGTTATAAAGTATTATGGCTAATTAAATTTCTTTAGTGCAATGCACAGATTTTACTAATCCATAAAGGATATAATGGCAATTGTTACAGAAGGTGGTTTGGATTATAAAAAGCCCTTTTGTGCAAGAATTTCCTTAGGAAGTACTCTGAAACTCTCAATAGTTTGGAATGTCATTTTATAATAGAAAAATATGTGCAAAAACATATTATTCTGGTAGCATCTCAATGTCTGAAGTCTGAACAATGTGGATTTGACAGATGGAAGTATTAACTTAATAAGGCAATTTGCATCATGTCAAGAGAAATTCTAGTTAGGCTTATATAAATTTGGGTGAAATTGAGTCCTTATGAGTGAAACTGAGTCCTGCCAACTAGAACTGGGAACAGCTTCGTTCTTTTCTCCCCTTTTGCTGGTGTTAAAACCTTAGGTGGAAATCTTTGACTCTTCAATATTCTGATGTTCTTCTCAGTGTTATCCCTGTAAAAAATGTTGGTAGAAAAATTAAAGTTTGTTCTGTTGCTCACTATCCCTTTTGCTGGTGCTGAAGCCATAAGTGAGAGATCAATTTGGAATTCTTTAATACTTCAATACTGTGGCGTTCATCTCAGTATTAGCCCGTAGGAGTGTTGGTGGCAAATGAACTGCTGCTTTTATCTGTTTCCTGTTGTCTTATTAGATACAGTTGATCGACTATGGATAAAGTGATCCAAAGCACAGACCACTTTATAGGTGGCTTGGCTTTTTTCTTGTTGTGTCCTTATTCATCTTTTTATTAAACTGACTAGATGCAATTCCCTTAACTGTAACCATCAACTAGATTGACTGACTGAATGCATGTGTGCACAGGATTGTATGAGTTTATTTGAATTTTGTGTTGACTGCAGCCTCATGATATTGCTTGTGGGGAGAATCTTATAAAGGAATGTGAAGAAGAGGCAGGCATCCCAAGAATCATTTCCTGTGGGTAAGTAATTAGGCTCATAGTATTGCTGTTAATGTCACACAATATCTTTTTTTTCAATTAACTTAAAGTTTTCGAAAATTTTTTAATGGGAATGGAGGTTATTGATGAGGCTCACTGCATTGCTCTTATTGTTGGCAATAATTCCTTTTGTTAGCTTAAACTTGTATATGAGAATGAAACTAGCTTCTTGTGCATTGAAAATCTCTCTCCCCACCCCCCCTACGTATTTTGGGGTTGGTTGGTGAGTGCAACATATTTGTGGACTTTACATCCATGCGCATACTTTCATATGTACCATATGCGGAGGTGTACATATTGGCTTTAATAACTTTCTGAGACATCATTGTAGAGCAATGCCAGTCAGTGCTGTTTCCTACATGGACATAGATGGATATAGCTACAAGAGAGATGTCTTGTTCTGTTATGATCTTAAACTTCCAGAAAGTTTTACACCAAATAATCAAGGTAAGATCTGTAACTCTTGGGTTCCCTCAAGAGTTCATAAAGTTCCTTTCCATCTCCTAGCCACCAGACAGACATGAATGATGACAGTGACTCATGTTTCTGATGCTGTGGTTTTCCCCACTATCCTATGATAGATGGAGAAGTAGAGAGCTTCAAGTTAATTCCTGTGGCCCAAGTTGCAAATGTCATTAGGAGGACCAAGTTTTTCAAGCCTAATTGTGCACTAGTCATCACTGATTTTCTGTTTCGTCATGGGTAAGGGCTTCTTTTCTTATTCTCTTCATTACTTTTTTCCAATTATCTGGTTCTTTGGAATTCTGGTCCTTTGCTCAGTGGTTGTGCTTTTCCCAACGCTGAAGTCATCTGTATTTAAGGGGAGACAATACATACCTTCTGGAGAAAGACAAGCACACTGGTCCGTTCTTCCATGTTAGAACATTGAGAAAGCATGAATTGATAGGGGAAGATTCCTGACAGGCCCTTTTTTGGTCACTGTCTAGGTTATAGTCGATGCATCTAGTTTTCCTTTTGAGGATCTTTATGCATAGAAGCATGCTGAATCAATATAAGCTCCAATGTCTAATTCCCAGAAGAAACATACTCGCCTTTCTTTGCCTTCTGTGAAGCTATAGAATGAAATAGTGGTGGCGAAATGTTTACTGAAAAATGAGTAGTGCAATATGCTGATCATATATTTAGATCGATATGTTCAATAGCTATTTGAGTGATTTGGCTCATGGTACTGTCAGAACAACATTTTCTGGGTCATTCTCACCAGAAGCTACATGTTTAAGTTTGTGTTTCTTATGTGGTGGAGCTGCGAGCTCCGTTGACAAAACTCACCTCTTAATGTCATTTGTTGTAAGGAACTTTCTCATGGAACCTCAATTTTTTTGCCAATTCAATTAAGTGTAGTCATATTGCGTCGTGAGGTTATCTATCAGGAAGAGAGGGGACTATAATCTTGAACTAGTCTCTAAAATGCGGATCGTGTTTATGGTCACAGCGAGTCTGAGAGTGGGCGAGCTGATACATTTCATGTTTGTTGCAGGTACATCAAACCTGAGTATGTTGGATACTTGGATTTATTGGGAAGTCTGAAGAGTGGAGATTGCTCCTGAGTTTTGGATAATCACGTCATTTTTTTTTTAATCTGGAAAAATTACCAATTCAATCCTCAATTTATATCGGATGTATTCTTATGAAGTTCTATAGTTTCCATTTATTTCAGTATAAACCTAAACCTTTTTTGTAAAATTCAAATCCAGTCATTCCAGCTAATTTTTCCCAAAATTACTGATTTTGGGGGTCCAAGCATCATTAACAGTCCTATATGGCATGGCCTCTGATTTCACATGGACAAATTGAATAGAAATAACATCATCACAATTATGCCGCTATGCCTGCTAATTAGTAAAAAGATGATGTTCATAATTTTGTGGATTTTATTTTAAAGTTTATGATGTCTTGTGTAGATAATCATCCTAAGAACATCAACTTCTCGAGTCCAAGCCACTATATTATATGTCAGAAGCTACTCAGTTTGTGAAGATCATGTTTTGGTATTCTGTTTGATTCCTTGTCAACTTTCGGTTGATTTTTTTGATGAGAAGTGTATCGGTTAAGTTGTATTCGAGTTGACTCTTTTTCCAATCACTTTGAATGCCAAGTTACTGGAGAGTGATGCATCCGAATTGATGCTTGTTAGGCTATGACCTAGGCCTAGAAAGAATGAAATATAACTTACAAAATCATTGGTGAAGTTAATCTTCTATCAATCAGAAATTTCATTTTGTGAATCATAATTTTTATTAATCACATTACACTTCCACAGGGTTTGTTGTTCAACATGGTTTTGCACTAATAGGCCATACATGTGCTTGGTTTATTTGTAAGTGCTCCAAAAATTATAGCTAATAATTTTTATAGAAACGACCCCAGTTCACATTAGTATAGATGATTCCATTAAGTGCATTTTGCAATTTAATACACCACCAGTGTTGGCTATGGAATTTAATAAGAGCTTAACTCAACATCTTTTTCCTTACAGTTTTGCACTATTCTTATCTTAGAAAGGACAACAATTTTTATAATGCATCACTAGATCAATAAATAACTTGTTTACCTATATGAATCTAATTCATGGGTTTGGCAATTACATATGTTGGATTACTATCACTATTGATTTTCTTCAACTGACTTGTCCCATTCCCCTTTGATGTATAATTGATGGATATACTCCATCTTTAAGTAATTGGTTTATCACGTATCAATTGGATATGTCTTGTTTTACCATTGAAAGTTCATTCTTTTCAATGGCCATTACCTCTTGGCAATTACAATGTCTAGATATAGAAGGCGTCGTTTCATTTCCAAATGAACATTTGCTATGAAGTTTCTCAACTATTCAACCTCATTTTTAAATGAGAGTTTGAGAAGAATATTCTCTTTACAAGAACTTGATCAAGATAAATATTTTCTTCTCCTTCCCCTAATAGACTATAGGAGGATAAGTACTCTATATTTAGACATATGTTTGGTAGCACAAGAGTCTACTACCCATTCTTTCTCATTGGCCACAATATTGGCATGGAAAATGACCATAACAATTATTGCATAAGATCATTTGTTTCAATCACATCAACTTTCAGTTTAGCAAGATTGCCATTTCCCCCACAATTTTTGTTTAATTTCCAAGTTATAGCACCCCCACAAAAATGAACGTATATTCATTAGAGATTTTGTCTAATTTGAATATGAAACCCAACCATTGTAACCTTATAATACAACGGAAAATCCACTAAATGAAACGCCTTAATTTTATTATATCGAGGCATCCAAGAGAGTGGGGAATGTATAGCCTTTTAACCATGCCTCCATTTCACATTGTCAGAATACAAATTAATCTCGATGAATGAGGCATCCCTAATAATGAGAATATCAATATGAAAAGTTGAATGGCCCATGGCTAGAGCTTGTATCATATACATACATTCATCATGTTAGGCAGGAGATATAACATGTATAAACATTTGATCAAACATATAGATATGTAGAGTGTTGGACATCTTAAGTGCTAAAACTTGGTGTGAATTATTACTTAAATGCCAAATTTTCCAAAAGGTCCTACCAAAATCAAAGAAGAAATGAACACTTAAATGCCAACGGTTAGAAATTCCAGCCAAAATGCTAACGCGGCATTTTTTGGCGACCTTTTTTTAGGCAAATATGGGAATCTATAATTAGAATGCACTACATTTTTCTTTTAGCTGAGGGGGGCAAGGCAAAATGGGAAAATCAAGGATGAGGACTAGAAGGTTCAGTTTTTAGTGGCTAGATTAGCCAAAATAATAAATGGATATGTGGATATATATATATATATATATATATATATAATATTACCTTGGTGTGAATTACTATTTAAGTTCCAAAATTTCTAAAAAGTACACCTAAGTGTTAAAATTAGAGAAGAAATGAATACTTAAATATCAACGGTTAGAAATTCCAGCCAAAATGTTAACGTGGCATTTTTTGGCGATTTTTATTTATTTATTGAGGTAGCAATTATTTTTAAAAAAATTATTCACATGATATCGACAACGCTAACTTGTCACAAAACAATATCATTTTGCCCCAAAAAATTGATTTTTAATATAAATATTAATTAAATTAGATTAAAAAACTAAATTAAAAAGAAAAAGAAATTTTTTTGGGGGGTGGTTATGGGAAGCGGGCCTATCACTTTCGCCACCCCACCATTGCCGAAGAGGGCAGGCCAAGTTGGCTATAGCGGTGCTCTACCCAGCCGTGGCCTTTGGCTGTGATATCCTGATTCCTACCTATTTGATTATTAGGCTAGGTGTGATGGTTAGATTTATTCAATTAAATTAGCTGTTAATTTTGAAACAACAAAGCTTGGCCTGTATAATTCACCAAGGAATTTTTGAAATTTACCGAACGTGCGACGAGCTTGATTTCGAATTCAAAAATTCGACGACTTTGGGACATGACTTGTATCCGAACTCTCTCCAATTCCCGAGACCTCATCTCTTTACCCCGCCACATCGCCGACCACCATCATCACCATCGCCCTCCTCCTCCTCCTCCTCCTCCTCCACTCCGCCCACTCCTCCCTCTCCATTTCTTCTTCTTCTCCCCTTCTTCTTTGGGTTCTCTCAACCCTACGCCCTCGTCCTCCTTGGTGCCTCCTCCCACGAGCACCATCGCCACCATCCCTCACTCTGGCAGCATTTCCTTCGTTGGCGAGCCCGTGAAACGCGACGAGGAGCCCCGAGAAACTAGCCGCGACCCCGTTTTTCTTCGGCTCGAGCCGCGTCGCTCGTTTTCCATCGATTGAGGCAAGTAGAGATTCCATCACCCCTTACTACCCGAAAAGCTTCTTGCATGTTGAATCGGCATTCTTGATTTACTTAGCTGTGTCGATATTGTTTGTGCTGTGTTGTTGATGAAGGCAAGGTGGTGAGAGGGGCCGCGAGTTGGCCGTGTAGGTCGTCGAGGTTGCGGC
The DNA here is from genome assembly GCA_014182555.1 of Eucalyptus erythrocorys. Lineage (NCBI taxonomy): Eukaryota > Viridiplantae > Streptophyta > Magnoliopsida > Myrtales > Myrtaceae > Eucalyptus > Eucalyptus erythrocorys. The sequence continues at coordinate 30,619,957 of CM024601.1, read as the reverse complement.
AGAGAAGGGCTGCGAATTTGGCTTATTTTGTGGGTCCCTAGGTAGGTTGGAGAGGTTGTGAGCGTAAATACATGAGTTCGGTAGTTATGGCAGGCTTGCATGAGTATAGATGAGGACGGATTAGATGCGGGATGCCGCAAGTGAGAAGGATAGCACGAAAGAGAGAGAGAGAGAGAGCCACGAGCGAGAGAGCAAGTGTGCACGCCAGAAAGAGAGAGAGCCTGCAAGCGAGAAGGAAGGTGTGGTCGCAAGTCTTTGCATGGGTTGGCAAAGGACACAACAAGGTGAAGCCGCGAGTTCGACTCTTTGACTTAAGTCTAATGGGCGTTTGGAAGGTCACGAGTTTGAGAAATGAGTCCGTGAGTTTGATCATTCTTGATTTGTATTGCTGGTGAGAGAAATAGAGGTTGTAAGTCCTTGTGTGGGTCGACAAGATCGCAGTGGAGGTGAGGCCACAAGCTTGGAGTTTTGGATTAGGTTTCATGGGTAGTTCGGGAATAGGCTGCAAGTTGGTGTGCTGGTTCGGATTTCATAGGCGACTTAGAGACGAGGCCGTGAGCTTGCCATTGTGATGTGGGATTCATGAACAGCTCAGTGAGGTCGTGATTGATGGACATTGTGAGTTCAATTGGTAGGGCCAGAGACGAGAGACCATGGGCAGGGCTAAAGAGGTGGTGAGCCCAAAATTGAGGATCTTATGAAACCGGTAAAGCCGCGAAAGTTGCATGTCACATTAGTAAGGCCGGGAGGCATTTCATGAATTATGAAGGTAGTGAGGTGTCTTGTGTATTTCTTTGGTTTGTACTCTGTACTTGTCTTCTTAGTGTACTCTTGCTTAAGTCATATTTTCGTGAAGTTGTACGTTTGAGTTAGTCTTAGGAATAGATGTTTGGTTTTTTGGCCATTGTGGCAGTGTCTTGTGTCTAGCTAAATTATTGGGGGGTTAAGTGTTGTGGGTATTATTGAATAAGTTATAGGGGTTGTTGACATTTGATTTTTAACAGACACGTCATTAAAGGTGAAAAAATCGAAATTAGGGTTTCTGATCGCGACGATGCTCATTTCTCGACCAAAATGTGTAGTTTTCAATTTCTTTCTTTTACTCTCTTATTTTTAAACGACTTCCTATTCATTTCTACTGAAAACTCAAAAAAATCAAAGTTGAGTTTTGAGTTGACTTTTTGGTCAAGGTCAATTCTCTGACCAAAAGTCAACTCTAAGTCAAAAGTTAGTTTTTTGAACAAATATGCATGTAATTTTTAGATATATGCATAGATATGATGCATGAACTTGTGGGATATATTTGGGTCACATTTAGAACTTGTTTGAGAGGGCTTTCTAGCATTGGTTGCCACGGGAAAACACAAATGGTGGCCAATAATTATAAGCCATAAAAAATGAATTGGGGTAAGCGTCCTAGAGGGATTGTCGCATGAATCACAAAGGCTGACCTCGAGGCCAAATTTGATCGATTGTGCATACTACCTTAGTTCCTTGACTAACCCTATTTATTTTATGATCGTGATTTTTTTGTATATTCGTAATGATGATTGCTTCTTTCACCTTGTATGTACCTAGTTTCAGCATTAGATTAGACTTAAAATAGGTCCATAGAGGTGGAACCCCTCCAAGACATGAAGATGATGGATGGTCGATGTCTAATCCAACTTTGTCTTTGTACCATATGTTCCTTGATATATGTTTCAGGTTGACTCATATTTTATTATAATTTGATTCAATTTTCATTTAGAATTGCATGTTAGATTTATTGATTTTCTTAAATTGCTTTTGGGTGTTCGTTTACCGCACTGTCTTTAAATTTCAATTGATCGTTTTCTTTCTTTTCTCTTCTAATAGAAATAGAATGGTATGAAACTGACCATCCACGCATGATTACCTAGTTAATTTTATTGGCATCAAAAAGGAGAGAGAGAGAGAGAGAGAGAGAGAGAGAGAGAGAGAGAGAGAGATGCATGAACACCTTAAGAAACACGACAAACTGTTAGATAGGCATTAATAAAAATATTAGTGTAACCTAAGTCCCTAAATCCTATAATCTGTAGTTATGTAGATATCGAGGATCACTCTCAACCCTCAATTGAATTTTCCGACTGACCTCCAAAAACAAGGTTAGTGGCGACTCCTAACTCTTGTTTAGATTGTTGTAAACAGCTCATAGATAATAAATGAATATATCGTGAGGGATATAGGTCTTGACAAGATTCACTGTAATTTAGCATATCTGATATGGAAATTTCCTAAAGGATGAAGTGACACTATTCTTTTAGTTGAGAGTATTATTGGGAGGGCTATTGTGATAACGATACCCCTAAATTCGATATTGACATCCGATCTCCTATTTCAAGTTGTATTGTTCGTGTGGATACAAATCACAACAACTTTCATTGTCACACTAGATACGAGCTTGGGAGAGCTCACGACCATGATCAAGTAAACTCACAAGGTTGATCTCGAAAGATGAAGTGATGACATCTTTTGGGACACATACTGTGAGGGACTTTCTATGGTCAAGTGCCCCTAAACCTGACCTTTCTACTACATACCTTGATGTCGGGTCGCGACAGGGATCTTTAAAGCAGTTTTGTTAGAAGTTGAATGGGCTTTGGAATTGATTTTCAAGCTGTCTTGTGGAGTTCTGATTGAGAGTCAAGTGACTTGGCTAGGTGATGCTAAGTGAGGTCAACCCACGTCCTGTAATGGATCGTGGGTTGGTGTTTATAAGCAAGCTTGGAAAAGATAGGCAATGGGAGGAAGGACTGGTCTTTTGTTATCTAGATGTTTGGCTAATGAGAAGATTGCATGTATTTGTGGTTGCTTGATTAAGAGACGACTAAATATCGTAGGTACATGTATTGACGATGCCCCAAGGAGCCTGTCAAGAATGGCAAGATGCCCAGGGATTGTGTGAATTGGATGCTTAGGACCAGTGTGTCTTGGATGCTTGGGAGTGTGATTGAGATGTTGTGGTTAGTGGACTACTAAACCAGCGTGGGCCAATGAGAGTATTGGCATACACTGCGGTAGACTATAGTGCCCATTGGACCTTGCTAGATGAGAAGTTTTCCTCCTTACATGACCTGTGAGTGCACCAGGCATGTGTTTTGAAGTGGGCACCTAAATTACAAGTCAAAAGATAAATTTTGCGTGTCTCATATGCTTCGTATGACTGCTTGTGGTCATTGGTTACTGGTTTTCACATTTTAGAGTCTAGGATTGGAAGGTTGAGTATTGTACATCCTTGGTAGGTCTAGGTCGTTGCTAAGTGCATGTCTTGAATGATCTTATTCGACTTGCTTGATGGTATTTTCATGTAGTATAGTGTCATAGATATTTCCTTACTGGGCTGTTGCCCATTCTTATGGTTGCTACTCTTTTACAAATCGGTAGACGTGACTACTCCTCCACCTGTGACCCCCATTACCCTCTTAGACGCCTTGGACAAGTTCGAGGGACACTTTATGGACTTCACCGATCCCCCCTTCCCATTGGTCAAGCTGGTTCGATATGACGCCACTCTTTGGGTGGATATCGGCTAGCCAGGGCAAAAGGCACTCATCTACCTTGTCTCGATCTTCCGAGATGTAGGTGGGTGGGGACCATCGATTATCTAGAGAATGGCGACAACGGTGACAATATCGATGCCGAGGTGAGCACTATAGAGTAGGCTGACTAGGGAGGTCGGGCTTGCGAGAATCATTTTTTGAGAGCATGACTAGCCACTTTTTGAGATTTGGTCATGTAGTGGGGTGATAGCTTTTGGCTGGAGTAGATGGTGGGACCATGTAAATAGATCGGGTAGGGAATAGCCCCTTCTAATAGCTCGATGTATATGTCCACACTGTATATTTCCCTTTTTTCTTTTTTATAAATAAGACAAATGAAGAAGTTTAATATGGTTGTTGTCTCCTGCATTGCCGCTTCATCCTTGGTTGTTGATTGTCTTCTCATTTTAACTTCTGCATGTGCAATAAGTGAAAATATAGAGCAATGTTTGATAGAGCAAGGTGGCGCCCTAAGACATCACAAGCTCTGGTTTCTCTTTTTGGTATCATAGTTATAATTTTACTTAAGGTGTGCTAATGCTATATAAGGATAGGATAGACACGCACAATTTAAAACTTTAAACTTGTGTGGTTGCATTGTTTTGTGGAAACAAGTAACGAAAGTTACTCATATAGCGTCAATAATAGGTGTTACTTATTAGATAGTTACTAGAAATTGATTACTATATTGATTTGTGATAAATGTGTTGAATTGCTAGAACTCGAGATGAGAAGGATGTGTCGATCTTCTTTAGGAAGATCAACTTCTAAGCGAGTGGTGAGCAAATTTTGGTCGAACAATTTCTAAAATTGAAACCAGTAAAATTTTCTAGAATGACTGATCTAGAAGAGGCGAAACAATGGATTGAGGGTATGGAGAGGATCTTCAAATTGTTAAAGTGTAACGACACTAAGAAGTTGACATTGGTAGAGTACCAACTCGAGGGAAATGCCAAGCATTGGTGGCGAGCATCGAAGGACACGGTGTTCCTAGCCGATGCAATGGTGGTCTAGGCAACTTTTGCTAGGGCATTTCTTGGAAAGTATTTTTCTGACTACGCAAAAACAAGAAGATGTCAGATCTATGCAATTAAGTAAGAATAACCTGACTGTAGATAAATACGAAGCAAAATTTTCAAAACTTTCTAGGTATGCTCCTGCACCAATTAGTGCCTCTTCATATAAGGGACTACAATGAGTTGTATGAGAGAGCCCGACTAGACTAGTGGAACAGGAGCTAACTCGAGAGAAAATGGAGTTAGGACATCAAGTAAGGCCAGGTCATCAAGGTGGACAGGGGAATTTCCATTATGACAAAAGGAATTCAATATGGAAAATCGTCCCACAACTCCAACAAGAGCCGAAACCCTAGAAATTCTAGAGGAATGAGAAATAATCGATTAATGGAACGAGGATAGTACTCGAGTAGTGCATGTCATGAGTGTGGTAAACCACATGGTAGTAGACCATGTTTGGGATCAGTGAAATGTTTTGGGTGTGGTCAACAAGGTTATGTAGTCAGGTATTGCCCCCACAGGAAAGGAAGCAAGCTCATGAAATGATGCAGTCGATGGGTGGACTTTCATAGCTAGGCATTTTGCTAAGACCATTGGCTCAAGGGAAAGTGTATGTAGTCACACAAGAAGAAGCTAAGGCTTCTAAGACCGTCATTACAAGTACGCTCTCCCTTTGTGGCCAAAAGGCTTATGCTTTGTTTGATACGGGTAGTACTCATTTATTTGTATCGGGTAGATTTGTGCAATTAAGTAAAATAGAACTTGAACCCAAGAAATACCCCCTTAATGCATCTACGTCATTAAAGGATGTGGTTGTGTCTACTTGGGATGTAAAGATTGTTAGATTATCATAGGAGGACAAACACAACTAATAAACTTGGTAGTTTTAGTCATGTATGACTTCAATCTCATTATAGGGACGGATGGACGTCATATGTTGCGAGCCAATGTAGATCGTTCTGGGCAGAAAATCTAGTTCAATCCTTTAGATCAACCCAGTTTTGAATTCATTGGAAGTTGGACAAATCTATCTATAGTATTCATTTTGGTAGTAGAAGCATAAAAACTCCTTGCTCAAGGATGTTAAGGAATCTTAGTAGTGGTAAACAATTAGTCTAGAAAGGAGGTAAAATTTGAAGAGATCTCTATAGGTCGAGAATTCTCTGATGCATTTCTTGAGAATTACCATGATTATCACCAAAGAGAGAAATTGAGTTTGAGATTGAATTGGCTTGAGTACTGAACCTATATCAGAAGCTCCTTATAGGATGGCTTTAATAGAGTTAAAAGGAGTTAAAGGTACAACTACAGGAGTTGTTGGATAAGCGATTCATTAGGCCAAATGGCATCACCATGGAGTGCACCAATGCTATTTCTCAGGAAAAAAGACACCGTGCCTTTACATCAATTATAGATAGTTAAATCAAGTGACCATCAAGAATAGGTACCTATTACCTAGAATAGATGCTCTATTCGACCAACTACAAGTAATGTTAGTATTTTCTAAGATTGACCTAAGTTCAAGGTACCATAAGTTAAAAATGAAGAAAGAAGATATCTCTAACACGGCCTTCAGGACTCAATTTGGTCACTATGAGTTCTTAGTAATGTCATTTGGTTTACCCAATGTAATCGCATCATTTATGGATTTAATGAATAGGGTGTTCAAATCATTTTTGGATTAGTTTGTGATAGTCTTCATCGATAATATCCTAATATACTCCAAAGGACTAGACGAGCACGAGTAACATGTTGACACATAATTTTTAGCGGACACATTAATAAAGGTGAAAAAAATCGAAATTAAGGTTTTTGATTGTGATGGGGCTCGTTTTTCGAAAACGAAAGTGTCAATTTTCGTTTCCTATCTTTTTACAATATCATTTTTAGATCATTTCCTAGTCGTTTTCAATAAAAACTAGAAAAGTCAAATTGTTGACTTTTGTATTGACTTTTGATAAAAAAAGTTAACCAAAAATCGAACTCCGGGGTAAAAAATTGACCTTTCGCACAAAAAGATTTGCTTTAGTCTCAATTTGACTTTCACATATATATATATATATTTTTAAAAATTGATGATGAACTTTATTTTTCGAATTTTTCAGTTTTAGGTTCAAAATCGACAAAAAATAAAATTACTTTCATTCTAGTCATAATAAGGCTTAGTTCCTTTTACGAAATTTGGTCTAGAGGTAATTACTCATTCACATGTTCAACCAATTTCGAGATCAGGCATGTCGGGCATAAATTGTTGTTTTTACCTTTGATTAAGGGTTCAAATCAATTCTTTATGATTTGTTATATTGATTTGTATATTGGCACTTCCTTTCAACTCCTTTGCTTATTGACATTCCAAATCCGAGTTCAATTTTGAGAGATTCACTTGGGTAGATTCTAATTTGGTCGATTTGGCTTGATTTGGCTTTTTCAAAGATTAGAGAACCTAGTTAATGTGCTTCAATTGATGTAATTCGACTTGACCCATTCTAGACTAAGTGTAATTGAAGTAATTGAGTTTCAATTTGACCAATTGAAGATATGGATTTAGCTTGCGGCCTTGCTTTAATTGGAATTCAATAAATTCGAACATTTTGTGCACAATTAGTTGACTTGAGATTGTTCAATTGCATCCCATTTGGTCTTATTCATATAGAAATATTTGATTTTGTCCAAATTGGGCTAAATCAGAAAAATCAAAACAAAATTCAGACAAGAGTTCAATCTGATCAACTTGGTGTTGACTAGCATTGATCGGATTTGGCCGATGTTGACCGGTGAATTTTTCTAGCCATCTTTCGGCTGGAAACCTCCCTCAGCTAGCCTACCTCATGGCCATTGCATCTATCCCCTTAATTTTCAAATTTACAATTTTGCCCCGATTTACAAAAATTACAAAAATGCCCCCTCAATTAAGCTTTAATCATGCAATTAATCTTAGCCGTTCATCCTTGATCCATCGTGACCATTCAATTTAAACATGTGATGGATTTGGGTGTCATCTTAGGATTGTTTGGGTTTTAAGAGGAAGATGGCATCCTAGCCCTAGGATTGATCCAAAGGGCTAGGATGGCCTCTCGTGCAATTATGATTTTAATACATAATTCAAAGTCATTCAAAGTTAATGGTGGAACTTTATCTATAAATCTTTTTAAAATTTCTCAATAGGAAGGTCATTAAGTACTCCAACTTCCAGACAAGCTTCTCATGGCATCAATTGTTATGAACAAGCTTTCCTAAAGTTCTCCAGAGAAGCTCCGACTTGTCTTCGAGGGAAAGAAATCATACAACTCCCTATTCAATTTGATTAAAAAAATACTCACTAAAATGTACGAGGAATTCAATGATTTCATGCTTTTTGTGCAGCTTCCTCCGGTCATTATATTACCTTTTTTTTTTTTTTTGTTTTTTGTTTTTTTAACTCTTCTCATAATTAAGTCTAGTTATGAATGTATGTGGTGGAAATCAGATCCCACGTATAAATGAAATTAATTATATGGTTGGATTTTGTTCTATATCTATAAGCATGAAAGGAACGTGAGCATACTCTGTGTACCCCATCATTTTGTCTTTTTGCCATATTTGGAGGGCAATCAATTTTGGGCTTCTCGAAGGAGCCAGTAATTGCCCTACAATAATTATTTTCGAAAATAATTGGCCAATAATAGGAATTACAGTAACAATTATGAACATGTTCGTTTGTGCTTCTCCGACCACTAGAATAGCCATATTAAGTCCATGTCACAAGTATAATTTAGCAAGAAATCAGTGTGAAATCTATCGATGGATCAGCTATACAGGAAGTAGCTTGCTGATCCCATATATAGCTCAACAAAATTGTACAAATAATAATTGCTTTAAAAGACATTAGTTACTTACACTCATCCTAAAGAATTCGTATATATAAAAGGAAAAGAATCTGAAGGATATCGACTTCCACTTGTAATTATTCAAATAAAAAAATATCATAAGCTTTTTTTTTTTTTTTTTTTTTTCTATACGATGCCTGTGTCTTTAACGACTTCTATTTTAAAAGAAAGAAATGCACAAGAGAACACAATAAATAAATAAATAACATGTTCACTCATCATATCATAAGCTTTTTTTTATATGAGGATTGTGTCATTGATATAATTATTCTTCACTTGTGCCGTGAAAATGCTTAATGTACAATTCATGATGATAATTCTTTTCTGAAATTTACAATACCAATAATGCAATAAAACCATCTCAACATACTGCGAGGCACACCTCACATAATGCACATTTGGTATGTAATTTGGTCCCTAATTGGTGAGAGTGCTCACATGAAAATAGCCTCATATTACTGAGCTAAGAACGTCACAAATGGAAATAGCATAGATGGTAAGGCGATAAATTCTTAATCCCTGGCCATTAGTAATTTAAGAGTCCCAAAGGTCAGATTTTTAACCTTTCTTTCACAACCATTTTCCCCATCCAAGAGAAATACAATCGTCCCAATTTCTCCGACGAGGAACAGAAGTGCTGCCGGTGACAACTCAGGTCAATTTCTGACCAAGGTAGATATTCGCTCTATGGACTGTATCACTTTTATTGCAGTTTTTTTTTTCCCCAACTTCCTTTGAAAACGTGTGAAATAGTTGAAGTATGGCTGAAATGTACATTAGAGATCCTGTAAAAGATTCGAAATTTGTCACGATCATCTTGAGCTTGGTCTTTACATGTCATTATGATATGTCTCTCTCTATAGATCACTCATTGTATGTTCGTTTGATCGGAGGTTTTAACCTATGTCCATGGGTGCACCGTTTTTTGTGTAGTCTAGCTGTTGTCCTTTTCCATGGAATAAATTTCTGAGTTCCGTTTGAAGTTCCATAATGGACAATAAAATTTTGATCTTTTGGTGGTTGGCACAGTGTTCTTTGAGTTCAAGGTGATAAAACGGTGACATCACTTTTGCACACAAGTCTTCGGGGCAAGAAATATGTCAGTGGTCTTTCAACTCCCACTAAAGCTTTTGTCTTCCGAATTTACTGTTGAATTCTGTTAGCTTGCTTGTATGAATTTTTCGCGCTAATAGTTTTCCTTGTGGATCAAGTTCCATGCTTTTTATCTAGGTTTTTAGCTTTCCACTCAACTAATTTATTTTGGCTATGTTTACTCAATCGGGACTTTGATGTAGTGGCTTAACGATATTTAGTTAGTCCAATTATGTGATACATTTGCTGAAATGGAATATTTTAGTTCTGTGACACTTAAGCACACCATGACGTTGTCATGTAGCGTGACACAGGCGCATCATCTCTAGCAATTCTATCGGTAGATTGTAATTAATGACCTTGATTTATTGGGCATTTACCAGAAGTTCAACTTGGTGGGATCATCTCATTGCCTGACTAGACGGGTGGAAAGTGACAATTTGAACCAAGTAAAATGTGAAAAGAACATCATTTATGCTCCCGAACAATCACTTTCCCATATTTTCGGATAGGAAGAAATGCCCACAACTTTTTCCATCTCGAAACTAAATCTTAGATTCCTCCTTAAGGCCTGTGAAAGTTTCTTCAATTTCTTTATCTGCATTTATATGTCCAGGACTATAAGATCATGGCTTGAGCACATTAATAACAAGTACATACTGATCTTTCTTAGGCTTATTTTGTATCTTAAAGTACAAAAAATGCCAATTTCTACCTGTCTCTGATAGTTCACAATCTAGCTGACTTGAACAAACCCTATATGGAAGCGCGATGATGAGAGCCAAGCTTGCTAGAAACCTAGCTTTTGAAAACTTCTCTTTCCATTCCTATCACAATGAGAATTGGTTGCATTGTCCAATCGGATATTTTGTCAAGATTCAAATTTGTTATACTACGTCTCTCTAAATTCATTTTGAAATTGATGGTTGCGGAGCATGTAACCCATAAATATCTCCTTGAAATTGCACTTATGTCTTATTTTAGTGTTGATTCTTATGTGTTCTGTTGGATTTCTCTTATGCTATTCTTTTAAGGTAAGTCATGCCGAACTAGGTGACAGGTATGCATCTGATATTGCATTTAAGTAATTACATTTAGGTATTTGTGTTTTTTGTCTTGAATATTAGCTAGGTAAGATATTTAGAGGATTTGATTAGTGGTTTCATCAGGATACTTATTGGGTTTTGGAGAGGTAAGAAGGTTTCTCCATCTTTTTTCTGTCAAATTTTGTTGTGCTTGCAAATAAGCTAGATAAGATACTTAATGAGGGCTTTATTAACAGTTTCATTAGGATGATTAACGTATTTTGGAGAGGTAAGAAGGTTTCTCCCCCTTTTTCACATCAATTTTTGCCATGATCTGGAGATTTGTTGCACTTTGCCAATTTTAAGTTTCTTGAAAGTGTAGACTCACCATACATTGCTGGCTTCATTGATGACCTAGAACCTTTGTTAACAAGACACCTTTGACAGTTCAACCGAATTGTGCATCGTGTTCTAGAGAGCTTTAAGAATGAGAAGTTCTTTTGATATCTAACAAACAAATAGCCATATCCACACTCACATGGAAGCTCGTTGATGTTGAATTAACTAAAAAACTGGCAAGTGTTCTTAATTTCACATTTTCTCCTGAATAGTCTTGGCAACTATTTAAAAAGAAAACGAGGGTTTTTCAAGAAACTTTTCATTAGGGATTTCTTGAAGAGAAAACGATCTTTCGGTTTTGGAATAATGTGCTCAAAAGAAAGAAAAAAAAAAAAACTATCTTAGAGAAAACAAAGATCTCACTTAAACACTATCTTTCCGTTATGTCCTTGATCACCACAATGCATGTGTGTGTAAAGCTTGTAAATTGGCATGTCGTTAGGTTGTAGCTAGTGGATTTTGTGCTGTCGTGGTCTACATGAAATATTAATCATCATGAACCGTACAAATCTTAGTTTACTAAGGCAGTCTACTTTGATTATACTACCATAAACATTATTTTGTTCCATCATAATGCTATAGTTGCCCTTACGCTATCAAGACGGCTTTATATTAGTGTGACAATTTACATTGTATGCATGACTTAGTGTTTTTCATTCTGCTAGAAAATGTATACATTTGTGCCTTGCACTATTCACTTCTTTTACTTTTAAGATACATCATTTCCAAATGTGTCACTTATTCTTCCATCACCACTAAATAAATTATTCATTTATTTTCTAGACCCTCGAGCGTGCACACTTTCCAATGGCAAAGGACAACGGATGCTCCAAATATGTTGGACAGAGCTATTATACTACCAGAAAATATGATCCGAAGCGTGCCTATCTCTGGTTAACGAATGTATCTCGTCTGGGAATATCAAGCAACAAGAAACAAGCAATTGAAGCAGCTATCAATGGGCCGGATGCTTTGCTAAGGAGTGTTTCTCCATTGGGTGAAGCCTCCAATTATCCATCAATTCTAGGGGAAGTTCAAGGTGGAGAGGTATCAGGGCCCTTGCCATCCAAGGCTAATGTGTCATTTGATACCAATACTATTCAAGTGGGCACAGTTGAGCCAAATGTTCATCCTACTCTAGAGAGTGCTTCAAGTCTTGGAGGTAATGTCAAAAAACAAAAATCTCGCAGAACAAAGGAGTTGGCCATGACTAGTGAGCCTGGCCCTAACAAATCTCCCTTGTCCAACAAGAGTCTACTATTGACTGGAGTACTTGATGGGGCTCCGGTGACATACATGTTGAAGAGAAATAAGGTAAGTTCTTTCTCGTATGGTCACTTGCCCAGTCTCTTTAATGCTTCACTCTTCTTAATTTTTCTATTTCTTTGTTCTACATTTGACGCATATAGCTCCACAGATATCTCTTCGCGGCGTTATAAAAGGGTCGAAGATTCTGTGTAGCTGCGATGAATGCAACAACTTAATAGTACGCAACTAATTGTACTTTGATTTATTTCTCTTATTTTTTAGTCTTGGGTTGAAGGGGACAGTAAGAGTTGGGAAATTGTACAGTAACTTGTCTTCCTATGTTGAACCTTGCAGTACATTGGTCCTTCCAACTTTGAGCGACATGCTGGAGGGAAGACCAAGAAACCGCATGCTTTCATGTATCTTGAGAATGGCAAGACCATCACCCAAGTTTGTCAGGAGTTAAGAGACACTCCTGGTGATATGCTTTTTTATCGACTTCCAGAAATTGCAGGTTCCGCTTTTAGATGGCTAAGCTTCAACAATAGGAAAGGTCATTCTAATCATGGCTCCTCTCCAGCGGCACCACCTCCGATTAAGATGTCGCACTTTAAGTCTTTGCAGTAAGTTGCATATCATTGCAAAATGGATTGGTTCGGATGCTTTTTAGCAAGTCATTTCATTTTACAACTGTCCGCGATATTGGCTAACTTTGCTTCGTTTTGTTGAAATAAAAAACTGCTGGTACAAACTCTGTTCTCCTCCCCCAATTCTATTTGCATGTGAATCATTAGTGGGAAAAAGCAAAAGAAATTTTATTCTGACAAAAGTACCACTTCGATGTGAAGCTTTGTTTCCTGATAGTGTTATATTATTATGTGTGGTTGTTCGTATTGGATGTGTTAGATTCAATTCGATGCCCAAAATAAAATAAGGTATTGTTTGACTAATCCAGCCTACTTCAAAAAGGACGAAGGTGTTCGTCTATAGAAGCTTATCGTAAATAATTTGTTTTGGACATAGTTTCCTAAAGTTCTCTAGAGAAGCTCTATCTCATCTTCTAGGCAAAGAAATCATAGCACTCCAAATTCAATCAAACCCAAAAACTACTCACATAAATGCACAGGAATTAAATGATTTATGCTTTTAGTGCAACTTCCTCCGGTCATTGTTATCATTTTTACCACTTCTCTCAATAAACACTAATTATGAATGTATCCGATACAAATTAAATATAATTCACACGAACATATGACATTAATTATAGGGTAAGATTCTGTTCTATATTGGCGAGTAAGCATACTATGCATGTGACGTCTCAGTCTGCCACCCTTCTACTGTGAGATATTAATCATTCACTTTTTAGCACATGCAGAAGACAAATTCAAATATCAAGAAAATGTCAATTATAAAAGACGAACACCAGAGGCAAACAAGCAACAACTTTCATTTCTTGTATTATGTGTAAATAGGTGGTCCTGAGCATGACCTTAAAAGGCTAAGTAGCACTCTGGGGAAAACCTGGCAGGGATGAGAGTCCTCCAAGTGCTGCGGCTCCCACCGTCCCTGGAGTCTAACTGGGGCTTGGAATTTGAGGGCTGTTTGGTGGTGGATTTACACCACGCTTTCTGGAAACAGGGAGTCAGAAAACCAGAAGCTAACCGCTTAAATGCGAGGCCCTGGAGATGAAATAGGCAAGGTTAAAGGCCTTAACAAGGCTACATTGGGGGGTCAAAAGGGTTATACTACTCCTACAGGCTAACCACTCAACCTTCATACACGCTTTCAAGTTTGCTCCGGCATCATAGCATGCAACAAGGGTGGCAGAAATCACGTCCATGACTAAATATCTGAAAAATGTAAACAATCACAAGAGTGAGCTAAAGCCCAACAATGAATTATAAAAACACTATACCATACGATTTGCCCCCTTTATGTACGAAAAACCATCTAAGATATGCAACTCACTTTCCCTTGGACTCGGTCTATTCCCACTATTCTAAAGACCGATGAACTAGAACAAGACCCTAGCGTGATCTAGACCCTCAATACGATCTATCGATCTCGAAGAACAATGCAACTATGCACACATGCACCTTTCATATGTTTTTTAGTTTTCACTCCAAGACACATGGTTGGTGTGCTTGCCAAATCACGCAAAGAGGAATAATCTCGTCTAGCGGAATTTCAGTGCGCACTCTAGTCCGCCATGGTATATGCTAGTACACTCTTTAGCTCACACAGGCTTCATGGTCCATTAATCATGGCATCCCTACTCTTGGGCATCTAGGGTTCGTTGTCCCCAGGCGTTCAGGGTTCACTGTCTCTAGGCATTCCGAACTTCCCTCTGACTCCACGGGACATCATCGGTTCGTTGTCCGATAGTATCCATTAAACAATATCTCGGGCATGCAAATTCACGCTCAGTTATCTTGGTTTAAGCATGTGAATAACAACTAAATCACACTTATGTAAGGATATATACCATCATGTGTCCAAGTACTTGTCCTCTGCTCAATGCCAATAGAACCGATCATGTAGTCAATATCCAAAACTAACTGTTTAGACTCAATTAAGGAAGGAGAGCCTAGTGTTCCTAGTCCTAGCCGAAACAACCAACTTCGCCGCAACTTGATTCATCCAAAATATGACACTTCCAAAATCAATCATAACTATAACCAGCAAGCAAGTCTGAGACCTCAATCATCAAATGCCTCATCGGGACCCAAACTTCACTAACCCTAACCATTCTTAACCTTAGCGAGTGCGAGCCTTACCGTGACTCCGATTAACCCCAAACCACATTAAGACCTGTCGCGCCTAACCCTAACAAGATCCCGAGCTCTCCCAAGCTCATGTTATACGCGACGAATTTTTTATATGATTTAATTGTCTAACCTAAGTAATATATGAGTCGCCACTAGCCTTATTTTTGGAGGTCAGCTAGAAAACCCAATTGATGGTTGGGAGGATTCCCTCGATTCCTACGCAACTAGATATCTAGATTCGGGGACTTGGGTTACGCTAATATTTCTATTAACGCCTTTTCGGTACCTAAACAGTATGTTGTGTTTTGTCCTATTATGTCCATACATGGTAGATTGCTTTCAATCTATTCTATTTCTAAAAAAAAAAAGAATGAAAACAATCAACGAAATCACAATTAAAAGACAGAAAGTAAACAATCAAGAAACAATAAATCTAATCATGCAATCCCTAAAAAATAAAAGAAAGCACCGTAAAGGAAAAGTGAGAGAAAATTTGAAACTAGGTGCATAAAGATAAAAACAAACATCACAAATGATAACAAAGTAATCAAGGTAAGAACCCATGTATTATTGGGCTCTAAGTAAAGCATGAGACATCAAGTATATCAAGAAAACTACCTTCATGAATAGAGTTCCCTAAGATGGGTTATATATGAATTCAAGAACATGCAACACTATATCAGAAACAAAGCAGGACAGCAAGAGATTATGGCAAATAAAAAAAAAATGATGCATGGTAATTCACTTGTTAAATCACCTAACCAATGCATGAAATTATGGAACTTGAACATGACGTTAGGGCTAAATGCGAGGAGCAAGTTTAATAAAAACATTTAACCCTAAATCTACATGCAAAAGATCACATAAATTCATTAACATTGATATGTGACTTACCATTAAGGGGCAAAATGCATTACATTCAGCACATTGATCATTCATTTCAAAACAAATAGCAGCTAATTATAGAAAAAGAACATGCATTTTTCAGATTCAATGCGCATATTTTTTTAGAAATTCAAAAGCAAAGACATGTCAATCGACTACCATAGTCTACCTAAGAACAAAGCAGCAAAACAACAAAACAGAATTTCCAAAACAGAATTAATAGAACAGCAAAATTGAACCAGCATAACCCCACAATAAAACCAGCAAAACAACAAGGCCAAACCAGCAAATCAACAGAACAAAACCAGTAAAAACAGCAAAACAAAACTAGCAAGTAAATCTACAAAGGATTACTTACTCAAACATAGAGAATCACACCAAACTCATAGAAATTTGAGATCATGGAAACAAAACATGCATTGCTAGTAGGGGTAAGCATGGTTCCCGGGTAGAACCAGGAACCGGGGAACCGAACCGGAGGGTTCAGTTCGGTTCCCGGTTCTTAAAAGACCGGTTCCGGTTCCCAGTTACCTTTTTCTAGGAACCGGCGTTCCCGGTTCCGGTTCCGGTTCCTATGGGAACCGGAACCGGCGGAACCGGAACCGGTTAAATTTAAATAATAATTAAAAAAATACTAGAGCACCCACGTGATTTCCCCTCTTCCTCTTTTTCCCTCTCTTTCTTTTTTTTTTTTTTCTCCCCTTTTCCCTCCTCACGTCACGTCACTTCCTGCTCCCCCAACTTTTTTTCTTTTCTTCTCTCTCTCTCCTCTTTCCCCCTCTCTCGGCTGAAACCCTACCCCTTCTTCTCCCCCTACTCTTTTTTCTTTTCTTCTCTCTCTCCTCTTTCCCCCTCTCTCGACCGAAACCCTACCCCTTCTTCTTCTTCTTCTTCTTCTTCTTCTTCTTCTTCCCTCCTCTTGCTGGTTGCTGCTTCACTCGCCACCACACCACCGCCCCACGCCCTACTCACCACCACCCCTTGGCCACCGAACCACCACCACCCACCGCTTGTCCGACGAGCCGTCTCGCCGTTGAGCTCGACGAGTTGGCTCGCCGCCGTGGGCCATCGCCGCCATCCCCAAGCCACCGTCACCACCTCTTGCCGCCGCTCACTTAGCCGTCCAGGTCGTCGTTGCTTCGAACCGCCACCGCCTCCGCCAGAATCGAGCTCTTCCCTCCTTGGCCGTGGGTTGAGCCATGACCGCCGCCGTCTTCGCCGCACCATCCGTGCCGTGAGACTCGTGTCTTCATCGCCGTCATGCCGCTGTCGCCGCGTGCTCGCCCTTGACTTATTGATGACGGATTTATTCTCTTACTTTTGATACATGGACTGTGGAAAACAAGTGTATTTGGGTATGCATAGTCTTTTCTCAAGAAATTTGAATTAAGTTTACTTGACGTCAGTTCACCTTTGGCAGCATTGATAATCTTTGACTGATTTGTAGGTGGATTTGACATTGCACATGCTGCAGCTAGGTAAGACATCGCCATGTCTCACTAAGCTTTGTAGCTTTAGAAGGTTCCATTCATCTAAGAAGATAACATAATTGGGTTTTTATGGACTCAGAGCCTATGATCGAGCTGCAATAAAATTCAGGGGGCTTGATGCAGACATAAATTTCAATTTGAGTGATTATGAGGATGATTTTAAATAGGTAAGATGTTTTGCATGATTTAAACTTCTGCCATTGCACCATGTTGGTTTGCATTCTGGATTGGCTTAGACTCTTTCTTGGTTGAGATTGGCAGATGAAGAATCTTTCAAAGGAAGAATTTGTACACATACTTTGTCGTGCGGTTGTAGTGGTTGAACTGAATGTGATTCTCTAAAGATGCTTTGTAATGTAACTAAATGTGCTTGAGGCTGAGAGATAAGTAGTGCCTACATGGCTTACTTTTCTCCTTTTGCATCACACTTTATAGGGGGACATCTGCCCTTTTCCCCTTGTAGACCATATGAAACTAAAATAGTGAGAAACCTGAGGCCTTTTTTGACCCAGTGTACGCTCTGCTACTTAATTTGATTGATCTGAAAAAATGCCATTGCCTTTTATTTCCCTTTGGGTTCTGTTTGTAGGATGCGTGGAATATATAATAGATTTTTCTCGATCGATTTTGTGTTGTGATTGTTGTTTATTGGTGAATTCTTCATCTAGTCTCAGATCTTATTTAATATTTGAAATGAAGGTACTTTTATTTTTTTGCATAATGAGATTACTTTTCTCAATCTAAATTTGCTTTATTTTCTCTTAAATCTTTGAGGTCATTGAAGCTTGGTATGGTCCCGGGCCCAACCATGTCACCTGGATCTTCTCAACCATTAGTCTATACAATAAGGAGTTCCGTTGGTGTCTCCAACTTTTCATGGAATGATAAGAAGACCAGACAAGGTAAAGAGTCACCCATCTTGACCAGGACATGCTTAATCCCTTTGAGTGCTGATGGCAGTGCTGCAGGCTATATCGAATTATGATTTCTTGGACCTTGTGTTGCTCACGCTGCAATTGACCCCTAATTTTTGCCTTTCTTCTTTCCTCAAGGATATTATTGAGAAGATTGCACTTGTACAACATTGAAAGAATGGACAGTGCATCACTTTGTACGGCTTTATCAGGATGCCGCTCTCTAGTTGATCTGGAAATTGTTGGCCTGTAAGTTTTTTTTTTTCATTTAGTGTTGTGTTTCTAGAAGTTGTTGCCCATGATACTAACAAAATTATTCTGTTTTTTGGAAAGGAAGAGAGGCTGTGACCAACTTTGAACCTAGAAAGTACGACGGAGAGATGATTGCAAAAGCCAGCAATGGAAATAGCATATGTAATCACATTATTTGTTGTAAATAAGAAGCTTTTGGCAAACTATCTCAGGTTCCAAGTTGTAATCGCATTCTTTGTTGTAAAAAAAAAAAAGGAACCTGTTGGAACTTGGAGCCGACCCTGGAACCTGTAACAGGGTAGGTTCCAGATTCTTGATTCTGACGGGTAGGTTTTAGGTTCCAAAAAATGAGGAACCTGTACCTGAGGGTAGGTTCCAGGTTCTAGACGGAACCGAACCAGTTCAACATGGATTCCTTGCCTAGACTTTTTATGACTAAGATAACGCATGAGAATCGTTATCATAATGAATGGACATAAACAGGAGCATGAATCCAGTGAATTTGAAATCACAGACAGCACTTACAACCTGCTGACAGCATAATATGAATATCCATGACATTCATAGCCAAAAAGAATTAACATCATTTACAGCAAGAACAACAATGCATTCAGTAAACTTAAGCCATGTATGGTAAAAACTATCATATTCAGCAAGTTCATAACACAGCAGATGTACAAATTCAGCATGTCTATTTTCCTAAAAATTCAAGAGAAAAAATACACCAATTGGCTAAAATAATTTACACAAGAGCAGAGCACTTCCCAATAGATAGTTTCACAAGTTGCATACATCTTGACATATGTAACTAGATACACCACAGAAGACAACTAACGGCGAAAATGAAAAGGGACAGGTCAAGCATGTTGGACAATGAACATCAAGAGGAGCTCATGTATTCGGGAGATTATCAATAGAGAAAACATGTAGAGTTTTGGAAGATGCAAATATAACTACAGCAATTTTATATTCGGCTTCAAGTTGAATCGTAATCTATAAAACTGTCAGGCGTGACGATTGATAGATATAGATCAATCTCAGACAGAATCAACTTCAAGGAGACACTTAACCGAGCGCAGATATTCATGAACTAATTTTTCTCGTATGATCTAGTTTAGCAAATTTGTTGAATAGGTAGTAGACATTTCGGCCCAAAAAGTTTTAGATGCAGAAATGAAAGAAATGTCTTATCCAAACTTGTCACAGAGGCTCGCGCATAAGCAACAACTGTAACGACTTGGGTCCCACTGTATAATATTGTCCGCTTTGGACAAGAGGAGGGGCCCACCGGCCGCACCTACCCCTTGCCCTCACGGCTTTGTTTTTTTCAGCGTAGCAGTAGCTCATGTGAAACGCGTTATGCAGGGTGGTAGAGGCCCATCCCTCTACCCCAAGCCAATATAAATTGGCCCAAGACTCTCTTCCTAGGCGATGTGGGACAGGGACCCCTTCCTTACGCACGTCCGGGGACCGAGGCGCGAACGCACCGCCATCCCTCCTCCCCGTGCACCCCTTCCTTACGCACGTTCGGAGACATCTAATAAAATTAGAATGATACAGAGAAGATTAGCATGGCCCCTGCGCAAGGATGACACGCACAGAGGACCTAGAGAATGTCCTGTCGTCTCCATGCTTGGAGTGCTTCAGCAGCACTATTTGGCCACTTTAACACTTGGTGAACAAGCTCTCTCTTCTCGTCCACACTCAACTTGCTGCGTTTAGACGGGTCAAGGAGATCTCCTTCAAAGGAAGTATCCGTAGACATTGCCGGAGGAGAAAAGAAGAAACCGATCGGGTCACCGCATTACAATGATAAAAATCCAAACTTTTTCACGCCCGAGAAAAGGACGCGTGAAGTTCTGCCATGAGAACGAACAAACCCATGAACCACCCTCTCTCCCTCTCTCTCTCTCTCTATCTACCTCTCTCTACTTCTCTCTCTCGCTCTAGCAGCCGCTTTTTTTAATTTTGGCCTTCTCTCCTCCTCCTCCTCCTCGCCCTACGCCTTGTGTGTAGCCTATGAGGCTGAGACTTGTCTCTTTCATTACCTCGTCTTCTGTCTCTCTCTCTCTCTCTCTTCTTCTTCTCTGCCTGCTGCGTGTGCGTGCAAAGAAACGGTCCTCAACGAATCTCGTCCCCGCTCCTTCCGCTTCGGTTCTGGGTCCTTTGTAACGGAAGCCACGAGAGAGGGAGAGGGGAGGATTCATTCTCTAACTCTTCTCCTTTCCCTTGTTGTGCCTTGCGCCTGCTAGAGTGAGAGAGAGAGGTAGAGAGAGAGAGAGAGAGAGAGAGAGAGAGAGAGAGAGAGAGAGAGAGAGAGAGAGAGAGAGAGAGGGTGGTTCATGGGTTTGTTCGTTCTCATGGCAGAACTTCACGCGTCCTTTTCTCGGGTGTGAAAAAGTTTGGATTTTTATCGTTGTAATGCGGTGACCCGATCGGTTTCTTCTTCTCTCCTCTGGCAATGTCTACGGATACTTCCTTTGAAGGAGATCTCCTTGACCCGTCTAATTGCAGCAAGTTGAGTGTGGACGAGAAGAGAGAGCTTGTTCACCAAGTGTCAAAGTGGCCAAATAGTGCTGCTGAAGCACTCCAAGCATGGAGTCGGCAGACATTCTCCAGGTCCTCTCGTGCGGAGATGGGAAAAGAGAGGAAATATACGGGTCCGACAAAGCTGAAAATCATAGAGCAACTTTTGAAAATCATATATGAAAAGAAATTGGGTGCGGCGAGGCCACGCGAGCAAGAACAGCAATCTTCGCCTAGCCTAAGATCTTTGAAGCGGCAGAGAAAAGCTGAAAATCCATCCCGACTTCCGGTTACATCAAGCAATGTTCCAATCAACAATGCTGGTGCTGACACTGGCACTATTGTCTATTGCAAAAACTCAGCCTGCAAAGCTACCTTAAGCAAAGAGGATCGATTCTGCAAGAGGTGTTCATGCTGCATATGTTTTCAGTATGACGACAACAAGGATCCTAGCCTTTGGCTGATTTGCAGTTCAGAGCCGATTCCCGACCGCGTGTGGGGCCACAGCGAGGGCGCTGTGCTCCCAAGGAGGGGAGAGTGTGACAGCCCGAGCGGCGGTGCGTGGGGAGGAGGGATGGCGATGCGTCCGCGCCTCGGTCCTCGGACGTGCGTAAGGAAGGGGTCCCTGTCCCACATCGCCTAGGGAGAGAGTCTTGGGCCAATTTATAATGGCTTGGGCCCCTCTAACCTGTGTGACGCGTTTCACGTACGCTTCCGCTGCGCTAAAAACAAAGGCTTGAGGGAGGGAAATGGCTTCGTGCAATCCCATCCAAAGAGGACAATATCAGTTTGGGGAAAGGAATGGCCGAGTGCAACCTTGTCCCCAGGTGACACGTTTTAAAGCTATGAGGACTCAGTGTCCAAAGTGGAAAATATCACACAGTGGGGCTTGGGTCATTACAACAACCATGGAAGTCCACAACACAATATCCTTCTGAGGCATACCTTCGAACAAGTCACAGCATTTATCGGCTCCACCACATATCCCATAAGCATCAATCAGGGAATTATAAGTATCTTAGTAAATTCCAAGCCCATTATGATGACAAATCCATTAACTTGGCGCGAGAACTTAAAATGCATCCAAGTGAGCACAAGCAGCCATATGAACTGTTCCGCATCCTAAATTGGAAGGCTCCATGACTAAGAAGGATACTCTTCACTAAGGAAGGCAGAGCTTCGAGCTGCAAAGCAGAACATTGCAGCTACAACTAGACCTACGCCGATATTGCATGCATTATTCTAGAAGGAAACAAAGACTAAATAGCCGAAACACCAAAATGCCCCGAGCTAATCATTTCCAAGACAATCCCATCATCCATCTTATGAGGAAGTTGACCCCAGCCTTTCTTGCAGCTGATCGAGCCAGAGACAGAGAGCCGCTGTTGATTCTCGGAAATCGAATCCGATTGAGCTCCTCGACCGGCCAAGATAGGGATTGACTGAGTGATAGCAATTGAGAAAAAACGTACGGATCAGAGGGAACGAACGAGAGAAAGAAATCAGGGGCCAAAACCCTAATGGATTGAGAAAGAGGAAAAGAGAGCTCACCGCTTTGGTGAGCTAGATCCAGAGAGAAACTCGGTTAAGCGTTGTCGTCGCCGTAGCTGTCGCCGATCCGGCCACCCTAGAGAGAGAGATCATCGGCGAGCCTCTGCATCAGAGGACTGAGAGCCGAGCGAACAAGGGTTGGGCGTCGGATCTGGTGGAGAGCCGAATTAAGCCACAGATCGGGAACCGCTGTCACCGCCGGTCAGCTTCAGATTTGAGCTCCCTGCCGAGAGAGAGAAATTTGCCGAGCGAACTTCCGAGGGAGAGAACCGAGGAGAGAAAATAGAAAGAACTCGTCTCTGATCCCCGAGCAAAAAACCCGATCCTCGCAATTCCCGACCACCGGCCTTCAATCTCTGATCCCCGCTAACGAGAGAAAACCCTAGCCTTCGACAATCGGGTAGTTGATGATGAATAGAAGAGGTCGAATCCATGGCGAAATAGAGCTGAGATAAGGTTTTGGAGACCGACTTCTGTGACTTGCCGGCGGACTTGGCCGCCATCGAGGGGGAACTGGCCGCTTTGTGGGGTTCAGGGCTGGCGCGCTGCGAGAGGTTGGGGTTCACATTCTCGGAGAGCTTGGTGGCCTCCTGTTGATTCCTCGACCGGGCTGACGCCCTCGATTCCTTCGCCGGCGCCGTCTCGGACGATGAGGTGCTTTTATGGACTCAATCCACCATCGTCGACGATGAAGAAAGAGGAGGGAAGGAGGATCGGCGAAATTGAATTCGACTTTTTAAGGATTTTTCAGAGAGAGAGAGAGAGAGTCAGCTCGAGAGAGCGTCAGAGAGCTCGAGCAAGAGAGAGAGAGAGAAAAGACCCCCGGCGTCCAAAAACCCCCTTCTTTATATATTTTCTCTTTTTTTTTTTTATTCTTTTCTATTCTTCTTCTTTTTTTTTTTTTTGTTTTCTTTTCCTCTCATTTTTTTGTTTTATATCAATTTTTTTTATCATTTTTTGCTTTTTATCTCTTTTTTTTTATCTTCTTTCCTTTCCTTTTCTTTTTTCTTTTTTCTTCTTTTTTTCTTCCTTTCTTTTTCTTTTTTTTTTTTTACAAAAAACTAAATGGATATTAAAATGTCGGCAAAATTTCAGGTGTCAACAAGACCTCAACAAAATTCGATCACCTGAACGAATATTAATGCACATGACAAAATTTTTGGAATAAAAATTAATTTCTGACCAGAAATTTATTTCTCAATTTCTATTTCATAGACGAGTTTTTGAGCAAAGAAATGCGTTTGATAACGATTCCAAATTTCTATTTTTAGAATAAAAATTGTTTTGGTAAAAGAATAAAATTTCTATTTCTAGGAGTGCGACGGTTGGCGTCTGATGGCCGAAGTCCGACGTTCAACGACCGGCGGCAAGCGGTTGGAGTTCGGAGTCCAGAGTTTGATGTTTGGTGTCCGGCGTTCGACGATAGGAGTCTAGCATTTGGCGTCGGTGGTCGGCAACCGACATCCGGTATCCGACGTCCGGAGTTCGGTGTCCGGCGTCCGGCGTTCGACTAGCCGACGACCGGTGTCGACATCCAAAGTCCGGCGTTCGATATCTAGTCTAACAACCGGCAGCTGGTGGCCAAGTGGCCAAAGTCTGGCGAGTGGCTGACATTTAACGGTTGGTGGCAAGTGGTGGGCGGTCGGCGACGAATGTCCGATGGTTGGCGGTGGGCCTCCGACGTCCATCGGTTGGCAATGAGTAGCCAGCGGCCGGCGGGCATTCGACATCCGACGATGGAGTCTAGTGGCCGGTGGTCGACGGCGGGCGGCCGATGGTGGGTGGTCGGCGAGTGGCGGCGAGTGGCGGGTGTCCAGCATCCCATGGGCAGCTAGTGGGCGATGGGTGGTGACAAAAGTGAATGATGATAAAAATTTTGATTTCTCATTTCTGTTTCAAAAATAGAAAAGCTAAAAATTTTAAATTTTGATTTTGACTCCAAATCTATTTTTGAAATATAAATCTATTTTAGAAATAGAAAAATTAAATTGCGTTATCAAACGGATTTCTATTCCAAACATGTTCTAAGGAACAGAAAAATAGAGAAATAGAGAAATAGAAATATTGTCATGCGTGCCCAAGTTGCCACCACCAATTGTCAACACAAAGGCGCATCCAAAACAGAGCATGCGGGAAATCCAGTTTCTACCCTCATGATTTTAGCTTTAATTTCCACAAGCAAAGGGCATAAGATTAACACCAAATACACATAAATGTGTAGCCAAATAAATGTAGCTTCTATCATCAGTAGACCCAATTTAAGATTCCATCATTTTCCTATAGAATTTAACTAAATTCGTACCAAAGAATAGAACCAACCCGAATTGCACAGTTGTGGAATTCAAAGCTAAAACCATAGTAAATAAATATGAAAAATTCTAAAATTTTTGTATGTCATAGAAAAGACCTTAACAAACATTTTTCATGAAGTGGACTAAGTCTAAAACAGTTTGTCTAAAGAGCAACAAATAGCACGGTGTCACGCATAATCTAGTGTTCTGAAACAAAGCAACCACTCCACAAATTATATTCATATCACAGCCCTAAACATGTCAAAACATCTCGAATTTTGGATATATTATAAATCAGAACATCCTCTATAACTTTTAAAAAGGAAGCAAGGCCAAAATCTAAAAGGTTATACAAATTCATAAAGATAATCGGTTCACTGTTCCTATTACACTGGACAGATCAAGCACGATAAAAGAGTAGAACCACCCATATCATCTAAAAGAATTCCAAAATTAACCACACGAACTCCACAAAATTAACAACTAGCAAGGTCCAGCAACTCTAGTTTATGGAAATCCAAATTAAGGCCCTAAATGGTTTGTAAATCCCAACTACACGAGTTGACAGACCAAGAATACTCCAAGATCAACCATTTTAGACCACATGCAAAATATATCTTCAACCATAGATCGTAGAAAACTTCTAGAAGTCAAGGACAAGCACTAAAACCCACATGCAACACCATCTGGGCCACAAAACAGCATGCATATTAGCCAAAATCCCAGCCATTTCATTGCAACAATAATCTTCCAACTCATGGACACGATTCCAATCATCAACAACATGCAACTAACATTTTAGAGTTCATCGATCCGCAGGACGAACAAACCGATACAACATAGAGAGTTGGAATTTCACTTGTCTTGATAATGATGGACAGACGCAACACGGTTTGGATAAGGGAGAAACAATCGTGACTTGGCCTTCCTCAAAGCTTGGTGTCACTTCTTGCGGCGTGAACCCCCATAGAACAACATAATAGAGCCACGGTGGAAGAGGTTAATGTTGGACGCAAATTGCGCAGTCCCAAGATCTCCATAACTAGAACAAGAACACACACCCAAGAGTAGAAGATTAATGCACCTGTTTTAGGATCTCGTTCTTGAAAGCGGAAGCAGAAAGGGATTGCCCACACTCAAGGGGTTTATCCACGCATCAAGTCCTTCTCCTCTATTGCCCTCTGAGTCACTGGCTCAATGAGGCGGCCTCTCACGATTAGCGTTAGAATAATGCCCCTTAGGTGAGGATATGTGAGATTAGGGTTAGAGGAGAGACTTGAGCACTATTTATAGAGTTTCCAGCCAGTCCCCCTCATTACGGGGTAGGCTTAACTCGGCCCACACTAGCTAGCCCTATATTAGACTAATTAAGAAACCTTCTATCTCACCTTAGACCAAACCCCGTAAAACGGTAAATGTTAAACGGTAAATAACAATGTCAATTAATTTAGGTCACATATTAGGAAAATTCTTACATTCTCCCACTTGGACTATATTAATTGAAATTGTATTGTATGTGCGCACATTGGTCCAGAGATAATTCTTAATAGTCAATCCTATCCCATAAAGCCTCCAACACCGAATCATGGCGGTAATTGCATGTATACACACAGAGCCTTCCATGGTCACAAGTGTTTTCAACTTTATTGATATGGATCAAATATGGTAGTGTGGCAAATGGCTAACATCTCTCATAGAGAGATCCATTTGTCGGTCACCATTCTCTTACTTAAGCGACACAAAAGTTTGTGTCACAAGAGAATGAAATTATGGTTCTAATGAACCCACATATGATTCTCTTACTTATGGTTAACCTTTTACAAGAACATATGCACAAGGCTAATAATCGGATGCCCCTAGCCTTCATTCAAGGTAATACCTTGAGACTTTATCAATATGTATTCAACATGATAATAACACATTCAAAATTATTTTATTGAATGCAAAAGTTGATACATATCAAACCGTTACTAAATGTAACGAACCACAGATGTGAACTTTATCAGAGTAAAGCCAAAATAGCTCCCACTAAACAACAGTATCCGAAGATACTCCTAGGCCCATGCTAATAACATGTCACTCAAATATACATGGGCGTAGGTCTTTAGTTAGTGGATCTGCAACCACATCATCTGTGAAAATATGTTAACGTCACCTTTTTGTACCGTTTCTTTATGGTAAAAAATATTTGACCGCCATATATTTAGACCCATTGAGACATTTGTTATTAATAAACAACAAATTTATTATCTCAATACAACCGTATGGGTCTATCAAAAAAAAAAAAAAATCAAAACGGTCAACTCCTTCATAAGGTTCCGAAGCATAATAGCTCAATTAATAGCCCAAAAGAATGTTACAAACTCTACTTACATAGTAGACATAAAACTTTATTTACTGCACTGCACTTCCTTAAAATCTTTTGGCAGCAATCTAGTGATCGCATCCTGAATTTAACTTATATCTGCCTAGAAGTCCCGTCGCAATGACGATATTTAATCTAGCGCAAAATCAAGCATATATTATACTTTTAAGTGCACTTAACACAAGGTACACCATTTATCTAGATTTTCTCAATATCTGAATAAGGACAATGTAATGGATTAGCTCCATCACCCTTAACAATAGGAGTAATTCCTGACTTGCAATGACGTATATTGAATATTTTCAAAATACGATCAGCAAATGTCCTCTGAGAAAATCTAATAAAATCCAATATATGTATTGTATGTGACAAGGACAATCCTTACGGACCTTAGTGTAAAAGACGAAAGATGCCTCAAGGTCACTACTTGTAAACAAAGTATCATGTACATAGAGTATGAGAAAAAATACATTTCCTCCCACTAACCTTGCAGTATATTAAATTACTTTGTTCCTAATTGAACAAGATAACAACACTATGAAACTTTAATAATATTGTCTGGAAACTTACATAAAATAATTAATAAGACTTTTCAGTCTACACACAAGTTTACTTAAATTTGCTGGAAAATCCTCCAGTTGCACTATATAGATTTTGTATTTATTTGGAGTAACTAAATAAATAATGTTACATGCACTCTGAAAGAATCTTTTAAAGAAATAATTATTTCTTCACTATTAACTATCCACCCCTCTTTCAGAGTGAAAACTTTAACTACAAGTTTAACTTTAAACTCCACAATCTTTTTTTTTTTTTTTGAAATCCTTTTAGTTTTGTATGCCAATTTGCAACTAAAGAACTTGTGATCTTTAGACAAGTCAGTAAGTTTTCAAACATGTTTCATAGATTGTATATTGCCTTTTATGGCATCTAATCACACACTCGATTGAGGATAAGAAACACTTTTTGTGTATGAAAAGGATGTTTTCAAAATATCATCCCATAAAAAACCGAATAAATTAGTCTTACTAATTATACTCATCACTATGTACATTATGGTGCAATTATGCCTTTTGGCCAAATCTTTTGTCAGGATTTACAGGTATAGTAATTAAATTACCACCCCAGAATCTACCAAGTATTCGACAAATGACCATTTAAGCTATTTCGCATTGTCATACTTGCCAAAATACTCACGGCCACTATTAAGCCCAACAACCTTTTAACCATATACCAGATGTATATGTCATTAAGACTTAAACATAATCTTTACAGATGTGTCCTAATTTCGATATTAGACAAGACATAATTTCAAGCCACTAAGGCTTCCATCATCTCTTAGCAGTGCAGTTAGTAGGCAAGCCACTTTTCAAGTATTCCAGAATGGAACGCTTAATGGACAGTAAGCACATTCTGTTGCTCTTTTCTCAAGCAATAAATCATATGTCCACAACTTAAAATTTGAAGCAGTAAAAACCTTAATAATAGTGGAGTTATTAATTACAGAAAGGTGACTAAAAAATAAGCAATGTATATAATTAGCATCTTGTGAGTACCGTGTAACTTGATGTACAAGTACACATCCAAAGAGTTACACGCATAATCATATAATCACCTTTGGGCAGAATACATGACATGCAATTGTACACTCCCCACATGATAGCGGTTATGAGAATATGTTTCAATCTTCGTGAATTCATCACCTTTGGGCAGATGAACCACTAGAACCAGTCACTCCTCTACCGCACCATCATGTATCCCTCCATGAACTAATACACAATCACCTCCTTTGGGAGTATGACCATGCATTAGACCAGGAGACATCCCAATCAGCATATGAGACCGAAATTTCTCAAACCCAATCAAGCGTGCCACTTTGGCGGTCACTACTCAATTGAATCATTGAAACTCTCTTATACCAGGGATATATTTATATCTCACATAAACCATATACATGTGATTCGAACTTCAGTGATAGGGGCACATATCACTCAAATCACATATCATGCTAATTACATTGCCTTATTCATTAATTAATCGTACATATAAATAAATAAATAAATATATATATATATATATATATATATATAATCTGAAAGATAGATTCCAATGAGATCACCAATCACAACAATACAGGAAACTTCTCTTGTGCACCCAAATTATAGATTCCATTGATTTTTTTTTAATGTTGATCTAGAGAATCTACTACCAATCAACATCAATAGCAATACATGGTACACCAGATCGAGAAGCGTGACAGCCGATCCATTATAGCTCATGAGTTTCATAAGGCAAAACATGACTCCAAGGCCAATAATTAATTTATTAGTCAATTTTAAGTAACAAATATCATTACTTCAACCAGTGGCCTATAAATTGAGTCAAGTCACAGAACCAAATATCTAAATTATAACAGTAGATACTATTGCTCTGCATAAATATTGCCATACTCCTTAACCATAAAAATATTCAATTTGATAGACGTTAACTCAAAGTGACCATATGAGTTTAGGTATAATATGCAATAACTTAACTAACATGCATTACCTACACTCAGTAGATGTGTAAATCAATACAATCAATTTGGTCACGAGTTCTTAAGACGCCCATCATTCAAAGATTACCAATGTGTAAAAGAGTATGCATGAGCAACAAAAGTTTATCTCATTGTCTCAAGATATAGTTCAATTACTATCTCATTAAGCGAGCTTCTCATAGGATTCAGTTTCCTATCTTAAACGATTTTATCCAAAATATATCTCATATATTTTAAACAAAATCCAAGTTCTAGAGAAAGTTGAACTTTCCTATTTTAGCGGTCAGACTCTCCAACGCAGATTCAAACTTTGAGGATTTGATCTTCGGATCTTCTTTGCTCGATTTCAAACGTCCGCAACATATCCACAAAATCAAAAACTGATAATTCCCTAATGAGGTTCCTCTGATGCAATCAATTGACATCAATTGAAGATCCAAGAAGCAAAATCAATAATCATTGCAGCATATCGAATCTAATAAGCTTGAGCTTGCACACAAAGCCCGTGCCCACACACACAGACGCGCAAGCATGCCCCTGACACGCACATGCAACTACACAAATCACCCCCGTCTCATCTCGCCCAGTCCAAATTTGTGATTTAATTTTTTTAATGAATAAAAAATTTCGAAAATCACAAATTAGGGCAAGATTCATACTAATTAGGGCAAATCCATACAATTTAGGGCAAAATCAATTAGGTTCAAGTTCTAGAGTTATGGAGGCTCTGATACCACATGTTGGACGCAAATTGCGCAGTCCCAAGATCTCCATAACTAGAACAGGAACACACACCCAAGAGTAGAAGATTAATGCACCTGTTTTAGGATCTCGTTCTTGAAAGCGGAAGCAGAAAGGGATTGCCCACACTCAAGGGGTTTATCCACGCATCAAGTCCTTCTCCTCTATTGCCCTCTGAGTCACTGGCTCAATGAGGCGGCTCCTCACCATTAGCGTTAGAATAATGCCCCTTGGGTGAGGATATGTGAGATTAGGGTTAGAGGAGAGACTTGAGCACTATTTATAGAGTTTCCAGCCAGTCCCCCTCATTATGGGCCAGGCTCAACTCGGCCCACACTAGCCAGCCCCATATTAGACTAATTAAGAAACCTTCTATCTTACCTTAGACCAAACCTCGTAAAACGGTAAACGTTAAATGGTAAATAACAATGTCAATTAATTTAGTCCGCATATTAGGAAAATTCTTACGGTTAAGAGGCGAAGGAGCTTCGGGATGGGAAAGAGAGAGGTTGAGTGTAAGGGAGGGGGAAAGAGAGAGAGAAAGGGAGGGAGGGAGATGTCACTCCTCACGTTGTTAACCGCCACGAAACAGCAGAACAAAGCCGCGGCGAAAGAGTATGAGAGGTGAAGGAGCTTCAGGATGGGAAAGAGAGAGGTCAAGTATGAGGGAGTGGGAAAGAGACGAGCAAAAGGGAAATGTTTGAGAGAGAGAGAGAGAGAGAGAGAGAGAGAGAGAGAGAGAGAGAGAGAGAGTTTCAGGATAGAGGGGCATTGAGAGAAATAAGGGGAGAGTGGGATAGAAAGAAGAAGAGGAAGAATAAGAATAGGAAAGGGGTCATGTGAAGAGGATGAGGGAGAGAAGGCAGAGAAGAAGAGAGAGAAATGATGGACAATGACGGCCTTGGGGAGAAGAGACAGGATGGTCTTGGGGAATGAGGCATGCAAAAGCATGTACTGGAAGAAATTTGGGCTATCATGGGGAGAAGGGAGAGAGGTAAGAATAAATGATGGCAGTCATTTGCCTTGGAAGGGGAAGGCCATGATGGCCTCCTATGGAAGAGAAATGTATGCATGGGCATACATTGGTGAGGAAGAGAGGGGTTGCCACTTGGTGGCGATAAGCCGGGAGGAGAAGAGAGGAGAGATACGGAGACAGAGAAAGAACGAGAGGCGGTCGTGCCTTCAGAAATTCGGCACTGACCATGTCCACTAATCGCATAACACAAACACATGCGATCGAGGATTGCATCTATGACTTAAACAAACAAATTAAAATTTCTTAGCTAATATTAGGCCAAGTGTCATTATTTTTAAAATTCCATAATTATTTAGAATCTAATAGGTGTCCATTGGTGCCACCTAAATATCTACACTTAAATTCACTACTATTTAGGTGGACGAAAACTGGGTCATCACAATGCATGCCATCTCATTTGGTTTTTTTGCCACATTTGAAGGGCAATCAAGTTTGGGCACATAAAAATAATGTAATAATTGTCTATATTTTTTTTTCAAAGTACCTGCCAATAATATGAATTGTAGAAACCATCATGAACATGTCTATTTGTACTTCTTCACCCACTAGATGGCTATGACGGATCCATTATATAGAAAGTAGCTGACTAATCTCACATACTGCTTGAAAAAGTTCAATAAATGTTTTTTTAAATAAATTTATTATCATAACTCGTTTGAGAGATTTTGCATATTGTTGCGGAAAAATGCCAATCAAAGACACACTAATTTAAGAACAAGTAGCAAAGGATGAAAGAAAAACGAAATCACACGAGACATAAGATTTACGTGAAAAACCCAAAATAGAAAAAAACCATGGGAAGAGAGAGTTTTCGTTATCGTTAATAAAAGAACTAGTGTACAATTCAAAATGCTCTAAAACCACTTGATGAGCCACAAGATCTAAATATCCAACAAGAAGATAGGAAATAACAAAACATGGAATAATTCTAAAGGCTAGGGTTGGAGATGTGTTATTAAACATATTCCTTTTACAGTTTCCTTTCAACAGTTCTTAATTTAAAAGTCAAAACTCAACAAATTTCCATCTTGACTTCAAATCTTCAAAAGAACATTATGCCAAACACCATAAGACCTCTCTCCCTCACCACCAAAAGTAACCACACGAGGCCACCCTCAATACAACGGAATCAATGATGCACATCCTTAAGCTTACATAAGTGTACTCAGTGTAGGAAATAAGGGATGAAATGCCACCAACTCCACCTAAACAACTCAAATGGCGAAAATGCCAATCAAGTCCAAGCAATGCTTGAACTTGATCAAAGAATCTGGTTTGGTCAACATATCTACCGGATTATCTGTCATAAATACTTTTTTTCTTCATAACCGTACTCTAAGCAACCTCATCACATATGAAATGATACCGTATGTCAATATATTTTGTCCTCTCATGATACATCGTGTTCTTGTCAATTGGATCGCACTTTGGTTATCACAAAAGATAATGGAAGCTCCCTCCTACTTCACATCAACTTCTATAATCAAACGTTTCAACCAAAGAGCTTCCTTTACTGCTTCCACTGCTGCCATGTATTTTGTTTTGGTGGTAGAAAAAACAACTATGTCCTACAAAGTTGCTTTCCAATTAATTGTGGAACCACTAAGTGTAAAAACATAACTTGTCAAAGATCTACTTTTGTTGACATTGCCTGCATAGTTAGAATCAATGAAGTCAACAGTCGAATGTCCTATGTCACAACCATTATTAAAGATCAAACCCACATATGAGGTACCCTGGATTTATTGAAGAATCCATTTCATGGCTTGCTAGTCAGCTTTACCCAAATGTGCCATGTACCTTTTTACAACACTAATAGCTTGTGAAATATCTGGGTGAGGAACCCGGATATTTCCAATTAATTGTGGAACCACTAAGTGTAAAAACATAACTTGTCAAAGATCTCCTTTTGTTGAGATTGCCTGCATAGTTAGAATTAATGAAGTCAACAGTCGAATGTCCTATGTCACAACCATTATTAAAGATCAAACCCACATTTGAGGTACCCTAGATTTATTGAAGAATCCATTTCATGGCTTGCTAGTCAGCTTTACCCGGATGTGCCATGTACCTACTTGCAACACTAATAGCCTATGAAATATCCGGGTGAGTGCAAACGATAGTATATATGAGACTACCTACAGCACTAGAATATGAAACTTGAGACATCTCATCTTCCTCTTCTTTAGTTTTAGGTGAGAAAGAAGCCGAAAGCCTAAAATGGGATGCCAAAGGAGTACTTACAGGTCTAGCATTCTTCATATCAAAGTGCTCAAGCACTTTCTCAATATACTTCTTTTGATGTAGGTATAAATTTCCAACTTGTCTATCTCTACGAATTTCTATATCTAAAATTTTCTTAGCAACTCCAAGATCTTTCATCTCAAATTCCCTACTAAGTTGCCTCTTCAAATTTTGTATCTCTAATATGTTCTTCACTATATTAAGCATGTCATCTACATATAATAATAAACAAATAAAAGAGCCATCGTGCAATCTCCTATAGTACACACAACTGTCTTGCACACTCCATGAGTATCATGATTCAATATAAAACTATCAAACCTCTTGTACCATTGCAGTGAAGATTGCTTGAGACCATACTAAGATTTTTTCAACTTGCAAATGTGATCTTCTTTACCCTCAACAACAAATCTCTCGAGTTGAGACATATAGATTGTCTCCTCAAGCTCACCATGTAGAAAAGTGATCTTGACATCAAGTTGCTCAAGTTTCAAATCATAAATGGCTACTAATGTGAGCAACATACAAACGAAACTATGTTTCAAGACTGGAGAGAACACTTTATTGAAGTCGATCCCCTCCTTCTGACTAAAATCCATTGCTACCAAACGTGCCTTAAATCTTTCATCTTTCATCTTCAACCTCTGAAATTCCCTCTTTTCTTTTGAAGACTCACTTGCACTCAACAGTTCTTTTCCCTTTAGGTAATTTTACAAGATCCCAAGTTTGGTTCTTATGAAGAGATTTCATCTCTTCATTCATTACAACAAGTTGCTTCTTAAATTTAGAACAAATAATAGCTTCATGGAATTTAAAAGGTTCTTCAATACCAAACTCTTCAGCAACAATAAGAGCATATGCTACCAAATCAGTGAAACCATACCTTTACAGAGGCTTAATTGTTCGTTTAGCCCTCTTTGCAGCCAAACTTTGAGATTGCTCAATTTCTTTTACTCTTTTTTGATAGATCTGAATCTTGTTGCTCATTGTCACTTTTTGGTTGAATATGAATATCTTCAACTATTTTCTGTAGATGCTCTACATGAAACTCCACCTCATTTTGAACATTCTTCTCATGAATACCTATAGACTCAGTAACAACCTTTCTCTTTTCAAACATAGAATTTTTATCAAAACTAACATCCCTACTAATTATAAACTTTGATGACTAAGAGTCAGCATATGATAACCTATATTTTTTGACCCTGTCTGCATAACCAACAAAAATACACTTCTTGACCCTATGTTCAAATTTACCCTCTTTTACATGATAATAAGCAGGACATCCAAATACTTTTAAATTAGATTAATCAAAAGGTTTAATTGACCATATCTCATTAGGAGTCTTACATTCAATTGCAATTGAAGGAGAACGATTCACTAAATAACATGATGTGTTTACAGCTTCAGCCTAAAAATCTTTCCCAAGTCCAGCATTATAAAGCATACACATAGTTCTCTCCAAAAGTATCCAGTGCACGCTGTGACATCCAGATTTTTTAGGTTCTAATTTCGATTGGAAAATTGGGCTTTTAGGCCGAGCCTTGGTGTGTCAGGGATTTATAGAAAATCAATTGGGATTTTTCTTCATTGAAATTTGACCTCAATTTGGAAAAGTGAGTGAGGAATTGAAGCTAAATTAAGTGAAATTCGGAATTATGCTTGGACAGCATTTTTTTGACTTCAATTTGGATTAGTTATGGAATTTAAGTGGTTGAAAGAATTAGGGGGAACATTGCATTAAATTGGTTGGATAGAGGAGTGGACTTTAAGCCCTATTCTAGTCTACTTGAGCTAGAAATCCAGCTACCCTCCATTTGCTTGCCATCCTTATCCCCTCTCTAGTTGCCAAGAAAATCATCCCATCTCCTCACATTTGCGTGGCGGCGTCGATAAAAAAAAAAAAAGCCAGCTTGCAAAAATAGCTAGCGATGCGAAGACCGCCACACGCGTGTGCACCGTCAACGCCCTCATCTTCACCGATTCTCCCACCGAGCTGCCTCCACCGGATCTTCTCATCAAGTTGCCACGAAGATAGTAGCTCGCCTCTCTCCATCCACGTGTCTTCATGGTCAACACCAGCAGCTCTCTTCTGCTGGTGTGTTGACCCAGCATGCATCTTGTCTTCACTGAGCTCGGTCAGCCACCAAAGCCAACGAGCTGCTCCCTCCGTCTCTGCCACTCTTCCGCACGAGCTCCCAGCACACGAAGACAGAAGCAGCGGCCACGCCACACCTGCCTCCTCCCTTGTCGTTGCCTTCAACACTCGTGGAGCCCCAATGAAGACCGCCAGCTCACCTTCCTCAGTCAACCAACGAAGCCACTTCCGTCTGTCTCTGCCTCCACTGAATTTCTTCAGTCAATTGAAGATACGTCCACCGAATTTCTTCGGTCAATTGAACACCGAAGCTGCTCCAGTTGAACCCCCACCGAACGAAGCAACAGTCCACGATTTCTTCTCCGCTAGCTCACCATTGTCACCTGTAGTTCACGCATTTCCTTGGCCTAATAAAATTCAGTCTTCCGGCCCAGCAAAGCCAGCAGATTCCAGTGTCTTCGGCCCATCTTCTTTGCAGCGAGCAGCCCAACGTCTTCAGTCTTGGGCCTGTGCCTCTAGCCCACGATGTTAACAGTTTGTACAGCTCCTTGAGGTCAACCCAGTCCAGTGTGGCCCAGCAAGTCTAGCCCATCTTGGGCTCGCGAAGTAAGTCGGCCCAAGTTCGGCCGCCGTCGCGTCGCCGTCGCGGTTTCCGATCTTCGCGTTTACCAAGTGAGTTTTACTCACTAAAGCCTTCTTAGTTTGCTAATGATTCCTAAGGGTTGGTTAGATTTATTTAATTGTAATTAGGTGGTTAGATTAGAGTACAATAATTAAATTAGAGACTTGTTAGTGCGTGTTAATTAAATTGAAGGTGCATTTAGCAAGTAGACTTGTCCTATTAATTATTGGATGCTTCTTGGGATTTTTCCCGTCCCTTATCAGGTTTCAATTTAATAATTCGGGCCTAAAGTGAATTGTTAGGAATTAATTATTAATTTTCGAAATTAATTTAATTAATTAATTATTTCCTGAAATTTCAACTTGGATGGCTAACGACCAGGATTTTATGCTGATGATTGTGGTGCAGACCGTTTATTTAATTGAGCTTTATATTGTGCTAAATTGAATTTATTGTGTTTATTATTTAATTTTCGAAATTTATTTATTTATTTCCCGAAAATTCAACTTGGATGGCCAGTGACCAGAATATTATGCTGATGACTGTGGTGAAGTTCGTTTATTTAATCGGGCTTTATTTTGAGTTAAATTGAATTTTAGTATTAATTATTTAATTTTCGAAATTAATTAATTAATTAATTATTTTTCGGAAATTAAGGTTGAGATGGGCGACGACCGAAATCTTGTGTTGATCGTCGTGGCGCAGTCCGTTTATTTATTTGGGCTTTAATTTGTGCTGAATTGATTTAATTATGTATTTTTAGGATTTGGTCCTAAATGATTTGAATTGTGGTAATTGATTGGTAATTACCGGGCGTCGGTTCACGAGCCAAAAATATGTTTTATGGGCTATTGAAAACGGTGGGAAGTTCTAAAAGCAAAATATGATATTTTGGCTAAGGCCGGTCGTGTACCCACGCACGATATTTTATTGGGTATCTCTATTTCCAAGGAATTGGGCCAAGATATTATGAAATTGAGAAATTTATTTATGAAGTGCAATATCGTTGACTGCAGTTGAAATTGGTCGAGTGGGACCATAAAACCATTGAATCTGAGAAAGGTCGAGTGGGACCATAAAGCCATTGAATTTGAAAAGGTCGAGTGGGACCATAAAGCCATTGAATCTTGAAAGGGTCGAGTGGGACCATAAAGCCATTGAATCTTAGAAAGGTCGAGTGGGACCATAAAACCATTGAATTTGAAAAGGTCGAGTGGGACCATAAAGCCATTGAATCTTGAAAGGGTCGAGTGGGACCGTAAAGCCATTTAATCTCGGTGACAGAGTATGGCATCGTAAAAAGGGCACGTGGGCTCGGTGACTTGATGCATCACTTTGGAGAAGGCACGTGGGCCCAGAGACTTAAGTATGGCATCATAAAAAAGACACGTGGGCTCGGTGATTTGATGCATCACTTTGGCGAACTAGTGCCTAAGAGAATGCACGTGTGCTCGACATCTTGATATGCATTGTGGGAATTGCTTAGTCTGTTGGTTATGAAATCAACTAGTTCGATTGATCAATGATTTGATCTGATTGTCGTGATTTGATTGATTGATTGGGAATGACCATGAGTGGTCTTATTGGCATGCAATCAATTAAGTCAATTGATCATTGTTTTGATATGATATTTATGAATTGATTGATTGATTGGGAATGACCGTGAGTGGTCTTGTTGGCGTATGATCGATTAAGTCAAATTGATCGATGCTTCAATCCGTGATGTGATTTCTTGGGTGCCTATTTGATATGTGCTAACATGCAGGTGGAATCTGAGGCCAAGATAAGTCCTTTGACTCATGTTGTGCTTAGGCAGCCCTAAGGTGTATTAGTTTACTAATCGGGTCTTAGGGAGGTAGAACTCGCTGAGACATAATCTCATCCCTGTTGTGGGATTATATTTCAGGCCCCTAGATTTCCCGAAGATGAGCCGGTATTTGAAGTTGAGGATGAGCGAGAAGAAGGAAATGAAGAGTTTGAAGAAATTAAACTTAGTGGTGAAAGATTTGAGGAGGACTGGGATGATGATCCCGAGTATGGTCCTATCCTCTTTGTAAACCCTGTATTTGTGAAGTTGTGAATTTCAATAAATAAAATTGTGGCCTGCTTTTCTATCCCATTGTTTTATTGTCTGGGGATTTTTAAATACTTCCACATGTGCATATATAAATGAAAAGGGTCGGCGATACATAGTCCTGGGATATCACATTTTAAAAAGCGACCAAAGGTAAGAGATGTGCGCATGCCTGAGGATCGGGGCGTGACACACGCACTCTACCACCCCATTCTGTTGAGATGTGTACTTGACTATTTGATGTCAAACAATTCTGGAATCTTCACATTACTTGTTGAAATCATCTTCGCAAAACTCAAGACCATTGTTCCTTCTGAGATGCTTTATCTTCTTCCTAGTTTGATTTTCTATTAATATCTTCCACTTCTTGAATGTATCGAAAACATCACTTTTACACTTCAAGAAATAAATCCAGACTTTCCTAGAAAAATCATCAATAAATGTTAGAAAATAAACTGCACCACCTTTAGATGTTGCCTGTGCCAATCCTCACAAGTCGTAGTGAGTATAGTCAACTGTGCCCTTCGTCAAGTGCACCTCAGTACTGAAACTAATTCTACGCTACTTTCCAAAAACACGGTATTTGCAAAAGTCAAGTGAGACCATATGATCTCCTCAAAGTAAACCATGTTTACTCAAGATAGTCATTCCTCTTTCGCTCATGTGGGTCAAATGCATATGCCACAACATTTGTTTTTTAGAATCTAAAGATGATGATACATTTAAATAATCCACAACTGTACTTCCCTATAGAATGTAAAGATTTTTCTTTATGTTACCTTTCATCATAATCAATGAGCCTTTTGAAACTTTCAAAACTCCACCTCTCTCTACGTACATACATCCAATGGAATCTAAAGTGTTCAATGGAATAAGGTTTCTCTTCAAATCTAGGATGTGTCTAACGTTTGTCAAAGTTCTTACTATATTGTCATGGCATTTAATTTGCACCGTACTAATACTTACAATCCTGTAAACTGCATTGTTACCCATCAAAACTGAACCGCCATGATTTTCTTATATGCATGGAACCAATTTCTTTGTAGATACATCTGGTATGGACATACTGAATCTAAAATACATTCATCATCGACATAACAATTTGAAGACAAAATAGTAAGAATATTGTTGGCATTAGCAGACTCGTTATTTTTCATCAAACTAGCAGAATTGAAATCCTTCATCAACTTCTTTCCATTAGCTTTGAGCACTAGACACTCACTTTTATACTGTCCAAAGTTGTGACAATAATAACACTCAATTTTACTTTTATCTCTGCATGATCTAGATTTTGAATGCCATTTACTATTATTGCGTCTATTACAATGATTTGACTTTCCCTTGACAACTAAGCTTGACTTTCCCTTGACAACTAAGTCATTAGCTTTATCACCCCTACTACTTGCATTCAATTTTGTGCACATCTCCATGGAGTTCAATGAGCCTTTCACATCCTCAAGAGTTATGTATTTCCTTCCATATAAAATAGAATTCACAAAAATTTCATAGGAGCTTGGTAGTGAACATAACACAATTAGGGTTTGATCTTCATCATTTAACTTCAAATCTAGATTTTTCATATCCATAGTGATTTTATTAAATTCATCTAGATGTTCTTGGATAGGAGTACCTTCTTTCATCTTTAGTGTATAAAGATGCTGCTTAAAAATAAACTTTTCATAAGAGATTTCTTCATGTAGAGGCTCTCAAGCTTATTTTACAATCTCAAAATTGCTTTCTGTTGTGACTTTGCGAAGCAATTTATCAGACAACGATAATTGGATGGTGCTATGTGCCTTTTCTTCCATCTACTCGATCTCAACAATAGTCATATCATCGGGATAATTTCTGTCCAAGGCTCTAACGAACCTTCCCGATGTAGCAACGCCTTCATCTTGATCCTCCATAGCCCAAAATTGTTTTGGTCATTGAAGGGTGCCACTTTGAAATTGATATCTTGAATAAAAAGACCAAAATTCCTTCACTCTAATACTAATTTGTTGCAGAAAAATGCCAATCGAAGATGTACTGATCCAAGAACAAGTAGCAAAGAATGAAAGAAAATCGAAATTACATGAGATGCAAGATCTACTTAGAAAACCCAAAGCGGAAATACCACGAAAAGAGAGAGATTTCACTATCTTCAACAAAAGCACTAGAGTACAATCCAAAACGCTCTAAAATGACTCCGTGAACCACAAGATCTAAATGTCCAACAAGAAGATAGGAAATAACAAAACAGGAAATAATATAGAGGTTAGAGTTGGAGATGTGCTATTAAACACATTCCTTTTATAATCTCCTTTCAAAATTTTTAAAATAAAAAGTGCGGGGTCTAAAATACTCTTATCTTTTAATTTGAAAGTGAAAACTCAATAGATATTTAAAAGAAGAGGAATCCGAAGGATATTAACCCCACCTATCAAGTAATTGAATCACGAGACAGGTTTATCAATATAAATCATCTGTAATGAGTTCTATTCGAAAACAATGATATGCACATGAAAACAAAATAAAAAGAAACGTGTTGACCCATCATATTAGAGGCTCTGTTTTTTACGATGCTGAATGTCTTTGATAAAATTATTCTTCACGTGTGTTATGAAGATGTTGTCAAATTATAACCGTGATGGTTACGAAACGTACGCTTACCAGTAATCCAATAAAACCAGCCCAACATAGCGCAAGGCATAGCTCACATAGTGCATATTTGGTTTGCAATTTGGCTCCAAGAATGGGGAGGCTGGGCCCACATAATTAGTCGCTTATTACCAAGCTAGAATGGCAAGTGGAAGTTGCGTAGATGGTAATGCAATAACTTTCCTTCACATACATTCTCCTCAAACTTTCCTTCACATACATTCTCCTCAACCAAGAGAAATAAAATCATCATAATCTCTTCGACAAGGAATAAATAATCTCGCCCACGACAACTCTGGTTAATTTCTAACCGTGGTACTTATTCACTCTCTTGACTATATCCCTTTTATTGCAATAGATTTTTTTTTTCCCATATTCCTTTGAAAAATATGAATGAAGTAGGGCTTAAATGTGCATGACCAAACCTTTAAAAGCTTTAAAATTCATTATGATCTTCTTGACCTTGCTCGCTGTATGTCACCGCAACTTGTCTCTTTCTACATATCACTCATTAAATGTTCACAATGAATAGAGTTTTAAATCTCTGTACATGGGCGCACAGCTTTTTGTGTGGTAGGCTAGCTGTTGTTCCTTTTCATGGAGTAAATCTGCGAGTTCTGTTTAAAATTCTATGAATGACGGTAAAGTTTTGATACTTTGGTTGTTGATGTGGTGTACTTCGAGCTCGAGGTGATAAAATGGTGATGTCCATTTTGCTTGCAAGTCTTCCGGGTAAGAAAAGTGGTAGTGGCCTTTAAACCCTCAATGATGCTTTTCGGATGCGCATTTATTGTTGAATTCTTTATTCTGTTTTAATGATTATTTTGCGCTGAGAGTTATCCTTGTAGATCGAAGGAGATCTCACAAATTAGCAAAAAAAATCCTCCCATCATTATATGGCGCTTAAGTTGCTAAAACATCACTTCCATGAAGATAATTAACCCTTTCCACGAGTCGTGTCCTAGATGAGAAAAATCTAGGGAAGGCACCTAATGTGTGGTTGGGATCACAATGATTTTGTTTGATAAACAGTTGAAGGAGAGTGGAACCACGTATCACAATTAGTAATTAACAAGTAGGACAGATGATGTTAAGACAACCATGATCTGTATAAGCCTTTTATTAATTGCTCGTGTTCCTTTTTAATTTACCTGCTCATACTTAAAAGTTGTGGTCCGAGATTCCTCCATGGGATGATCTCATAAGAGCATATACGCTCATGGGAATTGAAGTACCCTTAGTAGCAGTTATTGTCAGTATAGTACCTGAAGATTTGTCCGTCTCTATCCTTCCGTATTCTTCAGAGCAGAATACTTGCATGAGAGACGGCATAGTTTCATGAGAGACAACTGGTACATAGATTAACAGAATTATCGTTGGAGGCTGTGATAACTATAGTATGTTAGTCACTCAATCAGACCAAAGCACTAAGGATCTTAGGATGTCAGTCCTCAGGTAGTCAGTCGGTGCTCCTTTATCCAAAATTCGAAAGCAAGCTATGTTTGAGTCTAGCTTGATTTGAAATTGGTGTCGAAGTGTAGGCTATTTCATCTAGTTTGTAAATGAAGTCCAACGAGCTAATGACCAAATTTAAGCAGATAATCAATCCTTACAGCAGTAAAATCCACGTACCTTGAAGGCATATGTTTGAAACAAACTGGAGGCAGCGAGAACATAGAGAGTATATAGAATTATGTGGTTCGGTGAACATGAACTTCGTCTGCAAGAAGACATGGTCAAAAATCCACAAGAAGGAATAGATCATCATACGAGTGTTTTCTCTCAAGGTCAACCCCTAAATATGATTGTTCTTCACTCTATTTGTGTGCAATATATGATGAATTTTCTCAAATAAATCAAATATAAGACATGCTTTGCACTCTCAAACATTAGTTTAGATGGTTCAGAAACAATTATTCTATGGCGACTGCCAAACTCTTATCTACTCGAGTATTCCTTTTCACGATGGGTTTGAACTGACAGACATATGTTATAAGGTGGATCTCGATGGGTATGAAAGATCGCCCTCCCAACCATACAAATGGTTTTCATCAAATATGGCCTAACCCTGTTCCACGCTGATGAAGAATTCTAACAACCTACAGAGACTCTCCAAAACTTCATCCTCATTGCCAAGACTTGATGGATGCTCTTGACTTTATATAAATGCTGGAGAAAAGATAGAAAAGCAGACGTGTGCTTGAGGAAACACTTACATGGTTTTGCTAGAGGATAAGACGAGAGAAGGGTTTGGACATGTGAGGCCGGACTCTGTAGAATTAAAGAAGGCTTGACGACGTGATGGACATGGCCAATACATAGGATAGCAGGAAGTCTAAACAGATAGAGGTGATACTTCGAAAGAGATCTAAATAGCGTAAATCAATCTGTGCTTCTGACTCCATTTAGATGGAAAAGGCTTGGTCGTTATCATCATCTATTACTGCCAAATAAATCATAGAACACCAAGCCCGCGATCTGTTTGTGCATATTAGGGTCAGATTGTCACGCCTCAAACCCCGAGCGTGCGCACATCCTAC
This sequence comes from Eucalyptus erythrocorys, assembly GCA_014182555.1. Classification (NCBI taxonomy): domain Eukaryota; kingdom Viridiplantae; phylum Streptophyta; class Magnoliopsida; order Myrtales; family Myrtaceae; genus Eucalyptus; species Eucalyptus erythrocorys. The sequence continues at coordinate 30,576,175 of CM024601.1, read as the reverse complement.
TGTGGTCGATCAGCTATGCGACATTCCCAGGCACTCGTCACCAACTCATTCATTTTAAATGCACATGTGGAAGCGAATTACTAATCCCTTGACCTCACCAAACTTGGGATAGAAAAGCAGGATAGCAACTTCCAAATCAAAATACACATTCATAAACGCCTCAAGCTTATATAGAAGGTCTATCTCATAAAAGATTACTGAACCGCCTATACTCCTGACCCTTCCGCTTCAAGCTCCTGGCTCTTCACACTAGGGACTTGAAAATGGTTATTCAATAACCAGTGAAATATAAATCTTAGCGAGTTCCACCCCTAAGTCCCTGGTTAGAACACCAACTTAACTCAGGGTATTTCTTTAGAACCATCCCATAAACAAACAAACAACCAACAATCAACAGTCGGTTCACATGCAACTTTACCCGGTATGCCATATCCTGCACGTTATAATTCAGCACGATACACGCAATGCACATGGCCATTAGATGATGCGGTTTATTAATCACATGCGAGTCGCGTCACACACAATCTCATCTGGCTATTGCCACACCCTGCACGTTAGCGGTCCATGCGTGTGTGCCATAAACAATGTGCTCAACTGATGCACATTCATAACCAATGATGCCACGATTCACATCTGCTCTTGCACTCTAGTGACTGCCTATCATGCATCAACCGATCACACGGGTCCCGATTATAAGGTAAAATCGATGTGACACGTCCCATTCCATACCACACAATTTTACCCGATAATAAGGCCCAACGATCTCAACCCTCACATGTCCCAATTGATTACCGCCACACAGGCTTGATTATCGCCACATAGGCTCGATTTTCGCCACACAGGCACGATTATCGCCACACAGGCTCAATTTACACCACACGGGCATTTCACAAGGGAGCATCATCCACCCAACACACAGCGGGGAATGGATCAACTTGGTGATCACCCCATCACACCACCACAATTCCCTTTTATCTTTGGGCACTTTGCCAATGCACATACACTTGCATTTACACTTTCAAATCATCATCTCCTCAAGGCGATCCATTTCGGTGTCCCTCGGATAAACTGTTTTCCCCTTTTTGAGAAAAGCATACATTTCATGCGGATGTTTATGCAATAACACATCCAATCACTTCATAGAATCATCACACATGAATTTTAGACACTTTTCATTTTTGGATGAACAGTGCTCGTGAATAGTGTTTTGTGAACAGTAACTCTTGAATAGTGTCGAGTGAACAGTAAATTTCCAAAATTTAATAAATGATAAATTAAACTCAGAAATTATTAAAAGCATTAATTAAAGCAACCATCAATTAATTAAAGCAAAGCATGCTTCATCAACCACATAAACCACATTAAGCAAATAAAGCAAGATTAAGCTAAACTAATCTAATCCATCCATCTAACCACCTATCTTAGGGCTAATACAACTTAATTAAATCATCTAAACTAGAATTAAATCTAATTAAACCAACCCTAAGCAAGTTTAGGCTCTAATCAAAGGATTAGGAGCTAAACTCACCTGTTAAGTGGGCCGGAGGCACCAACGCGGTGGCGACGACGGTGGCTAGGCACTGGGACCTCTACCACGATGATCCAAGGTAGTCCCAAGCTCAGCACAACAACCACAGCCCGAACTCCAATTAAAACCTCTGAAAAAAAACCTTGTCAGAGGAGAAAACAAGTTGAACAGCTTGGCCGGAGCTCCGGCGAAGGGATGGCCAAAAACCAGCGGCACCTGGGGGTCAAGGGGGAGTGGCTGGTAACTGGGCTAGGTGAAAGAAGGGTCAGAATGGGAGAAAACGGGCCGAAATCGTGAACCAGGCGGAGCTGGGCGGAATCAAGTAGTCCAGCCGCCGGTGGCTTGTTGCCAGATTTTGAGATATTCGGCAGCTCCGTTTGGGATGCGGCCGGGCTCGTTGGAATGGTCTTGAAGTCTTATTTACGGTGGTGGGTGGAGCTTATCCTGATTCTCATGGGAAGACCATTTTAACTCGAGTTTTTGACGAAAGGTCAGTTTGGAGCAGAACAGTTTCAAGTGGTCGGACTGCCGCTGGCTTCTGGCCGGAATTCCAGACGGCCCAAGAATCGTTTCGGTGAATGGCCAAGTCCCCTTGCACATTTTGGATCTCCTGAAGACAATGGTGGATGACACGAAGCTGATTCATCCGGGAAGCCAACAATCAACTCGAATCTTTGGAGGGATGTTTGCTGGAACAGAAACTGGAGGAAGGAAATGAAGGAGAGAGAGAGTTCCGTCAAGATGTGGACCGAATGAGGGAGAGAGAGAGTGATGGGAGAGATGTCAAGGCCTCATCAATGCTTGCCCAACTCCCCACGCAAGTCCCCTCACCTTCTCTCTCTTCTTTTGCCCTTATCCACTTGCTTTTAGGGGCAATTTGATCATTTCCACCTTGCACAAATTACCAATCTAACATTGGGCTGAAATTGGTAGATGAGCCTAAGAATTGGGCTTGGCCATGAATAGGATTGGGCTTGGGAATTGATTGGGTTCAAATGGGCTTAAGTTTGGATCATGGGCTTGAAAGATGAATAGTTGGTTTAGGCCCAATAGGCTTAATTGCTTTCCTTAGGCCCACTTTGGTAGCTGTCCCACCTTAGGCCTAAGGCCCACATTGGCTTAGCTCGGCCCACTTCCTCGTGGGCTCGCTTTCTTGATCTGAAAATCCATTTTTCAAATACTCGGCTTAACTGGCGCTGTTGACTGTCGTTGTAGCTTCATCCAAAGTCTGTCCCGAACATTCCCGATAATTCGAAGCCTAATTTTTAGTTCTCAAGCCATGTCAATTTCGCCCTAATGTCGTTTTGGGTACAACTCAGACTGACGGGTGGCTGTGAGGATTCACGCATGACCGGCTTGTGCCAAACCACGTTTAACACATTTTGACGTATGGACGTCCTTGACTGCATGACATTACAGAGGATAGATTCTTATTTCAAAGTACATGATTACTGAGGATTGACATAGGGTCATTCGCGGATTTGATAACAATAAACAGAATCACCCGTCATTCCATTATGTTCTGTCCGCGAATCGACTTCTAGTCGTCCTTAGAATCGGCCTGTCTATCTACAGGATCATCCTCTGTAAGTCTCATGGTCAAGTTGTTTTCCTAGGTCGAGTCCCTTAGTCTTATGAGTTCTATCCTCATTAGCCTTTCCCTTCAAGGTCAGTATCTTAGGAGTGATCAATTCCGAGTGAGATCAACCAACAATGCATTGACGAAATTCACATCCATTCATTCCTCAGAGGACTCGAATTTCAAGATGTCACATAGATTGTGTATACTCTTGAGATGGCTTTGGAAGACTTGGTAAAACACAACAATAGTTGTAGTTGGATAAACTCACTGAATTTCTTTTTCACATAAGCCCCATGAAAGGCTCGATATATACAATGCTTCCGATTATAAGATCTTGCAACATTAGAAATATCTCCATAAGAGCTGGTGGTGACACACGAATCGAGAAGTTATTTTGCTCATAGACGCAAGGTGGTCAGGACCCGTGGTACGACACAACAATCCAGCACGTTAACCCCTTCGCCAAATAGTCATAATTTACCTCCACATATCCCCATTGCGTGTTGGTTATGGAAGAATATACTCCAACTCCATCACGAAACTAACATATTCTTTTGTGACTGAAAATTCAGGAGAAAATAAATATTAGGAGTGAACTAAATGATGTAAGGTCAGAAAACCTTTCCACTTTCATGCTTGCTGCATCTGCATTTGGGTTTCGTGACCAAGTGTGATGAAGGATCCAATATTTGTAAATTGTTCTATCTACGTATGTATATTGCTCAATGATTATAGAGAGAATACTTGTCTAAACTCAATTGCTCAAGCTCTAGCAGAGTTTCATCAATTGACAATAATGAATGAATACACCTGCCTATTTATAGGATTTAGATAATGACTGTCTAAAGAAACAAATTAGGATTAATCAATGAGGATATATAGAATCATATAATAACGTACAAAATCATAGAATATCCTAAATATATCTTTAACATCTCCCTCAAACTCAAGATTATTTGAAAGATGTCAACTTGAGTTTGGGAAATAGATCTAGAAAATGCCAGGGTAGATGTATCTTGATGAAGACATTGATAGTCTATTCAACAGAGGAACTAGAGATAAGTCGAACAGTGCCACAAAGAACATGAAATCAAATGAAACAATAGTTCATTTCAATGTGCTTAGTGCGTTAATGAAAAACATCATTATATGCAATTTGGATAACACTCTAGTTGTCGTAATGAATGACTATTTTGCTATGATGACACACTGCCATATCTCCTAATAGCCACCATAACCATAATAACTCCAATTTCATGTCAGTAAGAGTTTGATATTATGTTCCTATACTAGAGCGAGCAACAATGGTAAGTTTCTTACTATGCCATGAGATAAATGAGTTGTCCAAAGAACAATAGCCCATAGTGGAGCGACAATCATCAAGGTCCTTAGCCCAATTAACATTAGAATAAGCTGTCAACTCTAAGGTAGAATGAGTTGAAAAATGAGAGCCATGAAATAGCATACCCTTGACACAATTTTTCCATAAACAACACCAACATACCTAAAGATAAGCTATCGTTGATATTTGTATTCGAGGCTGTACATGTCAGGCTATTGGTGCTATGGCAACAACATTCATTTGATAATGTTCATTGGTTTAGCAAACTAGCTCTTGTGGAAGTTGATATGCATAGCATTAGAATCCAAATGATAACATAAATTGAGAGACTAGGGTGTCTAATAGGTTTGTCAGAAGATATAGTGAAGGGATAGAAATAGAAGCTATTTTCAAGGAGCCTATGAATGTTTAGTAAAAGAACTATGTGGGCAGTTCTCTCTTTGGACAGCATTATCAATGGTAACAGTAATGGTTCTTTACTTCTCCGATTCACCTACAATGGAAAGATTGAAGATGGGTATAAAAGAGAATATCTCATAAGCCAAAGTGAGATATGTGCAAATACAAAAGATTGAACACCTACTATATGCCGTCTCTCAAGCAAAATGCTCTATTTGGGTTGTTTCTCTAAGTGTTCTATTCTTGATATCTGATTAATTGTGCTAAAGATAAAGTATACAAGATTAAGAATAGTAGCTGATTCTTGAGAGTGTGATCCATCATATAAAAAGAAGAGTGCTTGCCAGTTGTAACTTTTCTAAGGAGACTACTAGTGCAATCTAGCCCAACTTGTGGCTGGCAATCTAAGAAAAGGACGTAGGCTTGGGGATAAAACCAAACTACTATACATCTTTATGTGCTCTTGTTTGTCTCTCTCATTATTTGCACAAGCACACAATATGCTCACGAGCTTTGAAACATCAAGTTGACCAAATCATTACTTAGCGTCGGTTATTTTCTGCAAAAGAATGTTAAGATTTCTAAAATAACCTATTCATCCCTCCTCCAGGTTGTATTGTTAGCCCCCAACAATTTGGAAGAGGAGTTTTATTCTTGTCATTGAATTTTACATTCGACTCAATGGGAATAGAAGCAATCTTGTTATCAATGAGCCTAGTTCAAAAAATCGGATTAGTGGTATATTTTGCTTACAAGAGATAATAACCATAAGCACCAAACACAACCTCCAAACCTAGAAAATAGCTCAGTTGCCCAAGATCTTTCATTTTGAACTATTTACTAAAATACCGGTAGAGTTTGGTAATACAAGTTTGATTATTGCTAGTAATAACCATATCATCCACATGTAAGAGCATCATAATGTATCCATGATGCGTGCACCGAACAAACAAAGTGTGATCATAAGGACTGGATTTAAAACCAAGAGATTCCATAATTGAACTAAAGTTGAAGTACCATGCACCAAGAACTTGCTTCAATCCATACAATGCTTGGCGTAATCGACACACTTTACTAGATGAATAGGTGTAGCTAGGAGGAGATATCATAAAAACTTCCTTTGTGAGATCACCATTAAGAAATGCATTTTTAACATTCATTTGAAATAGAGGCTAATGCTTAACAGCAACAAGAAGAAGAAGAAGAAGAAGAAGAAGAAGAAGAACACTACAAATAGAAGTAAGACGAGCAACAGGGGCAAAGGTCCCATCATAATCAATGCCATACTCTTGAGTAAAGCCTATTACTACTAGCCAAGCTTTGTAGCAATCCACAGTACCATTTCCCTTGGTTTTAATCTTATATACACATTTTATTACCGACAACAAACTTACTAGGAGGTAAATCAACCAAATCCCATGAGTGAAAGTTTTCCAAGGCTTGCAACTCTTCTGCCATTACTTGCTACCAAAGAGGATTAGTGCTAGCTTCTTTATAGGTACAAGGTTTGTAAAGAGAAGCAATGGTGAAGTAACTATCATAATTATGAAGATGAGCTGGAGATTGACTTACTTTGGTGGAATGATGGACATAAGTATATGGAATGACTGAGGTATAGGATCCTCAGTTAGGGCAAACGTGTCAGAAGTAGCCGAAGTGGGATTGCCAGACGAAACTACATGAAAACGAGAAGAAGACAATTGTGGAGAGGAAGATTCACTAGTGAATGGTAGTACAGGATTTTCCGAGAAGAAGTCCACTGAAAAATTGGTAAAGAAAGGGACATGAGTGGAAGATTCAAAGGAGTGAAGGGATCAGAATTTCTTGTGTTCCCAAAATGAAACATCACAAGACATATGAAGACAATTAGATCTATATCCCTTATGTTCAATGTCATAACCAAGGAAGCAACATAAACAAGCAAAGGGTTCTAACCTCGTGAACAAGCCCTACCAAAAATTCTAAGACGATTGTAAAAGGGAACCTTGCCATATAAGCGCTCATAAGGAGAAATGTTGTCTCTGGCAGGGGATGGGATATAATTGATAGTATAAATAGCAGTAAGACAAACTTGACCCAAAACTATCATGGACAAATGGCAGAGATTAAAAGAGTTCATGCAACATCTAAGATATGCCTATGTATATGTTTAGCATGACCATTTTGTTGGGAAGTGTCTGGACATGAACAATGAATAATAATACCTTGTCGTGAGAGAAGTCTATGAAATTCTATGTCTTGGTATTCCGTGGCATTATCAATACAAAAAACCTTGATGTCTTTAGAAAATTGTGTTTTTTCATGGCTACGAAATCCCGGTAGATATGAGTAAACTCAAATCGATTTTTCATAAGATGAAGCCATGTATAATGAAAATAATTGTTGCATCCTACCATTCGAGGGAGGAAAAGCCCTCTAATTGAGTAGATATAGGGGTATTTGTTCATAAAAAAGATCAAACAAGCATCCTCAAAAGATATGGCTTCAAAAGAAACGTCTAATCAGTGGGCCACACTTAATCCGTTACTTACAAATACGGTTCTTCCACCCATACCTTGCACGACAGGGGTACATTTTAAGGTTTTTAGGCAACCTAAAAATGTTCTATAGGAGTTGTTACTAGCCTCTTTGTTGGGGGCTAGCTAGATGACCAATCAAGGATTGAGAGACCTTCTTTGATTTCCACCAATCCAAAGATCTGTGGATTTAGGGACTTGGGCGCCCTTCTGAGTGTGAGGAGCAATGGAGTTTAGTGCTGATGACAAGAGCGGATTGACAATCCCAAATGGTTTGGGTTCTCCCACATTCTTATTTCACGTGACATTATGATTTTTAATTTTCTTAGTACGATTCAACCTATGTGAAGGAGCAACTGCTAGTCTATTAAAACTAGTTAGGAGCCAAGTGAGAGACAGGAGAATATCTCACTTCCTATATAACCAGAGATTCTAAGATAAGAGATTTGATTACTTAACTTGGTTGATTTGTTACGTATGAGATTCATGCGATCTATTAACCATTTTGTTACCTTATGCCACTAAACAATGCCATGCATTAGTGTTGCGCAACCAAAGGTAAGTAAACAGCCACAATTGATATGATAAAAGTAAAGTATAAAGAAGTAACCCAATGAACTATCGAGCAATGAATACATATAACCTTGTTATTAAGTCTCAGCACAACAACTCCCATGAGCAGATTTCAAATTGAATTCAATTTTTCATTTAAAAGATTAATCTACGGAAACTTAACTAAGTGAAACTAAACTAAATCTACTGCAAAAACTGAACAATCTAATTAGGGTCTTTGTTAGACCCCCCAAATCAAGGTATTTGTTTCTAACTATTTTCCAATTTTTTAAAATTTTTTTATTAATTTTTTAAATTTTATTATATTTTCTATTTTCATCATGCACAAGTCATTTTTTACTGTTCATGGGTCTAGGCCTAGGACACAATTGGGCTATTATCTCAAGCCCTTTCAAAAGCAATGAAACTTAATTAAACCAAAACTCATGTATGACTAAATCAAGCCCAGACTTCTTAAAAAAAAAACACCAACTTCCGACTCATTCTCGTATTTACTAAAGAACTTTGCTAGCATAATAATTTTTTAACTACTATGAGAATAACAGTTTGTTGTGGGTCATAAGTTTATAAAAGAGTGAATCCAATAATAATTTAAACTTATTTGTTATTTCGGTTTTTTAAGTGCAAATTGACCATTATTTTCACAGTAGATTAAGGATTGATATCTAATTATTTCTCTTTACAAAATCCAAACTCAAGCCCCCTTTGCCTTTTTGTAATTCTATAATTTATTTTTTATTTTCTAATTCTTTAACTTGCATTGTCTTCATCACATCGTCTTCATTGTTCCATAGTGACAACTCAACTTCACCATCAACACCGGAACTTAAAAACTTCAATGACACCTTAACATATTCCACGCTTCAGTCCACGGGAAACGTACTCGGCGGTCGAAGACCACAAACCATTCAATGGATAAAATGAAGCACGGTGGAGGAATAGGCTTGAACGATTCCGAATGTCTACAAATTCAGCAACCACTTCCTCGGTTTTCTCACGATGTGAAACAAGGAGCACAGAAGAGAGAAAAACAGAGACTCAGCGATAATGGTGGACAACTACGGTTGTACTAGAAATAATGTCTAATGTTTAACTAGACAATCATGTAAACTATGTGAAAACATCTTCAGATTTGACCAATGTCAAAAGCTTTTCACAACCCTATCTGAGACACATTTCATTGAACATATTGCATGGGGTCATCAAATGTGCTCGGCTTCTAGATTAGACTCATTTGAACATGTTGAGTACAACCAATTCCGATTGTAACGGAGATGTGATCATATATTTCCATCTCCGTCAAAATAGCGCATGATAGAGGCTATAGCGTTCCCTAGTCAATGAGTAGAAACGGAGCCACAATCGGCGACTAGAGCGATGATGGGAGTTTAGCTTATCTCCGGTGATTGGAATCATGGCTAACAAGAGAATCTTGAATGCAATTTCGCCACTTCGATACTCCTCCAAGACGAGGAGCAAGCCTCAAGGAGTTATGCTTAATAGGAGGGCTGAACCTAATTGGTCTTGGGTTGTGTGAGATGAGTCCCATGGGTTTGGGTTACATCCAAGGCCCTTTTTTTTTTTTTTTTTTTTTTTGAAAAAATATGCAGTTATTTTAAAATTTAGATGTCAATAATGATCTATAAAGAATTCATAAAATGCCTATGCTCTCAATATAAAAGAAGGCAACACCTATGAATAAGAGTATTTGTGATATAGACACTAGTTACAATACCAAACAAAGACGGAACCTCCACTTCTTCTTTTTTTTTTTTTTTTTTTTTGTCATTTTTCTAAAATAAATTCACATGAGAGACGTGATAATATACCTCATGTAAGTACAAACAATCTAAGGGGTTTCACGTTAGTATCACTTTTAGTTGACAAGTCAAATTTGTCACGTTTTGAACCTCGAGCACGCACACATTCCTTTATAGTCGATAAAATTTTGTGACTTCTCAAGACGAGTCGCCGACCCTTTCATTTTAAGCATATGCGGAAGCGAAACAATAACTCCTAACAACAAATAGCATGGGATAGGAAAGCAATGCAACATTTCACAAAAGCACACTCTTATGAACGATGGGGTTTAGGTACAAAACGAGTATGGTCAAAAGCCTACAAAAGACTGGCTCTAAAAAAGGAACTGTCCTACGACATACTAGTCTGACACATACGCCGATCCTTCGGACTCCACCTTCACAAACTCTGGGGCTTTGGTCTTCCACGACCACCATTTAAGGACCTAAAAATGGTTATACAATAACCAGTGAAATAATGTCTCAGTAAGTCCACCCCCTAAACTTTTATTAGGAAGAAAATACACCTTAGGGCGCTTTAGCCACACAACCACACAATTTAAACAAAGGACTTACCTTGCATCAGTTCTCACCTACATGTTAGCACAATTTATATATCACATAAGTGTAGTAGCAACACCGAGCATTTGGAGCATTTCATTCAAGCTTAGCCAATCAATCAATCAATCAGTTGAATCAACCCCATTAATCCATCATTCAATCAAACAATCCACAAAGAGTCCGATTATAAGGCTAAATCGTTATGACACGTTCCATTCTGTGTCACACAATTTTGTCCCATAATCAAGCGCGGGTAAATCATGTCGATGGTTCCATCTACACTTGATATTTACTCTCAACATTCCAATTCAATACCAAACTCAAGGCTCTAGAGGTGACCCTCTACAAAGTCTTGTCATCGTGCGATACTTAGTCCTTGACCACAAATAACAATAGTATAAGGCACTAGAGGTAACTGACATGGAGTCTTGCTATCTTGTAATACTTAGCATTTTCACTACAAAAAGCAATAGTATAAGGCACTAGAGGTGACTCACACGAAATCTTGCTATCGTGTAGTACTTAGTCCTTTATTGCACTAGGCAATAGTATAAGGCACTAGAGACGTCTCACACGAAGTTTCATCCTCGTGTAGCACTTAGCCCTTCACTATGCATGGCAATATTGCAAGGTCCTAGAGGTAATTCCCATGCGATTCAGGTCGCCATGTAACACTTAGCCCTTAACTACAATAAGCAATGGTATAAGGCACTAGAAGTGACTCACACGAAGTCTCATCCTCGTGTAGCACTTAGTTCTTTACTGGCTCATAACCTATGGGGTTTCCTCAACACACTCTATGTCACCTTGACATTCAATAGTCACCTTACCATGACTATAAACCATTACACGAATATCAAGCATAAACTCTAGGCATGTCACAAACCAACCATATCATCAAATATGTGTAAATATTCACTCAATTCATGCGGATGCCCAGGTATTTACACATCCATTCACTTCATATAATCAACACACATAAGGTTATACCACTTTTTGCATTCTGGATGAACAATGCACATGAATAGTGTGCTTGAACAGTAAATTTCCAGAATTAAATAACTAATAAATTAAATTCACAAGTCATTGAAAACATTAATTAAAGCAAGCAAAGCATCAAGAACCATCACCGAAGTAAAATCGATCATAATTGGCAGAAACCGGGCCACTCACATGTCTCCAAGTTTAAATCCAGAAACCTAACTAAACGAGTTCGGAAAATTCCCAAATTTAAATATGTTGTAAATGACACATAAAAAAACATTTTTCTTGAATACATCTTAACCAGATCCCTCTAGATTCAACCTAGTAAATCACTCAATCCAGCACCAAAAACTGAGACCCTTTCTAGAAAGTTTTTTATTTATTTATAAATTAGTTTGGTTTGAGGTCTAAAATATGTCTGTTTGATCTAAAATTTGAGTATGTTAAACTAAAAGATGTGGAAAGCAACTTTTGTGAAGAAACCATTTTAAAATTCGAATCCTAAGAGTTGATAAAAACTCCTAAAATCCCAAAAGGTCACCAGTTCTAGCGAAAACTAAGATTCTGTTTGAAAATGACAGTGCTGATATCTCCTTCTTTTAAATTCCTAAAAATCTTGAGAAAAATATATGTTATAGCCGAGGATATCTGAAACATTTTTTAAGAAGAATCAATCTCAAATTCGCAACCCATTTTGATCCACAAAAATGGAAAATGGCGAGTGTTTAGGAATCAGTTCTGAAGAATAGCCACTAAATTCGACCAAACCATCCTCAATGGTGCAAATCTCACTAATTAGGTTAACAATAATCCATTCTAAGGCTAATCTAACCATTCTAGATTATCACCGATCCATATTTAAGCTAATCTACACAACCCTTAAGCATAATTAACCTCCAAAGTAAGGTTTAGCGAGTAAACTCACCAATTTAGCGGTTCAGTGAGTCCATGGTGGCGGCGACGTGACGATGAGCAAAAGACAAGCCCACGGCGACACCAAGCGAGGCCTGAACGGGCCTTAAGGTGGGCCTAGAAGTCTCAGCTCTTGCTGGAACTTCTGCTTCTGTTCTTGGACTGCAAAAGTCTAAACCAAAGGGGCTTCACCGCTTAAATGAGCTGGAAATGGCGAGACGGTTCGGCGAGCTAGTGCTGTGGGTGATGGCGGGACTTCTGGTGACTTGAATAGCGACGGAGGGGCTCCAAGCAGCGAGCTAGGCTCGCTGGAATAGCGACCAGGCGCGGGATGAGCATGCGGGACGTGCGGGTAATGGCGCGGCTTGCAAGTGGCTCGATGGTGCACAAATGGGCGGCAAGGAGCTTCAACGGTTGCTGCTGGCTCTTGGTTGGCCTCCTTTGGTTTTTTAAGCTCTCAAAAGCTCCAACAATGGATAAAGCAAGGTTGAGGGAGGAAGAAAGGAGACAACTCTTGCTTGGAGGGTCCATCTTGCTCTTCATCTATCCCTCTGTCTCCTAAAAGAGGCCCTACCATGGATGGGCTGGCTTCCTCAGCCAAAAGCAGACCACAAAACTTCCTTGGGAAGCCTTGGAGATGGTCCAAAGATTGAGGGCATGGGGGGCTACGAATTTGGGACATTGCCCACCCAAATTGGATTCAATTCCCCACCAATTCTCCTTCAAATTAACTCAATCCGGTCCCCAAAAATTCCACCAAGATGTACATGATCAAATTAACATTTTTCCTTGTCAATCCGTCCAACTTGAATCCCAAAAACGCGACCAAAAGCCACCCTTGGATTTTTCCGATCCAAAATACCCTTACTTTGAAAATTTGCCGAAAATCTCGGTTTGCAAAAAAATCTTCGGAAGATGAGTCAACAGTCCTAAAATGACTCATGACATGGTAGAACTTTCAATTTCTGAAATCGGATTTAAATTCGTGGTTATTTCAAGCTGATGTGATTTTAGCGTGACCTAACTTACCAAGTAGCTTTTAGGAATTTTTCATGCAATTGACCCGTGGTTAATTATTTTCAAGCCACAAAGTACATCTTAGACACATTAGCAACTCTTGGTTGTTGTGAAAATCTCAATATTTCAAATACGGATACAGGGTACCAAAATGACAGAAAAATCGATTTAATGCCGATCGACAGAAATTTTGCAATCCACACTCTAATCATATATTTCAGTCGAATCGACCTATCTCCGGTCTCTAGTTGATCTGTGCTGTAATGACCCTTGCAGATTAGTGCGGTCGAGCAGTCGATTCCTGGTTAAATTCTCAAGTCTTTTGCGTTTAGATTCCTTAACGACTACACTTAATAGGCTAGTTATCATGTGAGTAATCTACTTAGAGAAAAGAACTTTAGGCGTGTCGATGAAAAACCCAACTTATTCAATCGAAACCAGAACTTGAAATTCAGGATGTTATAAAATTAGTGTCCTCAACTGTTCAGCGATACGATTGTTCCAATAAATTTATTGGATTGCTCTCAATTAATAGTTAAGCAATGGCATATGAAAAAGGATTTAAGACATGAAACACCATCCATAATCTCTTGTCTATGAAAGATACCAATCAACATCATCAATAAGCACACATAAAAAAAGAAAAAGTTAACATCATCCTTTTTTTATATCTTGGGGGAGGGGGAGAAGTTGAAGCAGTGCTCAATGCAAATTTGTTGCCAAGGGATTATTTCTCCAACTCCTGCCCTTGAGAGGATCCGGATGCCTCTCCTTGAGTCTTTTGATCGATCGACCTCCTCAAGCTCCGCCGAAGCTCCTCCATTCGCCCCTTCATTTGGTAGAGTTCTTCCCGATTGAGCTCTTCGATGGGAGCTTCCCACCATCCCACATCGCTTTTTCCTTTGGTCAGTCGCTTCAATACTTTGCCTTGTGCCTTCTCAGCTTTGATTTGATTATAGAGCTCATCATGCTGTTGGTTGAGCTCCTTAAATTTGGCCTGCCGATAGGACTCGACCACAGCATGAGAACTATTGTTGGGCGAAGGGTTTCGGTCGAGGAACCGATTGGCGACTGCATCAATGGATGGATGGGCAAAAGAAAAGGGATTTCCAGAAGGAGAGAATGCTACAAATCCCACCTCCGCCCCGCAAAGGGTCGCAAGCTCGCTTGCCTTTTTGTTGATGCTGGATTTACGTTTTGAAAATGTAATAAGCCTGCTGCTCTCATTTTCAATTTGTTTCATCCCAGTTCTTGGATTCTCTCCTGTTTGTCTTCCTGCCATAGTCAAAAGAAATTAATCTAAGACAAGTAGCAAACGAGTAAGCTGTGATATTGGCTAACACAAAGAAAATAGAATAAAGCTGTGATTTTGGTTAACGCAGAGATAACAAAGAGAAAATGCACGTATTTATACATGGATATGAATGTCAATTTTAGCATGAGCAGTTGAGAGACAACCTCTTTCGGGCTGTCACCTTCTATAAGATGGATTAAATAATAGTAAAGTTATTTATCATTGTGGATAGGAATATCTTGATCATAATTTACATACTAATTATTATTACAACGTCTATGAAAGTCGAGATAAGCATGTTATCTACGGATTATGGTATGTCGCTGAAAATAGATTTTTTTCTATGTTAGCCTACTTTCCCAAAAAAATTTCGAGCATTCGACGCCATCCGTAATTTCATCCATCAATTTTAATAAAGTTTGAAAAAAAAAGAGATTATGCAATCTATTTAGGTCCAATCTATAAGAAATTCCAAAATGAATATCTATATAACTTCATATCCCGCTGTGTCAAAGATAATCGGATCATCATAGTTTGGACATGTTTCAGTTACCAAATAAATTTATTTTCGTGAGGAAAATTGGTAGTTTATTTGATCTTTGCAGAATTACATACAAATGCTTACGGATCTCATTTTCCGAGATAGTTAATAGCCATGGTTGATGATGACTCGGCATCCATTCCTCATTGAAAAAGTTACCCATAATCGTACCAAGTGTCAATATTGGGCTCTCTTTTTTTCTTCTTTCATTCATTCTTTCTTGTTTTATCTTTTCATTTTGCTTTCTAAGAAAATTAGATTTTCTATTAAACCGCTGCTTAGATTGTATAGAAAATTATCATAAAGACATTACAATGAACATGATCGTGATTTTCATAAAATATGGGAAGAGTAGATTATGGAAAACTCTGAAGACATACCCACACTCACATAAGTTAAACATAATCGTTCTATCTCTACCCTTAATCAAGCAACTCTTATCAATGGTCACTTCAACCTTAAAATTATATGAGAAATAGTTCCAAATATATATGTATATACTAGAAAACACCATATGATCACACATAACTATGGATCAAAGAAATAAAATATAAAATAATTAATAAATGATCTACCTTTCAAGTTTAAATACGAATAATCATCAACTATCTCATAAATATCTCATCTTGCATTTTACAACATATCACATCCAAAAAATATATTAAAATCTTTACAAATCATATTTATCTCTTCACAAATTTAATTATTTTTGTTACTTATTAGTACATGCAAGTTGCATCGCATGTGCTATTATTTTTACTTATAATTGAGGAGAAGAGGACTTACACTTATTGGGAGCGCATAGCAGAAGCCTAACATTTTCATCTAGAGAAATTGCTAATAGAAAGACCAAGTCTGACTTTCTTAATATATTCAATTGAATTCATTTTCACTTAAAAGATTAAGTCAATAAGTTATGGGTAAATAATGATATATCAACTACTCCATACACATCAATTTTCTAGTGTGGGATTTTTCCTAACACAACTCATACCCCTCATATGTGAACTTAGCATTAGGTTTGCTCTCCCTTAATTCAAATATCATTATGTATCTGAAATTTTTGTCGACAAATCAGTAATAACAAGAGCAAAAGAAAAAGTGAAGCTAACAGTGCAACGGATCAAGCCCAAGGGCCCATCCGAATCTTTTAGAATTTCGCCCATTGATTTTGGTCATAGCCCATTTGATCTCCAATTAGTTCATGGAACTTATGACCCACAGAACTTAAAAGAGATGAAGAGCCACAAAAAAAGGTATGGTTAAAAAAAAAAAAAAAAAAAAAAAGTAAAGATATAGCTTAATTTTCTTTAGTTAGCATAACCTTTAGTTTAAGGATTTTAATGAGTAGATTTGATATGAATTCGACTTTAGTAAAATGGTCCTTTAGAAAGGAAATTGGACTTGATTTGATTATAGCTCATGGGGATCATGTCCTAGGGATTATAACTTGACTACGTATGATGATTATCGGGTTTTCTTTCTCATACTTTACTTTAGGCCTTTTTCAATACTTTGGTATTTAATTCTTGCAATTCCAATGTATTGTTTATTCATTCCCTTTCTAAAATGGTTAGTTCTAGTTTAGGATCATAATGAACCTTCAAGAAAATTTGCCTGGACATTTAGCAACATTGAAGACCTTTTAGGATCATAATTGGTGAAAGTTGTGTGATCACTTAGATGAACAATCACTCTCAAGTTAGGTACCAAAAAAGCGTAATACAAATGTTAGCGTAAATAAGTCCTGAACTTAAAAATGCCAATAGCATAGGAATCAAGACAACACCCTACATCTTGATTGGTTTCTAGTTGACCTCAAACAATTAATGGTGACTACTAAAGTTCGTTAGGCTAAATCATAACTTCAAATGAAATCCAATGCCATGCAAGATATGATACTGGGAGAGACCATGCCTATAATTGATGGACTGATTTGGATCACCATTTGAATGATGTGTTTGAGTCATCATTTGGGACACGAATAAAAATAGCTAGATTGTGAACTCGTTAAAATAGAAGCAGTAATATAATGCAAATTTGAACTTGTTATAACGAGCACATATAAAATAAATTAAAACCATCACTCAAAATAATCCTTCCTTATTTTCATATCACGGGATGAAAATTGGAGCAAAACTATAATGCAAATTTATCGTCAAGGGATTATTTCTCCAACTTCTGTCCTTGAAAGCATGTGGATGCCTCTCCTTGCGTTTGTTGATTGATCGACCTCCACAAGTTTTGCCGAAGGTCCTCCATTCGCACCTTCATATGGCAGAGCTTTTCCCGGTTGAGATCTTCAGTGGGAGCTTCCCACAATGCCACATCGCCTTTTCCTTTGGTCAGTCGCTTCAACACTTTGCCTTGTGCCTTCTCAGCTTCGATTTGATTAATGAGCTCATCATGTTGCTGGTTGAGCTCATCACACCCAGCTTGACGATAGGACTCAAAAAAAATGATACCTATCATTAGGCTGAGGGTTTTGGTAGAGGAATCGATTGGCGATTGTATCGATAGATGGATGAACATAAAAAAAGGTTTTCCCGCCATGAAAGAGTACTACAAATCCCACCTCCACTCCACAGAGGGTCACAAGGTTGCTTGCTTTTTTGTAAACACTATATTTACACTTTTAAAATGCTGTAAGTCTCCGGTTCTCATTCTCAATTTGTTTCATCTCACTTCTTGGGTGGTTTCTTCTTTGTCTTCCCGCTATAATCAAAGAGAAAGTGCTCTGAGACAATAGCAAACAAGTAAAGCTGTGATATCGGTCGATGCAGAGATAATGAAGAGAAATGCACGTATTTGTACTTGGTGATAAATGTTAATTTTAGTATGAGCAGTTGTTGGATAATCTCTTCCAACTGCCACCTTCTGTAAGATGGATAAAACAAAAGTGGGTTATTTATGATTGTGGATATACGTATCTGAATCATGATTTATATTTGCAATGTCCACAAATTAAGATGACTATGTTATGTACCCATTAAGGTGTGGGGTGGAAAACAAGAAAGTAGAATTTTTTTTTTAATCTATTTCAGCATGCTTTTCTTGCAATTTTCTTAAGCATTCAATGTCGTTCATTTTTCCGTCCAATAAATTTTTCATTAATTTTAAAACAAAAGAAATTCTGCAATTGATTTAAGTTCATTCTACAACAGAATTCTCACTTAGTAATAGATTGCAAGTGCAATTCAACTTACTCAACAAATCTCTGAAAATTAATATGTGTGTGACTTCATATTCCTCTCAAAGTCAAACATAGTTGGGCCATCATAGGTTGGAGATGTTTTGATTGCCATATCAGTTTATTTTCGTGAAAGAAAGCCATGTTTTAACATAAGGCAGTACAATGTAATTTAATTCGATTTCATTAATGATATTTGACAATTGATCTGATTTAAGCACCATTACAAGTATATTGCGATGCAAATAATAGTTTGCACTTTTTATACTGAATTATATACAAATAATTATGGATCTCATTTTCCGATATAATTAAAAGCCATGTTTAGAAAGGAATTGGCACCGCACCTCATGAACTCATCATGATAGACATCATTTTGATTTTCGCAAAGTATGGGAAGAGTAGCGCGTACGAATATTTGAAAAGATGCCCACACTCAACTTAAACATGATTGTTATTTTTTAATTCATCATCAAACTTTTACCAAAAAAAAAAAAATCATGAAAAAGACGTACATATATTAGAAGAAACCCAATGATCAGATGTATAAGTATGGATAAAAAAATCATAATTTAATATAACTAAGAGGATTGACAAATAATAAATGAATAATTACCTTCCAAATCCGAAATCAAAATAGTTGCCAAATAATCAATTCGCTTAATTATATTTTTAGTCAGATCTATTTTTCTGTTGTCATATAGCTACCAAGCAATCAATGGCGCATAACACCCATTCTAAATCTAGCAGATCTATTTTTCTATTCCCATAAACAGGTTTGGAATATAAATCCATTTAGTAGCAGAATTTCATTTTTCTATTTATGGAACAAATTTTAGTCCATAACTATATTTGGAATAGAAATGAGAAGAAAAACTTTTTTAGAACAAAAATAAGAAATAAAAACTTTTCTCATTGCTTGTTCTTGCTACTAGTCGGCCGCCAGCCCATTATTGCCCACCATCACCTACCTTTTGCCACCATACGTCGTTCGAGAGGAAGAAATTTTGTGTCGTTATCAAACATATATTTTTGCTCAAAAACTCGTCTAAGGAATAAATATAGAAAATCTATTTTTGATTAAAAATTGTGTTCAAAAATGAAATACTTAACATTCACACCTTAGATGTTTTCTTAATTATCCATTAATTTTTCCATTGATGGTATCATTTTATTTATTTGTTTGTTTGAACATTTGACTCATCCTAAGTCAAATAGTATAAACTATCAAATGTATCAGTACATGGACAAATGAGCAAATTTACAATGACCCATATTTTCATCCTCAATATGAAGACACCGTCGTGTATTGGATAAAAATAAATGTGAAGTATGTGCAAAGCGTGGGGACGACAATATTCTCTCCATCTATTTTATAAAATTGCCATCATCGTTCACATCCCATAATTATCATTTATGACTCAATTTTATAGCTAGTCTCATAAATGCCTCAACTTCTAGCTTTGGCAAAACCCATTATTAGAAGTTAAAAACTAGAATCAAGATTATTATTGTTATTAGATTATTTTAGCATGCCTTTTCATCGTGGCAGATAAAAATTATCACAATTTTAACGTAGCGGAATTGCTTATGAATATGCAGATAACACCACTTATACCATTACAGTTTTGTATTAAAAGATGTTGCGACATAAAAAGTGCCCTACTAATCTTTCCTCTCCATATTATTGTTTTTTTTATCGTGATTTATGCTTGTTACAGTGCTTAAATTAATTGTCAAATATGGTTGAAGATATCCGGTAGGATATTATTAGTTTATGTTAGAAATTGACATATTTTATAATGAAAATAAACTTATTTGGTAACTAGTGTTACTTTACTAAAAATATCCCCAACTTATAAAGATCCAATTATTATTGACTTTCAGAGGAATAGGGAGTCACAGAAAACTTCATTTTCGTATCTAACAATCTATTACTACACTATATCAGGATAATAGCAAGGTCATAGACGGTAAATTCTAACATTTTGGCTCATGTAAGCATTGGGATATGATTTGTTCGCTTTGTTAGCATTAGATTCCATGCACGTGCTACAAGAGTGCAATTGTTTTGTGCACTTTTGGGATAAAATAGTCTTTTTCTTCGAATTAGATGTATGCCTAAAACAGTTTATTTTATTTTATTTTCTTATTTTTTTATGGAGAACTCCAAACCTCATATAAGGAAAGCATTTTTCTCTTATTTCTTGTTGTAATATGTATGGGCAAAGTGAAAAGGATTTGCAATGCGAAGGTAGTGGAGTAGTAGTGATTAGTGTAAACACTTGTAAGGGAACGGTTATATCCAATATTTTATATTAAAATAGAACTTACGATAATTTGTCCCCTTTCTATTGGAGGGTTATTATGGTCATTTGGGTGGTAGACAACGTATTTCGGAAGATGTTCGTACAAGGTTATTAGTGGTCTAGCACATGAAATACTAATGCAAATTTATAAGTTAAAAATGCCCTTGACTTGGTTTAGGTGGGGCTATCTTCACCTCTACACGGCTAAATCCACTCCTTTTATACTAGATTAAAAAAAAAAAAATTGCCTTAATGGATTGGGAAATGAGTGCAAAACGGTGTCTTTGTTTTACAAAAGATACGGTGCACCGCTAGTGCCAGCCATGAGAGTTAAAGAAAAGATTTAGGGTGAATATCGAGTTGATATTTATTCGCAAGTTTTGTTGGGTATTGTTCCATCGAAGAAAAGATTTAAGTAGACTCAAAAATTCTGAATTGCAACTCTTAAAATGATGAATTTTATTTTCCAGCAAAAGAGTATATTTGGGGGATGTTGTTTCCAAATGTTAAAAAAAAAAAAAAAACTTAATAACTCAAAAAGTGCTTCATATTGAATTCAATCGAAAATCATTGTTTTTTAAACTTCAGCTTTGATCTGTGATCCTGAGATTGATCTTGCGATATTTTTGGTTCTTACATATCTTCATCCATGAGTTAATGGGGGTGATGTTTTTGGCTACTAATTCATTATTCTTATTTGGAACTTTTATACTACTCATTTGTTTTCATGCATAATTAATATCAATGGTTTTTTAATTTAAGTCCCCAGAAAGTTCTTCTAGAATAAGTTGATTTGAGCAAAAGGAAAGAGGGGAAATTTTAAATATTTTTTCATCTCTAAAATTTAATAGACAATGTTAATGATTTCTTTTTAGTTAGTAATTATATTTTTCTACTCGTGATTATTTATATTTCGGTACCTTTTTTTTTATTCATCATATTCAATAATATCCACTTGGAAATTTGAGAGTTGTTTCCAATTTCAAATTTGAGAGTTGTTTCCCTTTTCAAATTAGTGCTTCTCGGGCCTTTTTAAATCCTCTGATCTAATCCTAAATTTAGCCAGGAAAATAGAAAGCAACGGCAAGTCAAGAAAATTGAAACTGGTGTAACCAATCTCCAAGTTTTCTCCATGAAATAGAGTGGCTGACATTTGACCGCCCTTACCGTCTCAAAAGGCCCGCCATGAGGCTAGCGGGGCACATGATGGTTTTCATATCCACATTGTTTCCTTTAATTTAGTTATTTTAGTTTTATAGATTTCCTTCAAATTTAAACCTATTGCAATTTATAAAATAGAAAATAATCTCTTGGTCATCATTGCTCTTATAACAATATATTTATCCTTCGTCACTTCTATCTCAAAGGCTCACTTTCCTTGATGAGTTTTTAGTTCATTGATCTAAAATACATATCAGATCTATTTTTTTACCATAAAAATAAATTGTATTCTTTTCTTATTATTGGCGAGAAACTTTACATATAGAATGTGCGATGTTATAGGAATATCTTGAGATACACTACACAGTATTAACATGAAGAAGTTATGCACATTGAGATATATTGATGTTGTTTGTTAACATTCCGGGAATGATATAAAATTTTGTCAATCCATAATGACTAAAAATTCACTTGTAGGTTAAAAAAAATTATTTTATGCAAAGCTTTAATTTAATTAAATCTCACCATTTTCAAGTTTCATGTTAGGATTGTAGCTGTGATCTTGTTTGAAAAATCTTTAAAGAGTCTTTTTCTTTGTTTTCATCCAATCGCCTAGATATATATATGTGTGTGTGTGTGTGTGATAATATATATATGTATATATATATATATATATATATATATATATATAGACACACACACACAATTTGTATATATAAATTCATTGACA
Organism: Eucalyptus erythrocorys; assembly: GCA_014182555.1. NCBI lineage: Eukaryota > Viridiplantae > Streptophyta > Magnoliopsida > Myrtales > Myrtaceae > Eucalyptus > Eucalyptus erythrocorys. Next base: position 30,553,737 of record CM024601.1, on the reverse strand, counting down.
AGAAAGAGTTTATGGTGGTATACACAACAAAAATAAAAGTTTATAAACATGTAGTCTTGTTAAAGTGTTGTTTATGCTTAAATTTTTTTTCTAAATTCTACTTGACAATTAATCCAATAATTACTCAACAACATAGCAAAAAACTTGATTTCTAGGATTTTGACAAAGCTAAATTCTCTAAAAGTGAGGAGGAAAATCTAGTGCCTTCAATATATATGGAATACCTACAATAAAAAAAGAAAAAGAAAAAAGACACGTCTTATATTTAATTATAACAACCAGATCCTGCATAGAAATAAAAAACACAACAAAGAAAAAGAAAAGTTAATAATCTTGGAGCCACCACTTCAAAATTGCAATGGAATTATTGGGGGCAATTTCATCTTTTTAGTGAAAATGTGACGGACTTAGTCATATATGAGGTGAAAATAGCATTGCCCTTCGATTTAATACATAATAGAGCTGATATCGCTAGATACGGCTGCATTATTCTTCTTTAACTTTGTCTAATAGAAAGCTCAACTTCCTTTACATATTAAATTGTGCACATGGTAGGTTTTGATTTGTGAAAGATTCTAATAGTTATGTGCACCAAGAAAAGAATGTACACTTTTGGGATGTGCTTAGTGGCGAGGAGTTCTCAAGTGAGAGGAAAAGGATCAAGACTTTGCGATAGCTAACTCACGAGTATTTTACATTTTCTTCTTCTTTCTTCGCTTTTTCACACGTTACTTAAAAAATAAAAAAAAAATCCTGAGATTCCCAAGTCAGTGCGATATTTTCTAGTAGTTGTTTGGTAGAAGATTATAGTTTCTTTCCCTAAAAAAGATAAAGATTATACTCATGGTAGGTTAAGTGCTCCCCGACACAGGCATGCAAGCCAAAAGGCCCAGAAACAGAACAAGAACGCAAGGCCAAGAGGCTTAGGACAGCACAAAACAAGAACCAAAGCGTGCTTTTTCTATCACAATCTTTCAATTCTCATGGTATTGGTTCTGACTGGAAATACATCATTTCTCTTTCTTTCTGGCCTTTTGTCTAGTGACACAAGAAAGTAATCTTCTGATCAGCCACACTAAGGGCAAAGCTTTATCTAGAATTTGGTTAATATGAATTAGATTCATCATAACCATTGATCATATGAGCTCTATATGTGATTCTTACATAATTAATTGATATTACTAGGTCTAGACAAATTTCTTCCTATGGAGCCTTACTGGACATTTCTGATATTTCAGATACATAAAAATGAATACAACACTTGATACTCATTCTCAAGAGTTTTTTTTTTTTTTTTTTTTTTGAAGGAAATCCTGCCTAATCTGGAAGTACTCTAGTTGTCAGTACTATTATGATATCACAAGTTCATTTATCATTCAAGTAATCAACTCTATTGGATTAGGTACAATACATAAATTCGATTCAGCACAATACTGAATACAAATCACTCCATGTTCGGTTTCACTCACTCAAATCTTATCTTGCCTCTTACCTGATCCATCGGATAAGTGAGGAGTTTAGGCTTGAATATATCTAACTAAATAGGGCTTTCTCATAAATTAAAAGGAGCGTGGTTTGCCTTGTGAACAATGAGGGAAAGAAAGATGAGGTGATACAGATTACTTCTTGAAGTAAATGTAAACACAACGGAAGCAAAGATAAAATTCTACCATACATGTATCTCCTAAAGCATTGTTCGTGCATATTAATAAAAAAGTCAGAACATCATAGGGGGTTTTACAGATTACTTCTTGAAGTGCGGTTTAAACAACTTGATTCAGATGTTCTTCGGTTCGAACCCTATAAACGTCAAACGTCTAGTTCAGACACACCACCAATGCACCTTGAATAGAAAAAGAACTCACAGGTATTTGCTACTATGATTGTATTAGCAATCTCGAGGAGATAATCTTGTGCACATGGTTAACAACCGTTGCTAATAATGTAATCCTCTCTACTCTATATGTAACGTCTTGGTGAAGTTAACATTTAATTTCCTCTAGAAGCTGGTCTCTAACCTCTTAGAGAAGTTAAATGATTACTTCCTCCTGAAGTTGGTCTTTAACCTCTCAATAAAGTTAAAATATTAACTCCTCCAGAAGCTAGGTGAGTGAGATAATAGCTTGTGTGAGTGGGCTGTGTCCGTAAGAGAATAAGCGAATTGGTTATGATGTGTAATATCCTTAAGTTCATCATTGAGCTAGTAGTAATACCTACACTAATACATTAGTATTCCCAAGAAAATTGATTGTTTCAATCAATCTCTAGGTCCTACAAGCCACGATTGACATATCATGGCTGCCCAAGTAATGTAAATGCTTTAGGAACATAATGAACCTGTTAGCTATGGCTATAATGTAATTCAATCCTTCTATCTTACTATGTATCAATCGAACAAACAATATGAAATATTTGTCTAGTCATAAATTCGATCATATGTAGAAACCTAATTGACTTGCATTTTGTAGAGTTTGGGACACCTGGAGTGCCATAACTTGGCACGGGGGGACACTTAAGTGCCATAACTTCAAAATGGTATACTTAAGTGCCAATATCGGAGTTAAATGGAACACTTAAGTGCCACTCCGGCGAAAATCCGGCCAAATGGCTGATGTGGTAATTTTCCGGCGACGAAGGTCCAAAACGGCGTCGTTTTTGCATGTCCAAAACGGCGTCATTTTGCATGCCGACGTGGCGAAAAAATGCAAAAACGACGCTGTTTTGTGTTTGACGTGTAAAAAATAATAAAAAATTAATTAAATTAAATTAAAACTTAATTTTAATTAAAATATTCTAAAAAAAAAAGAAAAAAAAGGAGGAGGCCGAAGGGGGCGGGCGGGCGAGGGCCGAGCCCTCGCCGTCGCCGCCCCCGCGGTTCTTGCGGAAGGGCGGCGATGGAGGGGGAGGGTCGGCCGGGGTCGTAGGCCCTTGGCCACCGGCGGCGAGGGGCCCGCGAGCCCTCGCCGGATCCGGGGCGAGGTCGCGGCCTCGCCCAGCATCCGGCGAGGGCTGCGGGCCTCGCCGCCCCCCCCGTCGCCGAGAAGGGCCGACGACGGAGGGGGAGGGTCGGCTGCCCCCTCGCCGCCGGTCGGCCGGGGCGGCGACCCCGGTCGACCCTCCCCCGTAGCCGGCCCTTCCCGACGATGGCGGGGAGGCGGCGGCGGCGAGGGCTCAGCCCTCGCCTGCCCGCCCCCTTCGGCCTCCTTTTTTTTTTAAGAATATTTAATTAAAATTAAGTTTTAATTTAATTTAATTAATTTTTAATTATTTTTTACACGTCGGACACGAACGGCGTCGTTTTTGCATTTTCTCGCCACGTTAGCGTGCAAAACAACGCCGTTTTGGACCTCCGTCGCCGAAAAATTGCCACATCAGTCGTTTGGCCGGATTTTCGTCGGAGTAGCATTTAAGTGTTTCATTTAACTTTGAAACTGACACTTAAGTGTACTATTTTGAAATTATGGCACTTAAGTGTCCTCCCGTGCCAAGTTATGGCACTCTAGGTGCTCTTTCCGCGCATTTTGTACGAAACATAAACAATTCATTTTTGGTTACAATCATAGTTGAGGATTTTAATACAGTGGCATAATTAGATCGCATAGGACATCATTATTGTACCTTGCATGTAACAAGAAGATAGATTTTATGTTGTGCACGCATGAAAATTTGTATATGAATGAACTATGACCATCAAGTACAAAGACGGATCAATGAGCTGGCAATATGTGCACCTATGAATCCTAGCTGTTGAACACATAAGTTAATATTGTGCCTCAAATTTAAGGATTATTTACACGACCAAAGTATGAACAATTAGACATTAACCACGCTAGAGTCTTCCATATCGCTAATCATTTCATGTGTGTCATGTTCAATAAATTTGTCTAATACAAGCACCTATGTTCTAACTTGGGCATCGCAATACCCAATGATTTATGACTCGTCATTTCCTTAAATATTTAATATTTGATGATGAAGCTAAGAATACACTGATCTCAACAGAATCATTAATATCTACTCAATGATCTTTCGATCGGGAACAATTTAAAATTCAATCTAAATGTGAAACCATCATACATATTCTTGATGTCTCAAGAATAGGTCTAATTGTAATTGATCTTATGGAATCATTTAATATGTACATATACATATACATATACATACATACATACATACATACATACATACATACATACATACACACACATATTTATGAATATAAATAATTGAACAAATGAATGAATATACCTTTACCATTATTTGAATAATAAGATTGATAGTACAACTGAAATTTCTTACATGTAACTACCACGTGGTGGTTTTACAACATACATCCAACAGGTTTTGCCTCTCTACCTTTCTCCTCTTCTTCTTCTCCTTTTCCTTTTGCTTCTCCTTCTCCATCTCCTTCTCCTTCTTCTCCTGCTTTGGACGCGCATGATTGCCCACAATTTCTATTCCAGAAACAATTCTGGAATAGAAATCCGCTTGGTAAAATTATTCCATTTTTCTATTTCTGAAATTCTATTTCTAAAATAGATTATTGTTCTAGAAATAGATCTGGACTAGAAATCAGAAATAGAAAATATCTATTTTTCTATTTCTGGAACAGAAATGAGAAATAAAAAAAATTTTCATCGTTCCGAAAGAAAGGAATTTTGTGTCGTTATCAAACGAAATTCTATTTTTAGAGTAGAAATTTTGTGTCGTTATCAAATGGTTATTTTTGCTTAGAAACTCATCCAGAACTAGAAATAAAAAAATCTATTTCTGTTCCAGAAACTATTTATGGAACAGAAATGATTTCATGCGCGCCCTTCTTTGCTTCTTCTTCTCCTTCTCCTTCTCCTTTACCCGCTCCCTCTCCTCCTCCTCCTCCTCCTCCTTCTTCTTGTTTTTATTCCTCTTCTTGTGTGTTGTAATCCCCGTCATCATAGTTCTCAATCTCATGTTCTTCTTATGTGGGTTGTTAAAATATGTCTCGAGTTTGAGCCCAATGTGAATTTTTGAATATTCCGAATTGGATATGTTGCGGACATTTGAAATCGAGCAAAGAAGATCCGAAGATCAACTTCCCAAAATTTGAATCTGTGTTGAAGAATTTGGTCGCTAAAATAGGAAAGTCCAAGTTTCACTTGGATTTGGATTTTGTTTAAAACATATAGAGATATGTTTTGGATAAAATCGTTTAAGATAGGAAGTAGAATTGTATGATAAGTCAGCAAAAGAATAAGGGTCTCACTTAAATATATAGACTTGTGGTTGTGGGTGGTGGATGTTGATCATGAAGAAGTGTTCTTGAAGCACAGTCTTGTCGTCAAGTGCTTGGGAGGGATTTTCTTTGTCGTTCTTGTTCATGAATTACATCTAAGAAGATTTAGTGTTCAAGTCAATTAAATATTGTGGTAAGATTTGCGTATAATTCCTTCATGAGATTGAGAGATTATTTCGTGAGGAATTTTGGGGCTAAACACTGTGTGCGTTATTGGGTGTAATTGGGGCTTGAGAAATATCGAGAGAGTGTTTGAGTGACTCGAGTATATAATCTCATTGTATCGCTTGATCTAAAGTGAAATTTGCTGCTACTCTTCCTGTGGATATAGGTCTTTATGACTGAACCATGTAAATATGGTGTCCAATTTATTTTCTTCTTCTGTTTATATTATTGTTCGATTGCTCCCTTTATCGTAATAATTGGTATCAGAGCCAAAGTTGGCTAAGTTGAAGCGAATCGATGGCAACGGAAGAAGTAAAAGTGAGAATCGACAAATTTGATGGGAAGGATTTTAGTTTCTAGAAGATGCAGATTGAAGATCATCTTTATCAGATGAAACTACACTTGCTCTTATCTAGGGAGAAACTAGAGTTGATGAAGCAAGTTGATTGGGATTTGCTGGATAGACGAGCTATGGGTGTTATTCAACTGACGTTAGCTCGTAATGTCGCGTTTAACATCTTGAAGGAGAAGACCACTGCTGATTTGATGCAAGCCCTATTGGATATGTATGAGAAGCGTGTGATCAACAAGGTCTCTTTGATGCGACGTCTGTTTAATTTGAAGATGAGCGAAGGTGCGTCAGTTGCAGATCATATCAATGAATTGAATATGATTGTTAATCAATTGAGTTCAGTTGACATTGACTTTGAAGATGAGGTACGTGCTTTGATTCTATTATTCTCATTTCTGATAGTTGGAATACTACTGTTACTGCTGTTAGTAATTCCTCTGGGTTAACAAGTTTGACGTTTGATGGGGTTCGAGATTTGATTTTGAACGAGGACATCCGTAGAAGAGAATCTAATGAACTTATATCTACTACTTTGGTAGGTGAAAATAGAGGAAGATCTAGAACACACGTGGGTAAGAGTAGTACTAATATAAATAGGCATAATCAGTCTAGGACTGGTGATGTTGTCTGTTGGAGCTAGGGCAAGAGGGGCATCTTAGAAGGGATTGCCTTAAGCTAAAGAATGAGAAGGGTAAGGGAATCATAGTTGATTCTGCAGATAATGTTGCAACTGTAGCAGATAATGCCGATTATGTTTTGTTTGTCACTAATGATTCATCGTTTGATGGATGGATTATGGATTCTAGTTTTTCTTTTCATGTCACACCAAATAGAAACTGGTTTATCACTTATCAATGCACTGGTAGTGGCAAAGTCCAGTTAGGGAACAACCCCTAGTGTGATGTTGTGGGTGTTGGCAATGTTAAAATCAGAATGCATGATGGTATCGTGAGGACATTGACTAGGGTGAGGCATATTCCAAAGTTGAAGAAGAACTTAATTTCCTAAGGTGCCATAGATTCAGCTGGTTGCAGGTATTCTTCAAAAGGTAGAGTTCTGAAGGTTGTTCGAGGTAACCTAGTGATAATGAAAGGAATCAAGCACGGAGGCTTGTATAAACTTCAAGGTGAGACAATGACAGGTTTCGCCTCGGAGACGTTGGGTGCATCTGTTTGAGGGTCTATGGACTGCTCGAAGAAGACCTGGGTGTTTGTGCCGATACACAAGTTTGATGTTGGTGTCAGGATCACGCAGTCAAGAGCTTTGATCGAGACGGAGATTGGTAAGTGATTAAGCATGTGCAGACTGACAATAGCATGGAGTTCTGCTCGGAGCTGGTAAATAAATTCTGCATAAAAGAGGACATAGTGAAACATTGCACTAGTGCCAATAAATCATAACAATTTGGGGAATTGATGAGCAAAACATTACTAGAGACAGCCCGTAAAATGATCTCTAGTGCTGGTGTTGCTAACAGAATCCTAGCTGATGTGTTTAGTACAATAAGCTACTTGGTGAATAGATCCCCATCAACTGCTATTGAATGGCGGACTCTTGAAGAAGTGTGGTAAGCTAACGTTGCTGGTTATTTTATTTTTAGAATGTTTGGTTGCTCGTGTTATTTTCGAGTGAGTGATGGTAAGCTCGATGGGAGGGCAAGGTGCATATTCCATGACTATGCACAAGGTGAACGAGGCGATCAGTTGTGGTGCTCGGATATAAATTCACCTATTAGCAGCAGAGAAGTTACCCTTGATGAGTCTTCGGTACTTCTAGCTAGGAGTGTTTGTGGTAGTGTTAATACGGATCTGGACAATGTTCATCTTGAGGTGGAGTTGCGATTAGAAACTCCTAAGATAGCGTACATGGGTATTAGCAAAGTAATCGACACAGATGGTGCTTGTAGCGAGATGGAGCCTATAGAGCCAACGGTTGATGTAATTGTTGATATTAATAAGGTATGTATTCGATCTCCTGATAGATATGGATGCAACAATGGTTTTGCTTTATCTGCAGTTGAGGAGGTTGCATCGGAAAATCCTCACGAAGCAATTAAAGGTGCACGTAGAGTTGGTATTCTGATGAGGTCCTCGGTTATGGGGAAGTTCAAGTGAGGCTTGAGCTTGGATAATATCTGTGGCGGTTGAGCCCATTGGGGGCTGTAGGAAAGTAGCGACGGAGTTTGAATTTTCGCAAAGCAATTGCAACTTGGCTCAAACGTCGAGCCAAGGTGGAGATTGTTAAATATGTCGAGTTTGAGCCCAATGTGAAATTCTGAATATTCCGAATTGGATATGTTGCGGACGTTTGAAATTAAGCAAAGAAGATCCGAAGATCAACTTCCCAAAATTTGAATCTGTGTTGGAGAATTTGGCCGTTAAAATAAGAAAGTCCAAGCTTCACTTGGATTTAGATTTTGTTTAAAACATAGAGAGATATGTTTTGGATGAAATCGTTTAAGACAGGAAGCAGAATCGTATGAGAAGTCGGCAAAAGAATAAGGTTCTCACTTATATATATATGTATGTATATATATATATATATATATATATATATATATGTATGTATGTATATATATATATATAGACTTGTGGCTGTGGGTGGTGAATGTTGATCATGAAGAAGTATTCTTGAAGCGCCGTCTTGTCGTTGAGTGCTTGAGAGGGATTTTCTTTGTCGTTCTTGTTCGTGAATTACATCCAAGAAAATTTAGTGTTCAAGCCAATTAAATCTTGTGGTAAGATTTGCGTGTAATTCCTTCATGAGATTGAAAGATTATTTTGTGAGGAATTTCGGAGCTAAACACTGTGTGCGTTATTGGGTGTAACTGGGGTTTGAGAAACATCGAGAGAGTGTTTGAGTGATTTGAGTGTGTAATCTCTTTGTATCGCTTGATCTATAGTGAAATTCACTGCTGCTCTCCCCGTGGATGTAGGTCTTTATGACTGAACCATATAAATTTAGTGTCCAATTTATTTTCTTCTTCTATCTATATTATTATTCGATCGCTCGTTTTATCGCAATATGGGTAATGACCAACTTCTCCGCCCCAGCTTTTCGTTTGAATTATGCTGACCACCATTACCAATTTCGAAAGAAGGGCTTTGAGTTTCAATTTTTGACTCAAGATTGACTTTTGGTCAAATGGTTCACTAAAAAGTAAACCCGAAAATCAATTGTTTGACTTTTTGAGTTTTTCTTGAAAATGAACTAGAAATTGCTTAAAAATGACAATGCAAAAGAAAAATATGACAAACGACACTTTTTGGTCGAGAAATGGAGCTTTGTCACGTTTAGAAACCCAAATCTCGATTTTTTTTTTTTTGATCTTTTAATACGTCGATTGAAAATTAGGTATCAACAGTCCTAAAATATAAATAATTAGTTAAATAGGTTAATTGCAACATTAATTAAATTCAATATCAATTCATTTGCAATTTTAGCCAAGGAATTCCAAAATTGCTCATTTTAGCCCTGAAGGCTCGATCTAATGAACCGGTGGTTTTGGTCCGTTGTCTTTCGCAATAATTGCTCGACTAAGTCAATAAGGAGTTCGTAGATTATAGTTACGAAATTTAATTGGCTTAATTGAATCAAAATCAGATAATTTCTCCTCAAATTGTGCAAGTTTTCCCTTTAATTTGGTCTCAAATTATATGAATTTTGAACCACAGGGATCACTAATGCATGAATCAATCAGAACCAATTTGAACTGGACAAAAATTGATAAAAAACTAGTCAAATTGACATTAATTGATCTAATCAGTCCAACTGGCTGCTAGCGGGGTAGGCCAGTTTGTCACAACCCCAACTCCATCTCTAGGGTCTCAAGCAGCAAGAGTTATTTTTGCGATGTCTTGGCACGTCACCGTCCCATTTCTTTTTATCTTTTCAATAACCATATATGGAAGCATACTATAACAACCAGACGACAACAACAAGTAGCCAGGAAATCAATTATTTGCAAACACAAAATTACATTAGTTATATTTACAAGCTCTTTTGTCATAAGTTGTTATATTTACAATCATTACATGCTCTATACTCAAAAAGGCTGGAATAACTCTTAGCTCCTATATTGAGACTACGACTCCTCTATACCTACAATTATGAAAAACAAAGGGGTGAGTCATGGACTTAGTAAGTAAAACTTACTAATTTCCGAGTAGGAGGATGCCTTGCGTATCAAGAAGCATATAAAGTCACGTCTCAAACCTCAAGCGTGAGCGCATCCCTCGGTGGTAGATATAATTGTGACGTTCCCGGGACGCGTCGCCGATCCAATTGATTATGCAAATGTGGAAGTGTATAATAAACAATCCCTAGACAACAATCAATATGTGATAGAAAAGTAGGAGCTCCGGGGGGTTCTGGGTTTACCACAGCACCGTTAGGGATATCAGTGTCCAGAGGACCAACCATCTCCTCACCCTCAACGGCGAGTGCATCGAACCCATCTAGGGGACCCTCCCATTCTTTGTCAGGCTCATGATGATACCACGCTCTAAATCGATGAGTTACAAACTCTGATACGCCCTCATCAACCAAGACCGTAGACACCACAAGCTCACAGAGCCAGGGAGTCCCGAGGATAGGGAAGAAGGTGCTCTGCTCACTAAACCCACGAGGCTACCCAAAACGTACTGGAGGGACCGCCATCTACAGACCTGAAAAGATAAGCCCATGATGGGGTGAGAGAATGTCTCAATGAGTTCACGCCATAAACCTCGATTATGAAGGAAATACGTCTAGGGGCGGCCGGCCAAACTACACAATCAATGAGACTCACCTTGCCTCAGCTCCTCCCTGCATGTTAGTACAGTTCATATACTCAATGCATATAATAGATGCACACATCAATTGAAATGGCTCAATCACATCTTAATCAATCACATCTCAATCAATCATAGGGGTCTCGATTATAAAGCCAAATCATTAAAATACGTCCTATACTGTGTCACACAATTTTGTTCCATAATCCGATGTGTTTATCTCAATCAATCATGTGTTCCAATTGATTACTGCTTGCATAGGCACGATTTACCGACTCACATCGATCCTCTAGCATAGCTAGGCTTCGATTCCCCCTTGAGCACGGCAACATCCACCGATGCACATCGGAGACGGCATTCCCGAAGGAGCATTGGTCCAGAATCTACTGCGATTGTCATCCATTGTCCAAGGGCATCCCATATACAAGCATTGTCCAACCGACGCACATCGGGGATAGGTTCTCATAATCATCACACGATCAATCAATCCCGGCCAAAGACATTGTGCTTTACACTCACAAGCCTCAATTAAGATAATGTGCTTGGTTTATTTTCTTCGTGTTAAAAACACCTGATAAAATAATCATGTGTAGGTATACAGTCAGATTGAATCTTAAAAATTGATATCATTCCTTTTAAAATCTCACTATTTGATATAGTACTTAAAAATATTTTCGGTGTCAAAACCCGACACTTGGTATTTTCTAATTAAATACCAAAATTTCACAATTTTGAAATAAATACTTAAAATTTACAATCATCACTCAATTGCACAATTTAACAATCAATTGTGTAAACTAAGCACACCCCTATAATCAGCACGAAATTCCGGCAACGGGTTATCTCGGTGTAATTTCCGGAAAAATAATAAATAATTAAATAAATAGCAAAACTAATTACATAAATACAAATTAATTCAATCAATGCATACTTAGGCCGAAAACACTAATTTAACCACCTAAACGGGCCTAGAAAAATAATGCACCTATCCACATAAATAGTACAATCTATTTAGCCCTTAACTAATCTAATATAACCACCTAACAATCCTAATTAACCAACTAAATCACTAATTACATCTAACTAATCACCTAAGCCATACTTAGCCTAGTCTAATCAATCCTTAAGTATAATTAACCTCACAAGCAAGGTTTAGTGAGTAAACTCACTGGTTTTACGGGTCGATGAGTTCACGGCGATGGCAATGCCAAGGCAAGCGAGACCCAAGCCTGGAGTGACACCAACGGAGGTTCGGACAGGCTCAGAAAAGGCCCACAAAGCTGACAGCTAGGTTGTGATGTCACGCCCCAATCCTCCGAGCACGTGCCCATCCCTCCTTGGTCGATTAAATAGTGATGTCTCATGACGCATCACCGACCCATTAATTTAAATACGCATGCAGAAGCATATATAAAATCTCAAACAACAATTCAATAGGATAGAAAAGCAGGATCAACATTTTCAAATCAAAACAAGCCTTTTTATAAACGAACATGTTTATATACAATGCTAGGCTATTTACAAAAATATCGGCTTAACAAAAGGGAACTGTTCTATGACTCCCTAATCAGACAGGTTCGCCAATTCTTTGATCTCCACCTTTCCAAACTTCGGGGCTTCCGGTCCTCCACTAACTTCCTCTGAGGACCTGAAAATGTTTATACAATAACTAGTAAGACAATATCTCAGCAAGTTCAACCCCTAAGACTCGATTAGGAAGCCAATTACGCCCTAAAGGCTACCTAAGCACAACACGAGTCAGAGAACTTACCTTGGCCTTAGTTTCTTCTTGCAAGTTAGTTAATTCATAAATACTGACAGACATAAGACCCAATCAAATCAGATTGAATCATCGATCAATCGACCTAGTCGATTACATGTCAGTCAGACCATTTCCCAGTCATTTCAGTTCATACTATGCATTTTCCAAGATGATATATCTAGTCACTGACCACGTGCATTCTCTAAGGTGATGTACTTGGTCACTGAGCCACGTAATACAACATCCTTTGTCACCTTTTATTATACTCGATAATTTTCCACTCAACATCCCCACTCAATAAACAAACTCAAGGCTCTAGAGGTAGATCTCATGCGACTCAAGTCGTTATGTAACACTTAGCCCTTGATTACAATAAGCGATAGTCTAAGGCTCTAGAGGTGACCCACACAAAATCTCATCATCGTGCAGTAGTTAGTCCTTGACCACATATAGCAATAGTGCAAGGCTCTAGAGGTGACTCACACGACTTCCAATATCATGTAGTATTTAGCCCTTAACCATGCATGACACTATTACAAGGCTCTAAAGGTAATTCCCATGCGACTTAAGTCGTCATGTAACATTTAGCCCTTGGTTACAATAAGCAATAGTATAAGACTCCAGAGGTAACTCATACGTAGTCTCGCTATCATGTAGCACTTAGCCTTTTTTCTGCTCACAACCTATCAGGTTCCCTCTACATAACCCAGATCAACTCAATTCATGCGGATGCTTATGAATGTATACACTTAAATCACCTCATAAGATCAAACACATGAAATTAGACAATTTTTTTCCTCGGGTGAACAGTGCACATGAATAGTGCGTGTGAACAGTGTTTCGTGAACAGTGTTCGCATGAACAACATTTTTCCAGAATTATATAACTAATAAATTAAATCCACAAGTCATTAAAACACTAATTAAAGCAAGCAAAGCATCAAGAACCATCACCAAATCATAATCGGCCCTAATCGGCAGAATAGGCACACTCACATGTCTCCAAGTTTAAATCTAGAATTCTAATCAAAAGAGTTTAGAAAATTTCCAAATTTTAATATGTTGTAATAGACACACAAACAAAAATTTTTCATGAAGACACCTTAACTCAGATCCTTCTACATTCGGCCCAGTAAATTGCTCAATCCAGCACCAAAAACTGGGTTTGTTTCCAGAAAGCCTATTTTCGAAAATCAGTTTGGCTCGAAGTCCAAAACATGTCTATTTGATCTGAACTTTGACTATGTTAAACTAGAAGATATAAAAAACAACTTTTGTGAAGAAACTATTTTGAAATTCAAACCCTAAGAGTTGGTAAAACCCCTAGAATCCTAAAAAGTCACAAATTCTAGCAAAAACTAAGGTTCTGTTTGAAAATGACGGAACTGATATCTCCTTCTTTTAAGTCCCCTAAAATCTTGAGAAAAATATATGTTCTAGCTGAGGATGTCTTAAACGTTTCTCCAGAAGACATCAACCTCAAATTCGCAACTCATTTTGATCTACAAAAATGGCAAATGACGAAGGTCCAGAAACCAAAATTGCAAGAACTCCACTGGATTGTACAAATCTCACTAATTAAGTTACACTAATCCATTCTAAGGCTAATTTAACCATCCTAACTTATCACTATTCCATACGTAAGCTAACCTAAACAACCCTTAAGCATAATTAACCTACAAAGTGAGATTTAGTGAGTTGATCTCACTCGTTTAACACACGGTTCGGTGCAAAATGATGGGAACATCGCCGAGCTCAACTTCCTCAAGGCGGGCCAAGCAACCGAGGCTCGGGACCACCTCAAAATGGGCCTAAAGCTTGTTGGAAACCCACTGGTTTCTCCTCTATTTGCTGCTGCACAACAAGAAAACAAAGGCTAAGCAAAGCAATCAAGACCGGTGAAGGTGACAGCAAAGCCGAGTGGCCAACAACACGGACTCACGGCGGCCGGAGGGGGCTTAGGACAACCCTGGGACACACGAGCAAAGTGCTGGGACGGTGAGGATGGTGCAGCAGGGCGTGATAGCGTGCGGGGCAGCTCGCACAGGCGGCACATGCACGGACGGCGTTCCGACGACGGTGGCTGCGTGTGAAGGCTCTAGGCGGTCTGGCGGCTTGCTAGCTAGTCTTCCTTGGCCTGTTAGTTGAAATTGGTGAGGAGGAGAAGATTGAGGGTGGCCGGTTGCTTTGGTGAGGAAGAGAGGGGGACAAAAAGGGGGGTCACAAGCCAATTTCTTCCACAAGCTTGTCTCCTTGAACTTGTCCACTAAGCTAGGATTCCGTGGCCCTTAATGAGCCACTAATGCACCCTTTAGGACACTTGAAGTGGTCCAAAACTATAGAGAATGGGGGCCATACGAATTTGACATAATCTCTCTCAATTGGACTTTATTTCCTCTTTAATTTAATCCCATATGGCCTCAATAAATTCAATTGGCACCTTAATGCTCCAATTTATATTTTTCCTCACCTATAGATCCATCTTGCATCCAAATGTTGCCACCAAAAACGATCCTCGACTTTTTCTAGACAAAAACGGCCCTAGGATGACTTTTTCCCAAAAAGTCTTAGGTTGCAAAAAAATCTTCTGAGACTGAGTAGACGTTCCTAGAATTTATTGTGACCTAACAGAACCTTTAATTTCTGAAATCAGATTCAAATTTGCAGTTAATTTCACTCTAGCGCTTTTTTAGCGTGACCTAGGCTATCGGGTAGCCTTTAGAACTTCTCAAAACAAATGGCCATTGGTTGATTTTCTTTGAGCCACAATGAACCCTTTCGACCCATTGGCAACTCTTGGTTGTTGTGAAAATCTCGAGGTTTCAAATACAGACACAAGATACCAAAACGACAGAAAAATCAAACTAGTGCTGGTCGATGAGAATTTTACAATTTAGTGGAATCACCCATGTCTAACCACTCATCTTAGTTGAACCGACCTATCTTTGATCTCTAATTAATTTATGTTTATGTCGTAATGATCTCGACAGATGAACACGGTTGAGCAGTCGATTTCTGGTCAAATCCTCAAGTCTATTTGTCTTAAAATCCTTAATGGCTTCCCCAAATAGTCTAAATATCTCAAAAGTGATCAGCTCTGAAAACAACCCTATAGGCACATCGATGAAATGCCCAATTTATTGAATTGAAAACAGAGTCAAAAATCTAGGATGTCACATGTGAGGTTCGGTTCGAAGCTGGGCCAAAATGGGCTAAACTAAAGGGAATTGAGGCTGGAATGGTAAGGAGACAGGTGGTGGATGACAGCGGCGGATCAAGCGGAGGACGACAGTGGGTCCAAGTGGCTTGAAGGCGGCGAACGGTGGTTGGCACGGCTTTAACGGCTAGACAACAGCGCACGGGACGCGACGAGCGAAACGCGAGCAGGGGCAGGCGAACAGCGTTGGAGGGCTTAGGTAGCGGACGATGGTGGCTGCTGGCTCTTGGCTAACTTCCTATGGTTTTCTTGAGCTCAAATAACATCAACAATGGGGAAAGCAAGCCAAGGAAGAATAAGAAGAGAGCTGCAGCTGGTGGGGGGACCCAAATGGCCTCAAAGTCTCCCTAAAATATCTCAAACCATCATTGGCTTGGCCTCCAAAGTCCATGGTTGATCCTCAGCCATTTTCCACCCATAAACTTCCTCAAGAAGCCTCCCAAGGTGCTGAAATGTTGCACACCCCCTTGGCCTACGAATTTTGCAACATTTCCCTTCAATTGAATTCAAATCCTCTTCAATTGGACTCAAATTGAATGGCCAAATGCCAAGGAGGAAGTCCACAATAAAATCTTGCAGTTCCCTCACCAATTGATCCCACTTGAATGCCAAAAATCCACATAAAAACGACCTTCTTAATTTTCCTAGTCCAAAAATATCCAATCTTGAATTTTTGCCAAAAACTCGGGTTTGCTGAAAAATTTTCGGAGGATGAGTCGACATTTCTAAAATAAATCGTGACATGACAGAACTTTTAATTTACCCAATTTCAAGGTTAATTTCAACCGGACGCGATTTTAGTATGACCTAATCTACCGGGTAGCTTTTTGGAATTTTTTGCGCATTTAACTTGCGATCGATTATTTTTGAACCACATTATGCATCTTTGACACATTGGTGACTCTTGGTTGTCGTGAAAATCTCCAGATTTCAAATATGAGCACAGAGTATAGAACTGACAGAAAAATCGATTTAGTATTGATCGATAAGAATTTTGCAATCGGGTGGGATCACCCACACTCTAACCACATATCTCTATTAAATTGACCTATCTCCGATCTTCGATCGATTTTGACAGTGCCGTAATGACCCTTACAAATTATCACGGTCGAACAGTTGATTTTTGGTCGAATTCTCAAGTCTATTGCGTTTAGATTCCTTAATGGTTTCACCTAATGGACTAGTTATCCTGTGAGTGATCAGCTCAGGAAAAAGATCTATAGGTTGTCGCGACCCGATCTCACCGTCTTCGAGTCCCTCATCATTGCGAAGAGAAAAAAGTGGGGAAAGGTCAAGTTTAAGGGTACTTGATCACAATAGTTCCCTCATAAAATCACGAGCTCTCCTAGGCTCGTACCCCATGTGACGAGTTTATTTATGCGATTTAGGTGTTTATGACAGCCTAAAAATAGATGGGAGTCACCACTAGCCTCATTTTGGGGGTCGTCTAGAAAACCCAATCGAGGATCGGGATTGTTCCCTCGATTCTTACGCAACTAAATATCTAGGTTCGGGGATTTGGGTTACCCTAATATTGCTATTAGCGCTCTTCCGATACCTAAACAATATGTTGTGTTTTGCTAACATGTCAATGCATTTCTTTTTTTACATTTTTTGGGATTAGTGGTGATGCCTAAGATGATGAGAGGCAAGCCTTTGACTAAACACGTCCTTATACATACTTTGAAAGAATCAAATGAAAAGCACCTTGTGTTAGGGCATAAGATTTGTTCACAGTGGATACAATGATTGAAATGATAAAGGCATTTCTTTGCCAATTCCAAACACTATTGATTTTCCTTGTAAGCCACTTTAAGCTATATAAGGAGCATTTCCAAAATAATCTTGTCAAGAACAATCCCACATTGGGGTAAAATAGGGGTCTTGGTTGAAAATTATAGAGTAAAAGATTGAGAAAGATCTTATTGCCTTCACTTGCATTAATCTTATTTTAGTAGTTTTAGGTGATTTTTTTATGGAAACTTGAAGCATCTGAAAATGACGAAAAGCATTCCATTCACTACCCAAATACAAGTACCCGTTGCTTAGCCAAATAGGCCTTATGTAGGTTTTTTTTGTAACCTCAAGTAATGATTATCTTCCCACACTAGGGAAAATGTATGATTTGCCAACAAAATTGAGAATGTAGGTCACATTTGTGAAACCACTTAAAAGTCTTAGATACTCAAAAGAGAGTGAAAATTACGAGACATGAAAAAATTGTGCGCCTGGTAAAAGTAAGGCTAATGCCCATAAAAAAAAAAAAATTCATCATTGAGAAACACATGATCAATGGTCATGCAAAAAATGATTCACTCAGAAAATCAAAAGAAATGTTGTGCAAGGCACATGTGTCGCAAACAATTCATTAGAAAAGAAGCTCTCATATCTTGAAATAAAATAGTCAAAATGACTCTCAAGATAGGTTAAATTTCAAAATTCATGACCTCCCAAAAGTTGTGTGATGGTAATGATGTCAAGGTAATTACTCACTTTTATATCTTTGATATTCAAAAAAATTTCAAGCCTTTCAAGCCTCACCTAAACCAACATTCTAACCCTTATCGAAAGTCTCTTACGATTGGGATGGTTTGAGTCGAAGTGAAAGCTTTTTTATCTTATCTTTAGGGTTCTTGATTTGTAAATCCAATGAAGATATTGGCTTGAATATCCTTTTTCTTGGCCTAAAAGCAACCTACCCTTTGTGTAAGCTCATGACCAAGTCATTATTATGGTCCCTTCAAAGACCTTTTGATCAATGAATGTGTATTTACTTTGAACGTTTTTGAAAACCTTAGACATAGATTGCATGAGACCTCTCAAATGAGAAATCAAACAGCTTCTCCGACTTCAATGGATGGGAATGAGAGCCTCTTTTGAGAGCCAGTGTGAAAGATCATTTTGATTTAATTATTTCTAGTTTGGCATATTTAATTTAACCCTTAGACGGTTGGTCAAACTTCATTTTGTTAACATCTTCTTCGAAAGTAATTCGATGATTGGTATTGTTTTACCAAGACATGTTTGAATCATTTTGTAAGATTGGTCTTTGAGCATTCTCGAAATTCTTTTTCAAAATATATGTTCTCTAGTGAAACGGTTTTTGGTCTTTTTAAACCAAAACCCTCATCTTAGGTTTTTGGTTAGCCTTAACCATACTCTTTGTCCTAGGTTTTTTGTCATCCTAAACCATACCTGTCACGCCCCGATCCTCGAGTGCGTGCCCATCTCTCAATGGTTGATACAAATGCGATTTTCCCAGGTGGCGTCGCCGACCTATTCAATTTTATACGCATGTGGAAGTGAAACCAGAAACCCTTGACAACAAATAGCATGGGATAGAAATAGCAGGACACAAATTTCCACAAAACACCTTTTATAAACAACTAGGTTTAGGTAAAAAAGAGTCTGGATAGAAGTTTACAAAATATCGGCTTTAAAAAAGAAGCTGTCATATAACAAACTAGTTGGACACATACGTTGATCCTTCAGACTCCACCTCCACAGACTCTAGGCTTCGGGTTCTCCACCAACACCATCTAAGGACCCGAAAAGTTAAGCCCATGACGGGGTGAGACATTGTCTCAGCAAGTTCACCCCCAAAATCCTTATTAGGAAGAAAATACACCCAAGGGTGGCCTCACTACATAATGTAGAGAACTTACCTCGCCTCAGTTCCCTCCTGCACGTCAGCACAGTTCATATACACAAATTGCATATAATCAAGGCACACGACAATTGAAACGCCTCGCTCAACTCAATCGGACTTAAAGGGTCCTAATTATAAGGCCAAACCATTATGACATTTCACATACCATGCCACACGGTTTTGTCTCATAATCCAACGCATCTAACTCAGCCAATCATGCATTCCAATTGATAATTTATCCCCTCTAGGGCATGACCAACTCAATGTTTGGCGGTCTACTGGCGAAACCAGGCATCGTCTCACCCCATTGAGCATGGCTATATCTCTCAAAGATAGCTTTCCCGAAGGAATATAGAGCTAGAATCTACTGTGACCCAAATCCCAATAAATGGGTAACGTTCGGCGTAAATGCTTGGGACAGGTTCTCTTAACCAACACATGACCATTTAATCTTGGTCTAGGACACCGTGCTTTGCACTCGAATGCCTCAATTAAAATAGTGATCTTGGCCTATTTTCTTCATATTAAAAATACTCGGTGAAAATAGTTGTGTGGGTACACAGTCAAGTCGATCCTTAAAAATTGATATCCTCCAATTTAAAATTCCACTATTTTATATATTATGTAAAACCATTTTCGATGTTAAAATCCAACACCTGGAATTTTCTGAATAAATATTGAAATTTCCCAAATTTTGGAATAAACAACCAAAAATCCAATCAGCACTCAATTTGCACAAATTAACATCCAATTGCGTAAACTGAACATACCATTACAATCAGCACGAAATTCCGGTTACTGGCTAACTCAATCTAATTTCTGAAAAATAATAAATAATTAAATAATTACCAAAATTAATTAAATAAATACAATTAAATGCTGTAAATAGGAACTCAGGCAAGAAAAGCCTAATTAAATATCGAGACGGACTCAAAAATTTGCGAACCAATCTAGATAATTAATACAACTTGTCTAGTGTCTAATTAATCTAATCTAGCCACCTAACATGCAAAATTGGATAATTAAATCACTAATCTAATCTAACTAACGACCTAATCCCTAATTAACTTAAAATAATCACCCTCTAAGCATAATTAACCCCATAAGCAAGGTTTAGTGAGTAAACTCATTGGATTTGCGAGCCAGTGAGTCCATGGTGACGGCAACACGGAGACGGGCGACAAACTCCGAAGTGGGGTAGCTAAGCGGGGCGAGAAAGGCTCAGAATCGAGCCATGAAGACCTAGGGCCCTTGCCGGCCTTCGGTTCTGTCCTTGGACCGAAAGGGTTGAACCGGTGGCTAAGTTGGTTGGAAATGAAGAAAGGGGACTGACGGAGCTTTGGTGGCTTGAACGGTGACTACCACGACTGGACGACATTAGACGATGGCAAGCAGGTGCAGTCACGAGCAGGGGACTCACGAAAATGGTGTGGGAGCAGGTTGGGCGAGTGAGCGACTGACAGGCGAGCGGCTGGCCTATCAGCGGTCGGACAGGCATGCGACAGAGGAGGGGATTGCTGCTCAGTTTTCTCAGCAATTCTTGGATCTCCAAAAGCTTGAAATTGGAGAAAGTAACCTCAGCTGAAGAAGAAAGGGGACAACGGCCACTTGGAAGAGGCCACTTTGCTTCCATTCTATCGTCTTGTCCCTTGAAGAGGTCCTACCAAGCTATGCTAGCTTTCTTAGCCATTTTATAGACCAACAAGCTTCCTTAGGAAGCCATTGAAGTGGTCAAAAGGTTGAGGACCAAGGGGCTATGAATTTTGATGTATTTTCCCTCAAATCCACTTCAATTCCCTCTTGAATTGATTCAATTCATCTCCCATAAATTCAACCAAGGTATCCAACTCCAATTCAAATTTTTCCTCGACAATCCGTCCAACTCGAATCCAAAAAACACGACCAAAAATGGTCCTCGGATTTTTCCGGTTCAAAACACCCTTACTTTGAAAATTTACCACAAATCTTGGTTTGCAGAAAAATCTTTGGAAGGAGAGTCGACGGTCCTAAAATGACTCGTGACATGATAGAACTTTCAATTTCTGAAATCAGATTTAATTTCGTGGTTAATTTCGATCTGGTGTGATTTTAGCGTGACCTAACCTATCAGGTAGCTTTTAGGAAATTTGGTGTAATTAACCCGTGGTTGATTAGTTTCAAGCCACATAGTACATCTTCGACACATTGGTGATTCTTGGTTGTCATGAAAATCTCAAGGTTTCAAATATGGACACAAGGTACGAAATTGACAGAAAAACCGATCTAGTGCGTTCAATAAAAATTTTGCAATTAGGTGGAATCACTCACACATTAATCACATACCTCTATCGAATCGACCTATCTTCGGTCTCTGATCAATTTTGATGGTGCCGTAATGACCCTTGTAGACTAGCACGGTCGAGTAGTCGATTCTTAGTCGAATTATCAAGTCTATTGCATTAAAATCTCTTAATAGCTTCACCTGATAGGCTAGTTATCCAGTGAGTGATCAACTCAGGGAAAAAGGTTATAAGCGCGTTGATGAAAAGCCCATTTCATCTAATTGAAAACAAAGTTGAAAATCAGGATGTCACAATACCCTTTGTTTCAAGTTTTTGGTCAACCTAAACCATACCTCTTGTCTCTTGGGTTCGTGGTAAACTTTAAACCTCTTAGTAAACCTTCAACCTCATCCCCTAGGTTCATGGCAAACCTTAAACCTCATCCCTTAGGTTCTCGGTTATTCTCAAAAACCTTGTCTCGTCCCCTACGTTCTAGGTTATCCTCATAAACCTTGACTTTAGGTCCTAAGTCATCCTCACAAACCTTGACTTGAGGTTCTAAATTATCTTCATAAACCTTAACTTCAGGTTCTAAGTTATCATGATTAAGCTTGATTTCATGTTCTAAGTTATCCTCATAATCATTGACTTAAGGTTTTAAGTTATCCTTAAACCTTATCCTTAGGTTAGTGGTTATTTTTGAACCATTCCCTTTCCATAATGACTTCATTTCCTTTGTTCTATTGCACGAGAGAGAGAGAGAGAGAGAGAGAGAGAGATGGAGAGAAGATCCCAAATATAATATCAAACACCCCGATCAATGAAGGTAAGCATCCAAGTATGTCCCTAACCAACTGTCATTTTACTTCCATTATTTCTTTTCCCCAAAATGGAGTCGACTAAAAATCACATGTATTAATTTTGTTTTTGAGTGGCACCTCTTTGAACTCCCACTCAAAAAAGAATAGTTGTTGACACTTGATTTTTAGTTGACGTGTTGAAAAGGTAAAAAAATCGAGATTTAGGATTTTGATCGTGATAGAGCCAATTTCTCAATAAAGGTTGAATTTGGTCAACCTTTGACCAAAAATCAACCCTGGGTCGAAAATGAGCTTTTCACCCAAAAAGATCGATCATGGATCGATCTCGGTTGAGCGGGATCGATCGTGGATAAGGGCCTTGCGCATGTGGATCAATCCATGCACCATCCGGATCGATCTTGGTCGACCCTTGCACCGTGTGGATCGATCCATGGATCGTGCTATTTAGCTTTAATTTCACCCTTATCAAATCAATTTTTCAAAAATTCAAAGATTTTACTAAGAAATTAACCTTTTAGGAAAAGTCAACTAAATAATTGACTTTTGACAAACCTTTGATCAAAAAATTGGAAAAAATAAGAAATTCACCAAAAGACTTCTTTTAGGTGTAGTTTCTTCTTTGACATTTGGTCTATGGGCTATTCTAAATTCGGTCATCTGTTAAATTTTGAGAAATTATCATGTTGAAAGACAAATCGTCATTTTAAACCCTAATTTGAAGGTCAAAATCAATCATCCATGAGTTACGAACGAACATTTGCTTTGTGACGTCCCAGGGCGTCACCAACTAAGCGCATGCGGAATATTATTCATTTATTTATAATTAGTATCCACTTACTAATCAGTCTTATATTTTAGCTGTAGAAGGTTAGCATGTATAACATGGTATATTGGATAATCCCTGTTATATGTACCATATAAATTCATCCTGTTATAAACATACATATACAAATTATGATTCAGATCATGAAAGGCTGTGTCTTATTTACCATCATTGGGCTCAAAAGTTATCCACCTGATTATCACATGTCAGGTTCACTGCCTGAATATTTACAATATGTACATCTCAAAAGAGAACAGGCGCATCATCATCATCAGGGAATAAGGTAAGGGTAACTACTCCAGGTCTAACCCATACTAGCCCTTAACAAAAGAAAACATCAAACATCTACTCTAAGCCTTTCATAACATAAGCAGCTAGGCGTCATCATCCCCGCCTCCAGGTCCTCCTAACTCGAACGGCAATGGTCCAAACAGGTCATCCTCATGTTTCACGAACCAGGCAATAAACTTCATCGGCATAGGGCTGGACCTCCCATCATCGATCCACAAAACAGCTTCATACATGGTGAATGTCAGATTCACATCGGGTTCGTAAGTATCAGTGTATGTGATATCGATGCCTGCTATGGCACCGTAACGAGCAAGCGGTGGCACGTCCATGGTCAGTCTGAAAATTGTAAGGAATGAGCAAACAAACTTTTGCCTGAGTAAAGAATAATACAACTCTACAGAAAATTAATCCATAGATATCAACTCATATATATCATCCAACTAATAGTTCAAGACACTAAACAAAAGTATAATTCTCAGTGTACTTCACCTGTCATATTTTCACACTTACACTTATCACTAACAAGCTCAACTATAATGTATAGCAACAAGTTCACCTGCAATGTTTCCATTCCTAACCTTTTATGAAACAACAGGAACTATAATGCATAAATGAAATATGTACTCACTCGCCAACTATAATTTAACTTTTTGTGAATATAAAGATCCACCCTCGAATCAGTACAACCGGGAAGCTACCGGCCTGATCGAGTCACTTCCAGAAAGTACGTTATCTGGACTTCCACATTACCTCATATCATGGGCATCTCACTCCGAGGCATCTCAGTATCAACCAAATCGAGGACCTCCCCGATCACACACAGGGGCATCTCACTCCAAGGCATCTCCGACATCACACAGTCGAGGCATCCTTGATCACACACAAGGGCATCTCACTCCGAGGCATCTCTGACAACTCTGTCGAGGCATCCTTGATCACACACAAGGGCATCCCAAACTTCCGGGGGCATCACCGGCAACTCGGTACCGATGGATCCGTTCACCTCATTAAGCATACGTCTCACACCACACCTTTATTTAAATATGCATATCGTATGCAAAAGAAAAGATACCTAATTATCTATCTAGACTTATGATCCTAGCACACGTGCGTGTCCAAATTATAAAATAAAATTCATCACGAACATGTCCCATACCATGCCGGACAAATATTTATTCCATAATCAAGCACTATGCATCACATTCCTTGCATACCCATGAATCTAATGCAATTATATCTCTCATGGATGTATAGAACTTAACCATTCTTGTCTAACATCTAGCATGAGGTTCATTAGACTCTATGTACAGCAAACAAGTCTATTTTACAAGTGTTAACATTCAAACATCAATTTCGGCTACAACCAGAATTTTAACCTATTGCACAGTTTCGGTTTTAAATACCAAATAAATATCAAATCTTATCTAAATGCTACGAAATTTTAGTATGTTATACATAAGACATAGCTTAACAACTATCATGAAGACACTTAAGTCTAGTTCTCAGTGTAAAATTAGTAACAATCTACTTTTTCCTTGCTGAAATCCAGCTACTAATCCAGATTTTTTATTAACAATGAAAAATTCTTTCCCTAGACAATTATCATCCATTAATTCTCAAATTTTAACACGTTATTCCTTAAGACGTGCTTTACAATTTTCATTAAGGACTCTAAGGTCAATTCTCAATAGAAAATTTTAGAATTCCCACACAATCAGCAAAGGTCACATTAGTTTTTACCAAAAACAGATTACTTCATTAACTAGTTTCACTTCTATCATCTTGTATAGGATCCATTTGTCTACAAATATTTGTTCAATACCATTCTAAGGTTGTTCTATCATGTATATACACTTCACTTTTAGTTCTATAAAAAAAAATGAATGAACTATCACATAAACATAGCATTTCTTGCACAATTTCACTAAAATCACTTAGTACCATAGGTTCGCCACACTTTCTATCCATTTAAATCACTTCCATCAACTAAACAACACATCTAATGACTTCAGCATATCCTCACAGCATCATCTAAGTATCATAACAACTCATTTCTTCCAATCTAAGCACAATACATGGCTCGCCTTTGCGCAACAACGCATCCGAGCACCAAATAAATCCATTCTAAACTCATCGGCACAACCGGCCATCAAATAATTGCTTCGCTCAACATAACAACACCTCAAGAGTATTCTCTCACAAAATTCAGCATCAATTTCCACATGCAACAACATCTACACATGTCTCGACACCAAACTAACTCATTCTATCCATCAAATATCTAAATCCATCCATGTATAGCTAGATTAACATATTTCATTGATAAAACAACGGATTTCATTCAATCTAGAGTTAAATCATTCCTTACCTCGCCTCGACTATGAATTTGTGCTTTGATTCTTCAAGATCAACCAAGAAAACTAGCATGCAAGAGGAAGAAAATTGTTGATCTCCCTTGATGAGTGTTTGGCCGAGAGAGAGAGTTTGAGAGAAAATGGGTTTTTGAGTGGGATGTTTCGGTTCTAATGGGGTGAAGAGAGAGAGAAAACAAGCTTTTATATGAGAGATACTAGCCTAGGATTATAGACTAATCATTAGCCTTGCAATGATGACATCAAAGTCGGTTTCTTGAGGAAGAAAAACCGTGTGTGTCGTGTGCTGTGTGAGTTCAAAGAAAAAGAAAAATACTAGGTGTCGTGTCCTCGTGTTCTCAAAATATTCGCCATTAGTTGATCATTGCTCATTAACAATTAATCGAGATCACTAAGTAGCTCATTAGTTTCAAATATAATCATCTAATGAAGTGTTGTTTCCATTTAATCTCAATTGTACATAATCCTAACACCTCACGATAATCGGTTAGTCTAAAGTACAATTAGTCATAAACAAAATTATCGAGTTATAAATAATTCACACGATTATCACTTTAAACTAAGATTAATAAATCTTAACTAAAAATTATAAGTA
The DNA here is from genome assembly GCA_014182555.1 of Eucalyptus erythrocorys. NCBI lineage: Eukaryota > Viridiplantae > Streptophyta > Magnoliopsida > Myrtales > Myrtaceae > Eucalyptus > Eucalyptus erythrocorys. The sequence continues at coordinate 30,527,386 of CM024601.1, read as the reverse complement.
ATTGGGCTCAATTATCTAATCCCGGCCCAACGGGCTCAATCCTAAATTATAAAGGCCCATTAACAATTCTAAATTCTAAATTCTAAATCCCGAGCCTTGGCCCATTCCAGCCAAATTCAAGCCCAGCTTTCTTGGCCCATTTCATAACTCGGTTCTAAACTAAATTTACGGCCCACTAAATTCATAAAGTCCAATGGGTCAACTTTCCGGCCCATTCTAAATAAATTAGATTTCTAAAAATCTAATTATACTAAAAATGATTAATCGGATTTTCGGGATGTCACATGCTTTCCATTCATTTTTGTGAAGTAAATCTGAATCTAAGGTTAATTTCAAAAATTTCTTTCGGAACATCACGATTTGAGGGATTTAGCTTACCCAAGCTAGAAAAAAACTAAGCTAATGAACTCCAATTAGCAAAATTCAAATTGACCCATTCGAGATTAAGATTTGATTTCAAGAATTGAAATCCAATTTCATCATTGGCTTTCAATTCAATCTTAGCACAAAAGTATGCCACCTTTTCAAGGTCAATTTGACACCATGGTTCACCATAGGCATGGGTTATTGGATTAATTGGTGCCTTAAAACATTAATTGAATTTAATTTTCAATTAATTGGCACTTTTGAGTGAGAAATAAGCAAATTGACACACTTTTATCTATAAAAGACCAAGTTTTCCTTACGATGAGAGACCCTTAGGAGACTGAATTGCATAAAAGAAAGGGAGAGAGATAGGATCGGTTGAGTTGAGACCGGTTCGGACTGGTCCGACCGATCATTGGTGCTAAGCGTCGATTTTGTCTACCCCTGGTGACCTCACGATGTCCAACAACTACCATGAGGCAATCCATTCCATGGCAATGTTCTTGTGACTTAATTTGTGACATTTTGAATTTTACCTCAGAATCTATAATATTCGTAAATTAATCCCTGTTGTTGTATTGCAAAAAGACCCTAATTAGTCCACAGTTGATCATCACCGTTCATTAAGTAATGCATCATGGCCATTGAAATGGGCATGTGCTCAATTAGGGTGTTCTCAACAAATTTAACAAACCAATCAGCTAAGGAGATCAAACCTTAGCCTTTCGATTAAACGAAGGGCTAAGATTTGATCTTGCCTTAGACTATACAACCAATTTTCCCTCCAAAATTAAAGAGAGGAGGCCAGTTTTTAGATCTACTTTCTCTCACTAAAAATCTCTCTCTACATCTCTCTCTCTCTCCCCCCATTTCTCAAAAAGAAGCTAAGCGAAAAATGAAAAAGCGAAGCAAAGGCTTCGCTCATGTTCTCTCCCGCAAGAAGATCTTCACCAATTGATCATTTCTGTGGCATCCAAAAAATTTCACAATGATCTCTAGATATACTACGGCCTATGGCGAGATGATGGAAGCATTAACATATTATATCATGATCATTGGACTTATAGATTTCAATTTAACAAGGCCGAGCATTGAATGGATTATTGTTTAGTTGAAAATATATCTTATATACATGTGAGATCAAGGTTGTATTAAAGGATAAATTGATAAGGAAAATTTTGTTCTTGGCCATAAGCTTTATAAGTTGGATTTTTATTGATCTATGTTACAAAGTTTTATGATCATATGAATTTGTAATTAGGCGTATATATATATATATATGTATATATATATGAGGATTAAGGTGGATTATTAGGAGGAGTGTAGGCTGATTTTCTTAAGGCCCAAAGCCCGTCCAAACCGGCCCACATCCCCCCCCCATTCGGTCGACCATGCTGGCTGATTGAAGCCTCCCCCTCCTTGCATGTAATTTGACAAGTGGCAAGAAGAATGGAGTAAGTGTCACTGCCCCCATTTGCTCCACCGGGCGGCCTCCATGCAAGCTAATGGTTACTAGCTAATCATGAAGGTGAAAGAAAAGAGGAGGGGCGGAGTGAGTGAGGGGGGCGTCCGAAGAGAGAAAGAGAGAATTCGAGAGAGAGAGGGAGAGGCCGAGGAAGAGAGAGTCGGGCGAGCAAGGGAGAGAGGAAGGGAAGGAGACCCGCCCGCCGTGCGTGCCGAGCTGCTGCCGTCGACGCCACCTAGCTCCACTATTGACTGTGCTGTGTTCGAAGTCCCCAAACTGCCTTCTTCTTGCTGTGATTTCATTGAACTTGAGGCAAGTAGAGTCCATTGAACTATATAGTGCCATGCATGTGAATGTTATGTCAAATGGATGAGGAATTTCGAGATTTTGATGGAATGAAGGTTTGAAGTGAAGCAAGCAGAGAAATCCATAAATTTTTATGCAAGTAAAGTCCGTTAGCCTACATTTTGCTTGCTGTGGTTGTGTGTGAAGTGTAATGGGTGCTGGAGATGCTTGAGTTGAGATGTTTGATGCTGAAATTCGAGCGAATGGTAGTAGTCTTCCTAGAACCAGCAGGCTCTTGCATGTAAGGACCGTCCGACCCCTTGCAATTCCGTGAGATTTATAAAATTATCCAGTTGAAATTTGATCCTATGTCCTTCATGAAAGTTGTAGATGACATCTTGAGGAGTAACATACTAAAATTTTAGAATAAATGGACAAGTATTGGTTAGGGATAATGATTTTCTTTGACAGGGATTAATCTGGAAAACTGTACCGAGAGTAGGGAGAACTAAATCGATTAAAGCTTTTAATACAGAATGAATTTGACTTTGATTTCTTCATGAAACTTTTACCTCTAGGTCTTAAATATGACACAATAAAATTTCAGAATTTTATGAGTTCATTTAAGGACTTAATCGAAATTTTTTCTGAAACTGTGCATAAGTGGTACTGGAATTTCTTTTACTATGATGCATGGACCTATGCGATTTCTGTGGAGCTTTCTCGACATGGTATTCTTCATGAAACCTGTTTCTTTAGATCTTTTTTACAACATTTCAAATTTTCAGAATTTATTAATATCGTTTACTAATTTTTCCAGAATTTTCATGAGTGGAGTGCATTCTGTTTTGTTCCAAAAACACTTTTTATTTCAAGACCATTTGATTTACTCTATAAATTGTGATATCTTGGGTTATTATTTATACAATGATGTGGTGACATTCATGCATATCATATGACATCAAGAATTGATGGAGTTTTATAAATTCAATGAAACTTTTGGAATTATTGCATCAAATGGTATCTTCCAGTTTGAGATATATATTATGATGATTACACCATTGGAGGTGTGAGCTGACGATGCCCCGGGAGTGTCGGGATGCCCAAGGGTCGATGAGTTGATGCTGTTGGATGCCCAGAGGTGTATGTCAGATGTCCTTGGGAGTTTTGAGATGCCCGGAGGTGTGTGTCGGATGTCCTTGGGAGTTTCGAGATGCCCGGAGGTGTGTGCCGGATGTCCTCGGGAGTTTTGAGATGCCGGGAGGTGTGTGCAGGATGCCCGGAGGTGTGTGTCGGATGTACCTTGTGATGCTAGGTGGGGTGCTGGATGCTCGGAGGTGTGTGCCGGATGCCCGGAGGTGTGTGCCAGAGGTTCCTCGCGATGCCAGGTCAGATGTGAGCGATATGAGGGATGCAAACACTAGTCCCTGGAAGGAAAATGAGATCCTTTTGAAAATCAAAATTGGGAATTGAATCATGTGCATGCGTGTGATGCATGAATTGCCTATGAAATTGAATTGATACTATTTGACATTGAGAATGCGATCATGAAGGTGTTGAATGGATCTCATGGGGATATATACATGATTGTATAGATGATATGAATCATGCGCATGTATGTGCATATGGCATGGAACATAAATTGCCTTAATGAATGAATCTCATGGAAATATCAGCATGATTGCATGGATGATATGTGCTCTTCACATGAAATGGTTGTCTTGCCTGTTGCATTGTGTAGTTTGATGGATCTTTTACTGATAAGTGGTTGTACTCACCCCTTTTGGGGACTAACATTTCAGATTAGGAGATGCCTCTGTTATCGATCACCCGCGGTACTTTCTATGGCATACCATCTGATGTTAAGGTTGAGGGTTCGAAGCATTCCTGTGTTGGTGTTCCTGGACTGGTGTTCATCTGTGTTCGAGTCTTAGTTATGTACGACGTGTGCCTACCTGATGGCCCCGTGATCCAGGAGTTCCTGTCTGTTCATGTTCGCCGTGACGGGGTCATGAGGGGGATGTTGCCACCGCCACTAGCTGATGCACCAGGCTGGGTGTGATTGCGCGTGTGACTGGTAGTGGTAGACACTTTTTGGATAGCCGGCATTGGATGATGGATCGGTGTACATGTCTGATGTAGGGTCAGGTACTTTTGGTTATAGCCGAGCTTAGTAAAGCCTTGGCCTTTTGGTGTACCGACTCTTTTGATGTTCGATCAAGCTATGTAAATAAAAGTGCTTTAGCTCTAACTTCTATATATATGAAGTGTGCAGTCGGTGTGCATTGCATTGTATTATTTAGTTTGAGTATGGGTTAGGGAGATGTTGAATATGCTTCCGCCAAATGAATTGCACCAGGACCAATCTAAATTAACATATACCCCCAGGACTTATGAACTTATTACAAATCTACGGATCAGAGTGAGTATTATCAAGTCAAGTGAAAGGTACGCGAGCTGTGGCGATCCTAGCGGATAGGGGGCCGTCGAGGGGTGTCACAATTTCTCTATGAATTTCCTCCACTCATTCTCTCTCATCGAGCTCATTGTTCTTCATTTGCATGAGTTTTGGCTAAGTGGAGTGATTCCACTTTTCCTCCCTTTGATCGAATAAAGCTAAAGATATGGAGAAGTGGTGGATTAAGGCTTTACATGTTGAAGGAAGGAGAGAATTCCACTGAATCTCTCTCTATTGCCTCATCTTCACTTGTTCTCTCTCCTTAATGCATCCATACATTGAATACTTGGATGAATATTGAAGCAGTTCTTCATTGTTACTTGACCGTCCAAATTTGCAAGGATGCTTCGGAGTTGCTGCTAATTTCCAGAAAATCGCAGAACAAAGATTCGGCTAAGTCTTCTCAATCTCTACTTGTATATTTGTTGTGCTTAGATTCTAATTTTAGCAGATTTTGTTGAGGTTGATCTCGTTGATTTTACTGATTTTGGTTGAAGAAAACACTTCTACATTATGACTTCAAAGAGGTGGTGATGATCTTCAAGTAGGGAGCAAAGGTGTCCATTGACGAATCTCGAAGCTCGAAGATCGACCTTGAAAATTTTCGGGCATATGTGCTTGCATTGCCTTTAATTTTTTCTTCATTGGCAATCAACGACTACAACACACCGATGCCTTCACCTCTGAGTGTCGGTCTAGAAAAAGGATTTGAGAAAAGTGATCGGGATTTGCAGAAATCATAAATTAGAGCTTGAAGGTCAATGCTTAATAGCTCCTATACAAGAATCGGACTCAGCGTTCCTCACATTCTGTGGTTCCCAAAGCAAAATCAAAGCTAAGTTCTCCATCTTCTTTTTCTATCTTGATCATAGAATGAAATAGATTTTGATTGTTCATTGATTTCAATGTGTGTGTGTGTTTTTTTTTTGGTTAGCTTCATCATCACTAAATAGCGGACATTTCCAAAGGCAAGTTCTTCACCGATTCATTATGAATCAAGGTGGTTCGATCAGCCTAGAAGCGGCTTGAGTATGACATCCAGGAATTTCAGTCCTGTTTTCAATTGAATAAATCGGGTCTTTTATCGATGCACCTATAGTGCCATTCTTAGAGCTGATCACTCTTGAGATGACTAGACTATCTAGGGAAGTCATTAAGAGATTTCAACGTAATAGATTTGAGGATTCGACCAGGAATCAGCTACTCGATCGTGCTCATCTGTAGAGATCATTTCGGCACAGAAAGATCGATTAGAAATCAGAGATCGTTTGACTAAGATATGTGGTTAAACGTGGGTGATTCCACTAAATTGCAAAATTCTTGTCAATTGGCACTAAACTAATTTTTCTGTTGTTTTGGTACCCCGTGTTCGTATTTGAAAACTCAAAATTTTCATGACCATCGAGAGTCACCAATGTGTCGAAGAGGTTTATTGTGGCTCGAAGAAAATCGACCATGGGTCATTTGCACTAAAAATTTCTGAAAGCTACTTGGAAGCCTAGGTCATGCTAAAATCGTGCAGATTGAAATTAATCGTAAATTTGAATCCGATTTCAGAAATTGAAAGTCTCTCATGTTACAAGTCATTTTAGGAACGTCGAATCAGTCTCTGAAGATTCTTTTGCAAATCAAAACTTTTGCGAAAAAGTTGAGACAAGACTATTTTGATCATGAAATTGGGATGCAAGTAGGATCAATTCGTGAGGAAAAATATCAATTTGATCGTTGACTCTATAATGGAATTTATGGGAGCCAATTTGAGTTGATTTGAGGGAGATTTGAAGTCCAATTGGAGGGAAATGTTGTGAAATTCGTGTGCTCCCTTGGACCCAACAATTGGACCACTTCAAGGCTTCTAGAAGGGTAATTGGTGGTTGGAAATCAAAGGTAGAGGATAGCAAGCAAGGTGGGACCAAGCTAGCAGGACAAAGGGATGAGAGAGAGACCAAGGTGGTCCCCCTTATCTAGCCGGTCCCCTCCTTCTTCCTCCCCTCTTCTACCCATTGACCACCCTCTTCCTTTCCCCCTTTTTTGCTATTCGAAGCTTGAAGACCTCGGAAACCGAGCCGGCAAGCCGCTGAAGTAGCCCAGCAGCCCGTTTGACCACCATGTCGTAGTCACTCTCCGCGCGCGTCACCCCACCTTTGCCGCTTCCAACCGCTTCCTTCTCGCCTGCTTGTCGTCCGACGAGGCCTCTAGATCACCATTGGAGCATGCACATGCCATCCAGCCTCCACCTGTTGCCGGGGAAGTCCATCGAGCCTTCGGAAGCCCTTCTGCCAGCTATTGTCACCGTTTCCTCCTCAGTCAGCCAATTGATCCACCTTTCTTAGCTATGATTAGCTCCACCACAGAGCCGAAACCAATGGGTGTACCAGTCACTGTTTAGGTCATTTCCGGGCTGTTCCCGACCCCATTTGGCGATCCTGCTTTGGAGTTTCTCGACCCTCACTGCGTCCCCGTCGTTTTGATTCGAGCGGATCATTAATTAAGTGAGTTTAACTCACTAATTCTCGCTTAGTAAGTTAATGACGTTTAAGGGTTGATTAGTTTAAGTTAAGCTAGGATTAGGTGGTTAGTTAGAATGAGTTAGTGAATTAGATAATCCTTGATGCATGGTAAGTGGTTAGATTAGTGTAATTAGCAAGTAATTATACTCTAGTATTTATTTAGAGAGGTTTGGAATTTTTTCGAACTCGTCTTGGCTTTTAATTGAGCATTACTGGCCTAAGTATGCATTTTTGGCATTTAATAATTAATTTTCGTAATTAATTAATTAATTAATTTCCGAAAATTAGACCGCAATAGTCGATGGCTAAATTTTATGGTGATTGTAGTGGTGTGGTTGACTTATTTATTTAGCTGTTATTTAATGCAAATTGAGTGTGATTGGCATTTTTTGGGGTATTAATCCCAAAATTTATTAATTTTAGTATTTAATTAGAAAATTACTGGGCGTCAGTTTACAGCGCCAAAAAATTTTTATTGACTATATAAATGGTAGGAATTTTGAAAGTAAAAATATTATATTTTTGGCTGAGGCCGACCGTGTACCCACGTATGAGTATTTTTATCGGGTATGATAAAAGTGGAGAAATCATTGGTTGTTTAGAATGGTATATTGTATCAGCCTGCAGGCTTGATACCTCAGCTTAGAATGAGTAGTATACCCTAAGTGTCACACAACTTTGGTGAGCATTAAGATTCGCACAGCTTCGGTGAGCATAAAGATTTGCACAACTTCGGTGAGCAATTAGGTATCGCACAGCTTCGGTGAGCAAATAAGGATCACACAGCTTTGGTGAGTATTGTTAATATACTATATCAACCTGATGGCTCAATATGTCAGCATAAAGAGAGAGCTATATTCTATTTATTAGCCTTTTAGGCAAGCCATACTATCTATCTTCAGCTTAGGGTGATTAGTCCTTGATGAGATCAGACTTATAGATAGTACTGATTGGGTTGACCATGTGATGATTCTAATGACATGAAATCGACTGAGTTGATTGATCGATGATTCGATCTGATGTGATGATGTGAATTATTGATGTAATTCGATGAGTCTATGAATTGTGTTGACTTGCAAGAAGGTACTGAGGCCAAGGTAAGTCCTCTGACTCGTGATTGTGTTTAGGCAATCCTTTGGGCATATTTTCTTCCTAGTTAGATCTTACGAGGTTGAACTTGCTGAGACATCATCTCACCCCGTTGTGAAATAACATTTCAGGCCCCTAGATGATAGCTCCTCCCGAGCATTTTGGTAGACCAAAGAAGGTCATGGAGCATAAGTGTTTCATTCTGCTGCATGGGGATCCCAAGTGATGGATGTATGAGTTGGTGAAGACCGTGGTCTAGGTGGATGAAGCCTTACCTCATAAGGTACCTCATCAATATAGATCATGGTATCGCCAGGAGTAGAATGAGCAAAGAGAAGGTCTTATACCGGAGTTTGAGGTCCCTAGGTATGTACTAGAGGTTGTCTGTGGGAAGGGTACGGTGGATTCCTCATAAGGTTCAGTGGTAGACGCAATAGACCCGGACTTTGAAGAACCAGGCACTCCGGTGTACTCAACTGAAGGCTCCAATGAGGATGAGGGCCAGTAGCTTTTGAAACCTCCCTGTTTGCAGACCTGTGTTTTTATAAGACTAGTTTTTGTGTATGACCCAGCTTGGCAAATGTTAATATAAGTGTGTTGTGTGGGTTGAAAAATTATGGTCCTACTTTTCTATCCCATCTTGTTGTTGCCTGGGGATTTACTAATTACTTCCGCATGCGTATTAAAATGAATGGGTCGGCGACGTGTTCTAGGACGTTGCTATTATATCGACCAAGTAGGGATGGGCATGTGCTAGGAGGATTGGGGCATGACATTGAGGTCGTTCAATTTTTCCATTAGAGGCTAGATCTAGCTTTGATCGTGATCCAACGAGCTTGAATCATCTAATTGCACTTAAAATCAACGAAAATTGTGAAAAGGTAACCCTTAAAGCTCAAATCTCGTAATGTGATACCGAATTAGCTGATTGGAGCAAGGATTCAATCTTAGGGTTTCATATTATGCTTAGATATGAGATTTAGAATGTTATGAGATGATTTGTTGTGCGTGGATGATCATCAATCATGAACATGGTTTTAAACTCACTTGATTGGCCTTTGATTTGCATTTTTTCGTGCGTTTGTAACATGCTCACTATTTTGGCTTGAATAAGGTCTTATATAGCCTCATTTCAATTTGAGCTCTTCTAGACATAAAAAGTAAACTCGACCAGCTTTGAATCAATAGGTTGCACACCTCGATGGAGCAACATTGCCCTCCGAAAACATGTCACAATTTGCTCGATTTTTGCAGATTCTTGGTGCTGTTCAGTTTTTGACCTTAGTCTGCCTTAGCAATTGGTGATTTTTGCTCTAATTTCCATGATATTTTTTGGAGAAGTTGTCCTCATAAAACTTGTTCCTTATTGTCTTAAGAATGTTTTGTAATTTTTTTCAAAATTTTTGGATATGTTTTGCTAGGTCAAAACCTCTCTAATCTATGTGTATGTTTGTTTGCCCTCTATTGATCCAAGGTAGATTTAGGTAAATTTGATTATGAAATTGAACTTATTTGACCTTAGGGCCTTCATGAGAAATAAAATATATGTCATATGCTTTCTTTTGAAATATGATTTGTATAATTGTGATGTCATTTGATATGTCAATTTCATGTATAAAGATGTAAAGGTGTTGCTACAATAAGAAAATTAACAATGTGCGGTTGTGTTGTCATTTTTGTCATAACTTGTATGATCACAATTTGGTTTTGAGTCCCCAGTGCAACTTGTGCATTGTGACATCCCAGATTTTCGATCATGTTTTCCTTTGAGTAATCGAGCAATTCATTGACGCTCTTATAGGGCTATTCTTAGAGTTGATCACTCTCGAGATAATTAGACTATATGGTGAAGCCATTAAGGAATTTTAAGGCAATAGACTTGAGAATTTGGCCGGAAATCAGCTTCTTAACCGTGTTCATCTTGAGAGGCCATTACAGCACAGTAATATTAGAGATAGGTTGGTTTGACGGAGATGTGTGGCTAATCGTAGGTGACACCATTAAATTAGAATATTCACATTGGCCGGCATTAAACTGATTTTCAATACCCTGTGTCCATATTTGAATCATCGAGATTTTCATGACAATCAAGAGTCATCAATGTGTCAAGTGGGTTCATTGTGGCTCGAAGAAAATCGACCACAGGTCATTTATACTGAAAAATTTCTGAAAGTTACCTAGTAGTCTAGGTCATGCTAAAATCGCGCCAAGTGGAAATTAACTGCGAATTTGAGTACGATTTCAGAAATTGAAGGTTCTCTCATGTCACAATAAATTTTAGGAACATTGACTTAGTCTCAGAAGATTTTTTTGAAACTCGAGACTTTTTGGGAAAAAGCCATCCTAGGGCCGTTTTTGTCTAGAAAAAGGCCGAGACCATTTTTGATTGTGCAATTGCGAAGCAAGAGGGATTCATTAGTGAGGAAAAATACCAATTTGAGCATTCAGGCACCAATTGAAACTTTGAGGGCCAATTGGGATTTAATTAACTGAGATTATGTGTCAAATTGAAGCCAAAGCTTGCCAAATTTGTATGCCCCCTTGACTAGCCCATTTTGGACCATTTCAAGATTGTGAGGGGAGCTTTGTTGGCTGAATTACAGCCAAGGAAGAAAGCCATGGCTAGAAATGGTCAAGGAAACCATGGAATGGAAAAAATGGCCAAGGTAGGCCCCCTTTGTTCCCCTCTCTTCCTCACCAAGGCAATCAGCCACCACTCTTGCCCTCCTCCTCACCATTTTCAACCAACAACAGCTGAAGGAAAGCCGCCACGAGCCCCTCTGACCCCTGTGAGCTCGTGTTGTTGGCCACTTGGCCTTGCCGTTGCCTTCACCGGTCTTGCTTGCCTTGTTTAGCCTTTATTCTGTTTGTTTGCAGCCAAGAATAGAGCAGAAACTAGAAGGTTTTCCAACAAGCTTTAGGCTCGTTTTGAGGTGGTTCTGAGCCTCGAAACCTAGGCCCACTTTGGAGAAAGTCGGTGCTCGTTGCGTCCCCGTCGAATTAAACCGAGTGATTCATTAAACGAGTCAGTTTAACTCACTAAACCTCGCTTAGTAGGTTAATGACGCTTAGTGGATAATTAGTTTAGGTTAAACATGTTTAGGTGGTTAGTTAGATGTAATTAGTGAAATTAAATTAGTTATCGTTGCATGTTAGGTGGTTAGTCAATGAAGTTAGCGAGTAAATAGACTCGAGTATTTATTAAATGAACCTCATAATTTTTCTGTATCTGTTTCAGTGTCTAATTAGGCTATAACGGGCCTAAGTTGGATTTATTGCATTTATTGGCATTAATTTAATATTTTTTGTAATTATTTAATTAATTGATTATTTTTGAAAAATTCAACCGGGATGGTCGGTGATCGGAATTTCGTGCAGATTGCAGTGGTGCTCTCTATTTATTTAATTGAGTACCCGATTGTGCAAATTAAACGAAATTAGTGGTTGTGGGTATTTATTTCAAAAATTGAATAATTTTTGTAATTGAGTGGAAAATTACTGGGTGTCGGCCTACAGCGCCAAAAATCTATTTTGGAATTGTTGAAAATAATGGGAGGTTCAAAAGTGAAAACCTTATATTTGGGCTAAGGCCGACCGTGTACCTACACACATGTATTTTTATCAGGTAAGATAAAAATGGTGAATGAAATTGTATGGTTTGGGATGGTATACTATATCGACCTACGGGTGATAAGTCAGCTTAGATAGAGAGTAGTATACTGGTATACTATATCAACCCACGGGTTTTGATATGTCAACTTAGTGAAAGCAGTATATCTTATCAGCTTAGTGAGAGCAATATACCCTATCAGCTTAGAGAGAGGATTAACAATATATTATGTCATCCTACGAGCTATGATATGTCAGCTTAGTGAAAGCAGTATATCTTATCAGCTTAGTGAGAGCAATATACCCTATCAGCTTAGAGAGAGGATTAACAATATATTATATCATCCTACGAGCTATGATATGTCAGCTTAGATTGTGAGCAGTACACTATTTATTAGTGTAGAGAGAGCTATGCTATCTATTTATTAGCTTAGGGGGAATAGTCCTATTATCAGTGGACTTATAGATGGTATTGATTGGGTCGACCAAGAGATGGTCATGATGACATGTAATTGATTAAGTCGATTGATTGATGATGCGATCTGATGTGATTGGATGTTATGTCTGTTAGCATTTATAAATTGAACTAACTTGCAGGAGGAGACTGAGGCCAAGGTAAGTCCTCTGACTCGTGTTATGCTTTGGTAGCCTTTAGGGCGTATTGACTTCCTAATCGAGTCTTAGGGGATAGAACTTGCTGAGACGTAGTCTTACCCTGTTGTGGGACAACATTTCAAGTCCGTAGATGGTAGCACCTCCCGCTCCTCCCGAGCAGTTTGGTATACCGGAGGATATTTTTGAGATAGCTTATCATATCCCAGTGCATCATCACCCTGAAGGATTAGAGTATGTTTTGGTGAAATCCACTATATGGGTTGATATAAGTAGACCCACCCATGTGCCTCATGAGTACCGGTCATAGTATCGTCACTACCAGGATGTGCGAAGGGATGATCCTATACCAGAGTCTAGTGTACCTTTGTACATTTTGGAGAAGGCTTTTGGTAAGGGTATAGCAGACCTTGCAGTTGGAGCAGTGGATTTGCGAAGGATCCAAGACTCGCAGGTGATTCTGACTCCGCGGTGTACTCAGCTGAGGGTGCCAATTGGAGTGATGAAGAAGAGGAGGTCGTCCAGGACGAGGAGATGGAGATGGAGGAGATTGAAAGTGATGAGGAGCCATAGTTGTTTAGCCCTCACCTCTGTGTACTAAACCTTGTGTGTTTGAGTAAACAAAGTTTGTGTAAGCTTGTATAATATATAAATGGTAGTGTTGTATATATGTAAGTGTGGTTTGAAATTTTACAACCCTACTTTCTTATCCCATTGTTTTATTGTCTGGGAATTCATATCTGCTTTCGCATGCGTATATTAAAATGAATGGATCGGTGATGCATCCTGGGATATTGACCAAGCAGAGATGGGCACGAGCTCAGAGCGTCAGGGCATGACATGCATCATCATTCATTCTATATGATATCTTTTTGGTAGGTTATGTGCACATCCTTAAGTGGTCAAAACTTGGCATGTTCTTAGCCTTCACCATAGGATTAAAATGTTATCATGTGTATACCTTGGTATGATTGTTTGGTTCTCTTAGAGACCAAATTTCATGTCTTCATGACATTTGAACTTACACGCTACAAGCTTTGTATACATATATGACTCATCTTATATGAATGTCATTTCACGTTTGGAATTCATATCACAGAAGTGCTTGTCACACTTGAAAACTTTCAAGCATGTTATTATGAATCTTGAATCATCTTATGTTGTCATTATATTGTATGACATCTTCGCATAACAGCCTAGGGTTAGATGATTATCCAAATTGTTGTCAAATCAGATTCTAAGTCATGTGTGAATTTTTCATGCCATTTGTGCATTATATGAATGATGTTGAGATTTAATGATGCATGTCTGTGTTCTGGTTTTTAATGGCTAATATGCATACTTTTAGAAATCTCGATTTTAGAGTACCAAGTTGACCTCAATTGGACTCAGACCATCTTAGGAATTTGTAAAGCACACCTGGAACTTTTGAATGCCATTGATTTCATGCTATTTGCTTATCATTAGGTCCATTTTCAATTTTTCCTAAACTAAACTAGAATTTGGACTTAAGATCAAATTCAGTCCCCCTTTTTTCCCTTGTTTAGATAGACATTTTCGATTTTTTTTTTACCATTTTTTTTGTAAGGATTCATGACTTGATCCCTTAATAGAGTTTGCTTGTTACCATGTTGGCTACACTGTGACAAAGTTTGTGATTTTTAGACTTCATTTGGTAGGGTAAACCTTGGTTGCAATGATGTGATGTCCTGTATTGATCTGAGGTAGATTTAGGAAAATTTGATTATGAAATTGAACTTATCGGACCTTAGGGCCTTCATGAGAAATAAAATATATGTCATATGCTTTCTTTTGGGATATGATTTGTATAATTTTGATGTCATTCGACATGTCAACTGCATGCATAAAAATGTAAAGGTGCTGCTGCAATAAGAAAAATAGCAATGTGCGATTGTTTTGTCATTTTTGTCATAACTTGTATGATCATAATTTGGTTTTGAGTCCCCATTGAAACATGTTCATCATCATTCATTCTATATGCTATCTTTTTGGTAGGATTTAAGCACATCTTTAAGTAGTCAAAACTTGGCATGTTCTTAGCCTTTGCCATATGATTAAAACATTATCATGTGTATACCATTGTATGATTGTTTGGTTCTCTTAAAGACCAAATTTCATGTCTTCTTGACATTTGAACTACACGCTACAAGCTTTGTTTACATATATGACTCATCTTATTTGAATGTCATTTCACGTATTGAATTCATATCACAAAAGTGCTTGTCACACTGGAAAACTTTTAAGCATGTTATTATAAATCTTGAATCATCTTGTATTGTCATTAAGTTGTATGACATCTTCATATGATGGCTGAGGGTTAGATGATTGCCCAAATTGTTGTCACATCATATTCTAACTTGTGTATGATTTTTTCATGCCATTTGTGCATTATATACATGATTTTGAGATTTAATCATGCATGTTTATGCTTTGGTTTTTAATGGCTAACATGAACACTTTTAGAAACCTTGGTCTTAAAGCACCAGGTTAACCTCAATAGGACTTGGACCCTTCTAGGAAGTTGTAAAGCACACCTAGAACTTTTTTTTTTTTTTTGGTAAAGCACACCTAGAACTTTTGAATGCCATTTTATGCAATTTGCTTATCGTTAGGTCCATTGTCAATTTTTCCAAAGCTAGACTAGAATTTGGACTTAGGATCAAATTTGGACTCCGTTTTTTACCCTTGTTTAAATAGACCTTTGCCATTTTTGTATCATTTTTTCTTTAAGGATTCTTGACTTGGTCGCCCAATAAAGTTTGTTTGTTACCATGTTGGCTATGTTGTGACAAAGTTTTGTTATTTTTCAGATTTCAATTGGTAGTGTAAATCTTGATTGCAATGATGTGATGTCTTGCTGTCTTGGTGATTTCTTGATGCGTAGTTGTTTGTTGTCTGATTTTTATGAAATCATGCTTAGCTCTTTTACGAAGAGCTTTTTTCATGAAAGTTGTTCCATATCATGTTATGCATGTTAGGGAATTTTCTCAGGGTTAAGTCATCAATGGGTTTTACCCAATTTTGCTGACATGTTGTGTTTGGTCTGAAATTTCCTGATATGAATTTCTTGTTGTGATTGCTTAGCTAGGCCCTCTGGGTTAGTTTGTACATGGTATTAGGACATGCCACCTTCATGAAAATTGTTTCAAATCCTTTACTCTTTGTTGTCAAATGATTTTCACTGAATGGATTTTCCAAATTATATTTTGAAATTGCTTTTGTACATGCGATGTTTCCAAAAGCAAATCTTTTAAACATTTTTCTCAATAATTGATTTGACATTGTGAAAGCTATGGTTTATACCATATTTAAAATGTTTGTGGTGTTTGTGAGTGCATTTATGCGAGCCTCGAGCTAGCCTTGGCAATTGAATGCGTTCCACAGTTGAGATATCACATCGTCTCCAAGAACCTTCTTGATGATTTCAAAGCCTATCATTGAAACATCACATGTACCCCTCATGCATATTCACGTCATTCATTAGCAATTCTTGTATTTGTGATTGGCGCTTGCCTTGGTAACAAGTGACCCATCGATGGTTCACTCATTTATTTGATTGATTAGGAAATAAGGCTCGAAGAGCGTGCCGTGTGTTTAATTCATGCTTGTGCATGTGATCGTTAGATGTATGTTAGGTGTGATCACGCCCTAATCCGCTATATCCACACAACAACCTGTGCTTGATGTATTCTTTCCTTTTTGGTCATTTACTTGAGACATCTTAAGAGGCATTGCCAACCCATTGTAATAACGACATAATGCACAAGCAGGAACGTAAACAACTCACTTAACAAACAAACAAGAATAGTCCAAGCATACTCATGTATATATGCATCAAAAGGCCAACATCAAATACAAGCCATATACATAAGGTCAATCCAATTAACCCATAAGTGCAGCCATGACCTTCACCAAAAAGGGGTTCAGGGATAGACCTAGCACCTCTAGTATTATGAGGGCGGCTCAAAAAGTGTCACTAACCCCACTACCACCTAACTATCTAAGGGCTCCATAATCTAGGGCTCGAGCTCAATGATCATATTAGGGTCAAGTCCAAGGTTGGACACCTCCCCATCGGCAACATCAACATCCATGGCATCCCAGTTGATGCCTCCCTTTAAACCCCCAGCCCCTAGTGGACCGTCGAAACTGTGGATGAAATTGTGGCTCTTATCTCCTATCCAAAAGTACTACACCATGAAATGATGAGCCATTAGATTAGGAAGTCCCTCGTCGACCCAAATGGTCGTGACATAACACGTGTGACGTGCATAAGTCTCCCTTATCGAATACTCAATCACCCCCTGGCTATGTTTTATAGTGAGTTTGAATATGATTTGAAGGAAAGGCTTAGCCATCCTTAGGGCCTGTAAATATTCAACAAACAGTAGTGAGATAAACTCAATAAGTGAACTTCCTAGACCTCGCGTAGGGAAGCTGTTCACCTCAAAAACGCTCTAAACGTGCAATTATCTATCAATTGCAAAAACATAACAAGTTTCTCTCGCTTTACTTTGTCTATCCACATGAAAACGAATCTACTTAATCAAGGCCATCAATATAACACAAAGGCAAATCCCATAACACTATCCACACTCCTAAGTCAATCACACGAATGCCCAATATAGTTAAATCATACGCCCATGCCATGCAATGATCTAGACCTAATCACATACAAATCTCATGTACTTTCCACGTAAATATGTCTAGATTATTATGACCATTCAGGGCCTAAGGCCAACTCGAAGGTTTGCAGTCATTCAACATAAATGAGCATCATCACGCCCCATCGAGCACGGTATCATCCCGCGTAAATGCATGAAAACGACATTCTTGTAAGGAGCTTTGTTTTGAAATCCATTCACGAATGACATCCCGTTGACTTGGGGGCATCCGAATTGAATCGGGTATCATTCTATGTAAGACGCATCAAGATGGGTGTACACCCCACATAAAATGTATCAAAGTCTTTAGGTGATCAAAGGGGCATGCAACACACAATTCATTTCATATTTTTTTCATTAATGATGCCCATGCGAAATGCAATGACCTTTGTCATATGCTATCTTGTCATACGTGTGGCTCATATTATTTCACATAAATGCACCATCCAATTCACAAGTCCAATGGCACATAAATCATTCATCAACGTAAAATGAATCATCGTACTTCAACATAAGTCCTTAGAATTACTTATCACATGCCATCATAACTATCTAATAACTCATCTTTTGATTAATATATCATATCACAATACCATAACATATTTTAGTAACATGCCTCGTCACAACGTCACTTCATGTAACACACGTCACCACATATGTATATGATCCTATCACGGCATAATATAACAAGATATCTTGCTTCACTTAACATAACCCGATAACTTATGGCCCTAAACATGATAACTTATGGTCCAAAACTCAATAGCTTATTGTCTAAAGCTAGATTATCTATCATCCTAAACACCATAACTTATCGTCTAAAACTCGATAGCTTATCACTCAAACCTCGGTAACTTGTCGAGACCACTTCTCAAAACCCAATGATCACTTATCATATAAAATTTACTTATCACATTAATAAAACACCATTTAATCATATTCAAGCCCTAAACTATTTCTCAAGTGGAACAACAACCCTAATCAAGTGCTAGAAAGCCACTTACACCCAAGTCCAAGCTTCAACAAGCATCAAGGGAGGAGCGGCATGGCTAGACAGCAGCTAGATGCTACTGGTCATGTGCCCACAGCATACATGGGAGGGTCGGACAGTGGTTGGGTGCTAGTATTACAGCGGCACGGCCTTCGGGCTTTGCAGGGACTAAATCGTGGAGGAAACGAGGGAGTGGGAGCTGTGGCAAGGGTTGGATGACAGCTTTCGTGTCTCCAAAAATTGGATATGGCCATGAAAATGGTAGTGCGAAGGGTGGCTTGATGTCGGGGGTGTGAAGGACAGTCGCCAGTCAATCTAGAAAGAAAAATTGGGAAGATATGGAGATAAGGGTTTAATCTAAAGCAAAGAGAGAGAGAGCCAACGGTAGGGGGAAAGGAGAGAGAGTGAGAGATCGCTCATAATTGTCCATCCCATCCCAAACCCCATGAATCCTTCTCATCCATTCAAAAGAAGGCTTCTTGAAGAAGAAAAATCCATGCATTAATGAAGGATATTTGCATTTGAGGCGATAGGTTTAAGGTAAGCTAGCTAGGCTAATCTAGATTGGCTTCAAGCATCTTCATTTGTTGCCTAAACATGCATGTCCTGCTCCCTTCCCTCGGCTAATTCCAACTTTGCCCTTTGTCTCTAGTTGAATGGAAGGGTAATTTGGTCATTTTACCAAGATTGCACACTATCCATGCACTATTCATGTACTTGGAAGTAATTAATGCCAAGATTGTGTAATGGTGGATTGATGGACTTGAAAAGCCCATAGCCCTCCCATTAGGCCGCCCACCACTTGGGCATGTGGCCTTTAAGTCGCCCATAATAGGCATGGGCCCATTTGAGCCTAGCTTTGTGAGCTCAGGACCATTGGGCCGCCCAATGTAGGCTTTGGCCCTTTTGGGTCCTCGCTTGTGGCTCGCGTTCAACTTTTTGAGTTTTCGCTTCCATCGTGAGAAGTTGAATTTCTACCTCGAAGTGGCCTTTCTGACGCTTTTGTGGTTTATCGGTCCTCATGGTGATCTCATCTAAAGATTGGTTGTCAATCTAATTTCGTTCTAAAAATTGGGGTTGGAACGAGGATGTCACAGGTGCGGTGCATGATACCAAAGGAAAGTCACAAGGAATCACCTAGAACATCTCTTTAGAGACGTGGCAATTATGGGCCATGCAAAAACACGTGGTTAAAAATGGTTATAAAGCATAAAATGAAATGGGCAGGTATCTAAAAAGACCCGCACATGAATTGCAAAGGCCGACCCCGAGGCCCAAGTTGTGCTTTTGATTGTTTTGATGTGCATGATTGTCTCTTTCTTCTATATATACTTAGCTTAGATTTAGGTCATAAATAGATTGGGTTCCAAGTGTGGCGAATCATCAAGACTCGAAGATGGCAGAAGGTCGATGTCTATTCTAACCAAGCTCTTGTACCATTCATCCCCGACATATGTCTCAAATTTCCTTTGTCTATATAAAAGCCTGACGAGTTGCAGGTTTCCTTTTTTACCTTTCATTTCTTTTTTTTATCTTTCTTAGGATTGCATGATAGATTTAATAGTTTCTTCGGTTGTTTACTTATTATTTCGCACTTTTAATACAATTGATTGCCTTCTTTTTATCATTCTTAGAAATAGAATAGCATGAAAATGACCAACCATGCATGATCACTTAATTTAGGTTAAATGATCTTGAAAAAATAGAAAAGACATGCACGATCACCTTAGATAACACGACATGCTGTTAGGTATCAAAAGGGTGCTAATAGAAATATTAGCATAACTCAAGTCCCCGAACCTAGATATTTAGTTACATAGAAATCGAGAGACAACTCTCGACCTTCGATTGGGTTTTCTAGCCAACCTTCAAAAATGAAGTTAGTGGTGACTCTCATTTTATTTTAGGTTGTTTTAAGCAACTAGATCATATAAATGAACTCATCACGAGAGGTATGGCTCTTGATAAGGCTCACCATAATTTGGCATACTCGACGTGGTAATACCCCAAAGGATGAAATGATACCATCCTTATGGATAAAGCGTACTATCGAGAAGGCTATCATGCTAAAGGTACCCTTAAATCCAATATCCACACCCAACCTCCTTTCTCAAGGTGTGTTTGCTCGTGTAGGTATGGATTGCAGCACTCCCTTATCATGTGGGATATGAGTTGGGGAGAATCATGATTGTGTATGAGGGAACTCACAAGAGGTTTGATCCGAAAGATGAGGTGATGACATCTTTTGGAACGCAAACTATGAGGCAACTCTTAGGGTCAAGTACACTTGAATCCCACCTTCCTTGAGATCGGGTCGCAACTGTAGATAAATGAGGTGAGTCCAATAAGTTAGTCTCAAAATCCTCGAAAGTTCGATACTCAAAATTGAATTAAATTTCGTGAAAAAAAATCGATCAAATGCGATTTTACTACGTCCTAAACTATCAGGTGGCTTTTAGGTGTTTTCGCATGGTTGACTCATGATTGGTAACTTTCGATCCACGTTTTTGCCTCTTCGAATTGTGGATGACCCTTAGCTATCATGTAATCGTGAGGGTTCAATTATGTACCATGAGTACAAAGATCAATAGAAAATCAGTTTATTGTCATTTGACGCGAGTATCGTAATCGTACGAAGCCACCCGCAAACTAAGTACTTTTGTGAAATTGATTTATATCCATTTGCTAATCGACTTATAATAGCGTAGTATTGACCATTGTCGATCCATATGGTCAAGCAGTCTATCATTAATTGAATTATTTGGTCTTTTGCATTTTAACCCTTGTTGGTCTCTCCTGAAACCATCAGTGCATTGATGGAAATAATTATTTCATATATTTCGAAAGGGGTCGAATTTCAAGATATCACATTAGTGGACTTTCTACTTGATGGGTTTAAGTTCATTGATTGTTGATTATCCTTTTTCAGACTAGTAGTAGATATGCTGATCCTTCCTACCTTTTCTTCCATTAGTTATGGTGCCCTGATGGACCTCACTTGGGGTGTGGCTGAGTTTGTAGATTTGGATTTTTCGGACATCACCTATATCTAGTGTGTAGCGATACCAACCATTGACGTAGGAGCCCCGATGGGCCTAGTACTCATGGGCTTCCTTACTGTCTACGTTCACATTGGAGAATAGCTTTTGGGGCCGATCTCACGTCTAGGTAGTGATGGAGATGACGATGATGGCAATACGATAGATTGAGGTAGGGTACCGCGGCGAAGCAACATTTTTGGGATTTAGGCAATGATTTTTAGATGTACTAGTGCCAAAGGATAGGTGGATAGGTGTGTTCAAGTAGTTCCAAGGTCAGGGTAGTATTGTGGGTGTACTTTTGATGTGGTTCAAGATGACAGACCTTTTTTTAAAATCCTTCAGTATACTGGGCCATGTCACTTAAAGTAAATAAATAAGAAACGAAATGCGTTAGCTTGGTTTATATTTGTGTGTGTGTTCCTTTGAATGTTGGTTGTTTTGGGATGTTCTTTGTTCATTCATGCTTCCACATGCAAAGGTGAAAGGATAGGTTAACCATGCTAGGGATGATGAGTTGGGGACTCACGATCAGGATAGTGACTGTGTGGAATTACAAACAGTAGATACATACTTAAGCAAATTGATCTCTAACCATCCATTGATTGATTTGTGCCGGTGCGCAATTGCCCCATAATTGATCCTTATGATCGAGCAATCCTTATCATGGTCAACTACTATGGTCAGCACATTTTCCAATCCTTAATTGTCTTTCTCAATTACGTAATTGACTCATGAGTGGTCCTTGGATCAATTCATGGACTAGTCCCATTATTGATGTACCGACCTTTAGACCACTTCTTGCGCTCAAGATAGAGCTCGAATCGAGGATGTCATAACTCATCCCTTCTAAAAGAAATTTTGTCTTCAAAATTTAAATACCTACCTGGTTCTTGAATAAGTGTGGGTACTGAAGCCTCATTGATTTCTCACTTTCCTAGGCCACTTCTTCCATTCCATGATATTGACAAATGACATTAACGAAGGGAATGACCTTATTCCCCAGCATTTGCTCTTTTCTATCTATGATCTACATTAACTCCTCAGGACACGACACTTTATTTGATAAAGGCTAGTAAATACACCTAGAGGGGGGTGAATAGGTGTTTATGGAATTCCTTTGGAATCGTTGACGGAAATATACTTAAGTATGAGAATAACATCAGAAAAGAATAAATCATAAATCCATAAAATAAATAGAGTAGGGTAAGAGAAAATTAACACAAGGATTATAGTGGTTCGGCTTATTGCAAGCCTACGTCCACTCTCCATGCTGACAGCCAACTGGCTGTAATCACTATGTAGCAAATGAGAGTTTTTACAATTCACGAGCTAGACTTCTTCAGTAGAAAGTCTCTTCTACAGCTTCTCGCTGTTTTACTCTGTAGGTGTCTCTCTTTGATACACAATTTTGAGCACAAGAGATTTTGAGAACAAGAGATATCAGAGGTTCTAACTTCGAAATTATTCTATTGGTTCTCTCATATTCTCGAACAACTTTGACACACCTTAAATATCCTTCGTGCCTCCATAGCCGTTAGCACTTTCCAAGAATTCATCCAATTGGACTGAATCAATTTAAGTGATCTTCAAGTTGTCGAATATATAAGTAGAAAATAGCTCGTCAATCCTGCTCGCCCATACAATCAGGATATTGAGTTTCCAAAATTAGATCATTCCAAAAATTCGTTTGATCTTCAACGGATAAAATCCAAAGAAAAAAAAATCTTCTGAGCTCACAATCACAGCCAGAGATATTCCATGGATAATTTAGGGAGGATAATATCCAAATCTTAATTTCCTTAACCATAAAATAACCTGCTGTCAGCTTGGCAAAATCGCTAACTGTCTTCAGACTTTGATTGGGTCTGGAGATCTTCAGACCGTAACTCTAGGTCTGATTGTCTTCAGATGGAAAACTTCAGACCGTAACTTTGGGTCTGACTATCTTTAGACGGAAACGCTTGGGTCTTGAACTCTTCAGACTTAACCGACTAAGTCTAGGATTCTTCAAACTTTACTAACGAGGCTATTTTGTTAACTTCAAAACTTTACAAGGGATTTTTCTTCAACGCTATTGTCTACTTTAATCTCTTTGAAGTTTAGCACGTGTGCTGGATCAAGCTCAACATGGATATGTGAAATATATCATATACTTGAGCAAGTCATGGTAGTAGTGCTAACCTATAGGCTAAACTGCCCATTCTCTCTAGAATTTCGAATGGTCCTATATATGGTGGACTTAACTTTACCTTCTTATTGAAATGCAAAGTACCTGTTATAGGTGATACCTTAAGAAATATACGATTGCCTACTTGGAATTCTATAGGCATCCGTTGCCTATCCACATAGCTTTTTTGATGGTAGTCTCTCCCTAATTACCTATACGACATTGATTATGAGCTGAACTAACTCTGGGTTAGTGATCCTTCTTTCCTAACCTCATCCCAACATACTAGAGTTTTGCAAGCTTGAATGCTTTAAACAGTGTCATTCCGATGCTCTATTAGTAGCTGTTGTTGTAAGCAAACTTGATAAGGTGTAGCCGCTCCTCCCAACTTCCTTTAAAGTTAAGAATGCAAGCTTGTAGCATGTCTTGGAGTGTTTAGATAGTTCTTCCAATTTGGCCACTTATATGCGGATGGTAAGCTATGCTATATTGAAGCTTCATTCCCATGGCGGTTTAAAGACTTTTCTAGGACATGGCAATGAACTTGGGATCTTGATTTGAAGTAATGATTATCAGCACTCTATGAAGATGAACTATTTGTCGATTGTATAGTCTCATGCACTATTCTAATGAGAAATCCTTTTGCACTGCTAGGAAATTGGCCGACTTGGTCAGCCTATTAATTCTTACCCAATGGAATCGTTATCTATTTGGCTCTTTAACAAAGTCTATCATGATGTGTTCCTACTTCCACTCTAGAAATTCTAAAGGTTGCAGTAGTCCACTTGGTTTGTAGTGTTGTGCCTTTATTTGCTGACATGTCAAACATTTAGCTATGTGCTTTGCGATATTGACCTTCATGCCATTTCACCAATAATATTGTTGGAGATTCCGATACATCTTTATGCCATCTGGAGTTTGCGATAATTACATTGTTGGGCATGCGGACTCGCCCACGGAATTTCAATATTCTGTCTTTCATCACTTGGAAATCAAGTCTTTTCCTTTTCGTGATCTCCTTTAGAATCTCTTGGATTGCAATATTTTAATCCTTGGCCTCGCCTCTAGTTCTATTATGAGGGTAGCTAATAAGTTAGAAACCTGTGCTAACTCAAACTTGTACTTTAAGTCTCAAATGCTTTCGAGAAGAATCCATTTTCGAATCATTAATTGTGCAATAGTTGATTTTTTATTGAGGGCATTCGCAACTTTGTTGGCTTTTCTTAGATGGTATAGAATATCATATACGTAGTCTTTGAGAAGTTTCATTTAATGCCTTTGCCTCATATTTAATTCATTTTGGGAAAATAAGTACTTTAGGCGTTGGTGGTTGGTAAAAATCATGAACTTTTCTCCGTACAGGTAGTGCCTCCAAATCTTATAGGCAAAGATGATCGCGGTCAATTCCAAATCAATTCCAAATCATAAGTTGGGTAATTTAACTCAAATTGTCTCAGTTGCTTGGATACATAAGCCACCACTCTTCCATGTTGCGTTAGTACACAGCCAAGCCCCTTATGAGAAGCATCGCTATAAATTTCGAAACCTCCTAGGCCAGATGATATTGTCAAGAGTGGGGCTGTAAGATCTTGGAAACTTCATTCACATTTATCTGTCCACCCAAACTTTGCATCTTTCTTCAGCATTGCGTCGGGGGAATAATTATGTTGGAAAATTGTTCCAGGAATAGTCGATAATAACCGGTGAGGCCTAAGAAATTTTGAACTTCCTTCACTATCATTGGCCATAACCAATTTATCATTGCTTCCACCTTTGTTGGATCCATCGCTATTCCTTCTATGACATCCTGAAATTCGACCTCATCTCGATTATGTGAAATTGTTGTTTCGTCAACGTGCCTATGGTCATTTTACTCTGAGCTGGCCACTCACGAGTTAAATAATTTATTAGGTGAAGCCGTAAGGGATACAAACATGACAGACTTGAGAATTTGATCGAAAATTGACCGCTCGGCCATAATAATCGGCAATGGTCAATATGACATCGTTATAATCGAGTTGTGGTTGGATATAAGTCCATTCGATAGGAGTACATAGTTGAATTGTGGGTGATTCTGCATAGCTGCGATATTTGCGTCGAACGACAATAACACAATTTTCTATCGACATTGTACTCGGGACACATAATTGAAACCTTGTGACTTTTATGACAACCGAGAGTCGCCTACAAATCGAAGATGCACAAACGTGGATTGAAAATTATCGATCACGAGTCAAATGCGCTAAAATCCCTAAAAGCTATCTGATAGGTTAGGTTGTATTAAAATCGCGTTTAGTCAATTTTAACCACGAAATTAAATTTGATTTTGGGTATCGGACGTTCGAGCGTGTCACGATTCATTTGTAGGACGTCGTCTCATCTTTAAGAGAAATTTCGTTAAGCCTGGAATTTTGCAGAAAAATCAATTTTGAACAAAAAAGAAACGCAAAGGAAATTCGGATGGGCTATTTGGAGGGCTTAGTTGGCTACCTAAAGTGTTTTATTTGTGAGAATTAAGGGTTAAATTCTCATTGGAGGGCCAATTGACATTTGGACTGAAGACTTTTGAGGCATATCACTTGAATATTTAGATATTTTCGCTAGGTTTCTATTTGCCTTTATCTTGACTTCTTGGCTGTCTTCCTTTCTCTCAAATTCCCTCTATCTCTTTCATGCGTGCGCCTAACCTTCCTCGGCCGACTCCCCGCTGCCCATCTTTCTCTTATGCTTTTTCTTCTATTATGTCCGCCTTTGCAACATCTTTATTTTCTCATTTCTAGCAACCACCGCCTCATCCCATTTCCAGCAAACACAACCTCCATTCATCTCACGTTTAGCTAGCCAACGTGCCGCCTCACCACCATCGCAACGCAACCCCGCCAGCTCCGTCCAACCGCTCAGTTGCCTACAGCTTCAGCTCCGCCCAGCTCACCATCATCTAGCCAAGTAGCCCTGCCTTACCGCCCATTCAGCTAAGACCAATGACCAGTAGCTTCCATCATCTCTAGCATCACCCACCAACACGTCCAGCTAGCTCTTATCAGCCTAGCAGAGCCATCTACTCCACCGTTTAACCTCATTTCCTCTTCACCTGTCCAACCACTGAACCACCAGCAACCGCCACCCTCAGCTCTGCCTAACACTGTCCAGCAGCACCTCTTGCCGTCGCCAGCTCCGCCACTAGCCCCCCAAGCCAAGACCAACCTAGCATAACCGAATCGAGCCAAGTCCAAGCCATGAGCCTCCTTGCTATTTTCCTCCACCGTTGAGCCTCCGTCGCCGTGAAGTCGCTGCTATCCTAATCTAGTGAGTTAACTCTCTAATCTCGGATTAGGCTGTTAATTACGCTTAGGGGGTTAGATTAAGGTTAGTTATGATTAGTGGCTAATCCTAGTTAGTGTAACTAGAATGGTTAGCTAGTTCGTTTGGTTAGCTAGATTAGTTTGGTTAGTGTAATTAGTTTAGTAAGATTAGCTAGTTAGTTAGGTTAGCCTACCCTAGTTAAGTTAGTTTACTTGGGTTAGATTAGCTAACTGTGGTTAGGTTAATTAATCATGGTTAGATCAATTAAGTTTGATTAATTTAATTAATCGTGATTTACTTAATTAATCGTAATTAGCGTAATTAGTGACGGGATAGCTGTTTCGTGAAATTTTACGCTTGTTCTGGTGGTTGAATTTGCATGTGAATTTGATGGTTTATATGTGCAATTTGAATACTTGGTGGTAGTGGTTGATTATTATTGTGAAATTCAATTTTATGGTATTTAAATAGAAAAAATACTAGGTGTCGATTTTTTGTGCTAGATTTTTTATGTACCATATAAAATCGTGGAATTTTAAATTGGGAGCATACTGTGTTTAATGGTTCGATTTAAATACGTGACAATGCACAATTGTTTTACCAGGTTTTGACACCGAATGTGGTTTTTAAGTACCGTAGCAGCTTGTGTGAGCCTTGAAATTATCAGTTTTTGTGAGCATTTGTATGTTAGCTTGTGAGAGCCATGATCGTTTATCAGCTTGCGAGAGCAACGATCCATTTATCAACTTGTGCGAGCTATCATCTATCTATTAGCTTGTGTGAGCTACCATCTATATATATATATATATATATATATATATATATACATATACACATATAAGCTTGTGAGAACATTGCATCCTTTTCAGCTTGTGTGAGTCATGCTTGTATTGATAGATGAATAGATGGTATGGGTTAATAGATGGTATGAATTGATAGATCGATGTGTGTCGATAGTTTTAGCTTGTGCGAGTGTTGGTTGAATATGAATTGTACTGACGTGCAGGAAGGACTGAGGCGAGGTAAGTCCTCTTATTTGTGTGGCTAGGCCTCTAGGCGTCTTTTCTTCCTAATAAGAGTTTAGGGGATGAACTTGCTGAGACATAGTCTCACCCCGTCATGGGCTTAAATTTTCAGGTCCCTAGAGGACGGAGCGGCTAGTTCGTTTTGGTTGGCCTTGAGGAGTTCAGAGGTGAAGTTTGGAGAATTGGCGAACGGGTCCAACTAGTAGGTCGTAGGATAGTTCTTTTTTGGAGAGCTGGTCTTTTGTAGACGTTTAGCTATAGACCTCAGTTTGTAAACTCCGTTGATTTATAAAAGGCTTGTTTTGGTTGTGATTGATTGCCTACTTTTCTATCTCAAGCTTTTGGTTGTCAGGGGTATTTGTCCACTTCCACATGTGTAATAGAATGTATGGTCGGCGATACGTATTGGGAAGTTACATTTTTTTTTATAGTTCAAAGGGAGGTGTGCGTGCACTTGTGGATTGGGGTGTGATAGTTGAGCCTCCGTTGGAGACACGGGAGTCTCGATTTTTCATTGCTATCGCGCCGCCGTAGCTGTGAACCCACCGCCGTCCTAATATGGTGAGTTAACTCCCTAATCTCGGATTAGGTTGTAATTACGTTTAGAGGGTTAGATTAGGGTTAATTAGAATTAGTGGTTAATCCTGGTTAGTGTAACTAGAATGGTTAGCTAGTTAGTTTGTTTAGTTAGATTATTTTGGTTAGTGTAATTAGTTTAGTTAGATTAGTTAGTTAGTTTGGTTAGCCTACCCTAGTTAAGTTAGTTTACATGGGTTATATTACCTAACCATGGTTAGATTAATTAATCATGGCTAGATTAATTAAGTTGGATTAATTTAATTAATCGCAATTTACTTAATTAATTGTAATTAGCATAATTAGTGACGGGATAGCTATTTCATGAAATTTTATGCCCGTTCTCATGGTTGAATTTATACATGTTATTGCGAAAATTCGATTTTATGGTATTTAAATAGAAAAATACCAAGTGTCGGTTTTTGATGCCAGATTTTTTTTGGTAAAGGTAATAGATTGATGCTAGATTTTTTATGTACCATATAAAATCATAAAATTTTAAATTGGGAGCGTATTGTGTTTAATGGTTCGATTTAAGTACATGACCACGCACGATTATTTTATCGGGATTTTTAATATGAAGAAAATTGGCCAAGTCCATTATTTGAAAATAAGGTATTTGAATGCAAAGCATGGTGTTTTTGGCTAAGTATGTATGCATATGGTCACTATCATAACCCATCACCCGACAAGAGTTGAGGGGCGATGCCCGATTATATTCGGATCCCCCACGCCAACGGATGCCGGTCGTGGTGGAGCCCAGGCCAATGCTCCTTTATGGAATGTCATTTGGGCGTGTAGTGCTAGGCGTTGCTGTGCCCAACGGAGCAGGACAACACCCAGTTATGCTGGATGACCGCCAATTGTTAAGTTGGCCGGGGCCGATGGATCGTAATAATTAGAACACACCTGAATGGTTGTGATAGCTGCGCCTGATTATGGGACAAAATTGCATGGCACGGCATATGATGTGTCATAATAGTTTGGCCTTATAATCGGGACCCATGTGATTGAAATGATGTGTTCCGGTTATTAAATTACGCTCACTGCATTGATAATAGCACAAGTGATGAGCTAACGTGCAGGGACGCGCCGAAGCGATGTGAGTTTTGTATGATGTGTGCTTAAGACCGCCTTCAAGGTGAATTTGTGTCCTAATCGGGGTTTAGGGTTTTGACTCGCTGTGATTTATCTCACCTCATCATGGCTAACCCTTTTTCAAGTCCCTAGGATGGAGATACGTCCCGTCCGTTTTGGGGTACTATGGGAGATGGACTATGAGCCCTCCTTTTTCCTATTCCTGGGACTCCTCAGACCTGCGAGCTAGTGGTGACCACAAGGCTTGATGAGGGCCTCCCTCACTTGGTACCTTATCGCTTCAAGACGTGATTCTTTAGAGAGCACAACGAGGCTCGGGTGGGCCCCTTGCAAGTTTTGACGAACCTCCCGTTGAAGCTGAGGATGGGGAGGTAGCTCACCCCATGGACATCGACATCCCGAATGGTGTCATTGAGAATCCGGAGCTCGAGGCGGAAGGGTCGGAGTGCAGGTGGCCTTAAACGGACTTATGTGTATAGACTTGTGGGGCTATCCTGGTATGTTTATAAAGTGTGGTTTGTGAAAAATGTTTGCGTGATTTCACTATCCCTATGTTTGTTTGTTGGCTGGATGTTTATTTAATTCGCTTCCACATGTGCTTAATTGAAAGATAAAAAAAATGGGTCGGTGATGCATCCTAGGACATCACATTTTAATCGACTATCGAGGGATGTGTGCGTACCCAGGGTTCGGGGCGGGGATGTTATTAGAGTCTGGTTAGTATCTGAAGTGATAAGATGCGATGGGTCTTGGGATGATTAGTAGGAAAGACATTTTTCTTACGCTGATGCTTGTGATTGATTAATTGATTGATTGATTGTTTTGTGTGGGTAGCTCAGATTTCTAATTCTGTGTTAGAATTGGAAAGTAGGTTCTGTAAAGACTTTGCATTATGAGCGATCTTGAGCAGAGGACTTCTCGAAAGAGGGCAGTTGCGTCTATTACTCGAGGTAGGACATCGACTAGGGTTTGCCCCGAGGTAGAGCGTCGGCTCAGGCCAGCACGAGGGAAAGAGTACTGCTACAGGCTGGTACTAGGGTATGAGCACCCGGCAATCCTAGGATAGATGGAATCGTCCAGGCGCTTGGGGAACATGATACGTCAGCAAGCTTAGAATTAAGTCATTGCTACCGTCGTCGCCACTGTTCCTGCCAATGCCATTGCAACTGTTGCCACCACACTTGCTAAAGTCCCATCTAGAAATGGGAATGGTGATCGGCCCATGCATAAGTTGGTAGAACAATTTCTGAAGCTGAATCCGCCGAGGTTCTTTGGAGCAGGCGAGCCCGAGGCTACAACCCTTTGAATTCGGGAGTTAGAGAAAGTCTTCACGCTATTGAGGTGCTATGAGAAAGACAAGGTAGTCCTAGTGATCTACCAGTTGCAGGGGAACGCAAGTACTTGGTGGGAAGCCACTAGAGGGAGAGTGTTTCCCGAAGGTACAGTTCCAGTGTGGAATGCCTTCATGGAAGTCTTTTATGGGAAGTACTTTTCTGACTGCACTAGAGAGCAGAAGATGGCAGAGTTCCGACGTCTTTGTCAGGGTCTGATGTTAGTGGATCAGTATGAGGCGAAATTTGCAAAATTGTCCAAGTATGCACCAAGACTGATTGAAGAT
Source organism: Eucalyptus erythrocorys (assembly GCA_014182555.1). Classification (NCBI taxonomy): domain Eukaryota; kingdom Viridiplantae; phylum Streptophyta; class Magnoliopsida; order Myrtales; family Myrtaceae; genus Eucalyptus; species Eucalyptus erythrocorys. The sequence continues at coordinate 30,496,488 of CM024601.1, read as the reverse complement.
CCGGTGGACAGAGCGAGAAGGTTTAGAGATGGACTTAGACTAGAGATTGAGGACCCGTTAGTGCCGTTAAACCTTAAGGATTACAATGATCTATACGAGAGGGCATAGTTGATCGAGAGGAATCGGAATGAGTGAGCTGCCATATCTAGGTCGCAGTTCGGGCCCAACAGAGACAGTAATTGGTTCGAGAGAAGGCCAATGACAGGTGGAAGGTATTCTATTCCGACCAATCGGAAGGGTGGGATTGGAAAGTCGACACCTAACCCGACCAGTGTGTATCGTTTCTGTGAGAGAAGGCATGGATCGCCACTAGATCAAAGACTATCCACGTAGGCCCATGGGAGCATAGGCGGCGCTACTGTAAATGGGACAGAACAGAGGGAGTGCGTCATAGAACGCATCACATGGTGTGTTGAACAGGCCTCTGATGTAGGGAAGGGTGTATGCTGTCACCCGACAGGAGGCAGAGGACTCATTGGACGTGGTTACAAGTACGGTTTCACTGAACAACCACTCTGCTAATGCTTTATTTGATCTTAGAGCTACGCATTCATTTATTGCTAAGCAATTTATTAAGTTTGTAGGATTGAGTCCATAACTATTGGGGACAGTCATTAGTATATTGACCCCATTGAAGGATAAGTGTTATTTGCAATAGGTGTCCTGGTTGAAAGTTAATTATTGGTGAGCGAGAGGAAATGATAGATTTGATTGTGCTGGCCATGTTTGATTTTGATATGATCGTTGGCATGAATTGGCTCACCAAGCAACGAGCTATAGTAGAATGTTATCATAAATCGATTCAGTGTGGCATTCGAGAATTTTGACGACCCTTGGATAGGCGGCGATCCGTGATTAAGTGACAAAAGTATCGTCGGATTATGTCGTTGGCATTACATGCGAACATTTAGTTCGTATTATTGTTGGACCAACGCATTTCGTTTAGTGTTGATCTAATCATCAAATAGACCATAGTCTTGTCGGAAAAATTTCATAAGCTCACATGAAACCAACCTCATCCGTACTTTGCCGACCTTGGAAAATGATGGTACATCACGGATTGACAAAGTTGTTAACGGATTCTGTCATCGGCACGGGTGTTGGACTCCGTTGTATCATCGGCCTTATTGGCACCACACTCGACCCCGCCGACCTGTGTATATTTATCTGATGACACTACTCAGCTATACTACCTGAGTGTTCAAGAAGTAAGAAAGGAATTCGAGTTTCGATCCATTGATTTTTAGAGTTGACGGAACGGAACATGGCCATGCGCGAAGAACATGGATGCTCGAGTGGAAAAGAGGAATCACCCGTGCCCAACGTTGCCCCAATCTCTTTCCATTTGGTCGATGTTTTAGTCAACATTGTGAAGGAAATATTGATCGTAGCAGGGCCAACATTAGCCACGTTGCTTCTCCATTATCAGCCGGCAAATTAAGACTAAGAAAAGGATTAAATAAAACGCTAAAGACATGTTACTCACTTAGAAAAGCAAAGTGTCGAGAGGCTGAGAGGAAATTTGAGCATGCTGGACACGTGTACTCCAGTTGCCTCTCGCCTGATTAGCCACCGAAACTCCCCCTTTTTGTTGACTGGTTTTCAGCAAAACTAGTGACCAAAGAAGCAAGGCCAAAGGAAGCCATGTTGCTTCGTATGGAGCAACCAGTGAAGGCCAAGAAAACCCAGCTGGAGACACGCCTCCTCCACCTGTCCTCCATGCATGCAGCCACCGAAAGAAGCCCCATGTAGTTGACTAAATTGTCAACAAAGTGAGGAACAAAAAGGGCGGAATAGTCGAGAGAGTGAGGGGGAGCTTGGTACGAAACCAGTGAGAGGGAGAGAGAGAGATCAACGAGCGGGTGAGTGCAATGAGTGAGCGAGAGAGTTTGCAAGCGTGCAACGAGCAAGAGTGAGGGGGGAAGAAGGACATGTTGACAAAGTGTCGAGCGGCTGAGAGGAAATTTGAGCATGCTGGACACGTATACTCCAGTTGCCTCTCGCCTGATTAGCCACCGAAACCCCCTCTCCCCCTTTTTTGTTGACTGGTTTTCAACAAAACCAGTGACCAGAGAAGCAAGGCCAGAAGAGGCCACGTTGCTTCGTATGGAGCAACCAGCGAAGGCCAAGAAAACCCAGCTGGAGACACGCCTCCTCCACTTGTCGTCCATGCATGTAGCCACCGAAAGAAGCCCCATGCAGTTGACTAAATTGTCAACAAAGTGAGGAACAAAAAGGGCGGATTAGTCGAGAGAGTGAGGGGGAGCTTGGTATGAAACCGGTGAGAGGGAGAGAGAGAGAGAGAGAGAGAGAGAGATCAATGAGCAGGTGAGTGCAATGAGTGAATGAGATAGTTCGCAAGCGTGTAGTGAGCAAGAGCGAGGGGGGAAGAAGGAGACGGCCTTCTGTTTGTACGGGTGCATTGCCGCCGTCGATGCCGCTCGTCTTTGCCGCCGTTGAGCCATGCCTAAAGCCCTCAAGTTGCCGTTTGCTTGCGGTGGTTGTGTGAACTTAAGGCAAGTAGAGTCCATTAATCTACCCTTTGCTTACTTTGATGTGTGTGTGGTGAATGGAAAACTTCGGTTGTGGTGGAAATGTAGAAATTTCGAAGCTTTGGGAAGAAGTATGTTAGCCTAACATTATGTTTTCTGGAAAAACAGTCCAACCTTTGATGATTTCGTGAGCTGCATGCAATTTTCTAGTTGGAATCTCGCTTCGACTTCTTGATGAAATTTGTAGAGGACTTCTTGCAGAGTAACATATCAAAATTTCAGAGGAAATGAACAAGTATAGACCGGTGAAACTATTTTTTTTGAAGAAGTTAGATCTGGAAATCGTAATGTTGACCTAGTGTGATTTTGTGAATTTTATAAAATTCTCCGGTTGAAACATTATCTCATGTTCTGAATGAAAGTTGAAGATGACATGTTAATGAGTAACATACTAAAATTTTAGAGGAAATGGATGAGTTTATGTTGGTGAAACAATCTTTATCCAAAACGGTTAGAACTGGAATTTGGTGCCGAGGGTTATGGACGGTTATGGTTGTTATAGTTTTTAATTTATCATGAATTAGATTTTGAGTTCTGCATAAAATATTTACTTCTGGACTTTTTCCATAACATATAAAAATTTCAGAATTTTTAGAGTTAATTAAGGATTTTTACTGAATTTGTGAACGAAACTGTGTATGGCAATATTCCGAAATTATAAAGACTGTGATTTGTGTACTATACCGAATTGTATGATGTTCTTTTGATACGGTGTTCTTCACGGAATATTTTCTTCTAGATCTTATATATAACATGTTGAATTTTTAGAATTTAATAAGGCTGTTTACTAATTTTTCAAGAATTATGACCAAAGGAGTGCAATCTGTTTTTATCCGAAATTTTGCTGTATTTAAAAAAATAATAATAAATGAAATTTCTCCATGTGATATAAGGTCTTGAGTGGTTGATTATGCTGCATATGTGGTGACATATGGCATGTTATATGACATCAAAAGCCGGTTGAGATCTTTGATATTGTTGCATCAAATGCCATGTTGAAATTGAGATACATGTGTGAATATAAATTATGATAATAATGATACCATCGGAGGTGTGAGCCGATGATGCCCCGGGAGTGTTGGGATGCCCGGAGTGTGGGTGCCGGATGCCCGGAGTGTGTGTGTGCCGGAGGCTCCTCACGATGCCAGGTTGGATGCGAGCGATAAATTGTGGGATGCAAACATTGGTCCCTGAGAAGAAAAATGATGTGATCTAATTGAAAGATAAAGATCGAGAATGGAATCATGAGCATGGATGTGTACATATGGCATGGGATGAACCTCATGGGAATGCAAGCATGGAGTGCATGGTGGTATATGCATGTTACATAGTGATATATACATGGTTGCTTGATGATATAAGTACAGGTGCATGGTGATTTATGCATGTTGTATGGTGATATATGCATGGCTGTAAGGTGAGGTATGCTTCAATGCATGAATGATATGTGTTTATTCATGATACCTTGATTGCTCTGTTTGACGCCTTGTGTAGTTTGGTGGATCTTTACTGCTGAGTGGTTGTACTCACCCCTTTTGGGGATTAATATTTTAGATTAGTAGATGGATTGAGTGGTTGGATATGACTGCGAGGAGGAGGATAGCAAAGGAGGGAACTTTTGGATGTCGACACTGGTCAATGGACCTTAAGTATACGACTGTTGGAAAAGATGTCGGTCATCTTTTGAAGTATAGCCGAGTATAGAAGACCTTGGCATTTTGATGTACCGAGTCAAGATGTCAATCTACTTTATGTAAATAAAAGTGTTCAGCTTTAACCTATAAAAGTTTTAGTTTGTGTGCATCGCTTTAATTTTAGGACAGGGAGTATTTGGTTATGCTTCCTCTATGTTTAACTGCGTAGGGACTGACCTAAAACAAATAAACCCCCAGGATTGATAGACCTTCAAGTCAAGAAAGAGAAAGGTGAGCGAACTGTGGTGATCCTAACGGATTGGGGGCCGTCGAGGGGTGCCACATTTAGTTTAACCCTTTAGCGAGTGAAAGTTTCGAGTTTATTAGAAGTCGAGGAGAATCCTCGATTACCTTAATCTCATCGCTTGAGGTAACCCGTTTGTTAGAGGTGGGTTGCCAAGGTTATTTGGCAATCGTCATGAATACATCAGTGAAAGAGCTGAAGATGGAGGACATCGCCGTAGTGTAGGAGTTTTCTGATGTGTTTCCTGAAGAATTACCTGGTTTGCCCCTAGAAAGGGAGATCGAGTTCGTGATTGAGTTGACCCTCAGGACGGAGCCAATTTCTAAGGCCCCTTACTGTATGGTGTTGTCAAAGTTGAATGAACTGGAGGTGCAGATGCAGGAGTTATTAGACAAAGGATTTATACGTCCGAGTGCATCACCTTGGGGAGCACCAATTTTGTTTGTAAGTAAGAAGGATGGTTCATTGAGCCTTTCCATCGACTATCGGCAACTCAACTGGATGATGATCAAGAACAAGTATCCGCTAAGACCTATTTGACCAGTTACAAGGAGCATCGATATTTTCCAAGATTGACCTAAGGACAGGTTACCATTAGCTGAGGATTAGGAAGGAGGATATACCCGAAGATGGCTTTTCATATGCGTTACCGCCATTATGAATTCACCGTGATGCCATTTAGTTTGACCAACGCCCCAACTACTTTCATGAATCTGATTAATTGAGTAATCAATGAGTACTTGGATCAGTTGGTGATAATATTTATCGACGACATCTTGGCGTACTAGAGAAGTCTGAAGGAGCATGACTAACACTTAAGGATGGTACTTTAGACTTTGCGAGAACATGGATGTACGCTAAATTCAGTAAGTGCTAGTTTTGGCTGACTTGCGTAGCTTTCTTAGGCACGTGATTTTTGGTGAAGGGATTTCCGTGAACCCAGCTAAGATTGAAGCAGTTATAAACTGGCTGAGATCAATAACAATGATAGAGATCAGAAGTTTCTTGTGATTGGTAGGCTATTATAGACGGTTCGTGGAAAGATTTTCAGTAATAGCCATGCCTCTGACTCAATTACTGAAGAAGGAAGAGAAGTTCACATGGATAATTAAGTGCGAGTGTAGTTTTTAGGAGCTTAAGCAGAAGCTGACTACTACACCTATGCTAACGATTTCTTCTAGTCCTGGAGGATATGAGATCGTTAGTAATGCATTGTTCAGAGACTGGGTTGCGTTTTAATGCAACATGGATGAGTTGTTGCATATGCATCCCGTCAGTTGAGGCCTCATGAGTTGAATTATCTGACACATGACTTAGAACTCATAGCGATTATCTTTGCCCTGGAGATTTGGAGATATTGCTTATGCGGAGAAAAGTTCCAAACCTTTACGGACCACTAGAATTTAAAGTACTTATTCTCTTAGAAGGAGTTGAACATGAGACAACATCGTTAGATAGAACTTCTTAAAGACTACGATTGTGACATCCTATATCATCCTAAAAAAGCTAATAAGGTCGCGGATGCGCTAAGTCGGAAGTCATCGATTGTGCAGATGTTAATTCAAGAATGGATCCTACTCAAAGGAGCTCGAGATTTGGATTTTAAGTTGGAGGTAGGCCACCTTTCAAGTCTCATGACCACCCTTAGAATTGAATTGGAAGTGCATATAAGGATTAAGACATTGTAATTGACAGACCCATAGATCTAGAAAATCCTACAAGAGGATGCGGAAAAGAGGAAACCTGACTTTCAAGTTACTGAGGACGGAGCATTAAAGTTTCGTGGATGTTTGTGTGTACCTGATGATGCGAAGCTCAAGGAGGAGATCTTGTCAGAAGTCCATCATAATAGCTACAGTATTCATCCAAGTAGTACAAAGATGTATCAGAATCTACGTCAATACTATTGGTGGACCGGTATGAAGGCGGATATCGCCAGGCATGTCACCAAGTGTGTGACATGCCAGCAAGTGAAAGCACAACACTGCAAGCCTAGAGGACTTCTACAACCTATCGAGATTCCCAAGTGGAAATGGGAACATATCACAATGAATTTTATGATTGGATTACTAATGAGTTAGCAAAGTAACAATTCCATATGGGTTGTAGTCAAGAGATTATTGAAGTCTGCTCACTTCATTGCATAATGAAAGGACTTTGCATCGGACAAATATGCTGAATTGTACATGTGACAGATAGTTCGTCTTCATGAAGTGCTAGTCACGATTACGTCGGATCGAGACTTGAAATTCACGGCAGCTTTCTGGAAAAGCGTATAGATTGCCTTGGGAACGAGGCTGTAGTATAGCAGGGCCTATCATCCACAGACAGATGGCCAGTCTGAGAGGACGACTCAAACCCTCGAGGACATGCTGCGAGCCTGCATATTGGACTTCAAAGGAAGTTGGGAGGAATAGCTTCATCTAGTTGAGTTCACCTACAATAACAGTTATCGACTGAATATCCAGATGGCACCGTTTGAAGCGTTGTACGGCAGAGCCTGCAGAACTTTTGTTTCTTGGGATGAAATCGGAGAGCGTAAGATCACTGGCCCCGAGTTGGTTCAGCAGTCAGTCGACGTCGTCTAAGTTATTCTAGGAAGACTCAAGACTGCTCAGAGTTGTCAAAAGAATTATGTAGATAAGCGACGGAGACCATTGGAGTTCCAAGTTGGTGAACACATATTCGTTAAGGTGTCATTAATGAGGGGTTCTTCATGCTTTGGCAAAAAGGGGAAGTTAAGTCCAAGGTACGTCGGTCCCTTTGAAATTTTAGAGTGAATTGAGACATTGGCATATCTTCTTGCGTTGTTGCCAAGACTTGCACAAGTGCATGACATCTTTCACATGTCTATGTTGAGGAAGCATGAACCTAACTCGACCTACCTGCTGAATTTCGAGGAATTAGACATGGACGAGAAAGTATCATACGTGGAGAGACTGGCTCGGATAATTGATCGAAAGGAGTAAGTGTTGTGCGACAAGATGATTCCCTTGGTTAAAGTGGTCTGGCAATACCGCAGAACGGAAGGAGCCACGTGGGGAAGCGAAGAATCGATGAGACGTCAATAGGCCCACCTTTTTATGGAAGGATGGTAATGGTTTAAATTTCAAGGACGAAATTTTTATAAGAAGAGAAGAGTTGTGACATCCTGAAATTCGGCCCCATTTCGATTATGTGAAACGGTTGTTCAGTTGACGCGTCTATGGTCATTTTACTCTAAGCTAGCCCCTCATGAGCTAACTAATCTATTTAGGTCAAGCCGTTAAGGGATATAAATGCGACAGACTTGAGAATTTGATCAGAAATCGACCGCTCAATCATAATAATCGGCAATGGTCAATACGACACCATTATAATTGAGTTGCGGTCAGATATAAGTTGATTCGATGGGAGTACGTAGTCGAATTGCGGGTGATTTTGCACGGCTGCAATATTTGTGTTGAACAATGATAACCCGATTTTCTATTGACATTGTACTCGGGACACATGATTGAAACCTTGCAATTTTTACGATAACCGAGAGTCGCCTGCGAGTCGGAGATGCACAAATGTGGATCGAAAATTATCGACCACGGGTCAAACACACTAAAATCCCTAAAAGCTACCCAATTGGTTAGGTTGTACTAAAATCGTGTTCGGTTGCTTTTAACCACGAAATTGAATTCAGTTTCGGAAATCGAACGTTTGAGCATATCACGATTCATTTATAGGACGTCGTCTCATCTTTCGGAGAAATTTCATCGAGCTCGAAATTTTGCGGAAAGATCAATTTCAAACAAAAAAGAAAAACAAAGGAAATTCGGATGGGCTATTTGGAGGGCTTATTTCGCTACCCAAAGTGTTTTATTTGTGAGAATTAAGGGTTAAATTCTCATTGGAGGGCCACTTGACATTTCGGCTAAAGATTTTTGAGGCATATCACTTGAGTATTTAGATCTTTTCCCTAGGTTTCTATTGGCCCTTGTCTTGATTTCTTGGCTGTCTTCCTCTCTCTCCAATTCCTTCTATTTCTTTCACATGTGCACCCAACCTTCCTCAGCCGACTCCCTTGCTGCCCATCTTTCTCTTTTGTTTCTTCTTCCATTCTATTTGCCCATTGCTCCATCTTCATTTTCCCATTTCCAGCAACCACTACCTCATCCCATTTCCAGCAAACATAGTTTCCATCCATCTCACGTTCAACTAGCCAACTTGTCCCCTTACCACCACCACAACACAACCCCGCTAGCCTCATCCAACCACCTAGCCCCCGCGTCCAGTCGCCTGCAGCTTCAACTCCGCCTAGCTCACCACCGTCTAGTTGAGCAACCTCGCCTCGCCGCCTGTTCAGCTGAGACTAATGACCAGCAGCTTCCATCATCTCCAGCATCACCCACTAACATGTCCAACCAACTCTCATCAGCCGAGCAAAGCTGTCTACTCCACCATAGAGCCTCACTGCCTCTTCACCCGTCTAGTCACCGAACCACTAACAATCTTCATCCTCTAGCTTAGCCTAGCTTCGTCCAGCAGCACCTCCTGTTGTCGCCAACTCCGCCACTAGTCCCCCAAGCTGAGACCAACCCAGCATAATCGAACTTAGCCCAACCCAAGCCGTGAGCCTCTTTACAATTTTCCTCCGCCGTTGATGTGACATCCTGATTTTCCAATTTTGTTTTCAATTGAATAAGTCAGGCATTTCATCTTCGCGCCTATAGCTCTCTTCTCTAAGTTGGCCACTTATGAGATAACTAGTCTATCAGGTGAAGCCGTTAAGGAAATTAAACGCAATAGACTTGAGAATTTGACCAGGAAACAACTGCTTGACCGTACTAAAGGCACAGACTGATTAGAGACTAGAGATAGGTCGACTCGATAAAGGCATGTAATTTAGTGTGGGTGATTCCACCTAATTGCACAATTTTTGTCGATCGGCACTACAACAATTTCTTTGTCATTTTGGTATCCTATGTCTGTATTTGAAACCTCAAGATTTCTACGACCACTGAGAGTCACTAATGTGTCAAAGATTCACTTTGTGGATCGAAAACAATTGACCACAGGTCAATTGTACAAAAAGTTCCTAAAACCTACCTAGTAGATAATGACGCGCTAAAATCGTGCCAGATTGAAATTAAGTGTGAAATTGAACCCAGTTATAGAAATTAGAAGTTCTGTCATGTCACAAATCATTTTAGGAACGTTGACTCATTCTCCAAAGATTTTTCTACAAACCGAGTTTTTCGGTGAAAAATCAAGAATTGACGGAATTGGATCGGGAAAGTTGGAAGACCATTCTGGAGCGCACTTTTGGCATCCAAGATGGACGTATTGGCATGGAAAAATGTGGATTCAAGTGTGGACACATGGTTGGAATTTTTTAGACTTCAATTGAGTTGAATTGAAGAGATTGGAAGAGGAATTGAAGACTTTGATGGCCAATTTGCACCAAATTCGTGTGCCATGGGGGGAGTAACATTTTGCACCCATTGGAAGCTTGTTAAGGAAGATTTGAGGAGAGAGAATGGCTAAGGTCATGGGCTGTCATGGTGGGGGCGAAGCAAGGAGAGTTGGACACGTGTTGGAAGGCTAGAGAGCCCCTGGGGACCCCTTGCTTCAGCAACTCTTCTTCCCACTTGAATGCTAGCTTTCTCCATTTTTATGGCCTTGAGAGACCTTAGAGAAACCAAAGAAACTGCAGCTCCATCCCCCTCCACCGTCGCACGCTCAAAAGACCACCGTTGGCCGTTTTCCCCCCTCTGTTTTCTCCTTCTGCTAGTTTCTGCTCCAGCTGATCTTTCGCCAAATATCTGAGTTGAAAGTGGTCTTCCCGAATGAATTAGCCAATGATCCACCCATCATTGTGACCAAAAAATCCAGACCATTCCAAAAAGCTCGATTTTGCCATGAACGGAGCCGCCGGCCGTTCAGTATGCCGGCGAGAAGAAACTGGTCACCGGTTTATCGGTCCCCTACTCGCTTACATTATTTTGCATTTTTCTTTGTTTGTCTCCCGTTCCGACCTTTCCTTTGGCCATTCCATTCACCTACAAGACCCCTAAGACCCTCAAGAGCCACCAGTTGCCGACCACCCGCTCGTCGGAGCTCCAATCGGCCTGTTTCCTCGCCGTTTAGCTATTGGTTCTCCTTAGTTCACTAAGCAGAAGCAGAAATCAAATGAGCAGAAGCCTTGAACCTTCAAGGCCCATTTTCAAGCTCTTCCCAGCCTCACTTCGTGTTGCCACAAGCTCGGTTGTCGCTCACCTCGTCATTGCCGTCGCCGTGGACTTATCGGAATGCAAATCCGGTGATTAGGTGGATAGATTAGATTATTTAAATGTTAATTAGATTAGATGGATGATTAGATTAAGGGTTGGACTAATTAATCTAATTGTGTAATTATATTAATGTTAATCATGTTTAGGCTTTAATTAATTATTCTATTTATTTAATTATTTATTTGAATTAAATATTATTAAATATTATTTAAATTATGTTTTATTATTTAAATTAAAATAATCTTCGAAATTTAATTAATTAATTAACATTTTCTGGAAATTATACTAAGAGAGTCGTTCGATAGAATTTCGCACTGATTGCAACAGTGTGGTTAGTTTGTTCAAATTGATCGATAAATTGTGAAATTGAGTGTTAATGGTGAAGTTTTGGTATTTAACTCAAAAATACCGGGTGTTGGGTTTTGACACCATATGTGGTTTTTAAGTGCCGTAGCAGCTTGTGTGAGCATTTGTATGTCAGCTTGTGAGAGCCATGATCATTTATCAGCTTGCGAGAACAACAATCCATTTATCAACTTGTCAACTTGTGCGAGCTATCACCTATGTAGTAGCTTGTGTGAGCTACCATATATATATATATCAACTTGTGAGAGCACTGCATCCTTTTCAGCTTGTGTGAGCCATGCTTGTATTGATGGATGAATAGATGGTATGGGTTAATATATGGTAGATAGATGTGTGGATCGTATGATATCAATTGGATTGATTGAATTGATAGACCTATGTGTGTCGATAGTTTCAGCTTGTGCGAGCGTTAGTTGAATATGAATTGTACTGACGTGCAAGAAGGACTGAGGTGAGGTAAGTCCTCTGATTTGTGTGGCTAGACCTCTAGGCATATTTTCTTCCTAATAAGAGTTTAGGGGATGAACTTGCCAAGACATAGTCTCACACCGTCATGGGCTTAAATTTTTAGGTCCCTAAAGGACGGAGCAGCCAGTTCGTTTTGGTTGGCCTTGAGGAGTTGCAGAGGTGAAGTCCAAAGAATTGGTGAATGGGTCCAACTAGTAGGTCATAGGATAGTTCCTTTTTGGAGAGCTGGTCTTTTGTAGACATTTGGCTATAGACCTCTGTTTGTAAACTTTGTTAATTTATAAAAGGCTTGTTTTCATTATGATTGATTGCCTGTTTTTCTATCCCAAGCTTTTGGTTGTCCGGGGTATTTGTCTGCTTCCGCATGTGTAATAGACTGTATGGGTCGGCGACGCGTCTTGGGAAGTCGCATTTTTTTTTTTTTATCGACCAAAGAGAGATGTGCGTGCACTCGTGGATCGGGGTGTGACAGTTGAGCCTCTGTCAGAGGCACGGTAGTCTTGAGTTTTCACCGCCGTCGCGCTACTGTAGTTGTGAACCCGTCGTCGTCCTATTTCGGTGAGTTAACTCCCTAATCTCGGATTAGGTTGTTAATTACGCTTAGGGGGTTAGATTATGGTTAATTAGAATTAGTGGTTAATCTTGGTTAGTGTAACTAGAATGGTTAGCTAGTTAGTTTGTTTAGTTAGATTAGCTTGGTTAGTGTAATCAGTTTAGTTAGATTAGTTAGTTAGTTTGGTTAGCCTACCCTAGTTAAGTTAGTTTACTTGGGTTATATTAGCCAACCATGGTTAGGTTAACTAATCATGGTTAGATTAATTAAGGCGTATTAATTTAATTAATTGCAATTTACTTAATTAGTCATAATTAGCATAATTAGTGACGGGATAGCTATTTTGTGAAATTTTATGCTCGTTCTTGTGGTTGAATTTGTATGTGTTATTGTGAAATTCGATTTTATGGTATGTAAATAGGAAAACACCAGGTTTGTTTTTTGATGCCAAATTTTTTATGTACCATATGAAATCATGGAATTTTAAATTAGGATCGTATTGTGTTTAATTGTGGCATCCTAAAATTTCATAACGACCCCTAGATACACCATGACCCATGAATAGGTGATGGAAGCGCCATCAGACTATATTATGGTCATTAGACTAATGGATTATAATTTAACGAGGCCGAGCATTTAATGAACAATTGTTTTGCTGGAAATATATCCTATGTCTATGTGTGATCAAGGATTGTACTAAAAGATGAATTGATCAGAAATTTTTATTCTTGGCCGTGTACCCAATAAGTTAGATTACCATCGATTAATGTTGCAAAATTATATGGCCATGTGAATATTTGAGATTAAGTAATTATGAGTGGGGATTAAGATGAAAAATTAAGAGCAAGTGTGGGCTAAAACTGCCCCAAAACTGGCCCACATTTTCCCCCACCGTTTGGCCGACCAAGGCTGTCGACCGAAGGGAGGAGGAACTGGATGGAGCAGCCCCATGCCACCCTCTCCATTTGTCCCATGGATGAAGCCACATGTCCTTTCCTTGGAGCCAAGTGTCATTGCATGCAAAAGCAAATGATTACTAGTTAATCAAGAGATTAAAAGAGAGAAGGGGGAGGCGGATTGCTCGAGAGAAACCACTAAGAGAGAGAGAGAGAGAGAGAGAGAGAGAGAGAGAGAGAGAGAGAGTGAGTGAGTGAGACCGAGCAGGTGAGTGAGCGAGAGAGAGAGGAGGACCGTCTTCCATCGTGTCCGACTTGCCACCGTCGACGGCACCTAGCTCCGCCGTTGGTTGAGCCACGCCCGGAGTCCTTGAGTCGCCGTTTGCTTGCTATGTTTGCGTGAACTTAAGGCAAGTGAGAGTCCATTAATCTACACTTTGCTTGCTGTGGTTATGTGTGAAGTGTAATGAATATTGGAGATGCTTGAGTTGTGATGCTGGATGTTGGAATTTCGAAGGTATAGGAGTAGTTCTTTAAGCTAGTAAACTGTTTCATGGAAAAACAGCATGACTTTTGGCGACTCCGTGAATTTTATAAAATTATCTAGTTGAAATTTGACTTCATGTCCCTGATGAAAGATGTAGATGAAATCTTCAGGAGTAACATACTAAAATTTGAGAAGAAACAGACAAGTATTGCTTGGTGAAATGATTTCTCTTTTAAAGTGTTAAATCTGGAAATCGTTACCGAGGGTTAGGGAGAGTTATAGTGATTGTAGCTCATGATCTATAATGAATCTGACTTCGAGTTCTTCATGAAAGTTTTACCTCTAGGTTTTTGTCTATAACATATCAAAATTTCAGAATTTTCTGAGTTGATTTAGGGGTTATACCGAATTTGTGAATAAAACTGTGCAATGGTGATGCTTGAAATTTTGAGGCTGTGATACATGGACCATAGCGACTCGTACGAAGTTCTTTTGACATGGTCATGAAACCTTTTTCTCTAGATCTCCTTTATAACATGTTAAATTTTCAGAATTTATTAAGATCATTTACTAAATTTTCTAGAATTTTAATAAAAGGAGTGCATTATGTTTTATCCGAAAATTGTTTTTATTTTCTAGAACAAATGAATTGCTCTATGAGATGTGATATTTTGGGTTGTTATTTATGCAGCATATGAGGTGACATTTAGCATATCATGTGACATCAAAAGTTGATTGAAACCTTTGACCTTATTGCATCAAATGCTATTTTAAAAGTGAGACATATATGTGAATATACATTATGATGATTATACCGTCAGAGGTGTGAGCCAACGATGCCTCGGGAGAGTCGGGATGCCCAAGGGTCGAGTGAGTTGATGCCGTTGGATGCCCGGAGGTAAGTGCCGGATGTCCTCGGGAATTTCGAGATGCCGGAGGTGTGTGTCGAATGCCCGGAGGTGTGCACTGGAGGTCTCGTGATGCCAGGCTGGGTGCGAGGGTCACGAAAGATGCAAAGATTAGTCCCCGGAGCAAAAAAAAAAAAAAAAAAAAAAGAGATCTTTTTGAATATCAAAATAGGAAATGAATCATGTGTGTGTGTGCATATGGCATGGTGCATGAATTGCCTTTGAAATTGAGTTGGTACTATTTGGCATTGAGAATGCGATCATGACGGCATTGAATGGATCTCATGGGGATATATACATGATTGTATGGATGATATGAATCATGCACATGTATGTGCATATGTCATGGAACATAAATTGCCTTAATGAATGAATCTCATGGACGTATAAGCATGATTGCATGGATGATATGTGCATTTCACATGAAATTTTGGTTGTCTTGCTTGTTGCATTGTGTAGTTTGGTGGATCTTTTACTACTGAGTGGTTGTACTCACCCTTTTGGGGACTAACATTTCAGATTAAGAGATGCCTCTGTTACCGGTCACTTGGTACTTTCTATGGCTTACCATCCGACATTAAGGTTAAGTGTTCAAAGCATTCCTGTGTTGATGTTCATGGACCGGTGTTCATCCGTGTTCGAGTTTTAGTTATGTATGACGTGGGTCTACCTGATGGCCCTATAGTCCAGGAGTTCTTGTCCGTGCATGTCCGTCGCAATGGGGTTATGAGGGGGATGCTGCCACCGCCAACAGCCGATGCACTGGGGTGGGTGTGATTATGCGTGTGACTGGTAGTGGTTGACACTTTTTGGATAGCCGACATTGGATGATGGATCAGTGTACGTGACTGATGTGAGGTCGGGTACTTTTGGTTATAGCCGAGCTTAATAAATCCTTGGCCTTTTGAGGTACCAACTCTTGATGTCTAATCAAGCTATGTAAATAAAAGTTTTCGGCTCTAACGTGTGTGTATATATATATATATATTTGAAAATGAGGTATTTGAATGCAAAGCATGGTGTTCTTGGCTAAGTATGTATGCGTATGATCACTATCGTAACCCGTCACCTGACGAGAGTTGGGAGGGCGATGCCTGATTAAGTTTGGATGCCCCACGTCAATGAATACCGTCCCAGTGGAGGCCGGGCCGATGCTCCTTTAGGAATGTCGTCTAGACGTGTAGTGCTGTAGCCATGCCCGATGGAGCGGGACGATGCTCGATTATGCCGGATGACCGTCAAATGTTGAGTTGGCCATAGCTGATATGTCGTAATAACTGGAACACGCCTGATCAGGGGACCAAATTGTTTGGCACGATATGGGACGTGTCATCATGGTTTAGCCTTATAAGTGGGACCCATGTGATTGAAAAGATGTGTTCTGGTTATTAAATTACGCTTGCTGCATTGATAATTGCATATGTGATGAGCTAACGTGTAGGGATGTACCGAGGCAAGGTGAGTTTTGTATGGTGTGTGCTTTGGACCACCTTCGAGGTGAATTTGCATCCTAATCGGGGTTTAGGGTTTTGACTCATTGAGATTTATCTCACCCTGTTATGGCTAACCCTTTTTCAAGTCCCTAGGATGGAGATACATCCCGTCCGTTTTGGGGTTCCATGGGAGATGGACTATGAGCCCTCCTTTTTCCCTATTATCGGGACTATCCAGACCTGCGAGCTAGTAGTGACCACGATTTGGGTTAATGAGGGCCTCGCTCGATTGGTACTTTATCGCTTGAAGGCGTGGTTCATCAGAGAGTGTAACGGGGCTCAGGTGGGCCCTTGTAGGGTTTTGACGGACCTCCCATCATAACCGAGGATAAGGAGGTAGCTCACCCCAAGGACATCGACATCCCGGATGGTGTTGTGGAGAATCTGAAGCTTGAGGCGAAAGGGTCCGGAGCGTAGGTGGCCTAGTAGTTTCTTTTTGAAATAGAGTTATGTGTATAGACTTGTAGGGCTAACTTGGTATGTTTATAAAGTGTGGTTTGTGAACAATGGTTGCGTGATTTCACTATCTCTATGTGGCATCCTCAATTTCATCTTAATATCCTATCAAGGTGAGAGGTTATGATCAATTGAATTGCAATGAAATTCTTGGAGGTGTGGCAATTGTGACTGATTGGATTGTGAAACTCTAGACATTATTCTAACAAGTCACAATTAAATTATTTTAGTGGGGATGATGGCTATGAGGTGTACTTTTATTAGAGAATGGGATCAAATATATTCGTGGTCACATGTATATAAGTTTCGGCCAAGTGAATTTATTTGTTAGACCAAGATTAAATTAAATTGCACTTAAGGGAGTCTAAGGATAGAAATTAAATGGACAGACTAATCAAGCTCACCTTCGGCCATGACACCGTGGAGTGTACGAGCAAGGGGAGGAAGGGAGAGGAGTGACCGTGTGAGATGTGTGTGTATGGTGAGGATGAGGTGGCGCCACATGTCATTGCTTGAGAGACCTAGGTGCTTAGCTTAGGTGAGTAAGAGGGAGAGGTGTAAGAGAGAGGAGAGGCCGGCCACTTAGTGGAGAGAGTCGGCTGAACCAAAAGAGAGAGAGAGAGAGAAAGAGAGAGAAAGGAAAACGCACGAAGAAGAAGGAAGAAGAAGAGGGAGCTCGGCCGTGGGTTTTTGCAGTTCAACCAGGGGAGATTTTCGTTGTTCTTCTCCAAATTAAAAGGCAAGAGCTCTTCTTAACTCTTCCTATACCTATCTAGAGTCTTAATTTAGCAAGAAATGGTGATTTAAATGGTCGAAATTGGCTGGTTGTGGAGGTAGTTCAAACCGGGTGAAAAATCGGGTAGAAAAAAACAGGGTTGCACCCGAGTTTTGTTTGGCCATTTTTGTGGGATTAGAGATGGAATTAGGACTTGATGTCTTCTGTAAACTTGTTCTAAACATCTTAAACATCAACATAGTCGGAATTGAGCAGATTTGTGTGAGAATTGAGGGCTGAAAAGAATTTAATTTGAAACCAGGTGAATTTTAGAGCTAGCCGAGAGACCTTTGTTGATTGTTTGCTCCTGTTCATGCCTTTTTAGTTGGAATGTTTGCTCAATTGCCTCTGATGAATTGTTAAGGACATCTTGATGCATATCATATTAAAATTTGAGCCAATTTCGTTGAGATTTACCTGATGTATCGAATTTTCTTTCTGACCCTGCGTTCTGAAAATTTAACGAATTAAGAACAGTAGCTTGTGGAGCTCATAACCTAACTTTTCTTTGAGACTTTGATTTCGATTTCAAAAGAGAAGTTGTAGGGAATGCACTTGGCTACAACATATCCCAAAATGGGAGAAAAGAGTGGGTTTAAGTGGGTTATTTTGAATTGTTTTGATAGCCATGTAATCTGTACGTATTTGAATAAAAGTTGGAAGTTGCTGATTTTTAAACTATGACTTGTGGGTCGAATTTGAAGGCGACTTCTTCTAATGAAATGTTCATTTACCTCTTGGCTATGACATGTTAATTTCTGGGAATTTTCGAAGGCAATTTAGTGCCTCAATTTCGTGAATTCGAAGATAGTGTAAACTGGAAATTTCTGGGCATGTGATGAATATAGCCGAGAACAAGTGCTATGTTATTATATGTTCTAAATTTGTTTTCTTAGATGTAAACGACAAATTTACCTTCTGTTTTAAGTGTGAACATAGACTGACATGCCTAATAGTTATTCTCATGGTACATTAAGGGTACTTTAATTGAACTGTATGCTGGTTTCATGGGATTCATTGTAAAAGTCTTAAGCCGATTGTAGTGTTGGTCATTTTGGATGTGTATGCATGCTGAGTTCACAATGTGCATGCTGAATTGATGGAATACCTTCTTGATGTGTATGTATACATGCCATGTGTGATTGAGAGATGGACATTTATTTTTAAATTCACTTGATTCACATGCTGTGCATGCCGTATTTGTGATGGAACAATTGGCTGAGCATGTAGACTCATGTCATGTGAATGTGAATAAGTGAATGCATTGCTGTCATGCTTGTGTTCCATGGACATGTTTATAAATCATGCATGGAAAAAAGAGATTGTTGCATGACATGCATTGATTTTACCTCGGGAGTGTCGAGATGCCCGGCCATGGAGTGAAAATGCCGGATGCCCAGTAGCCCTGTGTGCGTAAATCTGGATAGCCTCGGAGTTGAGATGCTCGGAGCGTTGGGGGTGCCGGAAGCACGGAGTGTGTGAGCCGTGGTTACCTCGTGATGCCAGTTGGGGTGCGAGATGCCCGGCCAGGGAGTGTAAATGCCGGAAGCATGGATGGTGAGTGCCGTGAATTCCTCATGACGCCAGGTTGGGTGTGAGATGTCCGGGATGTGGGGGAGCCGGAAGCCGGTTGGTTCTTACCGGGATTTGCATTTAAAATTGCAGTCATTTGATATATGCGTGAGCTTGAACACCATTCACATAAGAAAAGAGCATGTAATATTATTGAATTTATGGGCATGAGTGGATTGATCATGTTAGGTGGTGCTCGGAATGTGAATCATGTGCATTTGTGCTTATTGACATTTTGCGAAATGCTCATGTTTCCAATTGATGTCAATATGCAAGGTACAAGTGTGTGGTGAAATATATTTGTATAGGCATATATGTGATAGCTGTTTGAAAGTAATTGTATATGCTATTTTATGTTCAAATGGTTAGTGTTGGTTGGATGGTGGTATGTGCTAGTTAAGTCTAGGATTGACAACATGAATGCTATGGTGTACGGCTGGATTGGTCATAATATGATGTTGTTGAAATATCCTTGATATGACTTAGTTTCTATGTGATATGAAATTGTGTTTGATTGTGTGGTATGGGTGGTTTTAAGGATTGCTTTTATGTTGAGTGGTTGTACTCACCCCTTTGGGGATTAACATTTTCAGCTTAGACGATGTCGGTACCTCCGCTTGCACCCGGTAGATTCTATGGGATCTCGTCTGACCTCGAGGTGCGGGTGATTCAGTTTCCTAGTCCGGCGATCCCCGGATGCACATACTTACGAGTTTCTGTTCTGGTACGGTTCGAGGTGGGCCTAAGTAGCGGTCCGGTCTTCCAGGAGTACGTCTCCATCTTTCCCTGTGAGGACGGGGAGATAGGCAGCATGCTACCTCCACCACCTAGCCCTCCTGGCTGGCGATAGACGAGACTTGTAGCTGGGGAGGTTGGTGGGATTTTTGAGCCAGGCCGGAGCTGACAGAATGGATGGTTTTTGGGTTAGCCGTGTGTATAGGCTATTTTGGTTTATCTTGATAAAGGGTAGTGGTTAGAGCTCCTTTTGATGTATATCTTGTTGTACTCTACCCCTAAAAGATAAAGGTACTGTCCATTCAATAGTAAATAATATCAGAGCCGGTTTCTTGGTATACGATTGTGTGTAGTATGTGTGCATTGCCCCTCATATGTTGTAAGGGAGAGTCTTCAATATTTGCTTCCGCTATATGTGATGCGCAGGGACCGTTAAAAAAAAAACATTTGAGAGCTTAAAAGACATAGCTCTCTCAGGAGTGAAAGTGATGGTTAGCATGACTGTAATAGCCCCAAGGGTGTTTGGGGTGTTACACTCTATGTTTGTTTGTTGGTTGGTTGTTTATTTAATTCGCTTCCGCATGTGCTTAATTGAAAGATAAAAAGAATGGGTTGACAACACGTCTTGAGACGTCGCATTTTAATTGACCGTCGAGGGATGTGCACGTACCTAGGGTTCGGGGTGTGGCACCTTCTCCAGATATCACATGATCAAGAAGAATACTTGATTGAGCCAAAACTCCTACTTACTGAATTTAGCATAAAGCGCATATTCTCAAAGAGTTTGTAGTACTATCCTCAAAGTTGTTCATGCATAATGTGCACATGATACTGTTAAATTATGTCTAGAGTTTGAATTCGGATAACGATTTGTTAAATCGAATTTGTTGGTAAAATTTCCCAAGTAGAAGAAATATAAAATAAATTGAAGCAAAGTTTTCTTCAATTGCTGCGAAATCCGAATCATGAAGAAAGAAGCCTCTGCAGCGTCCCTTGCATGTAAAGCCAAAAAGGAAAGTCAAATATTTCTTTCATGTTGACCGAATCTTGTATTATTCAGTTTCTTCCATGCACGCAATTCTCTGGCGGTTATATAAATATATAATATATATATATATATATATATATATAACTTGTGCTCGTGGGACTCTCGTGTGCGAAGCCACAAATTGAAGCACCGCGTGAGTGCTTGGTGTTCCGTGGTTGTTGATGTGAGCAGAGCAACGTGGTCTTCACGCCGTGGCAAACGTGAAGATCTCTTAAAGCACCTTTTTCTACGCGAGTGCTTGATGTGGGTTTTGTCATTGATTTTTTGTTCGACCAATTACATCCAAGAAGATTTACTGTTTGTAGCCGATACAAATCTTGAGGTAAGATTTGTGTATAGTTCTTTTGTGAGATTGAGAGACTATTTCGTGAGGATTTTCAGGGCTAAACACTATGTGTGTTATTGGGTGTAATTGGGGCTTGGGAAACACTGAGAGAGTGTTTGAGTGACTTGAGTGTGTAATCTCCTTGTATCGCTTGATCTATAGTGAAATTTTCTGCTGCTCTCCCCGTGGACATAGGTCTTTACGACTGAATCACATAAATCCATGTCCGATTTATTTTCTTCTTTTGTCTATATTATTATTCGATCGCTCGCCCTATCGCACGAGTGGTATTAGAGCCAGACTTGGCTAAGTTGAAGCGAATCGATGGCGATAGAAGAAGTAAAAGTGAGAATGGACAGATTTGATGGGAAGGATTTTAGTTTCTGGAAGATGCAGATTGAAGATTATTTTTACCAAATGAAACTGCACTTGCCTTTGTTTGAGGAGAAACCAAAGTCGATGAAGCAAGCTGATTGGGATTTGTTAGATAGACGAGCTATGGGTGTTATTCACCTGACGTTGGCTTGTAACATCGCATTTAACATCTTGAAGGAGAAGACCACTGCTGATTTGATGCAAGCCCTGTCGGATATGTACAAGAAGCCCTCTGCAATCAACAAGGTCTATTTGATGCGATGTCTATTTAATTTGAAGATGAGCGAAGGTGCGTCAATTGCAGATTATGTCAATGAATTCAATGTAATTGTTAGTCAATTAAGTTCAATTAAGATTGACTTTGAAGAAGAGGTACGTGCTTTGATTCTATTATCCTCATTGCCTGATAGTTGGAATACTATTGTTACTGCTGTTAGTAATTCCTCTAGGTCAACAAGTTTGACGTTTGATGGGGTTCGAGATTTGATTATGAGCGAAGACATTCGTAGAAGAGAATCTGGTGAACCTGTATCTACTGCTTTAGTAGGTGAAAATAAAGGAAGATCTAGAACACGCGTGGGTAATAGTAGTACTAATATGAACAGGCATAGTCAGTCTAGGATTGGTAATGTTGTCTGTTGGAGCTGTGGCAAGAGGGGGCATCTTAGAAGGGATTACCTTAGTTGAAGAATGAGAAGGGTAAGGAAATTATAGTTGATTCTGCAAATAATGTTGCAGCTGTAGCAGATAGTGCCGATTATGTCTTGTCTGTCACTAATTATTCATCGCTTAATGAATGGATTATGGATTCTGGTTGTTCTTTTCACGTCATACCAAATAGAAACCGGTTTATCACTTATCAATGCACGAGTAGTAGTAAAGTTCAGTTAGGGAACAATAGTGAGTGTGATGTTGTGGGTGTTGGTGATGTTAAAATCAGAATGCATGATGGTATCGTGAGGACATTGACTGGAGTGAGGCATGTTCCAGAGTTAAAGAAGAACTTAATTTCCTTGGATGCCTTAGATTTAACTGGTTGCAGGTATTCTTCAAAATGTGGAGTTTTGAAGGTTGTTCGAGGTGCCCTGGTGATAATGAAAGGAATCAAGCACAGAGGCCTGTATAAACTTCAAGGTGAGACAATGACAGGTTTTGCCCTGGAGACATTGGATGCATTTGTTCGAGGGTCTATAGACTGCTCGAAGAAGACCTGGGTGTTTGTGCCAATGCATAAGTTTGATATTGGTGTTAGGATCACGCAGTCAAGAGCTTTGATCGAAACGGAGACTGGTAAGTTAATCAGGCATGTGCGGACTGACAATAGCATGGAGTTTTGCTCGGAGCTGACAAATAAATTCTGCATGAAAGAGAGCATAGTGAAACACCGCACTAGTGCCAATACATCACAAGAATTTGCAGAATTGATGAACAGAATATTACTAGAGACGGCCCAAAAAATTATCTCTAGTGCTGGTATTGCTAGGAGAATTATAGCTGATGTCCTTAGTATGATAAGCTGCCTGGTGAATAGATGGACTGCTATTGAATGGCGAACTCCTGAAGAAGTGTGGTCAAGTAACGTTGCTGATTATTTTATTTTTAGAATGTTTTTATTTTTAGAATGTTTGGTTGCCTGTGTTATTTTCGAGTGAGTGATAGTAAGCTCGATGGGAGGGCAAGGTGCATATTCCATGGCTATGCACAAGGTGAGCAAGGCGATCAGTTGTGGTGCCCAAATAAAAATCCACCTGTTAACAGCAGAGAAGTTACCTTTGATGAGTCTCCGATACTTCTAGCTAGGAGTGTTTGTGGCAGTGTTAATACGGATCTGGACGGTGTTCAGCTTGAGGTGGAGTTACGACCATAAGCTCCTGAGGTAGCGAGTACGAGTACTAGCAAAGTAACCAACACAGATGGTGCTCGTAGTGAGATGGAGCCTATAGAGCCAATGGTTGCTATAACTACTGATATTGGCAAGGTATGTATTGGATCTCTTGATAGATATGGATGCAATAATGGTTTTGCTTTATTTGTGGTTAAGGAGGTTTCGTCGGAAAATCCTTATGGAGTAGTTAAAAGTGCATGTGGAGTTGGTATTCTAATGAGGTCCTCAGTTATGGCGAAGTTCAAGCAAAGCTTGGACTTGGATAATATCTGTGGCGGTTGAGCCCATCGGGGGCAATGGGAAAGTAGCGGCAGAATTTGAACTTTTACGAAGCGATTGTAATTTGGCTCAAACATCGAGCCAAGGTGGAGATTGTTAAATTATGTCTCGATTTTGAATTCGGATAACGATTTGTTAAACTGAATTTGTCGGCAAAATTTCCCAAGTAGAAGAAATATAAAATAAATTGAAGCAAAGTTTTCTTTAATTGCTGCGGAATCTGAATCATGAAGAAAGAAGCCTCTACAGCGTCCCTTGCATGTGAAGCCAAAAAGGAAAGTCAAATATTTCTTTCATATTGGCCGAATCTTGTATTATTTGGTTTCTTCCATGCACGCAATTCTCTAGCGGTTATATATACATATATATATATATATATATATATAACTTGTGCTCGTGGGACTCTCGTGTGCGAAGCCACAAATTGAAGCACCGCGTGAGTGCTTGGTGTTCCGTGGTTGTTGATGTGAGCAGAGCAACGTAGTCTTCACGTCGTGGCAAACGTGAAGATCTCTTAAAGCACCGTTTTCTAAGGGAGTGCTTGACGTGGGTTTCGTCATTGATTTTTCATTCGTGCAATTACATCCAAGAAGATTTAGTGTTTGTAGCTGATACAAATCTTGAGGTATAATTTGTGTGTAGTTCTTTTGTGAGATTGAGAGATTATTTCATGAGGAT
This sequence comes from Eucalyptus erythrocorys, assembly GCA_014182555.1. NCBI lineage: Eukaryota > Viridiplantae > Streptophyta > Magnoliopsida > Myrtales > Myrtaceae > Eucalyptus > Eucalyptus erythrocorys. The sequence goes on along the minus strand of CM024601.1, from coordinate 30,472,439 downwards.
TTTTGGGGCTAAACACTGCGTCATTGGGTTTAATTAGGGCTTGGGAAACACTGAGATAGTGTTTGAGTGACTTGAGTGTGTAATCTCCTTGTATCACTTGATCTATAGTGAAATTCGCTACTGCTCTCCCCGTGGACATAGGTCTTTACGACTGAATCACGTAAATCCGTGTCTGATTTATTTTCTTATTTTGTCTATATTATTGTTCGATCACTCACCCTATCACAACAGATACATTGCATAGGCTTAGCGAAGATCTGAGGTAATAAATGCTAAAAAACATTATTTGTTCAGATCTGTTAAAATACCATTTGCAAAGTAACAAATATATATTTGATTGATGATTTTTTTTTAAAAGAAAAGAGAGGCAAATTTCCACAAAAAATGTGAAATACAAGTACAGATCTAGTAAACATAATGTGCACATAGCCGGTTGTACTGGCAATTAGGAAAGACCTTGGGTGTCTAATACTAGAAAATATCGTTTGTGCAGATTTGGTATTATATCAGTTCCACGTTATCAATTCTATATTAGATAATGATATTCTTAAAAAAAAAAAAAAAAAGAGGCGAATGTCCACGAAAAAAAGTGACTAAAACTAAAATTGAATGCATGACTCTACATTTTGTGCACATGGCGCGTTGTGCAGGCTTAGCGAAGATAATGGGTAATAAATCTCTTGAAACATTATTTTTGTAGATTTGGTGAAAGATCATTTGCGTGTTATCGAATCTATATTCGATTGATGATATTCTTTAAGAAAAGTAATTTTTGAATAAAAAATGTGAAAAAAACTATAATAGAACTCCGACTCTTGAAGTTGTCTAGAGAACATAATACGCACGCAGCCCATTGAATGGCTGCTAGGGTAATTAATCTTAGAAAATATCATTTGTGCAGATTTGTTAAAATATCATTACAATCTATATTAGATAATGATATTCTACAAATGACCTTGAAGAAAAGTGATTAAAACTGCACAACTTCACATTATGTGCACATGGCACGTTGTACAGGCTTTGTGAAGATCTTGGGTAATAAATCTTAGAAAACATTATTTGTGCAGATTTGGTACAAGATCATTTGTAGGTTATCCGATCTATATTAGATAACCACTGGGATTCACTCCAGTGACCACCCTTCCAACATGGAAGGGGAAGGTGAGGGGTTCAAACCCCCACCTTCTTAGGGAGGGATTGGGTGGGGACGCGCAAGTTTCAGGAGTGGGTTTCGACTCCCACGCCTTGCAAAAGGCAGCACAAAAGTTTGAGAGTGAGTGTAGAATAGGTATAGGTAGGACTGACAAAAAAAAAAAGATCTATATTAGATTAATGAAATTCTAGAAAAATGGCAAATTTCGACCCAAAAATGTGAAAAAAAACCTAAAATAGAATGCCCGACTCTTTCTTTTGTCTGGATAACATAATGCGCAGACGGCCGATAGTACAGGCTATAAGGAAAGACGTTGGGTAATTAATCTTAGATAACATTATTTGTGAAGATTTGGTAAAATATCAGCTGCACATTATCCAATCTATATTAGACAACGATGTTCTGAAAAAAAGGCAAATGTCTACAAAGAAGAGTAACTAGAACTAAAATAGAACGCACGACTCCACCTAATATGCACATGGCACTTTGAACAGGCCAAGCAAATGTCTTGGGTAATAAATCTTAGAAAACATTATTAGGGCAGATTTGATGTAATGATCATTTGTAGGTTATTGAATATATGTTTGATTAATGGTATGCTCAAACCAATGAAAAGAGGAAAATTTCGACCAAAAAAAGTGAAAACAACTCAAATAAAATGCCCGACTCCTTCAATTGTCTAGAGAGCATAATGTGCACATGGTCATTTGTTCAGGCCATTAGGGAAGAGCTTGGGTAATTAATCTTAGAAAACATCACTTGAGTAAATGGGGTAAAATATTAGTCGCACATTATCCAATCTATATTAGATAATGACATTATAGAAAAAGAAAAAGAAAAAGAAGGAAAGGCAAATGTCCAACTCTCCACTAGCGTCTGATCCACTCTGTGTTGCATAAGCCAACCAAACAGAAGACAACAGTGTTGGAGATACGTGAGGATCGCGATCACTCAATCCAAGATTATCTAGGATTATGATTGACTAATTTTATCAATTCAAGATTGGATTTGATTCCTTGTATCTCTTTTTATTACTTAGTTAAATCATTCAGGTGATTGTACATTGTAAATAGACATGTCGATGATTCTTCTCTTTACTTCAAATTCTGTCTTGGTATCAGAGCCACCCTCACTTGGCCTAGTTTTCGTGTCCATCGAATTGCCTTCAATTTCATCCTCTGGATTATTCTTGCAAGGTTCTACCCAGAAAAACAAAATAGCAAACCATACTGGAATTTTTTTTTTTTTTTTTTTTGATATCATGGCCAAAGATAAAAGCATTGGCAGTTCTTCCATTGAGGAGAGACCTACCTCGCCACAAAACTAGACCCCAGCCTTGTCAGAACAGATTTACTCAATCGGAGAGTAATAGCCTCTTGTCCAATGTCTTAGTGGTGACCATTCCCAACATTCTGTTGATGGCATTCCCGCTTCCATTCTAGACCAAGTCTCTGGGCCAATTCAGTGGCCGCAAGTTCTCTGGTACCCTATACTGGGCCCATAAGCCACTGGGTCAGAGCAAGTGTGGGTGCAACCATACTAATATGACCCATCGGGAGAGGAAAGGCCCTCGAGCTTTGGAGCCTAGAACAATAGAAGCAGGTAGAATCATTCACCACCAGAGACCGACTGGCGGATCGGGTTGAACAAATTCGGGTCAAAGATTTGGATTCGTACCAGGCAATCCCTACCCATTTTTTGGACCCATTTTTCTACCGTACGCATTCCCAATTACCGACAGTGGTCGCCTTGAGCTTGTTGATCCACTTCACACATCACTGGCCAATGAACTCAAGCTACAGCTCATCACGATACAGCTCACTAGACTGGAAACCTATAATGCATGAGCTTGGGACCTCCGACAAGCACTTGTCATGATGGACAAGACAACTTCCTTGATGGAGCCATACCCTTCCCGGCCGATGAGCGACTTTAGAGATATTGGCGGAAGTGCAACCAATTGGATCGGGAATTGCCTCGCTCCTGACGTTGCAGCCAGACTTCCATCCACTGAAGACTCAAAAAAATTATTGGAAAACATACATGAGATGTATGATCAATTAGATCAGGCAAGGTTGTTCACAATCACGCAAGCCCTTCCCGAATTGAAGTAAGGGAACCCCTCAGTTATTGCTTGCTTCAATCGGCTCTTGGCCTTGTGGAACGAGCTCGAGGTGGTTGAGGAGCGCCTCAAGGGGCCCGAAGCTACTCTTCGACAATACAAAGAAATTAAAGAAAGAGAGAAAGTGATGAGGTTCTTACTCATCTGCAACAAGTCTTTTTCCTTGTTTCGATCACATATTCTTACGATGTATCCCATGCTATCGCTCGGTCGGATCTGTCACTTGGTCGTCCAAGAGGAGAATAAAATGACTTACTACAAGTGAACACATGCCCGAGGGTGTAAGTCTTGCAGCTTTCTTCTCCGGTGGTGCTTCAATGGGGTCGACGAAGAGGGGGGAGTTTCGGGCTTGATAGATTGGGAATAGCTACTGCGGCATCTAGGCAAAAAGGAGGAAACCCTAGTTCTTTTCAAATGGACAATTGGGATAATCATGCTAGATCGAACGGCTATCATGGACTAACCATTTTGGTTGGATTAAACTGCTCTCATCCATCCATCACTTCGGCGGGATCGAACGGCTTGTAGGAAGTCACGTCAGTGCCAATCCTTAAGGGGCATCCTTCGGCAACATTATCAAAGGGAAATTCTAAAGGAAAAGAAAAGTTGTATTGCGATTATTGCAAACGCCCACATCACATGGTGGAAACTTGTTAGAAATTGCACGGAAAACCCGGGGAGAAAAGAAAAAGGGGATCTTCTGCTAATCAAGTCATAGGGGTTAATTTTTATAAGCCTATTGCTCCTAATCAATATCAGCAGATCTTGAGGGCATTAAAGCAATTGGAAACTTCTGATAAAAGGGCAAGTTTCTCAGATACTTCATATTGTCTTAACTCTATTTCTCATGATGCATTGATAATTGATTCAAGTGCTAGTGACCACATTATCTATGACAAAAGTTTCTTTTCTCATACTCATAAAAGTCATTGCCCTATTTGTGCAACTTCCAAACGAGAATACTACGTACATCACAAAAGTAGGGACAGTGAAATTTAGTCCATCCATTACTCTTCAAAAAGTGCTTTATGTCCTCGAGTTTCAATTTAATCTTATGTTAGTTTTAAAGGCCTTTGAGGACAATTCTTGTCACATTTTCTTCAATTTCGACACATGTTTCTTTTAGGCTCCTTCAACTGGCGAACCGATGGGCTTGGGTAATCTTTCACGAGGATTATATTTTTGGACCAAATTTCTCGAAAATTAATTAATATGTATTCCTGTAAATAAGAAACAAATGTGCAACACTGCTACCAATGATAAAGTTGTTCTTTCTCATTAACATTTGGGTCAAAATGCTTGCTTTCCACATCCTCAATGCTCGATCTGTCTCTTGTAAAGCAATCGCGTGCTCCCTATCCCAAGGCAAACCTCGAGCAATAGAAAAATTTTCTTTAATTCATGCAGATATTGGGGGCCCTTATCATACCCACACTGTGATGGATCCCATTTTTTTCTTACCAATGTAGACGTTCATTCTCGTGCTACATGGGTTTTCCTCATGTAGACAAAAAATCAAGCCCTTTCTCACTTACAAATTTTTTCCACTATCGAAAAATTAATTTAGTAAATCTATTTAGCACATTCAAACAAATAATGGGAAAGAGTTCTTTAGTCATGAGTGAAAAAACATTTTTTCTTCTCATGGAATTTTGCATGAAACTTCGTGCACTTACATGCGTCAACAAAATGGGATTATTGAGCGTAAACACCATCATTCTTAGAATTCGCACGAGCTCTTAATTTTCAAGCATCCATTCTTGAGACTGCTTGGCCATGCTACTCTTCAAGGGTCAATACGGCACCATCAAAATCGATTAGGGACTAGAGATGGGTCGATTCGACAGAGGTGTGTGATTAAGTGTGGGGGATTCCACCTTATTGCAAAATTTCTGTCGAACGACACTAAACCAATTTTTCTATTATTTTGTATACTATGCTCGTATTTGAAACCTCGATATTTTCAAGACAACCAAGAGTCGCCAATGTATCGAAGATGTACAATGTGGCTCAAAAATAACTGACCACGCATCAAATGCGCTACAAATTCCTAAAAGCTGATAGGTTAGGTCGTGCTAAAACTATGTCCAGTTGAAATTAACCAAGAAATTGAACCTAATTCAAAAATTGAAAGTTCTGGCATGTCATGATTTATTTTAGGAACGTCGACTGATCCCCTGAAGATTTTTCGACAAATCGGGATTTTCAGCGAAAATTCAAGATTTGGTATTTTTGGACTGGGAAAATTAGAGGACCGTTTTTTAGAGCACCTTTGGCCATCAAGTTGGTTCAAATGATGAGGAAAAATCATGGGATGGATGTGGACACCTTGGCTGAATCTTTGGAAACCAATTTGGATTAATTGGAGAGAAATTGGATTGAATTTGGTAGGGAAATGTCCAAATTTGTAGCTATGGGAGGGCAGCAACTTTTGGACCACTTATGAGGCTTGTTGGGGAAGCCTTAGTGCAGCAAATTAGTTGAGGATGAGGCAGCAGCTGGTGGGGCCCTTGTGATGAGTATTTTGGATATCTTGGGTTGACTTGTAAGGCCAATTGGGTCCCCCCCTTTAGCTGAGCTCTTCTCGTTCTTCTTCAGCCTTACTTTCTCCATTGTTGGAGTGTTTGAAATCAAGAAAAACCAGAGAAACTCCCCCTGCAACAGCCGAACGCCGCCCAAGCCTGTCGGATCGCCACACGCTCGCTTGCGCCCACGCGCTTGTCCGTGCCTCTTGTTCATGCCATCGCAGCTTCGTCCACCGTTCCAAGTTGCCTTCGTTGTCTAGGCTATCATTGAGCCACTATTCGCCTCCCCCAAGCCGCTGAACTCCCATTGCGTGCCTGCCTGGACCCGCCGTGCCCCTTTCACACACCATCCGTGCCTTTGACCTATTAAAGAAAAATCCTTTAAGTGTTTTGAAGCTAACAAAACATTATCATCAGTTAAGTCTAAAGAATATAAGACTCAGTCGCTTAAGTCTGAAGTTTCCAAGACTCAAGTGTTTATGTCTGAAGATGTCTAGACTCATCAAAGTCTGAAGACTGTTAGACTCAATTTTACGAGTCTGGCCAAGTTGACAGCATTTTAATCCAACAGTTTGGTAATTCAAAGATTTTATAATGTCTTCTATGATTAGCTATTTCATGGAAGTTCTCTGGCTGAAACTAAGCTCGAAGTTTTTGGATTTATCTAGATTGAAAAATCCATTGAATGATAAGCAAGATTTGGAAGGTTCCACTTATGGAAACTCAAGATCCTGATTGTATGGGTGAATAGGATTGACGAGCTATCTTCCACATATATTCGACAGCTTGAAGATCACCTTAATTGATTCATTCCAACGGGTAGATTAGATGAACTCATTTGGAAAGTGCTAACGGCTATGAAGGTACGGAGAAATATTTAAGGTGAAGTGATTATTGTTCGAAAAGTGTGCGTTGATAGGAAAATTCGAAGTCTGAACCTATGAAACTCCTTATTCTCAAATTTCTTGAGTCTTACTTGTGTACGAAGGAGAGATACATACAGTGAGAAATTGCGAGAGCTATAGCAAAGACTTTCTATTGAAGAAGTCTAGATCTTAAGCTGTACAACTCTCAATTGCTACATAGTGGATACAGCCAGTTGGCTTCCAGCGTGGAGAGTGGACGTAGGCTTACAATAAGCCCAACCACTATAAACCTCCGTGTTCCAATCTTCTTACCTTATTCTCTTTACTTTTTGCTGCGTAATTTAATTTGATCTGATTTTGTTTGAAATTGGGGGATCTGGGCTAAAAGTTTTTGAAATAAATTTATAAACACCTATTCACCCCCCTCTAGGTGTGTTTACTAGCTTTTATCAATTGGTATCGGAGACTGTGTGCTTATTTGTTGGAAGTGTTTCTACTTCCTAAGCTAAAGATCTATGGCTAGTATTTTGGCTCCAGGTTTGATTGAAAGTCAAAGCAACACCAGACCACCTTACTTCGATGGAAAGGAATATAATGTATGGAAGAACAAGATGAAGGCATTCCTAAGATCAAAAGATCATCTGGAATGGGATGTAGTAGAGAAAGGAATTGTTCCTAAAGCTGCATCATCCACAGGGAATTAAATAGCAGATGGATCAGGATTATCACAAGCCGAAATAACCAAGAGACAAGCTCTTGATTCTAAAGCTATTTATTCTCTATACTGTGCTTTACCTCCTACTGAGTATAATAGAATCTCATCTTGTGATACAGCTAAAGAAGTCTGGGGCAGGTTGCATGTCACTTATGAAGGAACTGATCGAGTCAAAGAAACCAAGATCAATATCCTTCTTGGACAGTATGAAGCCTTTAAGATGAAGCCAGGAGAATCCATAACTGACATGTTTAGTCATTTTACAGAAATTGTAAATGGCTTAGCATATCAGGGTCAGTCTATCTCAGGATCAATGAAAGTCAATAAGTTGTTGAGAGGACTTTCCAAAGAATGGAATCACGTAAAGACTTCCATAAGAGAAACACAAAGGATCATGCCTCTTTCTGTAGATGAATTGGTTGACACACTTCAATCATATGAAGTCGAGCAATTCAATGAGGACATTGACACCAAAGGTAAGAAGTCAATTGCTTTAAAATCTAATGATGATTCTGATGTTATAGATTCAGAAGAAGATTTGGATGACTAAGAGTTGGCACTCTTGATAAGAAAGTTCAGAAAATTAAATAGAAAAGGAAGAAGGTTCAATGGGAGGAGACAAAACAATCAAAGATTTTAAAAGAAATCAAATGAAGAAGATGAAACCAACGAGGATGTTGTTTGCTTTGAATGTAAGAAAAAGAGACATATCAGACCCAACTGTCCCTTGTTGAAGAAAAAGAAAGGAAAACAAGAAAAATTCAAGAAGGCACTCAAAGCTAAAACATGGAGCGATACAGAATGTGAAGAGAGTGATGAAAAATACGCCAACATTTGCCTTATGGCAAAATCAGACTCAGACTCAGATTCAGACTTAAACTCAAAATCAGACTCAGACTCAGACAGCAATGTCAAGGTCACTATCAAGAAGAAAAATAAGTGGTATTTTGATAGTGGCTACTCAAGACACATGACAGGAGATTCAACTTGTTTCATAAATCTCTTACAAGTGAAAGGAGGAAGTGTTTCCTTTGGTGGCAACAACAAAGGAAAATTTGTTGGTTGTGGAACCGTGAAGATAGGAAATCTCACAATCAACGATGTCTCTTTAGTTGAAGGTTTAAATTATAATCTTCTCAGTATTAGTCAGCTGTGTGACACTGGATACAAGATCAACTTTCAAGAGGATACATATTCTGGAACAAGCAAAGATTCCTCACAATCTTTCACCAGACGAAGACATGGAAATATCTACTTGCTGGATATAAAGTTTGATAGTTCACAATGCCTGATATCCATTCAAGATGAAGATATCCTTTGGCACAGAAAGCTTGGACATATCAACATGAAGCAAATTGCAGAAGTTTCTTCTAAGAAGCTAGTCCGAGGACTACCTAACCTGAAGTATCAAAAGCATGATTTATGCACACCCTGTGTGCTTGGAAAACAAGTTAGAAATTTTTTGACATCAATAAATCAGGTATCTACTAAATGTGTTTTACAGTTATTGCACACGGATTTGTTCGAACCAATAAGAATACAAAGCATTGGAGGTAAAAGGTATTGTTTGGTAATAGTAGATGACTACTCTCGTTTTACTTGGGTATTCTTTCTTCAACCAAATCTGAAGCATCCTCTTATTTTATTAAGTTTGCTAAGAAAGTCCAAAATGAAAAAGGTTATTCAATATCAAGTATTCGTACTGATCATGGAGGAGAATTCGAAAATCAAGATTTTGCTCATTTTTGTGATGATTCTGGCATTCAGTATAATTTTTCATCTCCATACACTCCACAACAAAATGGAGTTGTGGAAAGAAAAAATTGTTCTTTGCAAGAAATGGCAAGAACTCTTTTGATTGAAAGTAATATTTCATCTCGTTTTTGGGCTGAAGCAACTTCAACTGCTTGTTATATAATTAACAAAGTTTTTCTAAGTCCTATGTTGGAGAAAACCCCTTGTGAAATGTTCAAAGGAAAGAAACCTATTGTCTCTTATTTTCATGTATTTGGTTGCAAATGCTTTATTTTAAAGAATACAAGTGGTCGAACTGGTAAGTTTGAAGAAAAATCCGATGAAGGAATCTTCCTTGGTTATTCATCGACAAGCAAAGCTTATAGAGTGTTCAACAAAAGAACTTAGACTGTGGAAGAATCCCTGAATGTGAAGTTTGAAGACCCAATACAAAATCATCCTAATCAGATTCAACCTGAAGACTTTGAATTTGATCAAGCTCCTACAATTTCCCCCGAAGAAAGTCAAACTTCTGATGTTCTATAGCAGACTAAATCAGTAGCACCAATTGAAACAGAGGCTCGGCAAAGTGACAAACCAATCAGCAATTGGAAGCATAAGTCTAGTCACCCTGCAGATCTCATCATTGGTAACATTGATGAAGGGATTTGTACTAGATCCAAAAGGCGTGAAGAGTCTAGTGTTCTAGCACTTGATTATGAAGTCGAGCCAAAGACAATAGAAGAAGCCTTAACTGATGAAAGTTGGATTGAAGCTATGCAAGAAGAATTGAATCAATTCAAAATCAACAATGTTTGGGGACTTGTTCCTAAACCAAATGGTGAGTTAATTATTGGAACTATATGGGTTTTTAGGAACAAGCTGGATCAACAAGGAAATATGGTGAGAAACAAAGCAAGACTCGTGGCAAAAGGCTACCCACAAAAAGAAGGAATCGACTATGATGAAACCTATACTCCAGTGGCAAGATTAGAAGCAATAAGATTACTTTCTTGCTTTTGCTTGCTTTAAGAATTTCAGGTAATTCTAAATGGACGTGAAGAGTGCATTTCTAAATGGAATTATCCAAGAAGAAGTCTATGTAGAATAACCACCAGGATTTGAAGATCTAAGAAAACCAAACCTTGTCTTCAAGCTAAATAAGGCTCTTTATGGATTAAAGCAAGCACCCCGAGCATGGTATGAAAGGTTAAGTAATTTCTTAATTCAAAATAGTTTTGCTAAAGGTAAAGTAGATACTACTTTATTCATTAAAAGAGAAGGAAATGATTTCATACTTGTTCAAATTTATGTTGATAATATAATATTTGGCTCTTCTAATGAAAATCTTTGCAAGAAATTTTCTAGATGTATGCAGGATGAATTTGAAATGAGTATGATGGGTGAATTAAACTTCTTTTTGGGACTTCAAGTCAAACAATCAAAAGAAGGAACCTTTATTCACCAAGAAAAATATGCAAGAGATCTCATCAAGAAATGTGGCATGGAGAATTGCAAGAAGACAGAAACCCCAATGTCAAATTCGTTAAAGCTGGACAAAGATGAAGAAGGAAAAAGTGTTGACCAGAAGCTATACAGGAGCATAATTGGTTAACTTCTTTACCTTACTGCATCTAGACCTGATATTTTGTTTAGCATTTGTATTTGTGCTAGAATTCAATCTGATCCTAAAGAATCTCACATGACTGCTGTGAAGCGTATTATTAAATATGTTGCAACTATACCTAAGCTAGGTCTATGGTATTCCAAAGAAAGAGACTTTACTCACCTTGGATATTCTAATGCTGACTTGGCTGGTTGTAAAGTGGATAGAAAAAGCACTTCAGGTACATGTCAATTGTTAGGAAACAGGTTGGTATCTTGGTTCTCACGAAAACAGAGTACCGTAGCTCTTTCAACAGTTAAAGTAAAATATATAGCTCTTGCAAGTTGCTGTTCTCAAATATTGTGGATGTAACAACAACTAAAAGATTTTGGAGTTGAAGAATCTTGCACAGAAATCAAATGCGACAACACTAGTGCCATCAACCTTACATAGAATCCAATACTTCATTCAAGAGCAAAGCACATTGAAATCAAACATTATTTTATTAGAGACCATGTTCAAAATGGTGAAGTGGTGATTCAGTTCGTTGATTCAAAGAACCAACTGGCGGACATATTTACAAAGCCTCTAGAGAAAAGTCACTTTGAAACTATTCACTCAAGACTGAACATCGTAAAGTCTGAAGATGTTCAGACTCTAAGGTAAAGTTTTGAGTTGTTCAAACTCAAATGTAAGGTCTGAAAGTATTCAAACTCTGAGGTCAAGTCTTGAAATACTCAGACTCTGACATAAAGTCTGAATGCATGTTTATATTTTTTCCCTTTATGCCGTATTAGATTTTGAAATTCCGAAATCTGCTTTTTATTCAAATTCTGACACATTTATGGTAGTTTTTTTTTCAAAAATTGGCAGTTATTTATTTTCTTTTCTTTGTGATGGTTCAGTATCTTTTTTATTATTCTTACTCTTTATTAATCTTGAATCGTCGTCTTCATCTCTCACTTTCTCAAAAGACGCCTCTTTCACACATTTTCGAAACCCTAATACTTAAAAACCTCCACTTGCGTCTCTGTTCTAGTTGTTTTTTTTTTTTTTTTTTTTTGGTAAAGTCTCTGTTCTAGTTGTTTACTCCATAAAAATTTGAACTTTTTGTGAACAACTTGCCTATTCGCCCACAAGTTAAGCATGTCGTCAAGGAAATCCTCAAGGCTTGCTGGAAAAGGACAACATAGGAAATCCGAGGGTCCTACCAGAGTGGACCTATAGAAGAAGAAGATTCTCCACAAACTACAAGTCAACAATTGTTTCAAGAAGAAGTTATTGAAGAGACTGAACCGGTAAGAACACTTAGACCGAAACTTGCTTACTCGCTGTACAAAAAGCTGAAGGATGGAGGAACAGAGTTAAATTTGATTGATAGTTTTCTGAAAGAGAGAGGTTACCTTTTTGCGCAAGATGGAGAATCTGGGTATTGTTACTGAAGGACTTGCGCATAGTACGTTTGAAAACATACCTAGTGATCCGCGGTATGGAACCGCAAATCAGCCTATGAATGATGACGAAAGGCTGTTTACACAGTTCCAACCAAGGATGGGAGTTGCAGTTAATACCATCTGTCATGAGGGAAGTCTGTTTCGCTCTAAGGAACAAGAGCGAATTTACTCAAAATTGTTGAAGAGAGGAGTTATGAATCCAAGAAGTGTCGACTTTGATTTTCTTGATTCAATCAAGATAAATTTGAGAGAAAAGTTTTCACGATTGTAGCTTGAGAGGATCTGCACCAATTCGACAATCGGACATCCTGAATTGACAGCCTACTTCTATTCAAATCTGTCATTCTTAGATGCGAATAGACTATCATTCACTTTTATGGATAAAGAATATGTTGTGGATGTCGACACTCTTGTTGATATAATCGGGGTGGAAAGAGGGAGCTTCCAACCGATTAGGGTGTCTATAGCACATGCAACTTTGGAGATTGTTCGAGATAGAAGTCTAAAAGGCAAAATATCGTACTCTAGGATAAGTGCCTCCAATGTTTTGCTTCGTAAGATTGTTATCAATTGTCTCAGGCCCAAGGCAACGTCGAAGACTGATGTCTCAAAGACAGAGCCCAAACTCATGTTTTCTCTGAATTAAGGAAGAAGTTTCTCCCTTCCACACACTATCCTGTTCCACATGTACAGGACTGTGGTGAAGGACGACGGACAATTGCCTTATTCCTCTTTAGTCACTAGGTTGTTCAGGCACTTCAAAATTGAAATTCATGCTGCCCTTTTCCTGACCAACTCTTCTATCATGCTTGTTGGTTACAAGATGATAATGAAAATGAAGCTGAATGATTTAAACAAAGCTTTGGAGGGACTGAAGAAGAAGACTCCCTTGAAAGAATCTGCTGCTGATAAAAGAAAAGGCAAAGAGGGTAACACCCCTTAACCCAAAGGGATCATTACAGTCATTCATCTCCTTTTTAACTAAGCTAATAAATACGTGGACGAAATTTTTTTTTTTTTTTTAAATATATATCAGTCCCAGCGCAGTTTAAATATTTGCGGAAGCGTAATCTTTTCAACTCTCCCTCCACACAAACATAAGACAAATGCACACCAGCTAGACATCAAGGAAAGAAAACCGAACCATTTTATTTACGTATTTACAGGATGGGTTAATCTCGGGGTAGGTACATACAAAAGTAAGCCATCGCTCATCTGGTGTGGCTTAAACTCAAAAAGGAACACCTCTACCCCCTTCTCATTGATCCCAAAAGAGTGACCCATCCCTCCTTGGTGTCGGTTGTGTCCAAAAAGTCAATCAGCTCCCCGCCTATCCCCCACGCAGCAGCTACACCCACCCCGGCGCATCAGGTGGCGGAGGTGGTAACATCCCTCGCATCACCCCATCCCGGCGCACGTGGATGGAGATGAACTCCTGGGTAACCGGGGCCACCAGGTAGACCCACCTCATAAGTAACAACCGCACGAACTCGGAGAAATGTCAGCCCGGGGACATGAGGACAGTCTATCACCGCCACCTCCACATCAACGTCAGAGGGGATACCATAAAAGGTGCCCCGCGTGACAAGAGGAATCGGCATCTCTAAGCTGAAATGTTAGTCCCCAAAAGGGGTGAGTACAACCACTCAGCAAATAAATAATTCCCTATGGCTACTCAAGCATCACACAAGACATCACAATTAACATCTATACACATAAAATTGTATCATACAAAAATACCTCATCACATAGTTATATATATATGTTACGTCATGCCATGGGAATTTATTCATTTATGTATTCACCTTTAATACCCATGCATATATTTCACTTTATGCATCAATCCACACTCATGTATATACATATCATTACAAGCACTTTAAATCCAGGCTTGAGCATACATAACATCACATGCATATCAATTTAAACTCATGGCCTCATATCACCATACACATCATGCCATGCCAATTTATGCATACTAACACATGCATACCATTCCATGCTCATGGTCTTATATCATAACTCGTATCATGCCATGCCCAATTATGCATATCAGCACATGCATACACATCAATCCATGCTCATATCCATACATACAAGCCATTATATGCATATTCACATGTACCATGCCGTGTTTTCATAATTTTATTCGGCTTTTCATATACCCCCGGCACACACCATCCGGGCTTCCGGCACCCCCACGTTCCGGGCATCTCGCATCCCAACTGGCATCACGAGGAATCACGGCACACACCATCCGTGCTTCCGGCATTTACACTCCCCGGCCGGGTATCTCGCACCTCAACTAGCATCACGAGACATTCACGGCACACACCATCCGTGCTTCCGGCATCCCCTACGCTCCGGGCATCTCAACTCCGAGGCCATCCAGATTTACGCACACAGGGGCTACCGGGCATCCGGCATTTTCACTCCCTGGCCGGGCATCCCGAAAACTCCCGGGGCATTGTCGGCTCACACACTCCGACAGCCTTCTCATTTAATTGTGATATGTAATTTATGCATGGCTAAATCATACATGGCACTTAGCATGATGCACATATCCAATATCATCTTGGTATATAAAAAAAAAAAAATATCAGTATTTAATTTATATACCATAATAAAACATTTGGGAACACATCCATATAATTATATATATTATATATATATATATATCATTTAATTTTGCTCACATATTTCCTTTATTTAAATTTATTGAACTCCATATTTCAAGAAAAATACTCGAAACCAAACACTCAATTAATATTCAAAAATATAAGTTTACATGAGAGATAGTCAAACATGATAAGTTAATTCCCATAAAAATTTATAAATTTTCAGGAGTCATTATGCGAAAAGTATTATTTAACTTTTACAAAGGAAAATTCCAATTTCCTCAACTCACATCAATTCGGCATTCCCATTATTTAAATAATTAAATGGCCTCTAAAAATTACAAAATTAAACCACAACATAGACAAGACATAGAGGTACAGCATTCAAGAAGGATTCAAATCCAAATAATCACTACATAAAAAGATAGAATTTTAACTTCACAGCAAACAAATTTCGGATTCCACAGCTTACACCGGTTTAAAATTCTCCTTATTTAAATAATTAAATGATCTCCAAAAATCATCAAATTAAATCAAAAATTAAACAAGACTTAGAGGCTCATTTTTCATGAAGAACATAAGTCCAAACTGTCACCATACAAAAAGATATAAATTGAACAATTCAATAATTTATACTGGTACACGGTTTACACCGTTTTACAATTTATTTAAAATTGATCATTAAACGAGCTTCAAAATTATAATAATTTACCACATCATAGCCAAGACGCTAAGATATGTTTTTTGTTAAGACTTCCAGGTCAGATTCAATTTAATTAATTAAATACAACAATTAAAAGTTGCTGTCCCAACACTATTACATTCCAGTTAACACCCACTGCTAACATTTAACTTTCATTAAAATTGATTAACCAATTGGCCTTCAAAATTTATAAAATTCCATCAAATAACCCATAAGACTCTCATATAAATTTATCATAAAGATACTTTGACCAATTTCATTTTTATAAAATTTAATATACACAAAAGAACTTTTACTCATAAAACCGTGTTCCTCGGTGCGTCCTTCCTCCGTATACAGTACGTAAGACCCCCTTTCTGTGCTTGTTTTTCTCTAAATTTTTGATATGTTCTTGTTTAAAGGATGCTCTCCAACTTTCATTAAGACCCCGAAGTGAAAAACTCAAAGTAAAACCCTCTTATAAGCCGTTGAAGCTACTGATACGTAGTACAACTTACCCAGTAAACACGGCTTCAGTAAAATCGACCTTTCCCTAGGCTATTTTTGTTTATTTGATCTCAATTTTGGATATGTTATTCCCCTTCATGTTCTTTACAATCTTCGTGAAGACATCTTTGCAAGATTCTCAATAGAATTTCAGATACAACCTCCAAGATCACTCGGATTCAACATGCAACGCCAGATCTGAGCATTTTCTTAGAAAATAGAGTTCACCCCTTAAATCTTGTCCTTTTTCTCTCAATTTTTAGTATGTTGAAATTCAGAATGTGTTCTTCAAATCACATGAAGAAGTCGAGATGAAATTTCCACTCCAAGACCACATGCAAGTCCATAGAAGTTTCTGGTGCATGCAGTTTTTCACAAAACAGAAGGTAACAGCAAACAATCTCAGCTCAAGACCTCATTTCTAGCTCATTTTAACCACGATTTTTACCATAATTCACACAAGATCCACACTAAGACATGCAAGAGTAGATGAGGGAATAAATTTCTTGCCTTAGACTAGGAAAATCGAGCAAAGATGGGGGCGGAGGACTCGGGCGGAGGTACGACTTCTCTTCTCTCCCTCTTCCTTCTCTCTTCCTTCTCTCTTTCTCTCACTCTCTCTCTCTCCTCTATGCCGTCGATGGCCTCAATAAACCGGTCTTCCTCTCTTTTAATTCCCCACATAGCCATCATTGCTAGTAATGATGGCCATTTACACTTGGGTTACATGCACAAATTGCATGTAACCGGTCTTCTCCCCTCCCCTTGCGTCGGTCACCCATTTAATTGGGTTATGGGTCATGGGTCAGTAGCCTTGTGGGCTTGTGGCCGGCCCACTTGGCCTGTCGCAGGCCCACTCAAAAATCGGCCCAATTCTAAATTTAATTAAATAAATTTTTAATTAATTGATAATAACAATTTCTTGATCAGATTAAATCAAGAATTTAAATTAACTTATAACATGTACAAACTCAAATCACATAGCCAAAGTCTTGTATTCATAATATATATTTCCTTACAAACTCATAGCCGAGCCTTGGTACGAGTCATGGGCAATTTTCATTGCCAATTAAAATCACAAAATTATCTTCGCCTACCTATATCTCAAGGGTTATTAATAAAAATTCCGGGATGCCACAATTCTCCCCTCCTTAGAGAATTTCGTCCTCGAAATTTGGCAAAACTTATATCCCCTAAAACAAATGAGGATATCTTTTTCTCATCTCAATTTCGCTTTCCCAAGTGGCTTCCTCTACATCATGGTATCGCCATAGAATCTTAACCAATGGAATTCTCTTGGTCTTGAGAATTTGTTCCTTTCGATCTAACACTTGCACAGGCTCTTCAATATACCTCACTTTCTCGTCCACCTTGATGACTTCATGATCGAGTATGTGGCTAGGATCCGGTTGATACTTTTTCAACATCGATATATGAAACACATCATGTAAATTTCCTAATTTTGGAGGTAATGCCAAACGATAAGCCACATCTCCAATTCTTTCAAGTACTTCAAAAGGTCCAACAAATCTAGGGCTCAACTTACCTTTCACTCCAAATCGAGATATTCCTTTCATTGGGGATACTTTAAGGAATACATGATCTCCCACATTGAACTCTAAAGGTCTTCTACGCTTATCTCGCGTAGTCCTTTTGTCTACTCGAGCTGTTTTAAGTCTTTTCCCGATAATCTCAACAGCTTCGGTGGTAACTTGTACCAATTCAGTCCAGTCAATTTCTTTTCACCTACTTCGTCCCAACAAACGGGGTCCTACATCTCCTTCCATACAATGCTTTGTAAGGGGCCATACCTATACTTTTCTCGGAAACTATTATTATAAGCAAACTCTACCAATTGCAATCTCTCATCCCAGTTTCCTTTAAAGTCAATCACACAAGCCCTTAACATATCCTCTAATATCTGAATTACTCTTTCCGTTTGTCCATCTGTTTGAGGATGAAAAGCAAGTACTAAGCTAAAGTTTAGTACCTAAGGCATCTTGAAGGCTCCTCCAAAAGTTTGAAGTAAATCTTGGATCTCGGTCCGAGGTAATGGTCACTTTGGAACACCATGTAAGCGTATTACTTGGCTCACATATATTTCTGCATATCTATTCATTGGGTAATCTGTACGAACTGCTATGAAATGAGCGGACTTAGTTAAACGATCTACTATTACCCAAATAGAGTCATGACCGCTTGATGTCCTTGGCAATCCTTGCACAAAGTCCATCGTTACATGTTCCCACTTCCATTCTCGGTATATCTAATGGTCTTAAAAGTCCCGCGGGTTTACGATGTTCTGCCTTAACTTGTTGACATGTCAAACATTGAGATACGTACTTGGCCGTATCCGCTTTCATACCATTCCACCAAAATTGCGACGCAAATTCTTGTACATCTTAGTACTACCCGGGTGGACACTTTGTAACTACTTTTATGTGCCTCCGACAAAATTTCTTTCTTTAATTCCTCATTGTCGGGAACACAAAGTCGTCCTTGACATCTTACCACTCCATCTTCGGAAATTTGGAATTCTGGTCTTTTTCCTAAAGATACCGCATCCTTCACTTTCGTGATTTCTGGATCAAATTCTTGTAAGGCCTTAACCTTTTGAATAATTTCAGGTTCAATTCTCAACGCACTAAGCATACCAGTAAGGCAATCTACTTTCAATCTAAACTCGAGTCTGCCACTGATTTCAACAGATTCCACTCAGCCATTCTTAAACTAGCTATTTCCACGCTGACTTACGACTAAGAGCATCAGCTACCTTATTTGCTTTTCCTGGATGATATTTTATCTCACAGTCATAATCCTTCAATAATTCCATCCACCTTCTTTGTCTCATATTCAGTTCTTTTTGTGAGAATAGATATTTCAAGCTCTTATGATCGGTATAAATCTCAAACTTTTCTCCATACAAGTAGTGTCTCCATATTTTTAAAGCAAATACTATAGCAGCTAACTCTAAATCGTGCGTTGGGTAATTCAATTCATGAGATTTCAATTGCCTAGATGCGTAAGCTATGACCTTGCCATGCTGCATCAAAACACATCCTAGTCCTTTGTGAGATGCATCACTATACACTGTAAAGCCATCGGATCCGGACGGTAAAGTCGAATTGGGGCTGAGGTTAACCTTCTCTTGAGTTCTAGAAAACTCCTTTCACATTCCCCATTCCATTCAAATTTCACGTTCTTTCGAGTCAATTTTGTTAAAGGACCCGCTAATTGTGAAAATCCTTCAATAAATCGCCTATAGTAACCAGCTAATCCTAAGAAACTTCGTATTTCAGTAGGTGTGGTCGGTCTTGGCCAATTTATCACCATCTCAACCTTCGCCGGGTCTACTGCAATTCCTTCTCCTGATATCACATGCCCTAAAAATATTATCCGATCCAGCCCAGAATTCACACTTACTAAATTTGGCATACAACTTATGATCTCTTAAAGTACGCAAAACTATCCTCAAGTGTTGCTCATGCTCTTTAGGCCCTCTAGAATATACCAAGATGTCATCGATAAAAACAATCACAAACTGGTCTAAATAAGGTTTAAACACCCTATTCATTAAATCCATAAATGCAGCCGGCGCGTTAGTCAATCCAAATGGCATAACAAGGAACTCGTAGTGTCCATAGCGAGTCCCGAATGCGTCTTAGGAATATCTTCTTCCCTAATTCTTAATTGATAGTATCCCGACCTCAAGTCAATTTTTGAGAAAACCGAACTCCCTTGGAGTTGGTCAAAAAGGTCATCAATCCTAGGCAAAGGGTATTTATTCTTAACGGTCACTTGATTCAATTGCCTATAATCAATGCACAAGCGCATTGATCCATCTTTCTTTTTCACAAACAAGACCGGTGCACCCCAAGGTGAAGCACTAGGCCCGATGAATCCTTTATCAAGCAATTCCCGTAATTGCACCTTCAATTCTTTCAACTCTATCGGTGCCATCCTATAAGGGGCTTTAGATATCGGCGCATTCCGGGCATCAACTCAATTTCAAATTCAATTTCCCTATTTGGTGGTAGTCCAGGTAATTCCTCAGGAAATACATCTTGAAATTCATTAATTATCCTAATTTCTTCAATCTTAGGTTCCTCTCAAGTATAATCCTTAATCACAACCAAATATCCTTGACATCCATCGTCAAGTAACTTACAAGCTTCCATTGCCGAAATAAGGGGTGTAGACAGGTGAGTTTGACTTCCCAAAAATTCGCAATTAGACTGATCAGGTAAGGTAAAACGAATCACTTTCCTATAACAATCTACTTTAGCCTGATGCTTATGAAGCCAATCCATCCCTACGATAACATCAAAATCATACATAGCCATCACAATTAGGTCTATCTCCATATCTTTTCCTCCCACCGTTATCTTACAATTTCTACATCCCAACGTGGATACAATCACATCCTTTAAAGGCGTAGAAACACAAAGAGGTATCTCAAGAAGCATAACTTCTATCTCATTCAACTGTCTATATCTTTCAGACACAAACGAATGTGTAGCACCCGTATCAAACAATGCATATGCCTTTCTATCATTTATGAGAATCGTACTGATATAACATTTTTGGAAGCTTCCGCTTCCTCTTGGGTGATCGCATACACCCTTCCTTGTGCTGGTGGCCTTTGAGGATTTCTTGGTAAATTGGGTCTAACAGCGTTTGTTGTGGCTGTCGCACCGAGCCTACACTCATTTGCGACCTTTCTTGTGGGCAGCTTCTCCTAAGATGACCCGCTTGTCCACAACTATAACACTTCAGCTGTCCGGTGCAAGGTCTGGCCCATGTCTTCCATCACACCTCGGGCATTCTCCATTTCTATTAGGCATTCTTCCTATATTCAGGCTATCCTTGCCCTTATTAAACTTCCCAAAATTACTCTTTTTCTTGGGTGGCCAGGTTTGTCCTTGACCTACATAGGGTCTCTTTCCCTTTCTCACATCATTAAAAGACCATTGTTTCTTACCCTCTGACTGCTCCCTTTCCAATTCCTTCTCTACTAACTGTGCCCTCTCATAGACCTCAGTATAATCTCTTATATTCAGAGGCACCAATTGTTTCCTAATATTGGTTCTCAGTCCCTTCAAAAATCTCTTAGCCTTCTCTTCTGGGTCCTCAACCAATCTAGGGGCATACCTAGATAACTCAGAAAATTTGGCCTCATATCGGTCTCTGAGTCAATCCCTTTTGTTCTAACTCGAACAAACTCGGTAATTTTCCTATCCTTAGCACAGTCAGAAAAATGCTTCCTATTGAAAGTCCTAACAAACTCATCCCAATTCATAGGAGTACCTGGTGGAAAAATTATATCCTTTGAAGCTCTCCACCAAAACTTTGCATTTCCCTCCAAGCGGTACTCTGCCAAAGTTATTTTCTCAGCATCATTACAGCCCAACAACCTGAAAATTTGTTCCATTCCATCAATCCAATGTTCCGCCTCCTCGGGACTTCCCATTCCACTAAACTTAGGTGGCTTTAACTTGAAAAATTGCTCCACCAGTCCCTGAGTACGGCGTTCTGCTCCAGGTTGTTGCTGTGCCTGTCTTTCCATCAAATTCCCTATATTGGCCAATGCCTGCAGGATATCTTCCATCCGGGGTTCAGCCCTTGCAGCACAGAGGCTTCAGCCCTCGATGGATGGGCACTTCGGTGTCGCACCATACCTTTCTGCAGTTGTCAAGCATTCGTCTCGGGAATAATATGAGACTCACCGTCTCCATTTAAATCTACCACAGCTATATAAGTAACACTTACGTGTTACCGACAACCTAAAAATAACTCTAATAGGGATCTACGAGTGAATACACATCACCCGTTGTTCAAGGCCGACAACTACCCCATTAGTATCCTATGGTGTGCATTGTCATCATGTTCCTCAATTTCCAATTGAGGCTCCTTATCACTCCAAATATACCAAAGGCTCGATACCAAAACATTTACCCTAACGGCTGTAACACCCCTTAACCCAAAGGGATCATTACGAGTCATTCATCTCCTTTTTAACTAAGCTAATAAATACGTGGACGAAATTTTTTTTTTTTTTTTTTTAAATATATATCAGTCCCAGCGCAGTTTAAATATTTGCGGAAGCGTAATCTTTTCAACTCTCCCTCCACACAAACATAAGACAAATGCACACCAGCTAGACATCAAGGAAAGAAAACCGAACCATTTTATTTACGTATTTACGGGATGGGTTAATCTCGGGGTAGGTACATACAAAAGTAAGCCATCGCTCATCCGGTGTGGCTTAAACTCAAAAAGGAACACCTCTACCCCCTTCTCACCGATCCCAAAAGAGTGACCCATCCCTCCTTGGTGTCGGTTGTGTCCAAAAAGTCAATCAGCTCCCCGCCTATCCCCCACGCAGCAGCTACACCCATCCCGGCGCATCAGGTGGCGGAGGTGGTAACATCCCTCGCATCACCCCATCCCGGCGCACGTGGATGGAGATGAACTCTGGGTAAGCTGGGCCACCAGGTAGACCCACCTCATAAGTAACAACCGCACGAACTCGGAGAAATGTCAGCCCGGGGACATGAGGACAGTCTATCACCGCCACCTCCACATCAACGTCGAGGGGATACCATAAAAGGTGCCCGCGTGACGGGAGGAATCGGCATCTCTAAGCTGAAATGTTAGTCCCCAAAAGGGGTGAGTACAACCACTCAGCAAATAAATAATTCCCTATGGCTACTCAAGCATCACACAAGACATCACAATTAACATCTATACACATAAAATTGTATCATACAAAAATACCTCATCACATAGTTATATATATATGTTACGTCATGCCATGGGAATTTATTCATTTATGTATTCACCTTTAATACCCATGCATATATTTCACTTTATGCATCAATCCACACTCATGTATATACATATCATTACAAGCACTTTAAATCCAGGCTTGAGCATACATAACATCACATGCATATCAATTTAAACTCATGGCCTCATATCACCATACACATCATGCCATGCCAATTTATGCATACTAACACATGCATACCATTCCATGCTCATGGTCTTATATCATAACTCGTATCATGCCATGCCCAATTATGCATATCAGCACATGCATACACATCAATCCATGCTCATATCCATGCATACAAGCCATTATATGCATATTCACATGTACCATGCCGTGTTTTCATAATTTTATTCGGCTTTTCATATACCCCCGGCACACACCATCCGGGCTTTCGGCACCCCCACGTTCCGGGCATCTCGCATCCCAAGCGGCATCACGAGGAATCACGGCACACACCATCCGTGCTTCCGGCATTTACACTCCCCGGCCGGGTATCTCGCACCTCAACTAGCATCACGAGACATTCACGGCACACACCATCCGTGCTTCCGGCATCCCCTACGCTCCGGGCATCTCAACTCCGAGGCCATCCAGATTTACGCACACACGGGGCTACTTTGGGCATCCGGCATTTTCACTCCCTGGCCGGGCATCCCGAAAACTCCCGGGGCATTGTCGGCTCACACACTCCGACAGCCTTCTCATTTAATTGTGATATGTAATTTATGCATGGCTAAATCATACATGGCACTTAGCATGATGCACATATCCAATATCATCTTGGTATATAAAAAAAAAATATCAGTATTTAATTTATATACCATAATAAAACATTTGGGAACACATCCATATAATTATATATATTATATATATATATATATCATTTAATTTTGCTCACATATTTCCTTTATTTAAATTTATTGAACTCCATATTTCAAGAAAAATACTCGAAATCAAACACTCAATTAATATTCAAAAATATAAGTTTACATGAGAGATAGTCAAACATGATAAGTTAATTCCCATAAAAATTTATAAATTTTCAGGAGTCATTATGCGAAAAGTATTATTTAACTTTTACAAAGGAAAATTCCAATTTCCTCAACTCACATCAATTCGGCATTCCCATTATTTAAATAATTAAATGGCCTCTAAAAATTACAAAATTAAACCACAACATAGACAAGACATAGAGGTACAGCATTCAAGAAGGATTCAAATCCAAATAATCACTACATAAAAAGATAGAATTTTAACTTCACAGCAAACAAATTTCGGATTCCACAGCTTACACCGGTTTAAAATTCTCCTTATTTAAATAATTAAATGATCTCCAAAAATCATCAAATTAAATCACAAATTAAACAAGACTTAGAGGCTCATTTTTCATGAAGAACATAAGTCCAAACTGTCACCATACAAAAAGATATAAATTGAACAATTCAATAATTTATACTCGGGTACACGGTTTACACCGTTTTACAATTTATTTAAAATTGATCATTAAACGAGCTTCAAAATTATAATAATTTACCACATCATAGCCAAGACGCTAAGATATGTTTTTCGTTAAGACTTCCAGGTCAGATTCAATTTAATTAATTAAATACAACAATTAAAAGTTGCTGTCCCAACACTATTACATTCCAGTTAACACCCACTGCTAACATTTAACTTTCATTAAAATTGATTAACCAATTGGCCTTCAAAATTTATAAAATTCCATCAAATAACCCATAAGACTCTCATATAAATTTATCATAAAGATACTTTGACCAATTTCATTTTTATAAAATTTAATATACACAAAAGAACTTTTACTCATAAAACCGTGTTCCTCGGTGCGTCCTTCCTCCGTATACAGTACGTAAGACCCCCTTGCTGTGCTTATTTTTCTCTAAATTTTTGATATGTTCTTGTTTAAAGGATGCTCTCCAACTTTCATTAAGACCCCGAAGTGAAAAACTCAAAGTAAAACCCTCTTATAAGCCGTTGAAGCTACTGATACGTAGTACAACTTACCCAGTAAACACGGCTTCAGTAAAATCGACCTTTCCCTAGGCTATTTTTGTTTATTTGATCTCAATTTTGGATATGTTATTCCCCTTCATGTTCTTTACAATCTTCGTGAAGACATCTTTGCAAGATTCTCAATAGAATTTCAGATACAACCTCCAAGATCACTCGGATTCAACATGCAACGCCAGATCTGAGCATTTTCTTAGAAAATAGAGTTCACCCCTTAAATCTTGTCCTTTTTCTCTCAATTTTTAGTATGTTGAAATTCAGAATGTGTTCTTCAAATCACATGAAGAAGTCGAGATGAAATTTCCACTCCAAGACCACATGCAAGTCCATAGAAGTTTCTGGTGCATGCAGTTTTTCACAAAACAGAAGGTAACAGCAAACAATCTCAGCTCAAGACCTCATTTCTAGCTCATTTTAACCACGATTTTTACCATAATTCACACAAGATCCACACTAAGACATGCAAGAGTAGATGAGGGAATAAATTTCTTGCCTTAGACTAGGAAAATCGAGCAAAGATGGGGGCGGAGGACTCGGGCGGAGGTACGACTTCTCTTCTCTCCCTCTTCCTTCTCTCTTCCTTCTCTCTTTCTCTCACTCTCTCTCTCTCCTCTATGCCGTCGATGGCCTCAATAAACCGGTCTTCCTCTCTTTTAATTCCCCACATAGCCATCATTGCTAGTAATGATGGCCATTTACACTGGGTTACATGCACAAATTGCATGTAACCGGTCTTCTCCCCCCCCTTGCGTCGGTCACCCATTTAATTGGGTTATGGGTCATGGGTCAGTAGCCTTGTGGGCTTGTGGCCGGCCCACTTGGCCTGTCGCAGGCCCACTCAAAAATCGGCCCAATTCTAAATTTAATTAAATAAATTTTTAATTAATTGATAATAACAATTTCTTGATCAGATTAAATCAAGAATTTAAATTAACTTATAACATGTACAAACTCAAATCACATAGCCAAAGTCTTGTATTCATAATATATATTTCCTTACAAACTCATAGCCGAGCCTTGGTACGAGTCATGGGCAATTTTCATTGCCAATTAAAATCACAAAATTATCTTCGCCTACCTATATCTCAAGGGTTATTAATAAAAATTCCGGGATGCCACAAAGAGCCCATGGCTGCTCTCGAGGAAAGAAGAAGAAAAATCATTCTACAAGATGAGGATGATGAAGAAGTTGATGAAACCATGACACTTGCAGTGCTCAGAGGATTGAAAAGCTTTGTTAGCTTCAGAGAAAGCAGAGAAGAGCAAGCAAGGAGAGAGGAAGAGACAGAGAGAAAAATATAAGAGGAAGCAAGAGCAGAAAAAAGAGAGAAGATGAAGAGAAAGTGAAAAGAGAAGAAGAAGAAAAAATGAAAAGAGAAGAAGAAGAAAGGATGAAAAGAGAAGAAGAAGAAATGATGAGGAGAGAAGAACAAGAGAGAAAAGCTCGAGAAGAATCTCAAGAATTCCCTGAGCCATCCTCTGCGATACCACAATCTGGTGAAGAGACTGCACAGCATCACTCTGGAGGAGAAGAGATAGAATATGGCGAAGAATACTCTACTTCACCTTCTGGCCACAAGACAAGGGGAGTAGCTGAGACACAAGGTACATCATCGCCATTTCATACTAGTGATGTTAGTCGATCTGGTGCAGATGTAGAAGATATCTATGCATCACACTTTCCAGAGGTTGAGGTATCCTCTCCCACAGAAGGTCGAAGGGCTGAAAATGAACCTCCTAGCTTGCAGACTCAAAGAACAGAGTCTGCAAGTCCAAGCAGTGGAAATGTCAACTCAACTGATTTTTCGAAGTTGCTAGATATCATGGTGGATCTCAAGAAGTTGGTCTATGGGATGGATTATGAATTGCGAGATTTGAAGCAAGCGCTATTGG
Organism: Eucalyptus erythrocorys; assembly: GCA_014182555.1. NCBI lineage: Eukaryota > Viridiplantae > Streptophyta > Magnoliopsida > Myrtales > Myrtaceae > Eucalyptus > Eucalyptus erythrocorys. The sequence goes on along the minus strand of CM024601.1, from coordinate 30,445,701 downwards.
CTACCTCTGCTTCTATGTAGGACCTAATCACTGCCCTCAAACTTCAAGTGGAATCAAATGTGAAGGGTTCTGAATTGGAATCTCTAAAGGAAGCCTTATCCAACCTCGAGACGACAGTCAACTTGCTAGGTGAATTTCAGCTTGTTCGCATCTCGAAATAGCCTTGATCTTTTTGATATCATCTATTTCTTTGATTCCTCTACCTCCTTTTGATGTGACAAAAAGGGGGAGAGTTATGCAGATTTGATCTTTGATCTTTCGTTCGCTTTTGTTTTTCCAATTTGGACATTTTGTTTTGTTAAGACTTTAAACTGTTGGGTGTTTGAACTGATGACTGATGATGATTGGGTTTGGATTTACAATTGGTAAACTTGCAGGATTATTTATACTTGTGAGGATTATTATGTTTCCGGACTAACTTTTTCTGTGGTTGCAGAAGAAATATAAAATACTCCTCAAATTTTGTATGAGTTTTCCTTGCAGGTTAAGAGTTTCTCAAATCTACTGGGATGTTTTGTCACTATCAAAAAGGGGGAGAATGTTGAAAAAAAATCCCTTAAGTGTTTTGAAGCTAACAAAACATCCTCATCAGTTAAGTATGAAGAATCCAAGACTCAGTCGCTTAAGTCTGAAGAGTTCAAGACTCAAGTGTTTCCGTCTGAAGATCTCTAGACTCATCAAAGTCTGAAGACTGTAAGACTTAATCTTACGAGTCTAGCCAAGCCGACAGCGTTTTAATCCAACGGTTTGGTAATTCAAAGATTTGATAATATCTTATATGATTTGCTATTTCATGGAAGATCTCTGGCTGAAACTAAGCTCAAAGATTTTGGATTTATCTCGATTGAAAAATCCGTTGAAGAATAAGCAAGATTTGGAAGGTTCCACTTATGGAAACTCAAGATCCTAATTGTATGGGCGAATAGGATTGACGAGCTATCTTCCACATATATTCGATAGCTTCAAGATCACCTTAATTGATTCATTCCAACGGGTAGATTGGATGAACTCGTTTGGAAAGTGCTAACGGCTATGAAGGCATGGAAGAATATTTAAGGTGGAGTCATTGTTGTTCGAAAGTATGCGCTGATAGAAAAATTCGAAGTCTGAACCTCTGAAACTCCTTATTCTCAAATTTCTTGAGCCTTAGTTGTGTACAAAGGAGAGATACATACAGTGACGAATTGCGAGAGCTATAGCAAAGACTTTCTATTGAAGAAGTCTAGATCATAAAGCTGTACAACTCACATTTGCTACATAGTGGACACAGCCAATGGGTTGCCAGCGTGGAGAGTGGACATAGGCTTACAATAGGCTGAACCACTATAAACCTCTGTGTTCCAATCTTCTTACCTTATCCTCTTTACTTCTTGTTACGCAATTTAATTTACTCTGATTTTGTCTCAAATTGAGGGATCTGGGTTAAAAAGTTTTTGAAAACAATTTATAAACACTTATTCACCCCCCGCTAGGTGTGTTTACTAGCTTTTATCATGACCACCCTTTCTAGCAGCAAGCAGAAGCTGAACTCTCAGCTTAGAGCTGAGAGCTTGTGGCCCATTTCCAACCCCTTCCAAGCCTCGTCAGGTGTCTCTCTAGGCTTGAGTCTCGCCCGCCTTGGCGTTGCTGTCGCCGTGGACTCACCAGCCCACTAATCTGGTGAGTTTACTTACTAAACCCTACTCAAGGAGTTAATTATGCTTAGTAGGTAATTATATTAGGTTAAGTATGTTTTAGGTGGTTAGTTTAGATGGATTAGTGATTTTGTTAGTTAATTAGGGCAATTAGGTGGTTAGATTAGATAAGTTAAGGGTTAATTGGATTGTACTATTTATTGAGTATGGTGCATTATTTTTCTAGGCCTATTTAGGTGGTTAAATTAGCATTTTTATCCTAAGTATGCATTGATTGGATTAATTTGCATGTATTTAATTAATTTTGTAATTTATTTAATTATTTAATATTTTTCATAAATTATATCGGGATAGTCGGTGACCATAATTTCGTGCTGATTGCAGTGGTGTGCTTAGTTTATGGAATTAAATGTTAATTTGTGCAAATTGAGTGGTGATTGTGATTTTGAGTTATTACTTCAAAACTAGGGAATTTTGGTATTTAATTAAAAAATACCGAGTGTCGAGTTTTGACACCGAAAATGTTTTTAAATACTATATCAAATAGTAGGATTTTAAAAGGAATTATATCAATTTTTAAGGCTCAACCTGACCGTGTACTCATACACGATTATTTTATTCGGGTGTTTTTAATATGAAGAAAATGGGCAAAGCACATTATCTTAATTAAGGCATTTGAGTGCAAAGCACAATGTCCTTGGTCAGAATTAGATAGTCGTGTATTGGTTATGAGAACCCGTCACGAGCCGGTCACAGTAGATTCTAGATCGATGCTCCTTTGATGTTGCTGTCTAGATGTAGACATTGCCGTGCTCAATGGGGTGAGACAATGCCTGGTTACACCAAAAGACCACTGAACGTCGAGTAGGCTGTGCCCGTTGGGCCGTGATAAGAATTGGAACGCATGATTGATTGAGTTAAACATGCCTGGTTATGGGACAATATTGTGTGGCACGAAATGGGATGTGTCATAATGATTTGGCCTTATAATCAGGACCCCTGTGATTGAGTGGGTTTGAGTGAGGATTCCAATTGATGTACACATCTATTATGTACAGTGTGTATATGAATTGTGCTGACATGCAGGGAGGAACTGAGGCAAGGTGAGTCATCTGTGATGCGTGGTTAGACTACCTCTAAGCGTATTTTCTTCCTAGTTGGGGTTTAGGGTGTGAACTTGTTGAGACGTTGCCTCAATCCGTCGTAGGCCTAACCTTTTCAGGTCCTTTGATGGCGGTCCCTTCAGTTCGTTTTGGACAGCCTCGAGGGATTACTAAGTGGAGGATAGACGTCCTTGTCCTCGGGAGTCATAGGGTGCATGAGCTTGTCATGACCACTATTTGGGTCATTGAGGGCCTACCTGAGAGGGTACCTCATCGGTTTAGGGCGTGGTTTCGCCATGAGCTTAATGGGAATAAGGAAGGTCCCCTTCAGGGTTTTGATATCCCCGTTGTTGCGATCAATGCCACTCCAGGCGAGGGTACAGCTGACCCTCTTGATGGGGTTATGGATGAGCCGAAGCCCCTGGAGCCTATGGAGGTGGAGTATGAAGGATTGGCAAATGTGTCCAACTAGTAGGTCATGGGACAGATTCTTTTTGAAAGCTAATCTTTTTGTAGACAAACTCAGTTTTTTTTTTTTTTTTTTTCGTAAGAGTAAGCAATATATTAGAGGGGTCAAACTGCACAACCAACACGGCTCCAAAAACTTACACTCAAAATGAACACGCTCATTGAGAGTGGAAGGAAGCTGCGGAAAGCAACAAAACAACCAACAGAGAGCCAACGGCAAACAAGCCTGGCAAAAACACCCAAGCAACCATCGAAAAGCCTAAGTTAGACTACGGTCAGAGGAAGCGAAGATAATGGGGTCCATATACCACGAGCGTGTTGAAGAAAAATCCCTTGGAGTTTTGAAGTTGACAAAACAGCCTCAACAGTGTGGTATAAGGATTCCAAGACTCAGTCGGCTACGTCTGAAGTTGTCAAAGTCTAAAGGTTTTCAAACACAGTCAGACCCAGAATTTCGGTCTGAAGTTTTTCCGTCTGAAGTCAGTCAAGACTCAGTTTCCATCGAAGACCTTCAAGACTCGGTTTCGGTCGACGACCCTCGAGACCCAAATCTAAGTCGAAGATAGTTCGCGATTTTTTACGGGCTGGCTACGGGTTATTCTTATGGCTACGAGATATTGGATTTCGTATTTCCTAATCCTAACCATGGAATATCTCTGGCTGTGATCAAGAGCTTGGAAGATTTGATTCTTCGGATTCTATCTGTTGAAGATCAAGTTTATTTTTGGAAGAATCTAATTTTGGGAACTAAAGATCCTGATTGTATGGGCGAACGGGATTGACGAGCTCTTGTCTACTTACGTTTTCGGGACAAGGAGATCACTTAAATTGATTCAGTCCAACGGGTTGATTGGATGAATTTTTGGAATGTGTCAACGGGTATGATGGCACGGAGATTATTTAAGTTGGATCGACGTTGCTTGGAAACAAGGAGAGACCGGTAGAGAAATCTTGATGTTAGAATCTCCAAAATCACTTGTTCTCTAAAAATCTTTCATGTTTACACTGTGTAACCAAGAGAGTGAGATATAGAGCAAAGACAGCAGAAGGCTGTAGAAGAGACTGTCAATTCAAGAAGTCTAATCCGTCTATTGTAAAGGCACACTTTTGCTACATAGTGATTACAGCCAGTTGGCTGCCAGCGTGGAGAGTGGACGTAGGCTTGATCTAAGCCGAACCACTATAATCCTTGTGTCAATTTTCTCTCTCTACTCTATTTTGCTTTGTGAATGCGTGATCTGTTTATTATTGATATATCCTTGACATTAACGTATTGCATTGAAAAAGATTCCAAAAGAATTTCGCAACAACCTATTCACCCCCCTCTAGGTTGATTCACTAGCCCATTTCAATTGGTATCAGAGCAGGTTGCTTATTTATTAGAAGTGTTATTACTTCTGAAGCTAAAGATCTATGGCTAGTGTTTTGGCTCCAGGGTTAATTGAAGGTCAGAGTAATACCGGATCTCCCTACTTCGATGGCAAGGATTACAACGTATGGAAAAACAAGATGAAGGCGTTCCTAAGATCTAAAGATCCTATGGAATGGGATGTAGTGGAGAACGGGATTATTCCTAAAGCTACATCAACAACAGGAAAATAAATAGCTGATGGAGCAGGGTTACCACAAGCAAAAATCTCTAAGAGACATGCTCTTGATGCAAAGGCTATTTACTCTCTCTATTGTGCATTATCTCCTACTGAATATAATAGAATTTCATCTTGTGAAACAGCCAAAGAAGTTTGGGACAGACTACATGTCACCTATGAAGGAACAGATCGAGTTAAAGAAACTAAGATCAATATCCTTCTTGGTCAATATGAATCCTTCAAAATGAAGTCAGGAGAATCCATCTCGGATATGTTCAGTCGATTTACAGAAATTGGAAATGGCTTAGCATATCAGGGACATCCAATCTCAGGACCTATGAAGAAGGTCAATAAATTGTTGAGAGGGCTCTCCAAAGATTGGAATCATGTCAAGACATCTATCAGAGAAACACAAAGGATCATGCCTCTTTCAGTTGACGAATTGGTCGGCACACTTCAATCCTATGAAGTCGAGCAATTCAATGAGGAATTTGACACAAAAGGTAAGAAGTCAATTGCTTTAAAATCTAATGATGATTTTGATGTTACAGATTCAGAAGAAGACCTGGATGATGAAGAATTAGCACTTCTGATTAGAAAGTTTAGAAGGTTGAATAGAAAAGGTAGAAGATTCAACGGTAAGAAACAAAACAATCAAAGATTTCAAAAGAGATCAAATGAAGAAGAAGATACCGGCAAAAAAGTTGTTTGCTTTGAATGCAAGAAAAAGGGGCACATCAGACCCAACTATCCCTTATTGAAGAAAAAGAAAGGAAAACCTGAAAAGTTCAAGAAAGCACTCAAAGCTGAAACATGGAGTGATCTTGAATGTGAGGAGAGTGATGAAGAATATGCAAATATATGTCTTATGGCAGACTCAGACTTAGATTCTGACTCTGACTCTGACTCAGACTCAGACTCAGATTCAGACTCAGACTCAAACAATGGTATCAAGGTTACCCTCAAGAAGAAAGTCAAGTGGTATTTGGACAGTGGATGTTCAAGACACATGACAGGAGACTCAAGTTATTTTACAAAATTTTCTCATATAAAAGGAGGAAATGTCTCTTTTGGTGGTAACAACAAAGGTAAGATTGTTGGACAAGGAACCGTGATGATTGGAAATCTCACAATCAACAACGTCTCTCTTGTTGAGGGATTGAACTACAATCTACCGAGTATTAGTCAATTATGCGATTCTCGGATACAAAATAAATTTCCAAGAAGACACATGTTCTCGGAACAAGCAAGGATCCTTCACAGTCCTTCACCTTTGGTCAAAGGCATGGGAATATCTATTTGCTAGAAATAAAGTCTGACAGTCCTCAATGCTTGATATCAATTCAAGATGAAGTCATCCTTTGGCATAGGAAGCTTGGACATGTCAATCTGAAGCAAATTGCGAAAGTATCATCCAAAAAGCTTGTTCGAGGACTTCCTAACCTCAAGTATCAAAAGCATGAATTATGCACTCCTGTGTACTTGGTAAACAGGTTAGAAGTTCTTTTAAATCTATAAATCAAGTATCCACTAATCGTGTTTTGCAGCTATTACACATGGATTTATTTGGACCAACTAGAGTTCAAAGCATTGGAGGTAAAAGATATTGCTTGGTTATAGTTGATGATTATTCTCGTTTTACTTGGGTACTCTTCCTTGCAAATAAATCTGATGCTTTGATTCATTTTACTAAGTTTGCGAAGAAAATTCAAATTGAAAAAGGATATGCAATTTCGAGTATTAAACCGACCATGGTGGAGAATTTGAAAATCACGATTTTGCCAAATATTGTGATGACAATGGTATTCAACATAATTTTTCATCTACATACACTCCACAACAAAATGGAGTTGTAGAAAGGAAAAATTGTTCTTTGCAAGAAATGGCAAGAACTCTTTTAATTGAAAGTAATATTTCACCTCATTTTTGGGCTGAAGCTACTTCTCTTTTGCTTGTTATATCATAAATAGAATCTTTCTAAGACCTATATTAGGGAAGACCCCTTATGAATTATTCAAAGGTAAGAAGCCAATTGTTTCATATTTTCATGTATTCGGTTGCAAATGTTTTATTCTAAAGATTCCAGTGATCGAATTGGTAAGTTTGAAGAAAAATCAGATGAGGGAATCTTCCTTGGCTACTCCATGACAAGCAAAGCTTACAGAGTCTTCAACAAACGTACTCAAACTGTGGAAGAATCCATGAATGTGAAGTTTGAAGATTTGTTACAAAACCAGACTCAACCTGAAGATTTAGAGTCTGAGCAAGTGTCTACAAATTCTCATGAAGAAAATCAAGCCTCAGACACTGAGCCTCAAATAAATTCAGAAATTCCAGCTGAAGAAGAACCTCACCAAATTGATAAACCAACTACAAGCTGGAAGCACAAGACAAGTCATCCCCCAGACCTCATCATTGGTAATATTGATGAAGGAGTTCGTACTAGGTCTAAAAGACGAGAAGCTTCTAGTGCTCTTGCACTAATTTCTGAGATCGAACCAAAAAATATAGAAGATGCTTTGAAAGATGAAAGCTGGGTCGAAGCAATGCAAGAAGAACTGAACCAATTCAGAATCAACAACGTTTGGGAGCTAGTTCCTAAACCAAAAGGAAAATCAATCATTGGCACCAAATGGGTTTTCAGGAACAAGCTTGATCAACAAGGTAAAGTGATAAGGAATAAAGCAAGACTTGTAGCAAAATGCTACACACAAGAAGAGGGCATCGACTATGGCAAAACCTATGCTCCTGTGGCAAGGTTAGAAGCTATAAGATTACTTCTTGCTTTTGCTTGTTTTAAAAATTTCAGGTTATTCCAAATGGACGTAAAAAGCGCATTCCTAAATGGAGTCATTCAAGAAGAAGTCTATGTGGAACAACCACTTGGATTTGAAGATCCTAAAAGACCAAACTTTGTTTTCAAGCTGAAGAAAGCCTTATATGGTTTAAAACAAGCACCCCGAGCATGGTATGAAAGGCTAAGCAATTTTTTAATTCAAAATGGCTTCTCTAAAGGTAAAGTAGATACTACACTATTTATAAAAAGAGAATGCAAGGATTTCATACTTGCTCAGATTTATGTTGACGACATTATTTTTGGTTCTTCTAATGAGAGACTTTGCAAGAATTTTTCAAAGTGTATGCAGAACGAATTTGAAATAAGCATGATGGGAGAACTAAACTTCTTTTTGGGACTTCAAGTCAATCAATCAAGTGAAGGAACATTCATCCATCAAGAGAAGTATGCAAAAGACCTTATCAAGAAGTTTGGAATGGAGAATTGCAAGAAAACATAAACTCCTATGTCGAGCTCATCAAAGCTGGATAAAGACGAACAAGGGAAGAGTGTAGACCAAAAGCTATACAGAAGTATAATCGGGTCACTTCTTTACCTTACAGTTTCTAGACCCGACATCTTATTTAGTGTTTGCATCTGTGCTAGATTTCAATCTGATCCCAAAGAATCTCATATGACTGCTGTAAAGCGTATCATTAAATATGTTGCAACTACATCTAAGCTAGGTCTATGGTATTCTAAGAAAGGAGATTTCACTCTTCTTGGATATTCTGATGCTGACCTCGCTGGTTGTAAAGTGGATAGAAAAAACACTACAGGTACATGTCAATTATTGGGAAATAGGATGGTGTCTTGGTTCTCAAGAAAACAGTGGTTGTGGCTCTTTCAACCGCTGAAGCGAGTACATTGCTCTTGGAAGTTGCTGCTCTCAAATTCTATGGATGCAACAACAATTGAGAGACTTTGGAGTTGATGAAAGACAGACGGAAATCAAATGTGACAATACCAGCGCAATCAACCTCACAAAGAATCCAATACTTCATTCAAGAGCAAAGCACATTGAAATCAAACATCATTTCATTCGAGATCATGTTCAAAGTGGAGATGTTGTGATTCAGCATGTAGATTCAAAGAATCAATTGGAGGATATTTTCACAAAACCCCTAGAGAAGGCTCACTTTGAATTAATTCGTTCAAGATTGGGAATCGTAAACTTTGAAGATAATCAGACTCAAGATTAAAGTCTGAAGGTGGTTCAGACTCATCACTAGGTCTGAAGGCGGCTCAGACTCAAAGCAAGGTCTGAAAGCGCTTCAGACTCTACGTAAAGTCTGATTGCACTCAGACGCAAAGGTAAGGTCTAAAAAAGGGTTCAGACTCAAAAGTAAAATCTGAACATCCGTCAGACTCTATTTTATCCTATCTCTTTACGAATTTCTTTTTCGTATTCTCTCTTTAACATTTTTTTTTGGTAATTACTTTCCAGTATTTCAAAATCTCTTTTCGCTCTTTTTCTGACATGCATTAATGGCAGTTTATATTTTCAAAAAGGCAGTTTTCTTTTTACGGTTTATTTTTTGGCAGTTCTTTTCTTTCACTTTTTGGCGACGTTTCGTATTCCGGAGATTTTTCTCTCACTATTTATACTCTCGAACCATCACTTTTACTCTCAGCTATTCCATTGCGATTCATTTTCATACTCCTTCACTCTCAAAACCCTAAAAATCTCTCTTTGCCATTTCTATTTCGTCCCTTTTTCACCTCAAAGTTTCCATTTTTTTTTCCTCTCGTTCAAGTTGAAATCTTGCTTGCTCTGTAAAAATGTCGTCTCACAAGTCCTCCAGAATTGCAAGCAGGGGACCACAGCGACAACAAGAGGGTCCTACAAGGGTGGACCTAATAGAGGAAGATTCGCCTCAACGAGAAGCAGAGCGTCAACATTTTGAGGAAGTTGTTACCGAAGCAGAACCGGTAAGAACTCTTAAGCCACATACTGCTTACGATTTCTATAAAAGGCTCAAGGAAGGGAAGGTTAGCCTTAAGACGATCGAGGAGTATTTGAGGGAGAGAGGATATAAGAGCGAATATTTATTTTTGATGGAGATGGAAAAACTGAAGGTTGTTGGTGAAGGCACTGTGTGGCATCCGGGTTTCATTAGACTTTGAATAAGTAACGGCTCGTCACGGGCCAACGGGAGTGTCAACAGACTACGTCATTGGCACCATTTGTGGACACTACTTCGTCATCGTCTTCGTCGGTATAGCATTAGGACATCGTTTTATCACCACCCACTGTTCCGAAACATCAACTTTATGAGATAAATTTTCCATGCGCGGCCACGCACACATCCGATATTAGTCTCGGGCAGCCTCGCAAAATCAACGGAGTTAAAGACATTGATTTTGTACCACCCCGCCACCGCCGTCCTTTTTCTTCAACTGCCTCACCGATGACCATGCATGAAGGACCATGCAACCACGATAAATTTCTTTCCCCATGCAGCCATGTGAGTCCAATTTCATGCAATGGACGAAGACCATGACCGCATCAAGCCACGCTCACGTCCATCAACCTGCCCATGCAGCCTTGCCGATCATCCTTCCTCCATGCAAGAATGGATATTGAAATTCTTGCAGCCATATATACGTGCATGATGGTCAAACAAAGGGAAATGTTTGACCCCATGAAGCCCAAATATATGGCCCACACGGATGAGGACCATGGAACCGAGATGCTCCATGCACGTTTCCTCTTCCTCGGGGTCAACAATTTGGAGAAGTTGACCTCTGTTGCCACGTTCGCTGCATGCAGAGGGGTTGGCCAGCGGAAGCCACGCAACTAGAACCTCGATGGCCAGCAAAGAGGGAGTTTGGGGACAGCTGTTGTGCTGCATGCAGCGCTTCAGCCGTGTCTTCAAAGTGGCGAAGAGAGCCACCGGGAGCAGCCACGTTTCCCCCACTTGTCTCCTCCTTTTGCGGCCATAGGACTTGCGTTTGTTGACTCAATTAGTCGATTAACTAAAGGAAAGAAAAGGGGACAGCATCGTAAGATAGAGACGGAGAGTGAAAGAGAAACCGAGAGCAGACAGAGAGAGACCAAACGAGCGAGCGAGCGAGCAAGAGGGAGGGAGAAGGACCAGCCCTTTGCTATTGCTGATCGTCCGACCTTTGCTGCCGCCGTTCACCTTAGCCACGTCTCACTTCACGCCGTCGGGCCACATCGCCGAACCGAATTCCCTAGTTGTTGAGTCGTAGGACATCAAGGCAAGTAGAAGTTCTTCAATCTATGTAACGCGTTGCTGTTATAATCTGAGATTGTACAAGTAGACTTGAGAAATGTCTGAATTGGATGTCGGATGCTGGATTGTTGAGTAATTTTCGGTAGGTTGGGACTAAAGAATTGAGGATATGCTTTGGGTACATTCATGCATGTCGACTTGATGGATTGTGGTTGAAAGCACTATCCGTAATGAGCTTTAGAAAGCGCGATGGTTGCTGTATAGGTGCGGGATTCCACTGAATCCGCATTGTCTAGGAGGAGTTGAGTGTGCGTGACTTTGCAATTTATTTTCACAGCTTTTCTAGGGATGGTTCTAGTATGATTTTGGACCTGATTGTTTCGTGAAAATTTGTGAGATATAGTTTAGATTATAACCTATGCTGTGGTCAAAACTTTGAAGTTGATATAGTGGTATAACCTGTTGTAACGTGTGATGTTCTTCTGCCGGAATATGAATTTGTTTACGGGAGAAATTTGGTGTTGAATGGTGTAAATTGCTTGTCTCTATGCTTATTTATTTCGGTTAGGGTTACACGTGAAATTCTTCCTTGATACCTTATTTATAACATATTGAAAGATTATTCCTGAATATGTTTAAGGGTTCTTTCGAAAAACTTCTAGAAGTCGTGCATTCTGGTTCTCTCTAGATGAAGTTAGACCTAGAAACAAAATAAAAACAGTGCATGTAAGGGATTTCGAATTTTCAGAAGAAAAATCAAGATTTAAAGATCTAATAAGGATGAATTTTGGGAAGTAAAGAGAATATAGTGTAATATTGGGTTCTGGTATATATTTTTCTTCTGTATGTTGGAAGTCGAAATCCATGGAATAGGAGCAAATTTCCTTTTGGCTGGTAAGCTGTTTTGCAAGGAACAAAATGACTATCGGTGCTTCTTCGATTTTACTGTAATTATCTAGCCATAATTCCACTTCGATTCCTTGATGAAAGTTTTAGAGCACATTCTCATGAACAACATATCAAAAATTCAGAATAAAAGAACAAGTAATGACCATCAAAAAGATTTTTCCATAAAAACACCAAATCTGGAAATTTTACAGAATGATAGTTAGGAAAAATCGAGATGTTTGTCCTCGGTACGCAAGGAATCTGACTTGGTGTTCTTCTTGAGATTCGTTCCTCTAGGTCTCATGGATAACGTGTCAAAATTTTGTAATTTTCTGAGCCCGTTTAGTAATTAATTTGGAATTGTTACCAGAACTGCGCAATTGCAGAAATTAAGCTACTATTTCGAGATTTCCACAGAAATTGTCCTATAAGAAGTATGGTTTTCGAATTGCTATGTGACTTGGTGATGCTGATGGTGGGATATTGTGATTGATAAAAGGTTCATGAGATACCTTGTTTGACATATGATGATGCATTTGTGAATTAAAATGCTAAATTGTTGCTGTTGAACCCTCGGGTCAACGATGCCCCGGGAGTTGGGATGCCCAAAGGTTCGAATGAGTCGATGCCTTTTGGATGCCTGGTTGTATTATGAATACATGCCCAGATGTTTTCCCCGGGAGTGTCGGGATGCCCGGTTGTATTATAATACATGCCCGGAGGGTGAGGGGTTGTATTATGATGCATGCCCGGATGGTAGGGGTAACCATGTCTACGGTCCCCAGTGATTACTCGTGATGCCAGGTGGGGTGCGAGATGCCTAGAGGTTCGAATAAGTCGATGCCCTCTAGATGCCCGGTTGTATTTTGAATACATGCCCGGAGGTTTCCGTGATGCCGGGTTGGGTGCGGAATCCCGAGGAAGGATGCAAACATTGGTCCTCGGGGGATGAAACCTTTTGAATGATTAAAATTGATGATTATATTAAGTGTGAGTGTGGTCTGGTTACGGGACTAAATTGTATGGCATGGAATGGGATGTGTCATTACAATTTGGCCCCATGATCGGGACTTGTGTGGCTGGACACGATGCATCTTATTAGTTGGAAATGCACTGGTCATTGCATTGGAAAGTTATATGGTTTGGATGCATACTCATTCATGGATTGCCTATTTTGTCTACCATACTTGAATCCGGATATTAATAGTAATGCTTGATATAGCTTGATGAATCTTTTACTGCTGAGTGGTTGTACTCACCCCGTTTGGGGACTAACATTTCAGCTTAGAGATGCCGGTTCCTCCAGTCACACGAGGCACCTTTTATGGTATCCCCCGATGTCGATGTGGAGGTAGAGGTGATAGACTGTCCTCATGTCCCCTGGGTTGACATTTCTTCGAGTTCGCGCGGTCGTTTCCTATGAGGTGGGCCTACCCGGCGGCCCGGTTATTCGGGAGTTCATCTCCATCCACGTACGCCGAGATGGGATGATGAGAGGGATGTTACCTCCTCCACCACGATGCGCCGGGGTGGGTGTAGCTGCCGTGTGGAGGATAGGCTGGAGAGCGATAGACTTTTTGGACATAACCGACACCATGTAGAGATGGGTCACACTTTTGGGACCAGTGAGAAGGGGGTAGAGGAGTTCCTTTTTGAGTTTTAAGCCACACTAGATATGCGATGGCTTCCTTTTGTACGTACCTACCCCAAGGTCAACCCATCTTGTAAATATATAAATAAAATGATTCGGTTTTCTTTCTTTGATGTCTAGCTGGTGTGTATTTGTCTTGTGTTTGTGTGAAGGGAGAGTTGAAAGGATTACACTTCCGCAAATATTTAAACTGCGCCGGGACCGATAAAATAAGAAAAAAAAATGCCCAAGTATTTATTGGTTTAACTATAAGAGAATGTTTGACTGTGATGATCCCTTTGGGTTCAGGGGTATCACACACTGCACAGAGGACGCTGGAGAATATCTCGGGTGATCCACTTGAGAATGCTCCTGTTGAGACTTTAGATGATGATGAGAGACTTTTCACTCATTTTGAACCTTGTTTTGGTGTGGCTGCTAATACTGTTTGTCCTCTGGGAAGTCTATTTCGGTCGAGAGAGCATGAACAAGTTTATACAAAGCTGTTGAAGAGGAGTGTGGTCAATCCAAGGAGTATAGATTTTGACTTCCTTGATTCGATAAAGATAAATTTGAGAGGGAAGTTTGCTAGGTTGCAATTGGAAAATTTCTGCACGGATATGACTGTGGCCCACTCTAAGTTGGCGGCTTATTTTTACTCGAATCTTTCCTTTTTGGATGCAAATCGATTGTCCTTTTCTTTCATGGACAAAGATTATGTTGTTGATGTTGACTTGCTGGCTAACATCATTGGTGTGGAAAGGAGTTTCCAGCCAATCAAAGTCTCAACAACCTATGCAACACTAGATATTGTACGAGATAGATCTGTTGAAGGCAAAATATCCTACACTAGGATGAATGCCACCAATGTTTTGTTGCATAAAGTTGTCATCAACTGTATCCGGCCAAAAACAACCTCGAAGACCGATGTTTCCAAAACAGAGGCAAAGCTGATGTTTGCCATCAACCAGGGCAGACCTTTTTCACTTCCACATGTCATACTTTTCCATATGTATAGGACAGTGGTGAAGGATAAGGGTCAGCTGCCTTATTCATCAATCATCACCAAATTGTTTAGGCATTTTGATATTCAAGTCCCCTGCATCTTTGTGCCTAACAAAGTTGAATTTGATGCTCGTTGGAGATAAGATGGTGATGAAGATGAAATTTCCAAACCGACTACAAAGACTTTGGAAAGGTTGAGGAGGCAATCACCTTCAAGAGAAATCCCCACTGCTTCATCAAAAAGGAAGGGCGAAGAGCCCATGGCTGAAAAGAAAAGAAGAAAGATCATCCTGCAAGACGAGGAGGATGATGAAGATGCCATGACTTTGTCCACTCTCTCTAGGATGAGGAGCCCTATAATCCTGAGAACAGAGGCTGAAGAGAGAGCGAGAAAAGAAGCGAGAGGAGAAGGAAGCGAGAGAAACGAGAGGAAGGAAAAGGAAGAAGAAAGGAGAAGAAGAGAAGAGGAAAGGAAGAGAAAAGAAGAAGAAAGGAAGAGAAGAGAAGAAGAGGAAAGAAGAGAAGAAGAGGAGAGAAAGAAGAAGAAAGAAGAAGAAGAGAAGAGAGAGACGAGAGAGGAAGGAAGAAGAAGAAGAAAGAAGAAGGAAGGCTGAGGAAGAAAGCAAAATGCAGGAGGATATGGATGCTGCATTTGAGCCATCTTTTCTTTGGGGAAGAGACCGAGAAACATCCTTGTGCTGATATGGATGTTGGTGATGAATTTTCCACTCCACCCACTGGCATTAATTCAGTGGGAGTTGCTGCTGAACAAGGGACAATTTCGCCACTACATTTTAGTGATGTGAGTAGGTCTGGTGCTGATCCTGAGGAGGTTTATGCATCACACTTCCCAAAGCATGAAGAATCCTCACCTGCTGAGAAAGAAAGGGCTGAAAGGGAAGCTCCTAGCTTTCAAACCTATTCTGCTGGTCCAAGTGGAAGCAATGCTAATTCCACAGCATTCTCACAGCTGTTGGATGTTATGCTGGACCTAAAGAAACAGGTTTTTGGGATAGACTTCGAGATGAGAGATCTGAAAAAGGCGCTGCTGAGTACTTCATTGAACATGCAAGAACAGATCAATGCACTGCGAGGTCAAGTTGAGTCAAATCAAACCGATGCAGAATTAGTTTCAGTGAAGGAAAATCTTGCCAAACTCGACAAGTCAGTCCAGGAGCTTAGCAAGTTTCAGCTTGTTCGTTTCCCTGCAGGCCCCTAAAAATTTTCAAAACTTTATCTCAATTGTACTCTACCTCTTTGATGGGACAAAAAGGGGAGAGTTGCGCAGATTTGTTTACGGGTTTTGAAGGTTTTGAAGATTTGAAGTTTTTGAAGCTGAGGAAGCTTAGATTTTTTTTACTTGATTTTGATTTTATTTTGACTTTGATTTTATTTAGACTATTTTATTTTGGATTTCAATTGGGTTGTTTAAACTTCTATGACCTTATGCTGATGTGATGATATGGATTTAGACTTGTGAATTTGATTGCAGGATTACTATATCTTATGAGGATAATTGTTATTGGACTAACACTCTGTTTTGCAGATATAATCCTCAAAGTATGTATGAGTTTTTCCCTGCAGGTTTTTAATTCACAAATCTGTCGAGGGTTTTGTCACCATCAAAAAGGGGGAGATTGTTGAAGAAAAATCCCTTGGAGTTTTGAAGTTGACAAAACAGCCTCAACAGTGTGGTCTAAGGATTCCAAGACTCGGTCGGCTACGTGCGAAGTTGTCAAAGTCTAAAGGTTTTCAAACACGGTCGAGACCAAGAATTTCGGTCTCGAAGTTTTTCCGTCCGAAGTCGAGTCAAGACTCGTTTCCGTCGAAGACCTTCAAGACTCGGTTTCGGTTTGACGACCCTCGAGACCCAAATCTAAGTCGAAGATAGTTCGCGATTTTTTACGGGCTGGCTACGAGGTTATTCTTATGGCTACGAGATATTGGATTTCGTATTTCCTAATCCTAACCATGGAATATCTCGGGTTTGTGATCAAGAGCTTGGAAGATTTGATTCTTCGGATTCTATCTCGTTGAAGATCAAGTTTATTTTGGAAGAATCTAATTTTGGGAACTCAAGATCCCGATTGTATGGGCGAACGGGATTGACGAGCTACTTTTGTCTACTTACGTTTTCGGGACAAGGAGATCACTTAAATTGATTCAGTCCAACGGGTTGATTGGATGAATTTTTGGAATGTGTCAACGGGTATGATGGCACGGAGATTATTTAAGTTGGATCAACGTTGCTTGGAAACAAGGAGAGACCGGTAGAGAAATCTTGATGTTAGAATCTCCAAAATCACTTGTTCTCTAAAATCTTTCATGTTTACACTGTGTAACCAAGAGAGTGAGATATAGAGCAAAGACAGCAGAAGGCTGTAGGAGAGACTGTCAATTGAAGAAGTCTAATCCGTCTACTGTAAAGGCACACTTTTCCTACATAGTGATTACAGCCAATTGGCCACTAGCGTGGAGAGTGGACGTAGGCTTGATCTAAGCCGAACCACTATAATCCTTGTGTCAATTTTCTCTCTCTACTCTATTTACTTTGTGAATGCATGATCTATTTATTATTGATATATTCTTGACATTAACGTATTGCATTGAAAAAGATTCCAAAAGAATTTCGCAACAAACTATTTACCCCCCTCTAGGTTGATTCACTAGCCCATTTCAGAGCGTTGCATCAGCCTGTTCCTAGTAGAGTCCTCAACATTCTTAAAAGTAAGGGCCTTATCCTTGACGACCTTGAGGAGATGCTCCTTCATGGCCGAAATAGATAACGGCTCCCCCTTGAAAAGAATATTGTTCTTGTTCCTCCAGATGATGTGACATAGTGCCCCAAAGGAGAACCGAGCAACACACTTATAAAAATCCTTGTCGACGAGCAAGGTAATGGCCCAATTGAGAGTCTTCTCCCAAGTCCTATTGGTCCAGGGGAGATTGCATCTAGTAGCCTAGAAGAAGGCAATACTCGAGGTAATGCGACAACCAAAAAAGAGATGATTGATAGAATCAGGCACCTCATTGCAAAAAGGGCAGGAAGCAGCATCAATCCTACCATAAGACATGAGAAGAGACTGTGTAGGCAACCTCCTCTTGGTGATAAGCCACAAGTTCAGTTGGTATCAAGGCAGGATGGCATTACTCCAAATGAGACAATGCCAATTGACTCTAGCCTTCTTCCGCCTTATGGCCTCTTGAGCTGAGGCCACCGAGAACGAGCCTGTCAAGTCCTCCCTCCAACAAAAACGATGTTGGGTTCTAGACAAGGAAGGAAGCATCGAACCCCAAGACTCAATCTCAGACTTGATAGCTTGTCCATCCTCAAAGAAGAGGTCGGCAACCAAAGCCTGCCTAGAGAGACCGGAGCTATAGATTTTGGGATCCATGATTATCGAACCAGAGCAACGATGATAAGCCATCGCCCAATTTCCAGTGGAAGCGAAGCCGGCAATTTGTCCTGAGCTGTAGAATTTTTTTCCATGCCCAAGAGCAGTAGGTTGGCTTCTTAACTACCCAGAAGTTCTTGGTTTTTAAGAAGGTCGAGTGGACCCACTTACACCATAACGACTCCTTATTTGAAAATAAATTCCAGATATGTTTGAGCATAGCCGCCTTATTGCACTCACACAATCTCCGGATACCAAGACCTCCCTCCACTTTAGGAAGGCAAACATCTTCCCATGAGACTTTGGCACCCCTACCCAACTCAAGTCCCTTCCAAAGGAATTGTCTGAGAATATGCTCTATCTGGTCCAGCACAGCTGCAGGAAGAATAAAGACACTCGCCCAAAAAGCTTGAATGGCATGGAGGACTGACTTGATTAGCTGAAGTCGGCCAACAAAAGAAAGATACCAATGAGTCCAAGACTGTACCCCGGAGGTAATGCGCCTCACAAGCTCAACGCAATCTACCTTCCGGAGCCTCAATGGGAAGATTGGGACCCCAAGATACCGAACTGGAAGGTTACCCTCAACAAAGCCAAGCTCCAGGAGGATTTGATTTCTTAAGGCCGGCAGGCCTCCCGAGAGGAACACCTCGCTTTTCCTTGGGTTTGGGAGAAGTCCGCTCCAAGAAGAAAACATATGGAGACCATCCCTGAAAAGTTTCACGGATGGCAGGTGGCCCTCACAAAATAGGAAAACATCATCCGTGAAGAACAAGTGCGATAGGCAAGTAGACCTACATCTCCAGTAGAATCTAAAATCCAGCTGTAGCGAGCACCTCCCAAGAATCCCAGAGAGCACCTCCATAACCAACGTGAATAAGTAGGGAGAGATGGGGTTTCCCTGATGTAAGCCATGCCCACTAGGGAAGAAACCATGTAGCTCCCCATTCGAAGTGATGGAAAATCGAGGAGTCCTCACACAAGTTATGATGAGGTGAACCAATCGATTGGGAAATCGAAAGGCAAGTAGTACACTCTCGAGAAATCGCCAGTCCACGGTGTCATATGCATCTCTAAAGTTGACTTTAAAAGCACACTTGGGAGAATGGGGTTCGACATGGAACCCAAAGAAAAGTTCCTACGCCAAGAGAATATTATCCCTGATTCGTCGTCCCTTAACGAAGGCACTCTAAGACGGATTGACAAGGTCCTTTAGCACGGCTACAACCCTATTCGCCAAGACTTTGGTAATAATCTTGTAGACCATGTTGCAACAAGCAATAGGCCTGTAGTCATCAACGGTAGTCGCATTGGGAACCTTCGGAACCATGACCAAGATGATGTTATTGATTTCCTTAAGAAGTCTCCCCGAGGTGAAAAAATCCTTCACGGCTTCCGTGACCAGCTGACCCACCGTATCCCAAATCTCATTGAAGAACTCAACCGTGAAGCCATCCGGACCCGGTGCCTTACCTTTGGCAAGGGAAAAAAGAGTATCTCGAATCTCAAGATTAGCCACAGGGCGAGCAAGAAAGGTAATTTGATCATCATTCAGCTAAGTGCGGATAACTTCCCGAATCTTCGATACCTGAGGGGTGTCCAGCTCCATCCTAGGCATAAGGAGATCACGAAAATGCTCCACAAAATGCTGTTGGACCAGTTGAGGCTTAGTGATTTGGTTACCTGAGGAATCCACCACAGAGAGAATTCTGTTTCTCAGTTGTCTCTTACTGACATACCGGTGAAAAAACTTTGTGTTCCTGTCACCTTCCTTGAGCCATCTTATACGAGCTTTTTGTCTAAAGAATGACTCTTCCTGAGACCTAAGCTCCACTAAAGTACACCGCTGAACTCCCTCTAGGTCCGCGAGGACCACTCATGCAGGCGCTAAAGACTCTTGAGAATTTGATGGGGCAGTAAGCCCAAAATCAAGCCGCCACCCCTACTGCGGTGACTATTGTCGCCACTACAGCTATCGCTATTGCCAGCGGCAATGCTACCATTGTTGCCGTAGTTGCACCTGCCAAAGTTCTACCTAGGAACGTGGTACCTGAGGGGCCAATGCACAAGCTCGTCGAGCAGTTCCTGAAGTTGAAACCGCCGAGGTTCACTGGAGTAGGAGATCCCGAGGCCTCTACACTCTAGATCCAAGACTTGAAGAAGGCCTTTGCATTGCTTATGTGCACTAAGAAAGAGAAGGTGGTCCTTCTAGTATACCAGTTGTAGGGAAACATAAGTACTTGGTGGACGGTCACCAGAGGCATAATGTTCACAGAAGGCGTGGTTCCGGTGTGAAACGCCTTCCTCAGAGCTTTTAATAGAAAGTACTTTTCTGGCAGTGCTAGGGAACAGAAGACGGAGGAATTCAAGCGCCTCCATCAAGGGATGTTGGTAATGGATCAATATGAATCCAAATTTGCAGAACTGTTGCAGTATGCCTCGAGGCTGGTAGAAAATCCTAAAGACAAAGTTAGGAGGTTTAGGAATGGCCTCCGACCGGAGTGGAAGAATCCGCTAGTGCCGTTTGATCTAAAGGATTACAACGAACTATATAATTGAGCCTAGTTGATAGAGAGGAATTTGAACGAACAAGCCGCTGCATCTAGGTCGCGTTTTGGTTCAAATAGGGATGGAAATAGGTTTGGGAAGAAATCTATGGTTGGAGGAAGGTACCTTACTCCACCTAATAGGAAGGGTGGGAAAGGTAAGTCAATGCCGAGCTAGATAGGCATGTGCCGCTTCTACAGAAGGTGACATGGACCAGCTCCGCAGGGTAATGTGCTGCTTTTGAGTGTGGCCAGCAGGGTCACATGGCCAGGAATTTTCCCAGAAGACAGATGGGACCACAGTTGCCATCGCCGTTGCCACCGATGGATCAGAACCGACGATTCATTCCAATGAATGCACCGTAGAGTGGTTTGAACCGATCTCTAGCGCCAGGAAGAGTGTATGCCGTCACTAGAAGATGGGCTAAGGACTCGCCTGATGTGATCACAGGTACAGTCTTGTTAAATGACCACGTTGCTTATGCTTTACTTGATCTTGGCGCTACTCATTTATTTATAGTTGAGCAATTCATTAAGCTGGTAGGGTTAAGTCCTGAGTTGTTGGAGTTAGTGGTTAGTATATATCTACACTATTAAAGGATAAGGTGTTAGCTGCAGTGGGTTGTCCTGGTTGCAAGTTTGTGATTGGTGAGTGAGAGGAGAACATAGATTTGATAGTCCTAGCCATGTGTGATTTTGATATGATAATTGGCATGGACTGGCTCACCAAGCAACGAGCTACAATGGATTGCTATCATAAAGCGATTCAATTTAACTTGTTAGTAGGTGAAAGTTTTGAGTTTATTTGGAGTCAATGAGGACCCTCAATTACATTAATCTTGTCGCTTGAGGCAACCCGTTTGTTAGATAGAGGTTGCCAAGGTTACCTAATGACTGTTGTGGATATGACAGTTGAGGAGTTAAAGATCGAGGACATCGCAGTGGTTCAAGAATTTCCGGATGTGTTTCTAAAAGAATTGTCGGGTTTGCCGCTAGAAAGAGAGATAGAGTTCGTGATCGAGTTGGCCCCCGGGACAAAGCCAATCTCTAAGGCTCCTTACTGGTGTCAAAATTGAAAGAACTAAGGTGCAGATGCAGAATTTGTTGGATAAGGGATTTATACATCCCAATGCATCACCTTGGGGAGCTTTAGTGTTGTTCGTGAAAAAGAAAGATGGTTCATTACGCTTGTGCATTAATTATTGTCAACTCAATCAGGTGACAATTAAGAACAAGTATCCACTGCCGAGGATTGGGGACTTGTTTGACCAATTACAAGAAGTGTCGATATTTTCTAAGATCGACTTAAGGACATGATATCATCAGCCGAGGATTAGAAAGGAAGATATACCGAAGACGACATTTCGTACTTGGTACGGCCATTATGAGTTTACAGTAATGCCATTCGGTTTGACAAACGCCTCAACTGCTTTCATGAGTATGATGAATCGAGTGTTCAAAGAGTATCTAGATAAGTTCGGAATTGTTTTCATTGACGATGTCTTGGCATACTCAAGAAGTCCAGAGGAGCACGAAAGACACTTAAGGATAGTGCTCCAGACTCTACGGAATCATGAATTGTATGCCAAGTTCAGCACGTGCGAGTTTTGGTTGACTCGTGTGGCTTTATTCGGTCACGTGATTTTAGGTGAACAAATCTCCGTGGATCCGATCAAGATTGAAGCAGTTATCAACTGTTGAAGAAAAATCCCTTAAGTGTTTTGAAGCTGACAAAACATCATTGTCAGTTAAGTCTGAAGAATCCAAGACTCAGTCACTTAGGTTTGAAGAGTTCAAGACTCAAGTGTTTCCATCTAAAGATCTCTAGACTCATCAAAGTTTGAAGATTGTAAGACTCAATCCTATGAGTCTGGCCAAGCTAATAGCGTTTTAATCCAATGGTTTGGTAATTCAAAGATTGGATAATATCTTCTATGATTTGCTATTTCATGGAAGATCTCAAGCTAAAACTAAGCTCGAAGATTTTGGATTTATCTCGATTGAAAAATCCGTTGAAGAATAAGCAAGATTTGGAAGGTTTCACTTATGGAAACTCAAGATCCTGATTGTATGGGCGAACAGGATTAACGAGTTATCTTCCGCATATATTCGACAGCTTCAAGATCACCTTAATTGATTCATTCCAACGGGTAGATTAGATGAACTCGTTTGGAAAGTGCTAATGGCTATGAAGGCACGGAAGAATATTTAAGGTGGAGTCATTGTTGTTCGAAAGTATGCATTGATAGGAAAATTCGAAGCCTGAATCTCTGAAACTCCTTATTCTCAAATTTCTTGAGCCTTAGTTGTGTACAAAGGAGAGATACATACAGTGAGGAATTGCGAGAGCTATAGCAAAGACTTTCTATTGAAGAAGTCTAGATCATAAAGTTGTACAACTCTCATTTGCTACATAGTGGATACAACCAATGGGCTGCTAGCGTGGAGGGTGGACGTAGGCTTACAATAAGCCGAACCACTATAAACCTCTGTGTTCCAATCTTCTTACCTTATCCTCTTTACTTCTTGTTACGCAATTTAATTTACTCTGATTTTGTCTCAAATTGAGGGATCTGGGTTAAAAAATTTTTGAAATAAATTTATAATCACCTACTACCCCCTTCTAGGTGTGTTTACTAGTTTTTATCAATTGGTATAAGAGCTTGTGTGCTTATTTGTTGGAAGTGTTTCTACTTCCTAAGCTAAAGATCTATGGCTAGTATTTTGGTTCTAGATTTGATTGAAGGTCAAAGCAACACCAGACCACCTTACTTCGATGGAAAGAAATATAATGTATGGAAGAACAAGATGAAGGCATTCCTAAGATCAAAAGATGTGGCATCCCAGAATTTTTACTAAGAATCCTTGGATGTGGATAGGCGAGGAAAATTTTGTGATTGTAATTAGCAATAAAATTGCCCATGACTCGTACCGAGGCTCGGCCATGAGCTTGTAAGGATTATATTTTGATGGCAAAATATTTTGGCCATGTGTTTAGAAGTTGTGCATCTTTATGGGTTGATTTAATTTTTAATCAACCTAATTAAGAAATTATTTATTTATTTATTTTTAAGTTGAAAATTTATTTAATTAAATTGAGGGCTTTGGGCCGAATTTGAGTGGGCCTATGATGGGCCAAGTGGGCCAGCCACAAGCCCACAAAGCCACAAGCCCACAACTCACTAAAAACCGTGGGTGGTCGACCGAACCTAGGGGGAGAAGGATGGCCGGTTTTGCATGCAAATTTGCATGTAAAACAAGTGTGAAAAATCATCATTGCAAGTAATGATGAGGTTTTGGGGGTATAAGAAGAGGATGGCCGGTTCTAGAGAGGGGCTTCGACGTGCATAAGAGAGAGAGAGAGTGAGAGGAAGAGAGAAAGGAAGAGAGAAAGAAGAAAAGAAGGAGGAGAGGAAGGAAAGAAACCGTCGTCGCCGCCCGTGTCCACCCGTCCATTTTGCACGATTTCTTTAGACTAAGGCAAGAAATCAATTCCCTTATCTACTCTTGCATGTCTTGTTGTGAGTATAGTGCTGATTTGTGGGGAAATTCGTGGTTTTTAAAGAGTAGAAGGCACGGATTTGAGGGGTTTGGTTTGAAGTAGTGTTCTGTCCGAGTGAATTCCTGTGCGCCAGTAACTTGTGTGGACTTGCATGTAACTTTGGAGGGAGAATTTGGCTTTGACTTCTTCATGAGACTTGAAGATCACATCTTGAACTGAAATATACTAAAAATTGAGATAAAAAGGACGAGATTTGATGGGTGAAACTTATTTTCTAAAAAGACGTTCAGATCTGGTGATGCATGTGGAGTCTTGATGATTTTGGTTGCTGTACTTGAATTTCTGTTGAGAATCTTGCTTCGAGGTCTTCATGAAAATTGTAAAGAACATCAAGAGGAACAACATACTCAAATTTGAGACCAAACTAACATGAATAGCCTAGTGAAACGTCATTTTTCTTGAAGACGTGAAAACTGGACGAACTGTTCTTGACGCCAGTGACTTCGGGGGACTATAAGGTGATGTTCCTTTGGGTATTTCGTTTTAATGTCTAAATGAAAGTTGGAGATACACTTTAAAAAAGAACATATCCAAAATCCAGAGGAAAAGAAGCAAAATAAGTCGGTCATACATAAATTTTTCGGAGACAGGACATTCTGGAAATTACGGTATATGGGCAGAAGCTCTTTTTAGCTATAATAAATTTTCTATAATGAATCTGGCTTAAGTGTCTTCATGAGAAATTTATATTAGAGTCTTGTTGATCATATGGTAAAATATCATAAATTTTGAAGGCCAATTGGACATTTAATTTTGAGAAAGGGTAGATGTTAACATCGGGCGTTAATCTGGATGCAATGACTCCAGGAGCAGAAGCTTGTGATCAATATAATTAATTATTTATAATGAATTTGACCTGGATGTCTTAATGGAAAACGTACTTTAGCATCTTGGCTAGATCGTGGTAAAGTTTTATAATTTTTGAAGCTTGTTTGAATATTTATTTTAAAGAGATTGTAAAACGGTGCAAACTGTGTAACCGAGAATAATTTGCTGGATTGTTTAATTTATATCTTTATGTGGGGTGATCGTTTGGACTTAAGTTCTTCATGAAAGTTGTGCCTCTATGTCTTGTCTATTTTTTGGTAAAATTTTATAATTTTTAGAGGTCATTTAGTTATTTAATTGAGGAGAATTCTGAACCGGTGTAAGCTGTGGAATTCGAAATTTGTCTGATGTGAAGTTAAAATTTCATCTTTTTATGTAATGACTTTTAAAACTTGAATTCTTCATGGAAAATGTGTTATTGAGTTTTGGCTATCACTTGTGCAAATCCCAAAATTTTTGAAAGTCAATTGAGTATCCAATTTGGGCATTTTCATAAAGCATGTATGTTGGAATTTTGCAAGATTTCAAAAGGAGATATATGGGCAAATTTAAATGGCATGAATTAGATGATTGATGTGGCCCTAAGTGTTTTACCATGCTACATGAATGATGATCCTTGACATATCGTGTTGATATTGTATATGTACATCACGTTATATGCCATGTGAGATTAGGCCATGCATAAAATTATATCTCATGATAAATGAGAAGGCTGTCGGATGGTGTGAGCTGACAATGCCTCGGGAGTTTCGGGATGCCCGGCCAGGGAGTGAGAATGCCGGATGCCCAGTAGCCCTGTGTGCGTAAATCTGGATGGCCTCGGAGTTGAGATGCCCGGAGCGTAGAGGATGCCAGAAGCACGGATGGTGTGTGCTGTGAATGCCTCGTGATGCCAGTTGGGGTGCGAGATGCCCGGCCAGGGAGTGAAAATGCTGGATGCCTAGTAGCCCTGTGTGCGTAAATCTGGATGGCCTCGGAGTTGAGATGCCTGGAGCGTAGGGGATGCCGGAAGCACGGATGGTGTGTGCCGTGAATGCCTCGTGATGCTAGTTGGGGTGCGAGATGCCCAGCCAGGGAGTGAAAATGCCGGATGCCCAGTAGCCCTGTGTGCGTAAATCTGGATGGCCTCGGAGTTGAGATGCCCGAAGCGTAGGGGATGCCAGAAGCACGGATGGTGTGTGCCGTGAATGCCTCGTGATGCCGGTTGGGGTGCGAGATGCCCGGCCGAGAGTGAAAATGCCGGATGCCCGGTAGCCCTGTGTGCGTAAATCTGGATGGCCTCGGAGTTGAGATGCCCGGAGCGTAGGGGATGCCGGAAGCACGGATGGTGTGTGCCGTGAATGCCTCGTGATGCCAGTTGGGGTGCGAGATGCCCAGTCAGGGAGTGAAAATGCCGGATGCCCAGTAGCCCTGTGTGCGTAAATCTGGATGGCCTCAGAGTTGAGATGCCCGGAGCGTAGGGAATGCCGGAAGCACGGATGGTGTGTGCCGTGAATGCCTCGTGATGCCAGTTGGGGTGTGAGATGCCCGGCCAGGGAGTGTAAATGCCGGAAGCACGGATGGTGTGTGCCGTGATTCCTCGTGATGCCAATTGGGGTGCGAGATGCCCGGAATGTGGGGGGCCGGAAGCCCGGATGGTGTGTGCCGGGGGTATATTAAAAGCCAATGGAAATTGTGACAACCTGGCATTATATATATAAATATGCATATGTGTGAATACATGCATAGGCATGGCATGGTATATGTGAATATGCATATGGTGGTATGTATGCATGAGCATGGATTGATATGCATATGGTGGTATGTATGCATGAGCATGGATTGATATGCATATGGTGATATGTATGCATGAGCATGGATTGATATGCATATGGTGATATGTATGCATGGGCATGAATTGATGTATATGCCTATGGTGATATGAATGCATGAGCTTGAATTGATGCATATGGTGAAACGTATGCATGGGTATTGAATTTGAATACATAGATGGATGAATTCCTATGGCAAATTGTGACATATATGTGGATGCGTGGAGATGTATTCCTATATGATGCAATTTCATGTATATGGACTTTAATTGTGATGTCTTGTGTGATGCTTGAGTAGCCATAGGGAATTATTTATTTGCTGAGTGGTTGTACTCACCCCTTTTTGGGGACTAACATTTCAGCTTAGAGATGCCGATTCCACCTGTTACGCGGGGCACCTTTTATGATATACCATCTGATGTAGATGTAGAGGTGATGGTGATCGACAGTCCCCAAGTTCCTGGACTGACATTTCTCCGGGTTCGTGTGATTGTTACATATGAGGTGGGCCTACCTGATGGCCCAGTCACCCAGGAGTTCATCTCCATCCATGTGCGCCGGGATGGGATGCTTCGAGGGATGTTACCACCTCCACCACCTGATGCGCCAGGATGGGTGTAGCTACTGCGTGAGGGATAGGCTGGGAGCTGACGGTCTTTTTTTGGACATGACCGACACCAAGGAGGGATGGGTCGCTCTTTTGAGATCAGTGAGAAAGGGGTAGAGGTGTCCCTTTTTGAGTATAAGCCACACTAGTTGTGCGATGGCTTACTTTTGTATGTACCTACCCCATGATTAACCCATCCTGTAAATACGTAAATAAAATGGTTCGGTTTCTATCTTACGTTGTCTAGTTGGTGTGCAATTGTCTCATGTTTATGTGAAGGGAGAGTTGAAAAGATTATGCTTCCGTAATTTAAACTGCGCTGGGACCGAGATATATAAATATATATATATATATATAAAATGCCCAAGTATTTACTGGCTTAGTTACAAGAAGATTAATGACTGTGGCAATCCCATTGGGTTCAGGGGTGCTACAAAAGATCCTCTGGAATGGGATGCAGTAGAGAAAGGAATTATTCCTAAAGTTACATCATCCTCAGGGAAAGAAATAGTACTTGGAGCGAGATTGTCACAAGCAGAAATAACCAATAGAAAAGCTCTTGATGCTAAAGCTATTTATTCTCTGTATTGTGCTTTATCTCCAATAAAATTTAACAAAAACTCATCTTGTGAAATAGCTAAAGAAGTCTAAAACATGTTGCATGTTACTTA
Organism: Eucalyptus erythrocorys; assembly: GCA_014182555.1. NCBI lineage: Eukaryota > Viridiplantae > Streptophyta > Magnoliopsida > Myrtales > Myrtaceae > Eucalyptus > Eucalyptus erythrocorys. Next base: position 30,417,928 of record CM024601.1, on the reverse strand, counting down.
TGAAGGAACTGATCGAGTCAAAGAAACCAATATCAATATCCTTCTTGGACAGTATGAAGGCACTCAAAGCTGAAACATGGAGCGATAGAAAATGTGAAGAGAGTGATGAAGAGTACACCAACATCTGTCTTATGGCGAAATCAGACTCAGACTTAGATTCAGACTCGGACTCATAATCAGACTCAGACTTAGACAGTGATGTCAAGGTTAGAAATTTAAAAATTCCTACCAAAATCTCGAATTATATTGACAAACTTTGTCTTAGCCTTAAAGCCTCTCTTGATCGAAAAAGTTGAAAACTTAGACAAATGTCTTGCTGATTCAAAAGAAATTGAAACCACTATTTCAAAAGAAAATGCTTGCTTGAAATAAGACATTTTGAGAGTTACTAAAAAATTTTCAATGGGATCTGAAAAGTTTGATAAAATTCTTTCAATTCAAAGACCATACTTCAATAAATCGAGTCTGGGAATGACATTGGAAACTATTCCTTTGATCGATTTTCCAAAGGTGAATGTGGCATCCAAGAATTTAGTCAATCCTCAAGGAGGTGATGACCGTGGCCGATCGATAGAGATGCTGATGGATTTTAGTTAATGATTTCATAAGTCACAATTGAGCCAAGGGCTGGACATTTGATGGATTATAACTTTGTATATTTATGTATAACCATGATGTGTATTGGAAAAAAAATTGATGAACCGTGAGACCATGAGGACTAGTGAGCTACAATCGAACTAACTGTGATTGACATTGTAGTCTTGTGACGTGGCCGAAGGTTGCGAGGCATTTACTTGAAGGAAAAGGTTATGTTTAGGTGAGGTGCGAAGTTGAAATTTAAAGTTCAAGCTAGACTTAAGTTATTGATTATTTAAGCTTATGACTTACTAAACTAAGATTTAATTAATTAGAGGATTTAAATTAGGAACTTTGGGCTTGAAGACTTGGGCCAAGCCAAGCCCAAGATGGACCGGCCAAGCCCAAGGAGGGTCGGCCAAGCTTCTTGAGGAAGCCATAGTGGCCGAGAGAGAGGGAATGAGAGGGTCCAAGTGGCATTTGCTCTTGCCAAATGTCCAATTTGCATGTAAATCAATCATTACTTCTAATTAATAATTAAAGAGACATATAAAAGGAGTAACCGGCTTAATTGAGAGGGTTGTCGACCAACTAAGTGAGAGAGAAGAGAGAAACAAGAAGAAAACGCAAAGAAGAAGGAAGAGAAACCGAGCGCCGACCGTGAGCTAGCCGAAGGATTTCTGCCGTTTTCTTCGCATTTTCTGCTCAATCTTAAGGCAAGATTGATCTCTTGATTTCTCATGCATGCTGTGGTCTTGTTGTTGTGCTGATTGATGGTCGAAATTTTAGGTTTAATGGATTAAAATTGAAGTCTTGAGGCCGTTCTTGCTGTGGTTATGATTCTGGCCGAAGGAACTTGTCTGTACCCAATTCTTGTTTGAGTTTGTGGATGAACTTAGAGTTAGAATTTGGCTTTGAGTTCTGAATGAAAGTTTTATAGAATGTCTGGAACTACAACATATCCAAAATTGAAGCAAAACGATCAAGGTTTGTGGGGTGAAATTAATTTTCTAAGGAACCGGGTGAAAATCGGCTTGCATGACGACCTTTGTTGCTTGTGGGTTGCTGCATGTGGTTTTTGGTTGGATATTTGTCTTTGACCTCTTCATATGAAATGTTGAGAACATCCTAATGAACATCATACTAAAATTTTAGGCAAATATAACCGGTATAACCCAGGGAAATGCTTGATTTCTTACGGACATGAATTCTGGAGTGTTTCTGTGGAACGTCAGTAGATTGCATGGGTTATAAGGTGACTTTTCCTTGAGAATCTTGCTTCAACTTCTAAAGGAAAGTTGTAGAAAATATACTAAACTATAAAATATCCAAAAATCAGGGAAAAAGAAGGAGGTTAAGTTTCTCAATTGAGGATATTTCGTTGATAGTTGATTCTGTACGGTCCGGGAATTGAATCAGAAGTTTGTGATTCTTATAGTAAATTATGTAGGATGAATTTGATGATTATGTCTGCATGAGAAATGTTCTTTGGAATCTTGAATATGACATACTGAAATTTCGTAATTTTTGAATGAGATTTGGATATTTAATTTCATAAAATTCGAGAGCAGTGTAAACAGGGAAGTCCTACTGATCCTGTACGGCTCGGTAATTGAGACAGAAGCTTGTGATTTTTATAGTAAATTATGTAGGACGAATTTGATGATTTTGTTTCATGAAAAATGTTCTGTAGGATCTTGGCTATAATATAGGGAAATTTCATAATTTTTGAGTGACGTTTGAGTATTTAATTAAATAAAATTCGAGAATTGTGCAAACTGGGAAATCCTAAACTCTAATCTGTCTTGCTGAGTTCATATCTTTTTATGTGAGAATTGTTTGAACATAGTTTCTTAATGAAAGTTGTGCTTTAACGTCTCCATGGTGATGTGGTGAAATTTCATGTAACACCCCAAACCCCCTTGAGGCTATTACAGTCATGCTTACCTGTCCTTTTGTCCTTTGAGAGCTCCAAACTTTTAGGCTCTCATTCACCATTGTTTTTTTTTTTTTTTTTAAATGAACTCACGGTCCCAGCGCAATATATGACGGAAGCGAACACTCAAGACTCTCCCACACAACACATGAGAGGCAATGCGCACATACTAAATATGATAGAATACTAAACCACCGGCTCCATTTTATTTACTATCAAGCGATGGATGTTTTCTTTTCCTTTTTCAGGGTAGGATACATCAAGATACATACATCAAGTGACCTCAAAATCTACCCATCATCAAGAAGGAAAATTGCAGCCTATACATAGTCTACCCAAAATCCATCCATCAATCCAGTACCGGTGTTGTCAAAACCCCTCCATCCTCCCCAGCTTTGGCTCGTCATCTACCTCCGACCCGGCGCATTAGGTGGCGGCGGCGGTAGGATCCCTTCCATTACCCCGTCCTGGGAGGTGAAGATGGAGACGTACTCCTAATACACCGGGCCACTAGGTAGACCCGCCTCATACTTGACCAACACAGAGACACGAAAGTACACCCGTCCAGGGGTAGCAGGGCTAGGAAAATGGGCTACGCGCACCTCCAAGTCGGTAGGGATTTGTAACACCCCAACCACCTTTGAGGCTACCACAGACCTATTAACCATCCTTTTAAATTACCAAAAGAGTTATAACTTTTAAGCTCATATCATTTTTTTTTTGAAACAATGGTCCCCTGCGCATTATGTGAAAATAGCGAAGCAAAACTCACAGCCACCCCAAACACGAGAATATGAGGGATCAATGCACATACTATAATAAAGACATATACCATGAAACAGCCCGCTATTATTTACTGAAAAATGGATAGTTTTTTTCCCGATCACTTTGGGGTAGGAAACATCATCGTCATAACACTGAAATGGCTCTACACTACCCTGATAAGCTCATCAAAAAAGTAGCCTATACATGAGACTAATCAAAAGAAAGCAAAGAAACTATCCATCTGTTAGCAGCACTGGTCCGGCTTCAAAAACCCGCCAACCTCCCTAGATGCCCTCACGGTCTATCGCCACCCTGGAGGGCTAGGCGGCGGCGGCAGCATGCTTCCCATCTCCCCATCTTGGCAAGGGAAGATCGAAACGTATTCTTGAAAGATTGGGCCACCAAGTAAGCCCACGTCATAACGGACCCGACCGTGACGCGAAAATATGAACGACCGGGTATCACGGGACTAGGAAACTGGATAACTCTAACTTCAAAGTCGCAAGGGATTCCATAAAACATCCCCGGGGCCATTGGCGGTACCGACATCTCTTCTAAGCTGAAATGTGGCATCCCGGAATTTTTATTAATAACCCTTGAGATATAGGTAGGCGAAGATAATTTTGTGATTTTAATTGGCAATGAAAATTGCCCATGACTCGTACCAAGGCTCGGCTATGAGTTTGTAAGGAAATATATATTATGAATACAAGACTTTGGCTATGTGATTTGAGTTTGTACATGTTATAAGTTAATTTAAATTCTTGATTTAATCTGATCAAGAAATTGTTATTATCAATTAATTAAAAATTTATTTAATTAAATTTAGAATTGGGCCGATTTTTGAGTGGGCCTGCGGCAGGCCAAGTGGGCCGGCCACAAGCCCACAAGGCTACTGACCCATGACCCATAACCCAATTAAATGGGTGACCGACGCAAGGGGAGGGGAGAAGACCGGTTACATGCAATTTGTGCATGTAACCCAAGTGTAAATGGCCATCATTACTAGCAATGATGGCTATGTGGGGAATTAAAAGAGAGGAAGACCGGTTTATTGAGGCCATCGACGGCATAGAGGAGAGAGAGAGAGTGAGAGAAAGAGAGAAGGAAGAGAGAAGGAAGAGGGAGAGAGAAGAGAAGTCGTACCTCCGCCCGAGTCCTCCGCCCCCATCTTTGCTCGATTTTCCTAGTCTAAGGCAAGAAATTTATTCCCTCATCTACTCTTGCATGTCTTAGTGTGGATCTTGTGTGAATTATGGTAAAAATCGTGGTTAAAATGAGCTAGAAATGAGGTCTTGAGCTGAGATTGTTTGCTGTTACCTTATGTTTTGTGAAAAACTGCATGCACCAGAAACTTCTATGGACTTGCATGTGGTCTTGGAGTGGAAATTTCATCTCGACTTCTTCATGTGATTTGAAGAACACATTCTGAATTTCAACATACTAAAAATTGAGAGAAAAAGGACAAGATTTAAGGGGTGAACTCTATTTTCTAAGAAAATGCTCAGATCTGGCGTTGCATGTTGAATCCGAGTGATCTTGGAGGTTGTATCTGAAATTCTATTGAGAATCTTGCAAAGATGTCTTCACGAAGATTGTAAAGAACATGAAGGGGAATAACATATCCAAAATTGAGATCAAATAAACAAAAATAGCCTAGGGAAAGGTCGATTTTACTGAAGCCGTGTTTACTGGGTAAGTTGTACTACGTATCAGTAGCTTCAACGGCTTATAAGAGGGTTTTACTTTGAGTTTTTCACTTCGGGGTCTTAATGAAAGTTGGAGAGCATCCTTTAAAAAGAACATATCAAAAATTTAGAGAAAAAGAAGCACAGCAAGGGGGTCTTACGTACTGTATACGGAGGAAGGACGCACCGAGGAACACGGTTTTATGAGTAAAAGTTCTTTTGTGTATATTAAATTTTATAAAAATGAAATTGGTCAAAGTATCTTTATGATAAATTTATATGAGAGTCTTATGGGTTATTTGATGGAATTTTATAAATTTTGAAGGCCAATTGGTTAATCAATTTTAATGAAAGTTAAATGTTAGCAGTGGGTGTTAACTGGAATGTAATAGTGTTGGGACAGCAACTTTTAATTGTTGTATTTAATTAATTAAATTGAATCTGACCTGGAAGTCTTAACAAAAAACATATCTTAGCGTCTTGGCTATGATGTGGTAAATTATTATAATTTTGAAGCTCGTTTAATGATCAATTTTAAATAAATTGTAAAACGGTGTAAACCGTGTACCCAGTATAAATTATTGAATTGTTCAATTTATATCTTTTTGTATGGTGACAGTTTGGACTTATGTTCTTCATGAAAAATGAGCCTCTAAGTCTTGTTTAATTTGTGATTTAATTTGATGATTTTTGGAGATCATTTAATTATTTAAATAAGGAGAATTTTAAACCGGTGTAAGCTGTGGAATCCGAAATTTGTTTGCTGTGAAGTTAAAATTCTATCTTTTTATGTAGTGATTATTTGGATTTGAATCCCTCTTGAATGCTGTACCTCTATGTCTTGTCTATATTGTGGTTTAATTTTGTAATTTTTAGAGGCCATTTAATTATTTAAATAATGGGAATGCCGAATTGATGTGAGTTGAGGAAATTGGAATTTTCCTTTGTAAAAGTTAAATAATACTTTTCGCATAATGACTCCTGAAAATTTATAAATTTTTATGGGAATTAACTTATCATGTTTGACTATCTCTCATGTAAACTTATATTTTTGAATATTAATTGAGTGTTTGATTTCGAGTATTTTTCTTGAAATATGGAGTTCAATAAATTTAAATAAAGGAAATATGTGAGCAAAATTAAATGATATATATATATATATAATATATATAATTATATGGATGTGTTCCCAAATGTTTTATTATGGTATATAAATTAAATACTGATATTTTTTTTTATATACCAAGATGATATTGGATATGTGCATCATGCTAAGTGCCATGTATGATTTAGCCATGCATAAATTACATATCACAATTAAATGAGAAGGCTGTCGGAGTGTGTGAGCCGACAATGCCCCGGAGTTTCGGGATGCCCGGCCGGGGAGTGAAAATGCCGGATGCCCAGTAGCCCTGTGTGCGTAAATCTGGATGGCCTCGGAGTTGAGATGCCCGGAGCGTAGGGGATGCCGGAAGCATGGATGGTGTGTGCCGTGAATGTCTCGTGATGCTAGTTGAGGTGCGAGATACCCGGCCGGGGAGTGTAAATGCCGGAAGCACGGATGGTGTGTGCCGTGATTCCTCGTGATGCCGGTTGGGATGCGAGATGCCCGGAACGTGGGGGTGCCGGAAGCCCGGATGGTGTGTGCCGGGGTATATGAAAAGCCGAATAAAATTATGAAAACACGGCATGGTACATGTGAATATGCATATAATGGCTTGTATGCATGGATATGAGCATGGATTGATGTGTATGCATGTGCTGATATGCATAATTGGGCATGGCATGATACGAGTTATGATATAAGACCATGAGCATGGAATGGTATGCATGTGTTAGTATGCATAAATTGGCATGGCATGATGTGTATGGTGATATGAGGCCATGAGTTTAAATTGATATGCATGTGATGTTATGTATGCTCAAGCCTGGATTTAAAGTGCTTGTAATGATATGTATATACATGAGTGTGGATTGATGCATAAAGTGAAATATATGCATGGGTATTAAAGGTGAATACATAAATGAATAAATTCCCATGGCATGACGTAACATATATATATATAACTATGTGATGAGGTATTTTTGTATGATACAATTTTATGTGTATAGATGTTAATTGTGATGTCTTGTGTGATGCTTGAGTAGTCATAGGGAATTATTTATTTGCTGAGTGGTTGTACTCACCCCTTTTGGGGACTAACATTTCAGCTTAGAGATGCCGATTCCTCTGTCACGCGGGGCACCTTTTATGGTATCCCCTCGACGTTGATGTGGAGGTGGCGGTGATAGACTCCTGTCCTCATGTCCCCGGGCTGACATTTCTCCGAGTTCGTGCGGTTGTTACTTATGAGGTGGGTCTACCTGGTGGCCCGGTTACCCAGGGAGTTCATCTCCATCCACGTGCGCCGGGATGGGGTGATGCGAGGGATGTTACCACCTCCGCCACCCGATGCGCCGGGGTGGGTGTAGCTGCTGCGTGGGGGATAGGCGGGGAGCTGATTGACTTTTTGGACACAACCGACACCAAGGAGGGATGGGTCACTCTTTTGGGATCGGTGAGAAGGGGGTAGAGGTGTTCCTTTTTGAGTTTAAGCCACACCGGATGAGCGATGGCTTACTTTTGTATGTACCTACCTCGAGATTAACCCATCCCTGTAAATACGTAAATAAAATGGTTCGGTTTTCTTTCCTTGATGTCTAGCTGGTGTGCATTTGTCTTATGTTTGTGTGGAGGGAGAGTTGAAAAGATTACGCTTCCGCAAATATTTAAACCGCGCTGGGACTGATATATATTTAAAAAAAAAAAAAATTTCGTCCACGTATTTATTAGCTTAGTTAAAAAGGAGATGAATGACTGTAATGATCCCTTTGGGTTAAGGGGTGTTACATGAAAAGATAAGTCCCCAGAGGGGTGAGTACAACCACTCAGCAAAGATAAAGTTTCTAGAATACTCATGCCTGGCATTGCAACTAAACCACCACATCACATAACATCATAGTCATGCATTCACTAGCCAAGCTATGAATTCTACATGTCTAAAGCCGCACACTCAAATATAACTCATGTAAATCCAACCTGGAAATCAAATCATAATTCACTCATGATGCTTATTCGATGCATCGCCCTTGTACATGACAAGTTGACAAGGCAGCAATGACATGCGCATAACAATGTCTCCAACCATATGCACTACTCACCTGTCCCATCTCAGCTCCAGTGTAAACAAGTGTACCAATAAGGTTATGCACAATTTTCACCATACCTCATGTCATCCAATCACAATGCATCATGCATTTGTATGTGAATATATCATACTCATGCAATTTTACATGAAAACCCCGGTAACAACCAACCGGCTTCCGCCCCCCACATTCCGGGCATCTCACACCCAACACTGGCATCGTGAGGTATCACGGCACACACCATCCGTGCTTCCGGCATTTACACTCCCTGGCCGAGCATCTCGCACCCCAACTGGCATCACGAGGCATTCACGGCTCACACACTCCGTGCTTCCGGCACCCCCAACACCCGGGCATCTCAACTCCGAGGCCATCCAGATTTACGCACACAGGGCTACTGGGCATCCAAATTCACAAACATGCCCATGGAACACAAGCATGACAACAATGTATACACTTAATCACATTCACATGCTGAAGGTCTACATGCTCAGCAAAGGCTCTCATCATAAATGCAGCATGTACAGCACATGAATTATGTGAATTTCATGATGAATGTCCATTTATCAACTCCACATGGCATGTATACATACATCTCAAGAGGACACTCCATCAATTCAGCATGCACATTGAGGTTTCAGCATGCATTATGCATCCAGCACAGCTCACATTACTATTGATATAAAGGAATCAAGATATAGATATCCATGTATCCAACATCAAATCAACTAAAAATACCTCCAATGTCTTCTATAGACTAACATCAAACATTGCTTAAGTTCACATCCAATACAGCGAGTAGAATGGCCAATCACATTACTAAAAGTCATGTTTAAACACAAAATACTACACCCTACACACCTTCGGCACATTCAACATATTTACAGAAATTTCCAGTTTTCAGTACCTTCGGTTTTTCACGAAATTGAAATAGTAATCTACCTCCAAAAATTCCCAAAAATTACCACATCATAACCAAGAAGTAGATAAGCATTTTCTTAGAAGAAACCATCTTCAAATTCGACCTATAAATGGTAGTTCAAAATCAACAACTCTGATGGTCACTCGGTTATGTACAGTTTACAGGGTAAACAGAATCACACAAAATGACCCACCTATACTCACTCTTTTAACCTCATTTTTGGATATGTGATAACCAAGTCAATTTTCTACAACTTCTCTTCAATGATCAACAGCCAATTCATCAAGGAAAATAAGGTTTACAGGCCCTCAAGTTACTGACTCTTGTCTGGTAACATTTCCAGCACACAAGCTCATAAGAAAAATTCGAAATCTCTAGTTTCACTCACTGAAATGAGCTCAATTTTTTTAACACAAGATACCTCATCAAGTCCTTAACAATTCACTAGAAGAAATCAAATTGAATTTCCCAACAGAACCACATGAAAATCGCACATTAAGCCAATAGGTCCAATGACCCTTACTCCAGTGACACTCAGTTTTCAACGGCAGCAAGTAACTCGAAATTCACCTAGCTATCCTAGATGAAATCAGCTCAAATTTTACTATGTTATTACCCAGGATGTCTACAACATTTCCCTAGAAGAGATCGACTCAAAATTCTCACTGTAACCACATGATAATTGAACAACAATTCAACCCGACGCACTGTTCCACCCGAGAACGCCTCCTCTCCGTAGGATTCAACTTTTACCCCTCAAATCAACTCCAAAAATGCTCATTTTAGACTATGTTAAAGCTCAGAGTGTGCTCAACAACTTTCATGAAGGGCTCGGGCCTCAATTCCACCTCTAACGTCCTCTATAAATTCATGCAAGTAAACCGGTTAAACTGCTCCAAAGAGATCCGAAACTGCCCACGTCTACTCCTCAGCAAATTTCCTTCAACCCAGCCGACGTACCACCCAATTTCTATCTATACATGCAACACAAGATCATGAGGAAGCTAGAAGGCATTATCTTGCCTTTGGTTTCGTGGATTTTGGCGAAGAAACAGCAAAGATCTTCAGCAAACTCGGCGGTCTCCTCCTTCGCGCGCACACGCCCGTCTCTCTCTCTCCTTCCTCTCTCTTTTCTCTTGCTTTCTCTCTTTCTCTTTCCTTCACCGACTCCCCACTCTCTTAATCCGGTTTTCTCTCTCTCTCTTACCCTCTCTAATTCGGTGACACCTATTGCCACCTCACCCACAGCACACTTCACTACACGTACACACCCACATACGGCACTCCCCACTTAATCCATATTCGGTTTCTCCCTGGGCCGTGTCCCTCTCTTTTCCACATAAGCTTAATTATTTCATTTAACTTAACCACTAATATGACTAAATCAATTCTTAATACAACAATGTGACACTTGGGCATAAATTTTCATAATCACACACTCAAGTACAACAATTTTCATTAGCAAAATTAGTCACACACATACGATAACTACTATGGCCACATAATAAATATCATTGCCACATAATCACCATCCTCACTAATTTAGTTAAATCATAACTTATATACTAATGCTCAAAGTCTCCAAATCCATTTAATCACAATTTCCACACTTCAAGATTGTATTGCCACTCAAATCGACTATAACTTCTCACCCTGCTAAGTCATAAAATTTAGGATGCCACAGGATTCCATATAGTGAGCCTGGTGCTATTGGAGGTATAGACATCTTCTAGGCTGAAATGTTAGTCCCCAAAAGGGGTTAGTACAACCACTCAGCAAAGATATAATCTCTAAGACTACCCATACAATGCAATCTATCACATCACAGCAACATATAAACATCATAGATAAGCATTTTCAGTCATCAAATTGCAGCCACATCATGCTTTCACTTCATTTCTCAAATCAGGCATCTATTAAACATGTATGCTTGCAACTTTCAGCATTAACCAAGCATGAGTACATATACATATTTAATGCTTATCACCACTCAGCATCTTATCAATGTATGCATACCTCATCATACAAGCCTTTCATAATTCAGCCTTTTCCATGCACATATGCATAACACGAATTCAGCTATGCCAATGAAATCAACATTCATCATGTGCACGTTTCATGACTTAACAAGATGAATGCAAGCACAATTCACCATAATTATGTGCACATATCACATATTGGCAAAGCTCATGCATATAGATATTAATTGCATTTATCAATGCAGATCCCGGTACACACCACCCGGGCTTCCGGCCCCTCCACATTCCGGGCATCTCGCACCCAAACCTGGCATCACGAGGAATTCACGGCACACACCATCCGTGCTTCCGGCATTTACACTCCCTGGCCAGGCATCTCGCACCCCAACTGGCATCACGAGGCATCCACGGCACACATACTCCGTGCTTCCGGCACCCCCAACGCTCCGGGCATCTCAACTCCGAGGCCATCCATCTCATAGTTATATAAAAAAAAAGAGGTCCAGTTTTATTATCCTTTGATTGTTAGTGTGTGCATTGCCCTTCTCTAGCTGTTGGTAGGGAGATTTGAAGGGAAATGATTTCGCTTCTGCATGTTGAACGCGCTGGGACCGTTTGTGTAAAAAAAAAAAAAAAGAGCCTAAGGGTTTATAGCTCAAAGTTAAATTCAAAGGACTTATGGGATGACTGTAGCGACCTCAAGGGGGTATAGGGGTGCTACAGTGAAGGAAAGAATAAAAAATAGACCTACAAAGTTTTTTTACAAGAATCATTTTCAAAAGGTTTTTGTAAAACCTATTGGGAGAAAGGCTCTTAAATGCTCAAAGTGTAACAGCTTAGAACATTTTGAGAAGGATTATCCCAAAGTTTGGAGACCTGTTAAGAGAAATTGGACAAAGATTGTTTATGGTGCTAATAATGTTGGACCTAAGAAAATATGGGTACCAAAGAAAACTTGAGTTCTTCATTTAACTGCAAGTCACTATCAAAAAGAAAAATAAGTGGTATTTGAATAGTGGCTGCTCAAGACACATGACAAGAGATTCAACTTGTTTCATAAATCTCTTACAAGTGAAAGAAGGAAGTGTTTAAAAATTGTTGGTTGTGGAACCGTGAAGATAGAAAATCTCACAATCAACAGTGTCGCTTTGGTTGAAGGTTTAAATTATAATTTTCTCAGTATTAGTTAGTTGTGTGACACTGGATACAAGATCAACTTTCAAGAAGATACATGTTCTGGAACAAGCAAAGATCTCTCACAATCATTCACTAGACAAAGACATGGAGATATCTACTTGCTGGATATAAAGTCTGATAGTTCACAATGTCTGATATCCATTCAAGATGAAGCTATTCTCTAGCACAGAAAGCTCGGACATATTAACATGAAGCAAATTGCAAAAGTTTATTCTAAGAGCTTGTCCGAGGACTACCTAACCCGAAGTATCAAAAACATGATTTATGTACACTCTGCGTGCTTGGAAAACAAGTTAGAAATTCTTTCAAATCTATAAATCAAGTATCTACTAAATGTGTTTTACAACTATTGCATATGGATTTGTTTGGACCAACAAGAACACAAAACATTGGAGGTAGAAGGTAGTGTTTGGTAATAGCAGATGACTACTCTCGTTTTACTTAGGTATTCTTTCTTTCAACCAAATCTGAAGCATTGTCTTATTTTATTAAGTTTGCTAAGAAAATTCAAAATAAAAAAGGTTATTCTATAACAAGTATTCGTGCTGATCATGGAGGAGAATTCAAAAATCATGATTTTGCTCATTTCTATAATGATTTTGGCATTCAGCATAAGTTTTCATCTCCATACACTCCACAATAAAATGGAGTTGTGGAAAGGAAAAATCATTCTTTGCAAGAAATGGCAAGAACTCTTTTGATTAAAAGTAATATTTCTCCTCATTATTGGGCTGAAGCAACCTCAACTGCTTATTATATAATTAATAGAGTTTTTCTAAGACCTATGTTGGAGAAAACCCCTTATGAATTGTTCAAAGGAGAGAAACCTATTATCTCTTATTTTCATGTATTTGGTTGCAAATGCTTTATTTTAAAGAATACAAGTGATCAAACTGGTAAGTTTGAAGAAAAATCCGATGAAGAAATCTTCCTTGGTTACTCATCAACAATCAAAGCTTACCGAGTATTCAACAAAAGAACTCAGACTATGAAAGAATCTCTGAATGTGAAGTTTGAAGACTTGATACAAAATCATTCTAATCAGATTCAACTTGAAGACTTTGAATCTGATCAAGCTCCTACAATTTCTCCTGAAGAAAGTCAAACTCCTGATGCTCTACAGCAAACTAAATCAGTAGCACCAACTGAAATTGAGGCTCAGCAAAGTGAGAAACCAATAAGCAATTGGAAGCATAAGTCTAGTCATCCTGCAGATCTCATCATTGATAACATTGATGAAGGGATTCATACTAGATCCAAAAGGCGTGAAGAGTCTAGTCCTCTAGTACTTGTTTCTGAAGTCGAGCCAAAGACAATAGAAGAAGCCCTAACTGATGAAAGCTACATTGATGCTATGCAAGAAGAATTGAATCAATTCAGAATCAATAACGTTTGGGAACTTGTTCCTAAACCAAAAGGTAAGTCAATTATTAGAATTAAATGGGTTTCAGGAACAAGCTGGATCAACAAGGAAATGTGGTGAGAAACAAAGCAGGACTCGTGGCGAAAGACTACACACAAGAAGAAGGAATTGACTATGATGAAACCTATGCTCTAGTGGCAAGGCTAGAATCAACAAGATTACTTCTTGCTTTTGCTTGCTTTAAGAATTTTAGGTTATTCCAAATGGACGTGAAGAGCACATTTCTAAATGGAATCATTCAAGAAGAAGTCTATGTAGAACAATCACCAGGATTTGAAGATCCAAGAAAACCAAACTTTATCTTCAAGCTAAAAAAGGCACTGTATAGATTAAAGCAAGCACCCCGAGCATGGTATGAAAGGTTAAGTAATTTTTTAATTCAAAATAGTTTTGCTAAAGGTAAAGTAGACACTACTTTATTCATTAAACGAGAAGGAAATGATTTCATACTTGTTCAAATTTATGTTGATGATATAATATTTGGCTCTTCTAATGAAAATCTTTGTAAGAAATTTTCTAGATGCATGCAGGATGAATTTAGAATGAGTATTATGGGTGAATTAAACTTCTTTCTAAGACTTCAAGTCAAACAATCAAAAGAAGGAACCTTTATTCACCAAGAAAAATATGCAAGAGATCTCATCAAGAAATATGGCATGGAGAATCGCAAGAGGACAGAAACCCCAATGTCAAATTCGTTAAAGCTGGACAAAGATGAAGAAGGAAAAAGTGTTGACGAGAAACTATACAGGAGCATAATTGGTTCACTTCTTTACCTAACTACATCTAGACTTGATATTTTGTTTAGCATTTGTGTTTGTGCTAGATTTCAATCTAATCCTAAAGAATCTCACATGACTGCTATGAAGCGTATTATTAAATATGTTGCAACTACACCTAAGTTAGGTCTATGGTATTCCAAAGAAGGAGACTTTACTCTCCTTGGATATTTAGATGCTGACTTGGCTGGTTGCAAAGTGGATAGAAAAAGCACTTCAGGTACATGTCAATTGTTGGAAAATAGATTGGTATCTTGGTTCTTAGGAAAACAGAGTACCGTAGCTCTTTCAACAGCTGAAGTAGAATATATAGCTCTTGGGAGTTGCTGTTCTCAAATATTGTGGATGCAACAACAATTGAAAGATTTTGAAGTTGAGGAATCTTGCATAGAAATCAAATGTGACAACACTAGTGCCATCAACCTTACAAAGAATCCCATACTTCATTCAAGGGCGAAGCACATTGAAATCAAGCATCATTTTATTAGAGACCATGTTCAAAATGGTGAAGTGAAGATCTAGTTCGTTGATTCAAAAAACCAACTGGCGGACATATTTACAACGCCATTAGAGAAAAGTCACTTTGAAACTATTCGCTCAAGACTGAACATCGTAAAGTCTGAAGATGTTCAGACTCTAAGGTAAAGTCTTGAGTTGTTCAGACTCAAAGGTAAGGTTTGAAAGTATTCATACTCTGAGGTAAAGTCTTGAAATACTCAGACTCAGACTTAAAATCTAAATGCATGTTACTTCATATTTATATTTATTTCCTTTATGCCATATTAGATTTATAATTGCATTTGAAATTTTGAAATCTTCTTTTTATTCGATTTTTGACACATTAATAGCAGTTTTCTTTTCAAAAATTGGCAGTTATTTATTTTCTTTTCTTTGTGACGGTTCGGTATCTTTTTTTTTTTTTTTTATTCTTACTATTTATAATCCTGAATCGTCGTCTTCATCTTTCACTTTCTCAAAAGACGCCTCTTTCACACCTTGTCGAAACCCTAATACTTAAAAACCTCCACTTGCATCTCTGTTCTAGTTGTTTACTCCATAAAAATCCAAACTTTTTGTGAACAACTTGTCTATTCACCCACGAGTTAAGCATGTCGTAGAGGAAATCCTCAAGGCTTGCCAGAAAAGGACAACAAAGGAGATCCGAGGGTCCTACCAGAGTGGACCTCACAAAAGAAGAAGACTCTCCACAAATAGCAAGTCGACAACCGTTTGTAGAATAAGTTATTGAAGAGGCTGAACCGGTAAGAACACTTAGACCGAAGCTTGCTTACTCGCTATACAAAAAATTGAAGGATGGAGGAACGGAGTTAAATTTGATTAATAGTTTTCTAAAAGAGACAGGTTATCGGAATGAAACCATCTTTTTGTGCGAGATGGAGAATCTGGGTATTGTTACGGAAGGACTTGCGGAAAGTACATTTGAAAAAATACCGAGTGATTCGTGGTTTAGAGCCACAAATCAGCCTATGGATGTTGACAAAAGGCTATTTACACAGTTCCAACCAAGAATGGGAGTTGCAGTTAATACCATCTGTCCTAAAGGAAATCTGTTTCGCTCTAAGGAACAAGAGCGAATTTATTCAAAACTGTTGAAGAGAGGAGTTATGAATCCAAGAAGTGTAGACTTTGATTTTCTTGATTCAATCAAGATAAATTTGAGAGAAAAGTTTTCACGATTGCAGCTTGAGAGTTTCTGCACCAATTCGACAATTGGACATCCTGAATTGACGGCCTACTTCTATTCAAATCTATCATTCTTAGATGCAAATAGAATGTCATTCACTTTTATGGATAAAGAATATGTTGTGGATGTCGACACTCTTGTTGATATAATCGGGGTGGAAAGAGGGAGTTTCCAACCGATTAGGGTGTTTGTACCACATGTAACTTTGGAGATTGTTCGAGATAGAAGCCTGGAAGGCAAAATATCCTACTCTAGGATGAATGCCTCCAATGTTTTGCTCCATAAGATTGTCATCAATTGTCTTAGGCCCAAGGCAACGTCAAAGACTGATGTCTCAAAGACAGAGGCCAAACTCATATTTGCTCTGAATCAAGGAAGAAGTTTCTCCCTTCCACACATTATCCTGTTCCACATGTACGGGACTATGGTGAAGGACAAGGGACAATTGCCTTATTCCTCTCTAGTGACCAGGTTGTTCAGGCACTTCAAAATCCAAATTCCTGCTGCCCTTTGCCTGACCAACTCTTCTATCATGCTTGTTGGTTACAAGATGATAAAGAAAATGAAGCTGAAGGAATTGAACAAAGCTTTGGAGTGATTAAAGGGGAAGACTCCCTCGAAAGAATCTGCTGCTGCTGCTGATAAAAGAAAAGGCAAAGAGCCCATGGCTGCTCCAGAGAAAATAAGAAGAAAAATCATCCTACAAGATGAGGATGATGAAGAAGTTGATGACTCTATGACACTTGCAATACTTAGAGGATTGAAAAGTCTTGTTAGCTTCAGAGAAAGCAGAGAAGAACAAGTAAGGAGAGAGGAAGAGACAGAGAGAAAAAGAGAAGAGGAAGCAAGAGTAGAAGAAAGAGAGAAGATGAGCAGAGAAGAAGAAGAAAAGATGAGAAGAGAAGAAGAAGAAAAGATGAAAAGAGAAGAAGAAGAAAGGATGAGGAGAGAAGAACAAGAGAGAAAAGCTCGAGAGGAATCTCAAGAATTCCTTGATCCATCCTCTGCGATACCACAATCTGGTGAAGAGATTGCATAGCATCACTCTGGAGGAGAAGAGACAGAACATGGCGAAGAATACTCTACTCCACCTTCTGGCCAAAAGACAGGGGGAGTAGCTGAGACACAAGGTACATCATCGTCATTTCATACTAGTGATGTTAGTCGATCTGGTGCAGATGCAATAGATATCTATGCATCACACTTTCCAAAGGTTGAGGTATCCTCTCCCATAGAAGGTCAAAGGGCTGAAAATGAACCTCCCAGCTTCCAGACTCAAAGAACAGAGTCTGTAGGTCCAAGCAGTGGAAATGTCAACTCAATTGATTTTTCGAAGCTGCCAGATATCATGGTGGATCTCAAGAAGCAGGTTTATGAGATGGATTATGAGTTGTGGGATTTGAAGCAAGTGCTATTGGCTACCGCTGCTTCTATGCAGGACCAAATCACTGCCCTTAAACTTCAAATGGTAACAAATGTGAAGGGCTTTGAATTGGAATCTTTAAAGGAAGTTTTATCTAGCCTTGAGAAGACAGTTAACTCGCTGGGTGAATTTCAGCTTGTTTGCATCCCTAAACAGCCTTAATCTTTTTAATATCATCTCTTTCATTGACTCCTCTACCTCCTTTTGATGTGATAACAAAGGGGGAGAGTTATGCAAATTTGATCGCTTTTCTTTTTCAGTTTGGACATTTTATTCTGTTTTGTTAAGACTTTGAACTATTGGGTGTTTAAACTAATGACTGATGCTGTTTTAATGATTGGGTTTGGATTTATGAACTTGCAGGAATATTTATACTTGTGAGGATTATTATGTTTCTGGACTAACATTTTTTTTTTTTTTTTGTGGTTGCGGAAAAAAATACTTCTCAAATTTTGTATGAGTTTTCCTTGCGGGTTAAGAGTTTCTCAAATCTACCGAGATGTTTTGTCACCATCAAAAAGGGGAAGAATGTTGAAGAAAAATCCCTTAAATGTTTTGAAGCTAACAAAACATCCTCGTCAGTTAAGTTTGAAGAATCCAAGACTCAGTCGCTTAAGTCTGAAGAGTTCAAGACTCAAGTGTTTCCGTCTGAAGATCTCTAGACTCATCAAAGTCTGAAGACTGTAAGACTTAATCTTACGAGTCTGGCCAGCGTTTTAATCCAACGGTTCGGTAATTCAAAAATTAGATAATATCTTCTATGATTTGCTATTTCATGGAAGATCTTTAGCTGAAACTAAGCTCAAAGATTTTGGATTTATCTCGATTGAAAAATCTGTTGAAGAATAAGCAAGATTTGGAAGGTTCCACTTATGGAAACTGAAGATCCTGATTGTATGGGCGAATAGGATTGACGAGCTATCTTCCACATATATTCAACAGCTTGAAGATCACCTTAATTGATTCATTCCAATAGGTAGATTGGATGAACTCATTTGGAAAGTGCTAACGGCTATGAAGACATAGAAGAATATTTAAGGTGGAGTCATTGTTGTTCGAAAGTATGCGCTGATAGAAAAATTCGAAGTCTGAACCTCTGAAACTCCTTATCTCAAATTTCTTGAGCCTTAGTTGTGTACAAAGGAGAGATACATATAGTGAGGAATTGTGAGAGCTATAGCAAAGACTTTCTATTGAAGAAGTCTAGATCATAAAGCTGTACAACTCTCATTTGTTACATAGTGGATACAGCTAGTGGGTTGCCAGCATGGAGAGTGGACGTAGGCTTACAATAAGCCGAACCACTATAAACCTTTGTGTTCCAATCTTCTTACCTTATCCTCTTTACTTCTTGCTGCGCAATTTAATTTACTCTGATTTTGTCTCAAATTGAGGGATCTGGGTTAAAAAGTTTTTGAAAGAAATTTATAAACACCTATTCACCCCCTCTAGGTGTGTTTACTAGCTTTTATCATCAACTAGCCAAGACCGACGTCAATGACAAAGATTAGAAGCTTCTTAGGTTTGGCAGGTTACTACAGAAGGTTTGTGGAAGGATTTTCAGCCTTAGCCTCACTGTTGACTCGACTACTGAAGAAGGACGAGAAGTTCATGTGGACGGACAAGTGCGAGTGTAGTTTCCAAGAGCTTAAGCAGAAGCTGACTACTGCTCTAGTGTTGACAATTCCACTTGGTCCTAGAGGGTACGAGATCTACAATGATGCATCATTTAGAGGACTAGGTTGCATGCTAAAGCAACATGGCAGAGTCATTACATACGTGCCCCATCAGTTGAGACCTCACGAGCTAAATTACCCGACGCATGACTTAGAACTCGCAGCAATTATTTTCGCTCTAAAGATTTGAAGACATTACTTATGTGGAAAAAGATTCCAGATCTTCATAGACCATCAAAGTCGTAAGTACTTATTCTCTCAGAAGGAGTTGAATATGAGATAGCGTCACTAGATGGAACTCCTAAAAGACTATGATTATGATATTTTGTATCATCTTGAAAAGGGTAATAAGGTTGCTGATGCCTTGAGTCGGAAGTCATAAGTAGAACAGATGGTGATCAAGGAGTGGATTTTACTTGAGGGAGCTCGAGATTCGGTTTTCAAATTTGAGGTAGGCCACCTTTCAAATCTTATGGGCATCCTCATAATTGAATTGGAAGTGCAGATCAGAATCAGAATGTTCCAAAGGATAGATCCAGAGATTCAGAAGATCCTACAAGAGGATACCAAAAAGAGAAAGGCTGACTTTTAGACTTATGAAGACGAAACATTGGGGTTCCAGTGACCATTGCGTCTGATAAAGACCCGAGGTTTACAGCTACCTTTTGGAAAAGTTTGCAGATTGCCTTGGGAACAAAGCTGCCGTACAGTACGGCCTATCATCCTCAGACGGATGGCCAGTCTGAGAGGACGATTCAAACCATCGAAGACATTCTACGAGTGTCACGCCCCGAACCTTGAGCATGCGCACATCCCACGGTGGTCGATACAAATATGACGATCCTAGGATGTGTCACCGACCCATTCAATTAAGCACATGTGGAAGCGGAATAATAAACACTTGACAATAAATAGCATGGGATAGAAAAGTAGGGCAACATTACACAAAAGCCACACTTTTAAAAATAACAGGGTTTAGGTACAAACTGAGTCTAGCCAAAAGTCTACAAAAGGTCGGCTCTCAAAAAGAAGCTGTCCAACGACATACTAGTCGAACACATACACTAATCCTTTGGACTCCACCTCCATAGACTCTGAGGCTTCGGATCCTCCACCAACCACCATCTAAGGACCTAAAAAGTTAACCCCACAATGAGGTGAGACAATATCTCAGCAAGTTCACTCCGTAAACCCTTATTAGGAGGGAAATACACCAAAGGGTGACCTAGCCACACAATACAGATGACTTACCTCCCCTCAGCTCCTTCCTGCACATTAGCACAATTCATATCTCATATATATACAGTAACATCACTCAACAATTGGAACGCATCTCACTATATCTCAATCAATCACTCTTTCAAATTATTAATCACGGCCACACACAGGCATGGCCCACTCCATGTTCGACGGTCTTCTAGTGTAACTAGGTTAATCACGGCCTAAAGGGGCACAACCTACTCAATGTTCGGCGATTAATCATGGCCCAAAAGGCACGATCTACTCAAAGTTCGGTGGTTAATCATGGCCCAAAGGGCACGGCCTATTCAAAGTTCAACGATTAATCACGGCCCAAATGGCACAGCCTACTCAAAGTTGGGCGATTTTATGGTGTAGCCAAGTATCGTAAACAGATGGTTAAAATTCACGATCACCACACAATTGCACAAATCGTCATTCAATTGACCAATCCAGCAATCAATTGCATATTCTAACTATACCATAGTAGTTAGCATGAAATTTTAATGAGCGACTCTCCCGGTATAATTTTTGGAAAATATTAATTAATTAATAATTAAATAAATTCCGAAAATTAAATTAAATTAAATTAAATTAAAAATCATATTTATTTTGAATAAATAAATAAATAAATAAAATAAGTAATTAGAAGTCTAATCATGCTTACACTAACCTAATTGAATAATTAGACTAATTAAACCATCTATTAAGCTAATCATTCATCTAATCTAATTAACATTTAAATAAACTAATCTAACCACCTAAATATGCTTAGCCTAATCTAATCACCCCTTAAGCATCATCAACTCTTGAAGTAGAGTTTAGTGAGTAAACTCACCAAATTAGCGTTCCAATGAGTCCATAGAGACGGTGACGCGGAGGCGGCCGACAACGAAGCCTGCCATGACACCAACGGAGGTCTAAGCGGGCCTAAAAACGAG
Organism: Eucalyptus erythrocorys; assembly: GCA_014182555.1. Lineage (NCBI taxonomy): Eukaryota > Viridiplantae > Streptophyta > Magnoliopsida > Myrtales > Myrtaceae > Eucalyptus > Eucalyptus erythrocorys. Next base: position 30,396,493 of record CM024601.1, on the reverse strand, counting down.
CCACGAAGTCCAAGACCCTTACTGGTCTTTGGCTTATACTTGCTGGACTGAGAAAGAGAACCAGCGATTGAAACGATGAGGAAGGGCTGATCGAAGCTCCGGCGGTGGGTGGTCGACAACCGACAGCACCTAGAGGTCAAGGGGGACTTGCTAGTGGTTGGGATGGGTAGAGCAAGGATCGAATGGGAGGAAAATCATGAAAATCATGAAACAATACGGGCGGCTAGGCAAGCGACGACTTTCGACTGGTAAGCGGGTCGGCCAGCAACTTCGTTCAATGAGCGGCGACCTCCATCCATATGGATTGGACCTCTTGGACACCGTGGTGGGTGGCACAAAGGCTGATTCTCACGGGAAGGCAACTTTTAACTTGGGTTTTGGAAGAAAGGTCAGCTGGAGCAAAAACAGGAAGATGGAGAAAACAAGGGGGAAAAGAGGTCGATGGTGGCTACTTGACTAGTGCGATGGGTGTGCGACGGTGGAGGGGAAGCTGTTGCTCGGTTTCCTAATTCTCCCAAGCTCCAAAAGTGAACAACCATAGGGAAAGCAAGTCTCAAGGAGGAAGAAGGCTTCAGTTGAAGCAAGGGGGTACCCAAAGGCCTCTCAAGCCCTCAACACTTGGCCAAACACTCAAGTGGCTACCCCCACCACTTGCTCAGTCATCCATAGCCACTTTCTCTCTCCCAAATCTTCCTTAGCAAGCTTTTAAGGTGATTGAAATGTTGCACCCCACAAGGCCTACGAATTTTGTACATTTTGGCCTCTAATCCATTCAATTCCTCTTCAATTCTCCTCCAATTCAATCCAATTTGATGTCCATAAATCCCACTAAGGTGCCATCATCCCAACCAACATTTTTCCTCACCAATTAGTCCAACTTGAATCCAAAAAAAAGTGACTAAAAACGGCCTTCTAATTTTCCTGATAAAAAATAATCTTACCTTGAATTTTCGAAAAATCTTAGTGTGTAGAAAAATCTTTAGAGGATGAGTTGACATTCCTAAAATGACTCATGACATGACAGAACTTCCAATTTTTGAAATCGGATTCAATTTTGCGGTTAGTTTCAATCCGGTGCGATTTTAACGCGTCCTAATCTACCTTGTACTTTTAAGAACTTTTAATCCTTTTGACTTGTGGTCGATCATTTTCGAGCCACAAAGTGTATCTTCGATACATTGGCGACTCTCGGTTGTCATAGAAATCTCGAGGTTTCAAATACGGACACAAGGTACCAAAACGACAAAGAAATCAGTCTAGTGTTGATTGACAAGAATTGTGTAATTAGGTGGAATCACCCACACTTAATCACATGCCTTTGTTGAGTCGAGCTATCTCCAGTCTCTAATCAGTCTGTGCCGTAATGACCCTTGCAGATTAGCGCGATCGAGCAGTCAATTCTTGGTCGAGTTCTCAAGTATATTGCGTTTAGATTCCTTAATGGCTTCACCTGATAAGCCAATTATCTATTGAGTGGCCAACTCAAATAAAAGAATTATAAGTGCATCGATGAAAAGCCCAACTCATCAATTCAGAACAGAATTAGAATATTATGAGGTCACAACTCTTCCCCTCTTATAAAAATTTCTTCCTCGAAATTTAAACCATTACAATTCTTAAACAAAAAGGTGGGGGTACAATCGTCTCATCGACTCTTCACTTTCCCAAGTTGCTCCTTTATTCACGTGGTGTTGCCAAACCACTTTGACCAACAGGATGGTCTTGGTGTGCAGAGCCTATTCTTTTCGATCCACAATCTGAACTGGGCTTTCCATGTATGACACTCTATCTCCACGTCTAAATCCTCAAAATTCAGCATGTGGGTTGGGTGAGGCTCACATTTCCTCAACATCGATACATGAAAGACGTCATGCACTTGCGCCACTCTTAGCGGTAATGCAAAGATGATATGCTAAGATCCCGATTCTTTCTAGAATCTCGAAGGGATCCATGTACCTTGGACTCAACTTTCCTTTCTTACTGAAGCGCAAAGTACACGTCATTGGTGATACTATCAAAAAAATGTGATCACCCAACTTGGAATTCCAAAGGCCTTTGATGCTTATCAGCGTAGCTTTCCTGATGGCTCTAAGCAGTCTTTAATCTATCTTTGATGACGACAAATGCATCCATTGACTGCTGGACTAACTCTGGGCCTGTAATCTTTCGCTCTCCAACCTCATCCCAACACACTGGCGTTCTACACGCTCTACCATACAACGCTTCGAAAGAAGCCATCTTAATGCTTTGTTGGTAGCTATTGTTGTAGGCAAACTCGACAAGATGAAACTATTTCTTCCAGCTTCCTTTGAAATCCAACATGCAAGCTTGCAGCATGTCTTCCTATCAGAAAATCCATTGTGATATGTTCCCATTTCCACTTGGGAATCTCGAGAGATTGCAAAAATCCGCCCGACTTGCAGTATTGTGCCTTCACTTGCTGACACGTCAGACACTTGGCAACAATCTTGGCGATGTCTGCCTTCATACCAGACCACCAATAATGTTGACGCAATTCTAATACATTTTTGTACTACTAGGATGAATGATGTAACTATTGCGATGAGCCTCTAATAAGATCTCCTCTTTAAGCGCTACATCATCAAGTACACGCAATCGTCCTCATAAACCTAAAAGTCAGCATTCTTCTTTTCGATGTTCTCTTGTAGAATCTCTTGAATCTCTTGGTATGTCCACTGAAGCGTCTTGATTTATATCTACACTTCTGGTTCCATTTTGAGAGTGGCCATAAGATTTGAAAGATGACCTACCTCAAATTTAAAAACTGAATCTCAAGCTTTCTCAAGTAAAGTCCATTCCTTGATCATCATATGCGCAATTGAAGACTTCCAACTCAGCACATCTACAACCTTATTCGCCTTTCTAGGGTGATACAAAATATCACAGTCATAGTCCTTCAGAAGTTCCATCCAGCGACGCTGTCTTATATTCAACTCCTTCTGAGAGAATAAGTACTTGAGACTTTGATGGTCAGTGAAGATTTTGTATCTTTCTCCACACAAATATTGTCTCCAAATCTTTAGGGCAAAAATGATTGATGTGAGTTCTAAGTCATGCATCAGGTAATTCAGCTCATAAGGTGTCAACTGACAGGACGCGTATACAACAACTCTAACATGTTGCAACAGCACGCAACCCAATCCTCTAAACGATGCATCACTATAGATCTCGTATCCTCTAGGATCAGATGGTATGGTCAACACAGGTGCGGTAGTCAGCTTCTACATAAGCTCTTGGAAACTACACTTGCACTTGTCTGTCCATACGAACTTCTCTTCCTTCTTCAATAGTCAAGTCAACAGCGATGCTAATGCTGAAAACCTTTCCATGAACTTTCTGTAGTACACTACTAAACCCAAGAAACTTATGATCTCTGTCACTATCGTCAGTCTTGGCCAATTGATCATTGCTTCAATCTTGGTGGGGTCCACGGAGATTCTTTCGCTTGAAATCACGTGACCTAGGAATGCCACATGAGTTAACCAAAACTCAGACTTACTAAACTTAGCATACAGCTCATGATTCCACACAGTCTGAAGCACTATTCTCAAGTGCGTTTTGTGCTCCTTAGGACTTCTCGAATATACCAGGATATCGTCGATGACCACAATCACAAACTGATCCAGATATTCTTTGAACACATGGTTCATCAGATCCATAAAAGCAGCTGGGGCGTTCGTCAGACCAAACAACATTACAGTGAATTCATAATTGAGTATGAAACGCTGACTTAGGTATGTCTTCTTTTCTGATCCTCAGTTGATGATACTGTGTCCTTAAGTCGATCTTTGAAAATATCGATGCTTCTTGCAACTAATCAAACAAGTCATCAATCATTGGCAATGGATACTTGTTCTTGATCATCACCTGATTGAGTTGTCGATAGTCCATGCACAGGTACAATGAACCATCTTTCTTCTTCACAAACAGAATTGTTGCTCCCCAAGGTGATGCACTAGGGCATATAAATCCCTTATCCAACAACTCTTACATCTGCACATTCAATTCTTTTAACTTCGACAACACCATCTGGTAAGGAGTCTTAGAGATTGGCTCTGTCCCGGGTGCTAACTTAATCACAAACTCGATCTCTCTCTCTGGCGATAAGCTTGGCAATTCTTTCGAAAACACGTCCAGAAACTCTTGGACCATTGCGATGTCCTCGATCTTCAGCTCCTCAACTGTCGTATCCATGACAATTGCCAAGTAACCTAGGCAATCCTCGTCTAACAAACGGGTTGCCTCTAGTGACGAGATTAAAGTAATCGAGGGTTCTCCTCGACTTCTAATATACTCGAAGCTCTCACCCGTTAACAGGTTAAATTGAATCACCTTCTGATAGCAGTCCATCTTAGCTTGTTGCTTGGTGAGCTAGTCCATGCTAATTATCACATCAAAATCATACATGGCTAGGACTATCAAGTCTATCCTCCCATCTCGCTCACTAATCACTAACTTGCAACTAGGACAACCTATCGTAGACAACACCTTCTCCTTTAACGGTGACGATATACTAACCACTGACTCCAACAATATAGGACTTAATCCTATAAACTTAACAAATTGCTCAGCTATAAACAAATGAGTTGCACCAGGGTCGAATAAAGCATAAGCAACATGGTCGTTCAATGACACCGTACTTGTAATCACCTTAAGCGCATCCTCAGCCTGTCCTCTCGTGATGGCGTACGCTCGTCTTAAGCGCATCCTCAGCCTGTCCTCTCGTGATGGCGTACGCTCGTCCTTACGCTGGGGGTCTGTTTAGTCCACCCTGCGATGCAATCTGCGACGTAAACCCCCTATTATGACCTAATGACAGTAGCAGTGGTAACTGCGGTCTCGTCTGTCTTCTGGGATAATTCCTGGTTATGTGACCTTGTTGGCCACACTCAAAGTAAGCACCTGTCCAAGAAGGGCATGGAGCTAAGCCATGTCGTCTTTCGCAAAAATGACACATGTCATTCTTCTTGGTGCTGACTTTCCTATCCCACCCTTCCTATTGGGTGGAATAGGATACCTTCCTCCCGACATTGGTCTTTTCCCAAACTGATTCCCATCTCGGTTAGATCCAAATCGCGACCTAGATGCAATGGCTCATTCGTTTTGATCTCTCTCTATCAACCGGGCTCGTTCATAAAGGTCGTTATAGTTCTTCAGATTGAGTGGCACCAGTGAGCTTCTTACTTCCAGTTTGAGCCCATCTCTAAACCTTCTAGCTCGGTCTACTAGATTCTCGACCAGTCCGGGGGCATACTGCGACAACTTAGCGAACTTCGCTTCGTACTGATCTACCATCATTATACCTTGGTGAAGGCGCTGCAATTCTACCATCTTCAATTCTCTAGCACTGTCAAAAAAGTATTTGCCATTGAAGACTTCGACGAAGGTGTTCCATTCCAAAACAACACTTTCAGGGAAAACTATTCCTCTAGTAGTCCTTCACCAGGTACTTACAATACCTTGTAGTTGATAGACTGCAAGCATGACCTTTTCTTCCTCAGTGCACCTCAACAGTGCAAATGCCTTCTATAAGTCCTGGATCTAGAGGGTTGTAGCCTCAGGATCTGCTGTGCCAGCGAACTTAGGAGGGTTTAACTTCAGGAATTGCTCCACCAATTTATGCATCGGCTTTACAGCAATCACGTTCCTAGGTCGAACCTTAGCAGGTGTGGTGATAGGTGTGGTGGTAACTACGGCAGCAACAGCGGCATCCATGACAGCATTAGTGGCATTAGCAATTGTTGAAGCGGCAGCACTGGCAACTTGATTCTGAGCCTGCTACTCCATCCGATTTCCCATCGTCTCTAGCGCTTGCATGATCCCGTCGAATCTGGGATCATTAGGGGTTGCTACGCCAGCATCAACCAGCAGCGGTGCTACACCACTTGCGCTCGCATCAGCCTACGCTCTACTCTAAGCATATCAGGTACCAACTCTTGTCGGTGTTCTACTCTGAGCAACAGGGCCTACTACCCTCTTCTTAGGAGTCTTCTACTCTTGGTCACTCATGCTACATGCTCTTAATAGACACCTGTTTTCCAATTCCAATACCATATTAGAATTTGAGTGACCCCACAAATAAGCTACCAATCAGTTATCAATCACATGCATCTGTATAAGAAAAGTATTTCCTACTAACCATCCTATGACCTATCGCACCTTATCACTCCAGACACAAACCTACTTTGATACCACTTAAATGAGGATGTCACGCCCAGAACCTAGAATGCGTGCACATCCCATCGTGGTCAATACAAATGTGATGTTCCCAGGATGCGTCCTTGACCCAATTAATTAAGCACATGCTGAAGTAGAACAATAAACCCTTGACAATAAACCACATGGGATAGAAAAGCAGGGCAATATTTCACAAACGGCACACTTTTAAAAACAACGGGGTCGAGATACAAAATGAGTCTAGTCAAAAGTCTACAAAAGGTCGGCTCTCAAAAAGAAGTTGTCTTACAACATACTAGTCGGACACATACTCCGATCCTTCAGACTCCACCTCCACAAACTCTGGGGCTTCGGGTCCTCCACCAACCACCATCTAAGGACCTGAAAAGTTAAGCCCACGATGGGGTGAGACAATGTCTCAACAAGTTCACCCCCTAAATTCCTATTAGGAATGAAATACACCCAAGGGTGGCCTAGCCACACAATATAGAGGACTTACCACGCCTCAATTTCTTCCTGCACGTTAGTACAATTCATATCTCATATATGTGCAGTAACATCACTCAACAATTGAAAGGCATCTCACTATATCTCAATCAATCACTCATTCCAATTATTAATCACGACCACACAAGGGCATGGCCTATTCCATGTTTAGCGGTCTTCTGGTGTAACCAGGTTAATTACGACCAAAAGGGGCACGGCCTACTCAATGTTCGGTGATTAATCATGGCCCATTGGGCATGGCCTACTCAAAGTTCAGCGGTTAATCACGACCTAAAGGGCACGACCTACTCAAAATTCGGTGGTTAATGATGGCCCAAAGGGCATGGCTTACCCAAAGTTCAGCGGTTTTCTAGTGTAGCCAAGTGTCATAAACATATGCTTAAAATTCACAATCACCACCCAATTGCACAAATCGTCATTTAATTGACCAATCCAGCAATCAACTGCATATTCTAACTATGCCACAGCAGTCAGGACAAAATACTAACCAGCAACTCTCTTGGTATAATTTTTCAGAAAATGTCAATTAATTAATAATTAAATAAATTCCAAAATTTAAATTAATTTAAATATAATTAAATAATATTTAATTTGAATGAATAATTAAATAAATAAAATATTTAGTTAAAAGTCTAATCATGCTTACACTAATGTAATTACATAATTAGACTAATTAAACCATATACTAAGCTAATCATTCATCTAATCTAGTTAACATTTAAATAAACTAATCTAACCACCTAAACATGCTTAGCCTAATCTAATCACCCATTAAGTATCATTAACTCCCTAAATAGAGTTTAGTGAGTAAACTCACTCCATTAGCGTTTCAATGAGTCCACAGCGATGGTCACGCGAAGGCGGGCAACAACCAAACCTACAGCGACACTAACAGAGGTCTAAGTGGGCCTGAAAACGGGCTACGAAGTCCAACACCCTTGCTGGTCTTCGGCTTCTATTTGCTGGATCGAGAAAGGGAACAGGCAGATGAAACGATGAGGAAGGGCTAGTTGGAGCTCTAACAAGCGGGTGACCAACAACCGGCGGCACCTAGAGGTCAAGGGGGACTTGTTGGTGGTTAGGATGGGTGAAGGAAGGGTCAAAATGGGAGGAAAATGGTGAAAATCGCAAAACAGTGTAGGCAGGCAGGCAGACCGACTGACCTACAGGCAGTGGCTTCTGGCCGATAGGTTGGTCTACTGGCGGCTTCGTTCAGTGAGCAGCAACCTCCGTCCATATGGATTGGACCTCCTGGACACAGTGATGGGTGGCACGAAGGCCGATTCTCACGGGAAGGTAACTTTTAACTCGAGTTTTTGGATTAGCTAGAGTAGAAATAGGAAGAAGGAGAAAACAGGGGGGAAAAGAGGTCGATGGTGGCTACTCGACTAGTCCAGCGGGTGTGCAACGGGGGAAGGGAAGCTACTATTTGGTTTCCTGGTTCTCTCAAACTCGAAAAGTGAAAAACCATGGGGAAAGCAAGTCTCAAGGGGGAAGAAAGCTTCTGTTGAAGCAAGGGGGTCCCCAAAGGCCTCTCAAGCCTTCAATACTTGGCCAAACACTTAGGTGGCTGCCCCCATCACTTGCTCAGCCATTCACAGCTACTTTCTCTCTCCCAAATCTTCCTTAGCAAGCTTCCAAGGTGGCTGAAATGTTGCACCACACAAGGCCTACGAATTTTGCACATTTTGGCCCCCAATTCATTCAATTCCTGTTCAATTCTCTCCAATTAGATCCAATTTGATGTCCATAGATCCCACCAAGGTGCCATCGTTCCAATCATCATTTTTCCTCACCAATTAGTTCAAACCAAAAAATGTGACCAAAAGCGGCCTGTTAATTTTCCCAATAAAAAATAACCTTACCTTGAATTTTCGCCAAAAATCTCAGTTTGTAGAAAAATCTTTGGAGGATGAGTCGACGTTCTTAGAATGACTCGTGATATGACAGAATTTTCAATTTCTAAAATCCCATTCAATTTCGTAGTTAATTTCAATCTAGCGCGATTTTAGCCCATCATAACCTACCGGGTAGCTTTTAGGAACTTTTAACGCTTTTGACCTGTGGTCGATCATTCTCGAGTCACAAAGTGCATCTTCGACATATTGACAACTCTCAGTTCTCATATAAATGTCAAGGTCTCAAATATGGACATATTGTACCAAAACGATAGAGAAATTAGTCTAGTGCTTATCGACAATAATTGTGCAATTAGGTGGAATCACCCACACTAAATCACATGCCTCTGTCAAGTCGACCTATCTCCAGTCTCTACTCGATTTGTGTCGCAATGACCCTTGCATATTAGCATGGTCGAGCAGTCGATTCCTATTCGATTTGTCAAGTCTATTGCGTTTAGATTCCTTAACGGCTTCACCTAATAGGTTAGTTATCTCATGAGTGGCCAATTTAGAGAAAAGAACTATAGGCGCATCGATGAAAAGCTCGACTCATTCAATTGAAAACAGAATTGGAAAATCAAGATGTTACATTGAGCTTGCGTGTTGGATTTCATGGGATGAACGGCTTCACCTACAATAGCCACTAGCAAAGCATTCAGATGGCACATTTTGAAGCATTGTATGGCAGAGCGTGCAGAACGCTAGTTTGTTGGGATGAGGTTGGAGAATGAAACCTCACAGGCCCAGAGTTAGTCCAGCAGTCAGTGGATGCAGTTGCCCTTATTAGAGACAAATTAAAGACCGCTCAGAATTGTCAGAAAAGTTATGCTGATAGGCATCGAAGACCATTGGAATTCCAAGTGAGTGAGCACGTCTTTTTAAAGGTGTCACCGATGAGGGGTACTTCACGCTTTAGCAAAAAGGGAAAACTAAACCCAAGATACGTAGGTCCCTTTGTGGTTTTGGAAAGAATAAGGACTAGCATATCGTCTTGCATTGCTGCCGAGGTTAGCGAAAGTGCATGACGTCTTCCACGTGTCAATGTTGAGAAAGTATGAGCATAACCCAACCCACATGCTGAATTTTGAAGAGTTAGAGGTAGACGATAGGGTGTTGTACATGGAAAGACCGGTTTAGATTGCAGATTGTAAGAAACAAATTTTGCGCAGCAAGACGATCCCGTTGGTTAAAGTGGTTCGGCAACACCACGGCATAAAAGGAGCAACCTGGGAAAGTAAAGACTCGATGAGACAAAAATACCCATACCTTTTTGTTTAAGATTTGTAATAGGTTCAAATTTTGAGGATGAAATTTTTATAAGAGTGAAAGAGTTGTGACATCTTGATTTTCTAACTCTCTTTTTGATTAAACGAACTGGGCTTTTCATCGACGCGCTTATAGTTCTTTTCCCTAAGCTGATCACTCACGAGATCACTAGTCTATTAAGTGAAGTTGTTAAGGAATCTAAACGCAATAGACTTGAAAATTCAATTAGAAATTGACTACTTGACCGTGCTAATCTGCAAGGGTCAAATCAGCACCATCAAAATCGATAAGAGATTAGAGATAGGTTGATTCGACAGAGGTATGTGATTAGAGTGTGGGTGATTCCACTTGATTGCAAAATTTATGTCGTACGGTACTAAATCGATTTTTCTATCATTTTTGTACCCTATGCTTGTATATGAAACCTCAAGATTTTCACAACAACTGAGAGTCACCAATGTGTCAAAGATGTACAATGTGGCTTGAAAATAACCGACCACTGGTCAAACGCGCTAAAAATTTCTAAAAGCTACCCAGTAGATTAGGTTATGTTAAAGTAGCGTCTGGTTGAAATTACTGTGAAAGTGAACTCGATTTTAAAAATTGAAAGTTCTCACATGTCACGATTTATTTTAGGAACGTCGAATCATCCTCCGAAGATTTTTCAGTAAATTGGGATTTTTAGCGAAAATTCAAGATTAGGTGTTTTTGGACTGAGAAAATTAGAGGACTGTTTTTAAGCACACCTTTGGCCATCAAGTTCGTTCAAATGATGAGTAAAAATCATGGGATGGATGTGCACACCTTGGCTGAATTTTTGGGCACCAATTTGGATTAAATTGGAGAGAAATTTGATTGAATTTGGTGGGGAAATGTCCAAATTCGTAGCTATGGGGGGCAGCAACTTTTGGACAACTTGGGAGGCTTGTTGGAGAAGCCTTGGTGCAGCAAATTGGCTGAGGATGAGGTGGCAGCTGGTGAGGGCCTTGTGATGAGTATTTTGGATATTTTGGGTTGACTTGTAAGGCCAATTGGGTCCTCCCTTCAACTGATCTCTTCTTCTTCTTCTTCTTCAGCCTTGCTTTCTCCATTGTTGGAGTGTTTGAACTCAAAAAAAACCAGAGAGACTTTCTCTATAGCAGCCGAGCGCCACTCGAGCCCGTTAGATCACCGCACCCTCGCCAAAGTCGCTCACTAACGCCCGCACGCTTGTTCGCTCCTCCAGTTCATGCCTTCGTAACTTCGTCCGTCGTTCTGAGTCGCCTCCGTCGTCCAGCTGCCACTCGCTGCCCCCAAGTCGTTGGACTCCCGCCACCCACCCACCTAGACCCGCCGTGCCCCTTTCTCGTGCCATCCATGCCTTCGATCACCCTTTCCCGTAGCAAGCAGTAGCCGAACTCTTAGCTTAGAGCTGAGAGCTTGTGGCCCGTTTCCGGCCCCTTCCAAGCCTCATTGGGTGTTGCTTTGAGCTTGAGTCTCACCCGCCTTTGCGTTGTCGTTGCCATGGACTCACCGGCCCGCTAATTCTGTGAGTTTACTTACTAAATTCTACTTAGGGAGTTAATTATGCTTAGTGGGTAATTAGATTAGGCTAAGCATGTTTAGGTAATTAGATTAGTTTATTTAAATGTTAACTAGATTAGATGAATGATTAGCTTTGTATATGGTTTAATTAGTCTGCCGGATCACTACACGCCCGCTCGAGCCGCTCGCCTGCGCTCGCGCGCTTATTCACGCCTCTTGTTCATGCCATCGCATCTCCGTCCGCCATTCCGAGCCGCCTTTGTTGTCCAGGCTATCATCAAGCTGCCATTCACTGCCCCCAAGCCATCGAACTCCCGCCGCTCGCCTGCTTCAACCTGCCGTGCCCTTTTCGCACACCATATGTGCCTTCAACAGCCCTTTCTAGCAACAAGCAGAAGCTAAACTCTCAGCTTAAAGCTGAGAGCTTGTGGCCCATTTCCGACCCCTTCCAAGCCTCGTCAGGTGTCACTCCAAGCTTGAGTCTCGCCCGCCTTGGCGTTGCCGTCGCCGTGGACTCATCAACCGGCTAATCTGGTGAGTTTACTTACTAAACTTTGCTTATGGAGTTAATTATTCTTAGTGGGTAATTAGACTAGGCTAAGTATGGCTTAGGTGGTTAGTTTATATGGATTAGTGATTTAGTTAGTTAATTAGGACAATTAGGTAGTTATATTATATTAGTTAAGGGTTAATTAGATTGTATTATTTGTTGAGCATGGTGCATTATTTTTCTAGTCCCATTTAGGTGGTTAGATTAGCATTTCCGGCCTAAGTATGCATTTATTGGATTAATTTGCATTTATTTAATAATTTATCAATTTATTTAATTATTTAATATTTTTTGAAAATTATACCGGAATAGTTGGTGACTGGAATTTCATGCTAATTGTAGTGGTGTGCTTAATTTATGCAATTGGATGTTAATTTGTGCAAATTGAATGGTGATTGTGATTTTGAGTTATTACTTCAAAATTAAGAAATTTTGGTATTTAACCAGAAAATATCAAGTGTCGGGTGTTGACACCGAAAATATTTTTAAGTACTATATCAAATAGTGGGATTTAAAAAGGAAGTATACCAATTCTTAACCGTGTACCCACACACAATTATATTTACTGGGTGTTTTTTATACGAAGGCCACGCGCATTATATTAATTAAGGCATTTGAGTGCAAAGCACAATGTCCTTGGTCAGAATTGGATGGTCGTGTGTTGGTTATGAGACCCCGTCACAAGCATTTCCGCTAAACAATGCCCCTGGATAATGGATGTCGGTAGTGGTAGATTCTAGATCGATGCTCCTTTAGGATTGCCGTCAAGATGTAGACGTTGCTGTGCTCAATGGGGTGAGACAATGCCTAGTTACGCCAGAAGACTGCGGAGCAACGAATAGGCTGTGCCCATTGGATCGTGATAAGAATTGGAACGCATGATTAATTGAGTTAAACACACCTGATTATGGGACAAAATTATGTGGCACGGAATGAGACATATCATAATGATTTGGCCTTATAATCGGGACCCCTGTGATTGAGCGGGTTTGAGTGAGGCATTCCAATTGATGTGCGCATTTATTATGTGTAGTGTGTATGTGAACTATGCTGACATGCAGGGAGGAACTAAGGCGAGGTGAATCATCTGTGATGTGTGGTTAGACTACCTCTAAGTGTATTTCCTTCCTAGTTGAGGTTTATGGGGTGAACTTGTTGAGACGTTGTCTCACCCCGTCGTGGACTTAACCTTTTTAAGTCCTTAGACGGCGATCCCTCCGGTTCATTTTGGGCAACCTCAGGGGATTGCTAAGTGGAGTATAGACGTCCCTGCCCCCGTGAGTCATTGGGTCCATGAGCTTGTAGTGACCACTATCTAGGTCAATGAGGGCCTACCTCAAAGGGTACCTCATTAGTTTAGGGCGTGGTTTCGCTATAGGCTTAATGGGTATAGGGAAGGTCCTCTTTGGAGTTTTGATATCTCCATCGTTATGGTCAATGCCGCTCCAAGCGAGGGTGCAGCTGACCCTCCTAATGGGGTTATGGAGGACCTGAAGCCCTCGAAACTTATGGAGGTGGAATCTGAAAGATCGGCAAATGTGTCTGACTAGTAGGTCATGGGACAGCTTCTTCTTGAAAGCTAATCTTTTTGTAGACAGACTCAGTTTGTTTTTTGTTTTTTGGTGAAAAAGACAAACTCAGTTTGTTTATAAAGGCGTTTTGTGAAAATTTGTATCCTGCTTTTCTATCCCATATTTGTGTTGTCTGGGGATTTGTTTATCCCGCTTTTGCATGTGCAATAAAATGAATGTGCCGGCGACGCGTCCTGAGACGTCACAATTTCATCAACCACTGAGGGATGTGCATGCACTCGAGATTCAGGGCGTGACACTTTCTAGGGAGATTGTGTGGTCATGGCAACTTACCCGATCAATCACATGCTAACTCTAGTTCTCAGCGGACGAAGTCCCTTTGAAGTACTTTATGATAAGAAGCCCGAAATTAATCAACTTAGAGTTTTTGGATGTTTATGTTATGTCACTACTCTTGGTCCCCATGATGAAATGAGTCCTTAGGCCCAACGATGTACTTTCATGGTGTATCTGAGCTCTTTAGAAGGGTTATTGTGTTTTCAAGCTATCAACAAGTAATTTCCTTATAAATAAAGACGTTGTATTTCAAGAAGAGATTTTTCCTTTTCAAGATGAGGCTTCTTCAACCAAGCCTTCTAGCTTGAACCTTCCTGACAGACATTTTCTATCTAAGGAAGATTTCTCCCCTACTCCACATTATATGCTCGTCCCATCTTCGGACATTCAGACATCTTCTCCCGTGCTGGATGCCGCTGTGAGTTCTCCATCCAACCCAAGTCACTTGGTTGAAGAATTTATGATGCACATAGAAGAGAATTCTAACCCATCGTCACAACTATCGTCTCCACAACTTACTTTGGAAATATCATATTCTACACCTAACCGTGTTCACCCTCGACGTTCAAGCCGGGTTACTCGACCACCCACAAGGACCAAGGATTATGTTTGTTTCTCTCTCAACTCATCAGGTACTCCACATCATATCTCCTTTTATATTTCATCTGATCGTTTGTCTACAGAACATATGTGCTGCATTAGTCGTATCTCTGAAAATATAGAACCATCATCCTATGATGAAGCAGTTCGTGATCCTCATTGGCAGAAGGCTATGGAAGTAGAATTATATGCTTTAATATAAAATCAAACATGGGACATAATACCTACAAACCATCATCCTACATGGGTATTTAAGATCAAATACTAGGTTGAAGGATTTGTTGAACGGTATAAGGACCCGTTAGTGGCCAAAGGCTTCAAGTAATGTGACAGCCTAATTTTCGAGTCTGTTTTCAATTAAATGAATTGGACTTTTCATCGATGCGCCTATAGTTCTTTTTCTTGAGCTAATCACTCATGAGATAACTAGTCTATCAAATGAAGTCGTTAAGGAATCTAAACACAATAGACTTTAGAATTCGACCAGAATTCGACTGCTCGATCGTGCTAATTTGCAATGGTCAATATGACACTGTCAAAATCAACCAAAGACAGGAGATAGGTCGATTCGACAGAGTTATGTGATTAAAGTGTGGGTGATTTCACCTGATTGCAAAATTTCTGTTGAATGGCACTAAACCAATTTTTTTGTCATCTCTTTACCCTATGCCCATATTTGAAATCTCGAGATTTTCACGACAACAGAGAGTCGCGAATGAGTCGTATATGTACAATGTGGCTTGAAAATAATCAACCACAAGTCAATTGTGCTAAAAATTCCTAAAAGCTACTCAGTAAGTTAAGTCACACTAAAATTACATCCGGTTGAAATTAACAGCGAAATTGAACCCAATTTCATAAATTGAAAGTTCTAGCATGTCACGATTTATTTTAGAAACGTCGACTCATCCTTAGAAGAATCTTTGGCAATTCTGAATTTTTGGGAAAAAAATCAAAGATAGGCTATTTCGGTCCAAGAAATTCGAGGGGCCATTTTCTAACGCACTTTTGGCTATCAAGTTGGATCTTTTAGTAAGGAAAATTATGGAATTTGATATAGGCATCCTTCTTGACATTTTCAACATTTATTTGAGTCCTATTGGAGACGATTTGAATTGGAATTGGAGGGGAATTGTGCAAAATTCGTAAATATGGGGGACAGCAACATTTTGGACCATTTGGGAGGCTTGTTTGGGAAGCTTGAGGGAGGAAGGTGGTTAAGGATAACTGGCATGAACTTTGGTGGCAAGTAATGAGTGCTTTAGATATTTTTTGAAGACTTCATGTCCATTTGGTTCCCCCTGAACCAGCAAACCATCTCCTTCTTCCCCCTTGCGGTTCTCCTCCTCCATTGTTGTTGTTTGAGCTCAAGAAAAACTGCAGAAGACTAGTTACAGCCGCCTGAGCCCTTCATCCGTCTGTTGAAGAAAAATCCCTAGGAGTTTTGAAGTTGACAAAACAGCCTCAACAGTACGATCTAGAGACTCCAAGACTCAGTCGGTTACATCTGAAGTTTTCAAGGTCTAAAGGTTTTCAAAGACAGTCAGACCTAGAAGTTCGGTCTGAAGTTTTTCCGTCTGAAGACCTTCAAGACTCAGTTTCAGTCTGATGACCCTCAAGACCCAAGTCTAAGTCTGAAGACAGTTCGCGAATTTTACAGGCTGGCCACAGGTTATTCTTATGGCTAAGGAAAGTAAGATATTGGATTTTGTATTTCCTAATTTTAACCATGGAATATCTCTGGCCGTGATCAAGAGCTTGGAAGATTTACTCTCTGGATTTTATTCGTTGAAGATCAAGTTTATTCTTGGAAGAATCTAATTTTGGGAACTCAAGATCCTGATTGTATGGGCAAACAGGATTGACGAGCTACTGTCTACTTACGTTTTCGACGACAAGGAGATCACTTAAATTGATTCAGTCCAACGGGTTGATTGGATGAATTTTTGGAATGTGCCAACGGGTATGAAGGCACGGAGACTATTTAAGATGGATCGATGTTGCTTGGAAACAAGGAGAGACTGGGTAGAAAAATCTCGATGTTAGAATCTCCAAAATCACTTGTTCTCTAAAATCTTTCATATTCAAATTGTGTATCGAAGAGAGTGAGATATAGTGCGAAAGCAGCAGAAGTGTAGGAGAGACCGTCTATTGAAGAAGTCTAGTCAATATACCGTAACAGCTCTCGTTTGCTACATAGTGATTACAGCCCGGTTGGCTGCCAGCGTGGAGAGTGGACGTAGGCTTGGACTAAGCCGAACCACTATAATCCTTGTGTCAATTCTCTCTTACCCTACTCTATCTACTTTATGAATATGTGATCTATTTATTATTGATATATCTTTGATATCATCGTATTCTACCGCAAAAGATTCCAAAAGAATTCCGCAACAACCTATTCACCCCCTCTAGGTTGATTCACTAGCCCATTTCAATTGGTATCAGAGCAGGTTGCTTATTTATTAGAAGTGTTATTACTTCTGAAGCTAAAGATCTATGGCTAGTGTTTTGGCTCCAGGGTTAATTGAAGGGCAAAGCAATACCAGACCTCCCTACTTCGATGGCAAGGATTGCAACGTATGGAAAAACAAGATGAAGGCGTTCCTAAAATCCAAGGATCCTATGGAGTGGGATGTAGTGGAGAACGGAATTATTCCTAAAGCCACATCAAGCTCAGGAAAAGAAATAGCTGATGGAGCAGGATTACCACAAGCAGAAATTTCTAAGAGACATGTTCTTGACGCAAAGGCTATTTATTCTCTATATTATGCATTATCTCCTATTGAATATAATAGAATTTCATTTTGTGAATCAGCCAAAGAAGTTTGGGACAGATTACATGTCACCTATGAAGGAACAGATCGAGTCAAAGAAACCAAGATCAATATCCTTCTTGGTTAATATGAAGCCTTCAAAATGAAGCCAGGAGAAACTATCACGGATATGTTCAGTCGATTTACAGAAATTGTAAACGGCTTGGCATACTAAGGACAGCCAATCTCAGGACCTATGAAGGTCAATAAATTGTTGAGAGGGCTCTCCAAAGATTGGAATCACGTCAAAACATCTATAAGAGAAACACAAAGGATCATGCCTCTTCGGTAGATGAATTGGTCGGCACACTTCAATCCTATGAAGTCGAGCAATTCAATGAGGAATTTGACACAAAATGTAAGAAGTCAATTGCTTTAAAATCTAATGATGATTCTGATGCTACAGATTCAAAAGAAGACTTGGATGATGAAGAATTGGCTCTTCTGATTAGAAAATTCAGAAGGTTGAATAGAAAAGGTAGAAGGTTCAATGGAAAGAAATAGAACAATCAAAGATTTCAAATGAGATCAAATGAAGAAGAAGATACCAGCAAAAAAGTTGTTTGCTTTGAATACAAGAAAAAGGGACACATCAGACCCAACTGTCCCTTATTGAAGAAAAAGAAACGGAAACCTGAAATGTAGCACCCATATACCCCCTTGAGGTCGCTAGAGTCATCCCATAAGACCTTTGAATTCAACTTTGAGCTGTAAACCCGTAGGCTCTTTTTTTTATTTTTTTTATACAAACGGTCCCAGCGCGTTCAACATGCGGAAGCGAAATCATTTCCCTTCAAATCTCCCTACCAACAGCTAGAGAAGGGCAATGCACACACTAACAATCAAAGGAAAATAAAACCGGACCTCTTTTATTTATATAACTATGAGATGGATCCCTTCAGGGTAGGTACATACTAACGTAAAGCCAACTCATACTGACGTGGCTTAAACATCAGAAGAAAAAGTAAACTCCACTACCCCTCAAAAGAAAATCCTATAAAAAAAAAAAAAAAAACTGGCTTAGTCCATCTCTTAGTCCCAGTTTTTCAAAAAATGTCAGTCCTTCGCTCCCAGCTCCTCTCTCTTGGGCCCTACCTCCTCCTCCTTGGTTCGCCAGACGGTGGTGGTGGCAGCATACCTCTCATGACTCCATCCCGTTGCACAAAGACCGATACGAACTCCTGAAATACAGGGCCATCCTCGAGCCCTACCTCAAACCGCACAAGCACACGAACACGGAAAAAGATCAACCCAACGACAATCGGGCTATCTATCTGAGTGATCCCCACCTCCACATCGGAAGGGATCTCATAGAAGGTATCCAGAGAAACTGGAGCAAGCGGCATATGTAGTCTGAAAGTGTTTCCCCAAAAAGGGGTGAGTATATCGACTCAGCAAGGATATAATCTCTATGACTACTCATACAACACACAAACAGTCAGACAAATCACATCATCACACAACAGTAACAAACATAACACATGCATATGGCGACTATTCAGTCATAGACACTCAATCATTCATATGCACATACATGTATCATCCAATGCCATACATATATTTCACCATGTGCACATACATGTATCATCCAATGCCATGCATATATTTCACCATGTACACATACATGTATCATCCAATGCCATCCTCGAGCTCCCAGCTCCCAGCCATGCATATATTTCGCTCCCGCTCCTCTCTCTTGGGCCCTACCTCCTCCTCCCCGGTTCGCCGCACGGTGGTGGTGGCAGCATACCTCTCATGACTCCATCCCGTTGCACAAAGACCGATACGAACTCCCGAAATACGGTGGCCATCCTCGAGCCCTACCTCAAACCGCACAAGCACACGAACACGGAAAAAGATCAACCCAACGACAATCGGGCTATCTATCTGAGTGATCCCTACCTCCACATCGGAAGGGATCTCATAGAAGGTATCCAGAGAAACTGGAGCAAGCGGCATATGTAGTCTGAAAGTGTTTCCCCAAAAAGGGATGAGTATATCGACTCAAAGAAGGATATAATCTCTATGACTACTCATACAACACACAAACATGTGACAAATCACATCATCACACAACAGTAACAAACATAACACATGCATATGGCGACTATTCAGTCATAGACACTCAATCATTCATATGCACATACATGTATCATCCAATGCCATACATATATTTCACCATGTGCACATACATGTATCATCCAATGCCATGCATATATTTCACCATGTACACATACATGTATCATCCAATGCCATCCTCGAGCTCCCAGCTCCCAGCCATGCATATATTTCGCTCCCAGCTCCTCTCTCTTGGGCCCTACCTCCTCCTCCCTGGTTCGCCAGACGGTGGTGGTGGCAGCATACCTCTCATGACTCCATCCCGTTGCACAAAGACCGATACGAACTCCTGAAATACAGGGCCATCCTCGAGCCCTACCTCAAACCGCACAAGCACACGAACACGGAAAAGATCAACCCAACGACAATCGGGCTATCTATCCGAGTGATCCCTACCTCCACATCGGAAGGGATCTCATAGAAGGTATCCAGAGAAACTGGAGCAAGCGGCATATGTAGTCTGAAAGTGTTTCCCCAAAAAGGGATGAGTATATCGACTCAGCAAGGATATAATCTCTATGACTACTCATACAACACACAAACAGTCAGACAAATCACATCATCACACAACAGTAACAAACATAACATAACATCAGACAGCATCAACAGATACAGCCATGCATATGGCGACTATTCAGTCATAGACACTCAATCATTCATATGCACATACATGTATCATCCAATGCCATACATATATTTCACCATGTGCACATACATGTATCATCCAATGCCATGCATATATTTCACCATGTACACATACATGTATCATCCAATGCCATGCATATATTTCACCATGTACACATCATATTTTCAATTTTCACAATATTAGTGAGCTTTTAATGCAATCCCGGCACACACCATCCGGGCTTCCGGCCCCCCACATTCCGGGCATCTTGCACCCCAACTGGCATCACGAGGAATTCACGGCACACACCATCCGTGCTTCCAGCATTTACACTCCCTGGCCGGGCATCTCGCACCCCAACTGGCATCACGAGGAATTCACGGCACACACTATCCGTGCTTCCGGCATCCCCTACGCTCCGGGCATCTCAACTCCGAGGCCATCTAGATTTACGCACACAGGGCTACTAGGCATCCGGCATTTTCACTCCCTGGCCGGGCATCCCGAAAACTCCCGGAGCATCATCAGCTCACACCATCCGATGGCCTTCTCACATGCATGGTTCATGGCACACGACATAATACTCATCACTCATAACATCATGCAATGCCAACATTCTCATTCATATGGCATGGAATTTACATGGAACACTTCATTCAACCAATTTCCATCCCTTCCTCATAAGTGCATAAAATTCAGCACACACAATTCCAAGGAAATGTCTCAATTAAATGCCAAATAATTTCCAAAAATTATAAAATTCACCCACATAACAGCCAAGACAAAATGACACATGTTTCATGAAGAAAGTATGTTCCGGATGTCATTATACAAAAGGATATTGTACAGCCATGTCAACGCAGCAAATTCCAAACAAAACAGTTTGCGCAATCACAAAAGGAATCTAAATTGACCAACCAATTGGGCACTAAAAATCCTGAAATTTCACCACATCACCATGGAGACATTAAAGCACAACTTTCATTAAGAAACTATGTTCAAACAATTCTCACATAAAAAGATATAAACTCAGCAAGACAGATTAGAGTTTAGGATTTCCCAGTTTGCACAATTCTCGAATTTTATTTAATTAAATACACAAACGTTACTCAAAAATTATGAAATTTCACTATATTATAGCCAAGATCCTACAGAACATTTCTCATGAAGACCAAATCATCAAATTCATCCTACATAATTTACTATAAGAATCACAATCTTCTGATTCAATTCCCGAACCGTACAGAATCAACTATCAACAAAATCTCCTCAATTGAGCAACTTAACCTCCTTCTTTTTCCCTGATTTTTGGATATGTAATAGTTTAGTATGTTTTCCACACCTTTTCTTTAGAAGTTGAAGCAAGATTCTCAAGAAAAGGTCACCTTATAACACATACAATCTACTAACGTTCCACAGAAACACTCCAGAATTCATGTCCGTAAGAAATCAAGCATTTCCCTGGGTTATACCGGTTAGACTTGCCTCAAATTTTAGTATGATGTTCATTATGATGTTCTCAACATTTCATATGAAGAGGTCGAAGACAAATATCCAACCAAAGACCACATGCAACAACCCACAAGCAACAAAGGTCGACATGCAATCTGATTTTCATCCGGTTCCTTAGAAAATTAATTCCACCTCTCAAACCTTGATATTTTTGCTTCAATTTTGTATATGTTGTAGTTCCAGATATTCTCTACAACTTTTGTTCAGAACTCAAAGCCAAATTATAACTCTAAGTTCATCCACAAACTCAAACAAGAATCGGGTACAGACAAGTTCCTTCGGCCAGAATCATAACCACAGCAAGAACGGCCTCAAGACTTCAATTTTCATCCATTAAACCCAAAATTTCGACCATCAATCAGCACAACAACAAGACCACAGCATGCATGAGAAATCAAGAGATCAATCTTGCCTTAAGATTGAGCAGAAAATGCGAATAAAACGGCAGAAATCCTTCGGCTAGCTCACGGTCGGCGCTCGGTTTCTCTTCCTTCTTCTTTGCGTTTTCTTCTTGTTTCTCTCTTCTCTCTCACTTAGTTGGTCAACAACCCTCTCAATTAAGCCGGTTACTCCTTTTATATGTCTCTTTAATTATTAATTAGAAGTAATGATTGATTTACATGCAAATTGGACATTTGGCAAGAGCAAATGCCACTTGGACCCTCTCATTCCCTCTCTCTCGGCCACTATGGCTTCCTCAAGAAGCTTGGCCGACCCTCCTTGGGCTTGGCCGGTCTATCTTGGGCTTGGCTTGGCCCAAGTCTTCAAGCCCAAAGTTCCTAATTTAAATCCTCTAATTAATTAAATCTTAGTTTAGTAAGTCATAAGCTTAAATAATCAATAGCTTAAGTCTAGCTTGAACTTTAAATTTCAACTTCGCACCTCACCTAAACATAACCTTTTCCTTCAAGTAAATGCCTCGCAACCTTCGGCCACGTCACAAGACTACAATGTCAATCAAAGTTAGTTCGATCGTAGCTCACTAGTCCTCATGGTCTCACGGTTCATCAATTTATTTTCCAATACACATCATGGTTATACATAAATATACAAATTTATAATCCATCAAATGTCCAGCCCTTGGCTCAATTGTGACTTATGAAATCATTAACTAAAATCCATCAGCGTCTCTATCGTTCGGCCACAGTCATCACCTCCTTGAGGATTGTCTAAATTCTTGGATGCCACAACGAGCCCCTCCTTAAAGAATTTCGTCCTCGAAATTAAACAAAACCTATGTCTCCTCAAATAAGTGAGGGTACCTTTTGCTCATCTCACTTTCACTTTCCCAGGTGGCTTCCTCCACATCATGATGTCGCCACAAGATCTTAACCAATGGAATTCTCTTGGTCCTGAGAATTTGCTCCTTTCGATCCAGTACTTTCACAGGCTCCTCAATATACCTTACTTTCTCATCCACTGTGATGGCTTCATGATTGAGTATGTGACTAGGATCTGGTTGATACTTTTTCAGCATAGACACATGGAATACATCATGTAAATTTTCCAATTTTGGTGGCAATGCCAGACGATAACCATGATTCCCTACTCTTTCAAGTATCTCGAAAGGTCCAACAAATCTAGGACTTAGCTTACCTTTCACTCCAAATCGAGATATTCCTTTCATTGGGGACACTTTAAGGAACACATGGTCTCCTACATTAAACTCCAAAGGTCTCCTACGCTTATCTGCGTAGTCTTTTTGCCTACTCTGAGCTGTTCTAAGCCTTCTCCTAATAATTTCAACAGCTTCAGTAGTAAGTTGTACCAATTCAGGTCCTGTCAATTTCCTTTCCCCTACTTCGTTCCAGCAGACAAGAGTCCTACATCTCCTTCCATACAATGCTTCATAGGGAGCCATACCTATACTTTTCTGATAACTATTGTTATAAGCAAATTCAACCAAATGCAACTTCTCATCCTAATTTCCCTTAAAATCAATTACACAAGCTCTTAACATGTCCTCTAATATCTGAATCACTCTTTCTGTTTGTCCATCTGTTTGGGGATGAAAAGCAGTACTAAATTGAAGCTTAGTTCCCATGGCATCCTGAAGACTCTTCCAAAAATTCGAAGTAAATCTTGGATCTCGATCTGAAGTAATAGTTACTGGAATACCATGCAAGCGTATCACTTGGTTCACATATATTTCTGCATATTTGCTCATTGGACAATCTGTACGGACTGCTAAGAAATGGGCAGACTTGGTCAAACGATCTACTATTACCCAAATAGAGTCATGACCACTGGATGTCCTTGGCAATCCTTGTACAAAATCCATAGTTATATGTTCCCACTTCCATTCTGGTATATCTAATGGTCTCAAAAGTCCTGCGGGTTTACGATGTTCCGCCTTTACCGCCGACATGTCAAACATTGAGATACATACTTGGCTACATCTGTTTTCATACCATTCCACCAGAATTGCTGATGTAAATTCTTATACATCTTTGTACTACCTGGATGAATACTATAATTACTTTTATGTGCCTCCGACAAAATTTCCTTCCTTAACTCTTCATTGTCGGGAACACAAAGTCGTCCTTGACATCTTACTATTCCATCTTCAGAAATTTGAAATTATGGTCTTTTTCCTGAAGATACAGTGTCCTTTATCTTTAAAATCTCCGGATCAGACTTTTGTAAAATCTTAACTTTTTGAACAATTTCAGGTTCAATCCTTAACGCATTAAGCACACTAGTAAGATAATCCACTTCTAATTTAAACTCTGAGTCTGTTACAAACTTTAACAAACTCCACTCTGCCATTCTTAAACTAGCTATTTCCGTAGCTGACTTACGACTAAGAGCATCTGCTACCTTATTTGCCTTTCCTAGATGATATCTTATCTCACATTTATAATCCTTCAATAATTCCATCCATCTCTTTTGTCTCATGTTTAGTTCCTTTTGTGAGAATAGATATTTCAAGCTCTTATGATCCTTATAAATTTCAAACTTTTCTCCATACAAATAGTGTCTCCATATCTTTAGGGCAAACACTATAGCAGCTAATTCTAAATCATGAGTTGGGTAGTTCAATTCATGAGGTTTCAATTGTCTAGATGCATAGGCTATGACCTTGCCATGCTGCATCAAAACACATCCTAGTCCTTTGTGAGATGCATCACTATACACTGTAAATCCATCAGATCCAAACGGTAAAGTCAAAATTGGGGCTGAGGTTAACTTTCTCTTAAGTTCCTGGAAACACTTTTCACATTCCCCATCCCATTCAAATTTCACATTCTTTCGAGTCAATTTCGTCAAAGGACTTGCTAACAGTGAGAATCCTTCAATAAATCTCCTATAATAACCAGCCAATCCTAAGAAACTCCGTATTTCAGTAGGTGTGGTCGGTCTTGGCCAATTTATCACCATCTCAACCTTCGCCGGATCCACTACAATTCCTTCTCTTGATATCACATGTCCTAAAAATATTATTTGATCCAGCCAAAATTCACACTTACTAAATTTGGCATACAACTTTTGATCCCTCAAAGTTTGTAAAACTATCCTTAAGTGTTGTTCATGTTCTCTAGGTCCTTTAGAATATATCAAAATATCATCAATAAAAACAATCACAAATTGGTCCAAGTAAGGCTTAAATATCCTATTCATCAAATCCATAAATGCTACCGGCGCGTTAGTTAATCCAAATGGCATAACAAGAAACTCGTAGTGTCTATAACGAGTCCTAAATGCAGTCTTGGGGATATCCTCTTCCTTAATTCTTAATTGGTGGTACCCTGACCTTAAGTCAATCTTAGAGAAAACTGAACTTCCCTGGAGTTGATCAAAAAGATCGTCAATCCTAGGCAAAGGGTACTTATTCTTAATAGTCACTTGGTTCAGCTGCCTATAATCAATGCACAAGCGCATCGATCCGTCTTTCTTTTTCACAAACAACATTGGTGCACCCCATGGTGAGCACTAGGTCTAATAAATCCTTTATCAAGTAGTTCCTGCAATTGCACTTTCAATTCCTTCAATTCTACTAGTGCCATCCTATAAGGGGCTTTAGATATCGGTGCTGTTCCAGGCATCAATTCAATTTCAAACTCAATTTCACGATCTGGTGGCAATCCAGGTAATTCCTCAGGAAATACATATTGAAATTCATTAATTACCCTAATTTCCTCAATCTTGGGTTCCTCTTGAGCATAATCCTTAACCACAGCCAAATATCCTTGACATCCTTGGTCGAGTAACTCACAAGCTTCCATTGCCGAAATAAGCGGTATAGATAGGTGTGTTTGACTTCCCAAAAATTCACAACTAGACTGATCAGGTAAGGCAAAGCGAATCACTTTCCTACAACAATCTACTTTGGCTTGATACTTATGAAGCCAATCTGTAACACCCCAAACCCCCTTGAGGCTATTACAGTCATGCTTACCTGTCCTTTTGTCCTTTGAGAGCTCCAAACTTTTAGGCTCTCATTCACCATTTTTTTTTTTTTTTTTTGAAATGAACTCATGGTCCCAGCGCAATATATGACGGAAGCGAACACTCAAAACTCTCCCACACAACACATGAGAGGCAATGCGCACATACTAAATACGATAGAATACTAAACCACCGGCTCCATTTTATTTACTATCAAGTGATGGATGTTTTCTTTTCCTTTTTCAGGGTAGGATACATCAAGATACATACATCAAGTGACCTCAAAATCTACCCATCATCAAGAAGGAAAATTGCAGCCTATACATAGTCTACCCAAAATCCATCCATCAAGAATCCGGTCGGATCAAAAATCCCTCCAACCTCCTTAGCTTCAACTCGTAGTCTACCTCCACCCAGGCGCTCCGGGTGGCAGAAGCGGCGGTAGAATACCTTAAACTACCCCATCCTGACAAATGAGATATTCCACAAACTCCTGGAACACTGGTCCGTCGTCCAAGCCTGCATCGAATCTGACTAGCGTGCTCACTCGAATGAATGCCAGCCCGCGAACCGTGGGGCTGTCCAAACTCGTGATCCTGACCTCCATTCTGGAGGGTATACCGTAAAACGTACCAGGAGCAACATGAGGTAGCAGCATGACTAAGCTGAAATGTTAGTCCCCAAAAGGGGTGAGTACAACCACTCAGCAAAGATATAATCTCTAAGACTACCCATACAATGCAATCCAGCACATAACAGCAACATATAAACATCATAGATAAGCATTTTCAGTCATCAAATTGCAGCCACATCATGCTTTCACTTCATTTCTCAAATCAGGCATCTATTAAACATGTATGCTTGCAACTTTCAGCATTAACCAAGCATGAGTACATATACATATTTAATGCTTATCACCACTCAGCAACTTATCAATGTATGCATACTTCATCATACAAGCCTTTCATAATTCAGCCTTTTCCATGCACATATGCATAACACGAATTCAGCTATGCCAATGAAATCAACATTCATCATGTGCACGTTTCATGACTTAACAAGATGAATGCAAGCACAATTCACCATAATCATGTGCACATATCACATATTGGCAAAGCTCATGCATATAGATATCAATTGCAATTATCAATGCAGATCCCGGTACACACCACCCGGGCTTCCGGCCCCCCCACATTCCGGGCATCTCGCACCCAAACCTGGCATCGCGAGGAATTCACGGCACACACCATCCGTGCTTCCGGCATTTACACTCCCTGACCGGGCATCTCGTGTGGCATCCTCACTTTTATAGCTTATCAAGGTTATGTTCGATTAGATTTACAATGAATTGTCGAGATGTAGAAGTGTGACTAAAATGGATTTTTAGACTTTGAGCATTAGTATATAAGTCATGATTTAATTAGGTTAGTGAGGGTGGCGGAATATGTGGTGCAATTTTAATTGGAGAATGGGACAAATATCGTTGTGGTTATATGTGTATTCAATTTTGGCGAAGTGAATTGTTGGTTAGATTGTGATTTAATTTAATTGCTTTTGTGGGAGGCTAAGGGAATTAAATCGAACAAAGAGGAGGATTGATGAACAAATTAAATAGCCATACTCAGCTAGGACGTGCGAATGAGGGGGAGTGACCAATTGAGATTTGTGGGTGCATGTGAAAAATAGTGTGGCCGTGTGAGTGAAATGGTCGAGTGAGGTGTGTGCTGTGTGTGCTGAGTTGGCGCCACATGTCACAAGCCAAGGAGGTGTAAGAGAGAGAGAGAAGGTCGGTTAAGTGAGTGAGTGGGTCGACCAGGAGGGAAAGAAAGAGAAGGAGAGAGAGAGAGAGGAGACGTCGGGCGTGCGCAGGAGGAAGAGAAGAGCCGAGGGTTTTTGCTGTGGAATTCTGCCGTTTCTTCACCATTTTCTGCGAAATCAAAGGCAAGATAAATATTTCTAGTCTTCTCATGTTCTTGTGTTGCAATTTAGAGGTAGAAATCGTGGGGTTTTTTGGCTGGTTTGATGAAATTCTGATGAAGAACAAAACCGGGTATATTCGGACCTCTAGAAATCAGGTTGCACGGTTTGCTTGCATGTCTCTGTAGAGCATGTTAGAGGGAGAATTGAGTCTTGAGTTCTTCAAGGAAGTTGTTGTACACTTCCTGAGCTGCAACATAGTCGAAAATGAGAATTTTTGAAGGTGATTTAAGGGGTGAAATTGAATTCTTCAGAGACGGGGTGTTCTCGGGTGAGCCAGTGAACCCGTCTGGATGATTGCTAGTTGTTCACATGGTTACAGGGGGAATTTCAAGTTGGTTTCTTCTAATGAAACATTGGAGACATTCTGGGTAATCACATACTAAAATTTGAGCTTAATTCGTCTAGGATAGCTAGGTGAATTTCCTGAATCTTTCTGCCGTTGAAATCGGGAAGCTGCTGGATAGAGTATCAGTTAACCCTGTTGGGATAATGCGTGTTGTTCATGTGGTTCTGTGGGGTATCTCAATTCGATGTCTTCTACTGAATTGTTGAGAACTTCATGATGTATCTTGTGATAAAATTTGAGCCTATTCCAGTGAGTGTAGCTTATGATTTCGAATTTTCTTTGTTGGCTTGTATACTGGAATTTTATCCGAGAAAAAGGGTCAGTGACTTGTGAGCTTGTAAACCATATTTTCTCTGAGGAATTGGATGTCAACCTTCAAAGAGAAGTTGTAGGGTATGGTTCTGGTTATAACATATTCAAAAATGAGATAAAAAGAGTGAGTGTAAGTGGGTGTTTCGAATTTATCTTGTTAGCCGTGTAACTGTGCATAACTGAATAACAGTTGGAAGTTGTTGATTTTTAGACTATAATTTTTAGGTCGAATTTGAAGACCATTTCTTCTAATGAAATGTTCATTTACCTCTTGGATATGACATATGAAATTCTGAGAATTTTTGAAGGCAGTTTAGTACCTCAATTTCGTGATTTCTGAAGGTAATGTAAAACTGGAATTTTCTGGGTATGTGCTAAATGTGGCCGAGAATGAGTGTGGTATTGTTTTATGTTCTAAACATTATTTTCTTAAGTGTAACTGGCCACTTCACTTGCTGTTTCAAGTGTGAACTTAGGCTATTATGTCTAATGGTAGTTTACATGATGTATTAAGAGTATCTTAATTGGATTATATGCTGGATTTATGGGTATTTCTCATAAACACTCTATGCCGATTGTAGTATGGGCCATGTTGGATGGGTAATGCATGTTGAATTTTCAAAGTACATGCCGAATTGATGGAATATCTTCTTGAGGTGTAGGTGCACATGTCATGTATGGTTGATAAATGGATATTCATTGTTAAATTCACTTGATACATGTGCTGTGCATGCTGTATTTATGATGAGATCATTGGCTGAGCATGTAGACTTTTGGCATGTGAATGTGATTAAATGTATGCATTGCTGTCATGCTTGTGTTCCATGGACATGTTGAGTGAAATTCGTGTCATGCGAGTGAACATACATGGCATTGCTTGCTGTTTTTGCTCATGAATAGCATGGAACATGTAACGAGGCACGTTTAAGTGAAATCCATGTTTTGTGAGAGAGGACATGTGATGTAGCTTGCTGTTGCCAAATTGAACATCATGTAACATGTCATAAGAGCATGCATATGAAAGAGATAATTGCATGACATGGGTGATTATTCTTCGGGAGTATCGGGATGCCCGGCCGTGGAGTGAAAATGCCGGATGCCCAGTAGCCCTGTGTCCGTAAATCTGGATGGCCTCGGAGTTGGGATGCTCGGAGCGTTGGGGGTGCCGGAAGCCCGGTTGTATTTTGAATACATGCCCGGGGGATTCCTCGTGATGCCAGTTGGGATGCGAGATGCCCAAAGGTTCGAATGAGTCGATGCCCTTTGGATGCCCGGTTGTATTTTGAATACATGCCCGGGGGATGCCTCGTGATGCCAGTTAGGGTGTGAGATGCCCGGAATGTGGGGGCCGGAAGCCGGTTGGTTCTTACCGGGATTTGCATTTGAAATTGCAAGAATTTGCTATGAATGCATGAGCATTGCGAAACGTGAAAGGTGCACATAAAGTTGGTCATATGCATGAGTATTGCGAAACTTTGAAAGGTGCACATAAAGTTGTTGATATGCATGAGCATGAATTGAGCTGATCATGTGAGTCATGCACAAGGGGTGAAATATTGGCATATGTGTTTATGCATGAGCATGAATTGAGCTGATCATGTGAGTCATGCACATGGGGAGAAATATTGGCATATGTGTTTGCTGAATGACGTGACATGTTCATATGTATAAAAGATGTTAATGTGCAAGTGTATGAGTGATGAACCAGGTGAACATGAGAAATGCTTGCATTATGAGTACACATGTTTGATGGATGTATGCTTTGAGGTTAATGTCAAGGCATGTGGTTGAATTGTTCACCTGTGATCATGATTGTGATTATTCAAAAGCTTTCTGATTCTCTTGTGAAATTATGAAAGGCTTGCATGATGGAATGTGCATACATAGTTAAAAAGCTGATTTGTGAAAGTATGATATGACTGCAACTTGATGATTAAAATGCTTGTCTATGATGCTTATATGTTGTTGTGATGTGCTTGATTGCAAGGTATGGGTAGTCTAGAGATTTTATCTTATGCTGAGTGGTTGTACTCACCCCTTTGGGGATTAACATTTCAGCTTAGACATGCCATTGCGACTGAAGCCACCGGGCATGGGTAGGACGAGAGCGAGAGATGGGGAAGACCGATGGATTCCTTTTGACGGGACCGGTTCTCGATGGATGAATGGACAGCTTTTGTGTATAGCTTGTATAGATGTTATCTTTGATGATGGGTAATGCTTTTGGGATTTTGATGTGTTGTAGTTTGATGTATTCATTACCCCGAAAAGAATCAAAGGAAAATCCATCCTTATGATATATAAATAAAAGAACTGGTTCCTACTATTCATATCCTATAGTTGTGTGTGCATTGGCCCGAGTTGTTTGGGAGAGTCGTTACTTCGTTTCCGCCATTGATTTTGCGCTTGGACCATTCATTATAAAAAAAAAAAAAAAAACAAAGAGAAGAGCCTAAGAGTATACAGCTCTCAAAGGATAGGTAAATACGACTGTAATAGCCTCAAGGGGGTTTGGGGTGTTACATCTCGCACCCCAACTGGCATCACGAGGCATCCACGGCACACACACTCCGTGCTTTCGGCACCCCTAACGCTCCGGGCATCTCAACTCCGAGGCCATCCAGATTTACGCTCACAGGGCTACTGGGCATCCGTCATTTTCACTCCCTGGCCGGGCATCCCGATACTCCCGGGGCATAATCAACACATGTCATGCAATTATCTCTTCCATATACATGATTCATAACATGTTACATGATATTCATAAGCATAACAGCAAGCAATACCATGTACTTCCACTCATATGACATGAATTTCACTCAACATGCTTCATCCAACTAGTACACCACAATTCAGCATGTATCAATTTGAGAAAACATCTCATTTAAACCTCAATTGCTCTTTTCCACCTTTTCAAAGCATGTACATAGAATGACTAGAGCAACACCACATGTAATTCATGAAGGTAGCATGCTTTGAATGTCATAGCACCAATCATTATAGTCGACTAAGTCAATTCAACCAAGTTCAATGCAAAACCGCTTATATGGAGATAGAAATTACTCCCAATGTATCACTCCACTAGCTTTCAAAACAATAACTCATCATCACAATGATAACAGGGCATAGAAGTGTTATTCTTGCTAAGAAAACAAGCTCAAACCATGTTTACACAATAATACTTAAGTTCGGCCAAAACAGATTCAAGTTCAGAAAATTCCAGTTTACACCATTCACAAAACTCATGAATTTAAGGCACCAACTCACCTTCAAAAATTACCAAATTTAAGTATGTCTTAGCCAAGAGTCTAAATATCATTTCTCATGAAGGAATCATCATCAAATTCGTCCTCCATTAACTTCTATAAAAATTACAAGTCATCGGTTTACTGTTCACGATGCCCAGCGACACACCACAGCAAGGCAACTTCGAATGAGCAACTTGTCCTCCTTATTTTTCCTTGATTTTTGGATATGTTATAGTTCAACAAGTTTTCTACAACTTTCATGAAGACATCGAAGCAAGAAAACTAAAGGAACATCACTTTAAATGCCACGCAAGTTGCTGTTGTTCAACCCAAAAATTCCAGAATACAATAACAAAAGAAAACAAGCAATTCACCAAGCTAAACCGAATGAAATCAGCTCAATTTTCAGTGTGTTGTACATCAAGATGTCCTCAACAACTTTCAAACAGAAGTCGAACGAAAATTCTCAACAGAACACCACAATCAGCAAGCAACAAGTATCAAAGGTCCACAAACGACTCCAAGTTGCACCCGGTTCCAAAGAAACTAGGTTTCACCCTCAAATCTCACTCAAATGACTTCATTTTCGACTATGTTATAGCTCAAGATGTGTACAACAACTTCCATGAAGACATCAAGATCAGATTTCAACTCTAAACACACTTTCCAGCTCATGCAAGATTCTGGCGCAAAACTGTTCCTCAAAACCCGATTGCACCGGTTTTCAATTTCCTTCAAAGACTCCACAATCCAGCCATAAATTTCACAATTCCAGCCACTACACACCACCACAAGAAACATGGGAAGACTAGAGATAAATCTTGCCTTTGATTTTGGGTAGAAACGATGGAGAATCTCACGGCACAAGCTGGATTTTCTTTCGGCCGAAGCTTCCTTCTTCTTCTCTTCTTCTCCTTTGTTTTCCTCTCTTTTCTCTCTCTTTGGTCACTAACCAGCTCAAATGGATGGTAATTCCCCTCTTTTACACCTCAATTTAGCCACTCATCAAGCCTAATACCTACACTTCCATGCATGGCGACACATGGCACCCAAATGGACACCTTGGCGCCACCTCACCGGCTTCTCTCTTCCCCTTGGGCGTACGTGGGGCTGCTTCATGGGCTGGCATGGCCGAATTAATTGGCCGGCCCATTCATCCTTCCTTTAAGCCCAATTAAGTCCAATTAAATCATACCTTAATATCTCAAAGTCTAGTCCCTAGCCGTAGGTCACATGTACACTCATATTCATTCAATTGCGAATACCAACTTAGTCATATACCCTAGCTACCATGTCCACCACAATAGTCCAATTGTAGCTCAATAGTCCAATGGCTAGAATTCCACAAATTAGATTGGCCAAGATCGTCACATGTTCAAGAATTGTCAAAATTGAGGATGCCACACAATCCATCCCTAAAATAACATCAAAATCATACATATCCATCAAAATTAAGTCTATCTCTGTATCTCTTCCTCCCACCGTTATCTTACAATTTCTGCACCCCAATGTAGACAATATCATATCCTTTAAAGGCGTAGAAACACAAAGAGGCGTCTCAAGAGGCATAGCTTCTAACTTATTCAGCAGTCTATATCTTTCAGACATAAATGAATGTATAGCACCCGTATCAAACAATGCATATGCATTTCTGTCATTTATAAGAATAGTACCTGCGATAACATTCTTGGAAGCTTCCGCCTCCTCTTGGGTAACCGCATACGCCCTTCCTTGTGCCGGTGGTCTCTGGGAATTCCTTGACACACTTGGTCTAACAGTACTCTGTTGTGTTTGCCGCACAGAACCAATGCTCATTTGTGGTCTTTCCTGTGGGCAACTTCTCCTAAGATGACCTGCTTGTCCACAACCATTACACTTCAGCTGTCCAGTGCAAGGTCCTGGGCCATGTCTTCCATCACATCTCGGGCATTCTCCATTCCTATTAGGCATTCTTCCTATATTCAGGCTATCCTTGCCCTTACCAAATTTCCCAAAGTTACTCTTCTTCTTGGGTGTCCAGGTCTGTCCTTGACCTACAAAGGGTCTCTTACCTTTTCTCACATCACCAAAAGACCATTGTTTCTTACCCTCTGACTGTTCCCTTTCCAATTCCTGCTCTACCAACTGTGCCCTCTCATAGACCTCATTGTAATCCCTTATGTTCAGACGCACCAATTGTTTCCTATTAAAAGTCCTAACAAACTCATCCCAATTCACAGGAGTACCTGGTGGAAAGATTATATCCTTTGAAGCTCTCCACCAAAACTTTGCATTTCCCTCCACCGGTACTCTGCCAAAGTTATTTTCTCAGCATCATTACAGCCCAACAACTCGAAAATTTGTTCCATTCCATCAATCCAATGTTCCGCCTCCTCAGGACTTCCCATTCCACTGAACTTAGGTGGCTTTAACTTCAAAAATTGCTCCACCACTCCCTGAGTACGGCATTCTGCTCCAGGTTGTTGCTGTGCTTGTCTTTCCATCAAATTCCCTGTATTGGCCAATGCCTACAGGATATCTTGCCCTTGTGGCAGAGGCTTCAGCCCTCGATGGATGAGCACTTCCAGGTCGCACCATACCTTTCCTGCAGTTGTCAAGCATTCGCCTCAGGAATACTATGAGACTTACTGTCTCCATTTAATTCTACTACAGTTATATAAGTAACACTTACATGTTACTCACAACCTAAAAATAACTCTAACAGGGATCTACAAGTGAATACATATCACCCGTTGTTCAAGGTTAGACGACTATCTCAATTAGCATCCTATGGTGTGCATTGTCACCTTCCTCCTCAATTTCCAAATGAGGCTCCTTATCACTCCATTATACCAAATGCTCTGATACCAACCGAGCTTGTAGCACCCCTATACCCCCTTGAGGTCACTACAGTCATCCCATAAGTCCTTTGAATTCAACTTTGAGCTGTAAACCCTTACGCTCCTTCTTTTTTTTTTTTATACAAACGGTCCCAGCGCGTTCAACATGTGGAAGCGATATCATTTCCCTTCAAATCTCCCTACCAACAGCTAGAGAAGGGCAATGCACACACTAACAATCAAAGCATAATAAAATCGGACCTCTTTTATTTATATAACTATGAGATGGATCCCTTCGGGGTAGGTACATACTAACATAAAGCCAACTCATATTGACGTGGCTTAAACATCAAAAGAAAAAGTAAACTCCACTACCCCTCAAAAGAAAATCCTCAAAAAAAAAAAAAAAATGGCTTAGTCCATCTCTTAGTCCCGGTTTGTCAAAAAATGTCAGTCCTTCGCTCCCAGCTCCTCTCTCTCGGGCCCTACCTCCTCCTCCCTGGTCCGCCAGATGGTGGTGGTGGCAGCATACCTCTCATGACTCCATCCTGCTGCACAAAGACCGATACGAACTCCTGAAATACAGGGCCATCCTCGAGCCCTACCTCAAACCGCACAAGCACACGATCACAGAAAAAGATCAACCTAGCGACGATCGGGCTATCTATCTGAGTGATCCCCACCTCCACATCGGAAGGGATCCCATAGAAGGTACCCGTAGAAACTGGAGCAAGCGGCATATCTAGTCTAAAAGTGTTTTCCCAAAAAGGGGTGAGTATATCGACTCAGCAAAGATATAATCTCTATGACTACTCATACAACACACAAACAGTCAGACAAATCACATCATCACACAACAAGAACAAACATAACATAACATCGACAAAGCATCAACGAGATACAGCCATGCATATGGCGACTATTCATCATAGACACTCAATCATTCATATGCACATACATGTATCATCCAATGCCATACATATATTTCACCATGTGCACATACATATATCATCCAATGCCATGCATATATTTCACCATGTACACATACATGTATCATCCAATGCCATGCATATATTTCACCATGTACACATCATATTTTCAATTTTCACAATATTAGTGAGCTTTTAATGCAATCCCGGCACACACCATCCGGGCTTCCGGCCCCCCACATTCCGGGCATCTTGCACCCCAACTGGCATCACGAGGAATTCACGGCACACACCATCCGTGCTTCCAGCATTTACACTCCCTGGCCGGGCATCTCGCACCCCAACTGGCATCACGAGGAATTCACGACACACACTATCCGTGCTTCCGGCATCCCCTACGCTCCGGGCATCTCAACTCCGAGGCCATCTAGATTTACGCACACAGGGCTACTAGGCATTCGGCATTTTCACTCCCTGGCCGGGCATCACGAAAACTCCCGGGGCATCATCAACTCACACCATCCGATGGCCTTCTCACATGCATGGTTCATGGCACACGACATAATACTCATCACTCATAACATCATGCAATGCCAACATTCTCATTCATATGGCATGGAATTTACATGGAACACTTCATTCAACCAATTTCCATCCCTTCCTCATAAGTGCATAAAATTCAGCACACACAATTCCAAGGAAACGTCTCAATTAAATGCCAAATAATTTCCAAAAATTATAAAATTCACCCACATAACAGCCAAGACAAAATGACACATGTTTCATGAAGAAAGTATGTTCTGGATGTCATTATACAAAAAGATATTGTTCAGCCATGTCAACGCAGCAAATTCCAAACAAAACAGTTTGTGCAATCACAAAAGGAATCTAAATTGACCAACCAATTGGCCACTAAAAATCCTGAAATTTCACCACATCACCATGGAGACGTTAAAGCACAACTTTCATTAAGAAACTATGCTCAAAAAATTCTCACATAAAAAGATATAAACTCAGCAAGACATATTAGAATTTAGGATTTCCCAGTTTGCACAATTCTCGAATTTTATTTAATTAAATACTCAAAGTTCACTCAAAAATTATGAAATTTCACTATATTATAGCCAAGCTCCTACAGAACGTTTCTCATGAAGACAAAATCATCAAATTCATCCTACATAATTTACTATAAGAATCACAAGCTTCTGATTCAATTCCCGAACCGTACAGAATCAACTATCAAAGAAATATCCTCAATTGAGCAACTTAACCTCCTTATTTTTCCCTTATTTTTGGATATGTTATAGTTTAATATGTTTTCTACAACTTTCCTATAGAAGTCGAAGCAAGATTCTCAAGAAAAAGTCACCTTATAACCCATGCAATCTACTGACGTTCCACAGAAACACTCCAGAATTCATGTCCGTAAGAAATCAAGCATTTCCCTGGGTTATACCGGTTAGATTTGCCTCAAATTTTAGTATGATGTTCATTAGGATGTTCTCAAAATTTCATATGAAGAGGTTGAAGACAAATATCCAACCGAAAGCCACATGCAACAACCCACAAGCAACAAAGGTCGACATGCAAGCCGATTTTCACCCGGTTCCTTAGAAAATTAATTTCACCCCGCAAACCTTGATCGTTTTGCTTCAATTTTGGATATGTTGTAGTTCCAGACATTCTCTACAACTTTCGTTCAGAACTCGAAGCCAAATTCTAACTCTAGGTTCATCCAAAAACTCAAACAAGAATCGGGTACAGACAAGTTCCTTCGGCCAGAATCATAACCACAGCAAGAACGGCTTCAAGACTTCAATTTTCATCAATTAAACCCAAAATTTCGACCATCAATCAGCACAACAACAAGATCACAACATGAATGAGAAATCAAGAGATCAATCTTGCCTTAAGATTGAGCAGAAAATGGGAAGAAAACGGCAGAAATCCTTCGGCTAGCTAACGGTCCGTGCTCGGTTTCTCTTCCTTCTTCTTTGTGTTTTCTTCTTGTTTCTCTCTTCTCTCTCACTTAGTTGGTCGACAACCCTCTCAATTAAGCCGGTTACTCCTTTTATATGTCTCTTTAATTATTAATTAGAAGTAATGATTGATTTACATGCAAATTGGACATTTGGCAAGAGCAAATGCCACTTGGACCCTCTCATTCCCTCTCTCTCGGCCACTATGGCTTCCTCAAGA
This sequence comes from Eucalyptus erythrocorys, assembly GCA_014182555.1. NCBI lineage: Eukaryota > Viridiplantae > Streptophyta > Magnoliopsida > Myrtales > Myrtaceae > Eucalyptus > Eucalyptus erythrocorys. Next base: position 30,358,789 of record CM024601.1, on the reverse strand, counting down.
AGCTTGGCCGACCCTCCTTGGGCTTGGCCGGTCTATCTTGGGCTTGGTTTGGCCCAAGTCTTCAAGCCCAAAGTTCCTAATTTAAATCCTCTAATTAATTAAATCTTAGTTTAGTAAGTCATAAGCTTAAATAATCAATAGCTTAAGTCTAGCTTGAACTTTAAATTTCAACTTCGCACCTCACCTAAACATAACCTTTTCCTTCAAGTAAATGCCTCGCAACCTTCGGCCACGTCACAAGACTACAATGTCAATCAAAGTTAGTTCGATTGTAGCTCACTAGTCCTCATGGTCTCACGGTTCATCAATTTATTTTCCAATACACATCATGGTTATACATAAATATACAAAGTTATAATCCATCAAATGTCCAACCCTTGGCTCAATTGTGACTTATGAAATCATTAACTAAAATCCATCAGCGTCTCTATCGATCGACCACGGTCATCACCTCCTTGAGGATTGTCTAAATTCTTGGATGCCACATGAAAAGTTCAAAAAAGCACTCAAAGCTGAGACGTGGAGTGACACTGAGTGTGAGGAGAGTGATGAAGAATATGCAAACATATGTCTTATGGCAAACTCATACTCAGACCAAGACTCAGACTCAGACTCATACTCAAATTCAGACTCAGACTCAGACTCAAACAGCGGTACCAAGGTTAGAAATTTAAAAATTCCTTTCAAAGTATCAAAATACATTGATGAACTTTGTCTTAGTCCGAAAGGCTCTCTTAAAAGGATTTCTGAACTAAAAAGGAGAATTCCAAAATGAAACAACAAGAAAAATCTTACTTGAAAAAGTTGAAAGTCTAGACAAGTCTCTTGCTATTTCGAAAGAAAATGAGAATGAGCTTTCAAAAGAAAATGATTGCCTGAAAGAAGACTTATTAAAAATCTCAAAGAAATTTTCAATAGGTTCTGAAAAGTTGGATAAGATTCTTTCTATCCAAAGACCTTACTTTAATAAATCCGGTCTAGGAATGACACAAGAAACCGTTCCTTTGATCGATTTCCCAAAGGTAAAGGAAAGAATTAGAAATAGGCCAACAAAAACTTTTGTAAAAATCATTTCCAAAAGGTTTTTGTAAAGCCTGTTGGTAGAAATGCTCTTACTTGTTCAAAATGTAAAAGTGTAGATCATTTTAAAAAGGAATGTCCCAAAATTTGGAGACCTATTAAGAAGAGCTGGGCAAAGACTATTTATACTACTAACAATGATGGACCCAAGAAAATCTAGGTACCAAAGAAGACATGAGTCTTTCTTTTAGCTGCAGTTCATCTTCAGGAAGAAAGTCAAGTGGTATTTGGATAGTGGATGTTCAAGACACATGACAGGAGACTCAAGTTGTTTTACAAAATTCTCTCATAGGAAAGGAGAAAATGTCTCTTTTGGTGGTAACAACAAGGGAAAGATTGTTGGTCAAGGAACTGTGATGATTGGAAATCTAACAATCAACAACGTCTCTCTTGTTGAGGGATTGAACTACAATCTATTGAGTATTAGTCAATTATGCAATTCTGGATACAAAATCAATTTTCAAGAAGATACATGTTCTGGATCAAGCAAGGATCTTTCACAGTCCTTTACTGGTCGAAGACATGGGAATATCTATTTGCTAGATATAAGGTCTGACATTCCTCAATGCTTGATATCAATTCAAGACGAAGAATTTCTCTGGCATAGGAAGCTTGGACATGTCAACCTTAAGCAAATCGCAAAAGTATCATCCAAAAAGCTTGTTCGAGGACTTCCTAACCTCAAGTATCAAAAGCATGAATTATGCACTCCCTGTGTACTTAGAAAACAGGTTAGAAATTCCCATAAATCTATAAATCAAGTATCCACTAATCGTGTTTTGCAACTATTACACATGGATTTATTTGGACCAACAAGAGTTCAAAGTATTGGAGGTAAAAGATATTGCTTGGTTATAGTCGATGATTATTCTCGTTTTACATGGGTTTTCTTTCTTGCAAATAAATATGATGCATTGATTCATTTTACTAAGTTTGCAAAGAAAATTCAAATTGAAAAAGGATATACGATATTAAGTATTAAGACTGACCATGGTGGAGAATTTGAAAATCATGATTTTGCTAAATACTGTGATGAAAATGGTATTCAACATAATTTTTCATCCTCATACACTCCACAACAAAATGGAGTTGTAGAAAGGAAAAATCATTCTTTGCAAGAAATGGCAAGAACTCTCTTAATCGAAAGTAATATTTCACCTCATTTTTGGGCTGAAGCTACTTCCACTGCTTGTTACATTATAAATAGAATTTTTCTAAGACCTATATTGGAAAAGACACCTTATGAACTGCTCAAAGGTAAGAAACCAATTGTTTCATATTTTCATGTATTCGGTTGCAAATGTTTTATCCTAAAGAATTCCAATGATCGAATTGGTAAGTTTGAAGAAAAATCAGATGAAGGAATTTTCCTTGGCTACTCCTTGACAAGCAAAGCTTTTAGAGTCTTCAACAAACGTACTCGGACTCGTGGAAGAATCCATGAATGTGAAGTTTGAAGACTCGTTACAAAATCAGACTCAACCTAAAGATTTTGAGTCTGGCCAAGTGTCTACAAATTCTCATGAAGAAAATCAAGCCTCACACACTGAGCTTCAAACAAATTCAGAAATTTCAACTGAAGAAGAGCTTCACCAAACTGACAAATCAACTGCAAACTGGAAGCAAAAGTCAAGTCATCCCCCATACCTCATCATTGGCAATATTGATGAAGGAGTTTGTACAAGGTTTTAAAGACGAGAAGCTTCTAGTGCTCTTGCACTAATTTCTGAGATCGAACCGAAAAATATAGAAGATGCATTGAAAGATGAAAGCTGGATCAAAGTAATGCAAGAAGAACTAAATCAATTCAAAATCAACAACGTTTGGGAGCTAGTTCCTAAACCAAAAGGAAAATCAATCATTGGCACCAAATGGGTTTTCAGGAACAAGCTTGACCAACAAGGAAAAGTGGTAAGGAACAAAACAAGACTTGTAGCGAAAGGCTACACACAAGAAGAAGGCATCGACTATGACGAAACCTATGCTCTTGTGGCAAGGTTAGAAGCTATAAGATTACTTCTTGCTTTTGCTTGTTTTAAAAATTTTAGGTTATTCCAAATGGATGTGAAAAGTGCATTCCTAAATGGAGTCATCTAAGAAGAAGTCTATGTGGAACAACCACCAGGATTTGAAGATCCTAAAAGACCAAACCTTGTCTTCAAGCTGAAGAAAGCCTTATATGGTTTAAAACAAGCACCCCGAGCATGGTATGAAAGGTTAAGCAACTTTTTAATTCAAAATGGCTTCTCTAAAGGTAAAGTAGATACTACCTTATTTATAAAAAGAGAAGGCAAAGATTTCATACTTGTTCAAATTTATGTTAATGACATTATTTTTGGCTCTTCTAATGAGAAACTTTGCAAGAATTTTTCAAAGTGTATGCAGAATGAATTTGAGATGAGCATGATGGGAGAACTAAACTTCTTTTTGGGACTTCAAGTCAAACAATCAAATGAAGGAACTTTCATCCATCAAGAGAAGTATGCAAAAGACCTTATCAAGAAGTTTAGAATGGAGAATTGCAAGAAAACAGAGACTCCTATGTCAAGCTCATCAAAATTGGATAAAGACGAACAAGGGAAGAGTGTAGACCAAAAGTTATGCAAAAGTATAATCGGGTCACTTCTTTACCTTACAGCTTCTAGACCTGACATTTTGTTTAGTGCCTGCATTTGTGCTAGATTTCAATCTGATCCTAAAAAATCTCATATGTCTGCTGTTAAGCGTATCATTAAATATGTTGCAACTACATCTAAGCTAGGTCTATGGTATTCTAAGAATGAAGATTTTACTCTCCTTGGATATTTTGATGCTGACCTTGCTGGTTGTAGAGTGGATAGAAAAAGCACTACAGGTACATGTCAATTATTGGGGAACAAGATGGTGTCTTGGTTCTCAAGAAAACAAGGTACCGTGGCTCTTTCAACCGCTGAAGCAGAGTACATAGCTCTTGGAAGTTGCTGCTCTCAAATTCTATGGATGCAACAACAATTAAGAGACTTTGGAGTTGATGAAACACATACGGAAATCAATGTGACAACACCAGCGCAATTAACCTCACAAAGAATCCAATACTTCATTCAAGAGCAAAGCACATTGAAATCAAGCATCATTTCATTCGAGATCATGTTCAAAGTGGAGATGTTGTGATTCAGCATGTAGATTCAAAGAATCAATTGGCGGATATATTCACAAAACCTCTGGAGAAGGCTCACTTCGAATCAATTTGTTCAAGATTGGGAATCGTGAATTTTGAAGATAGTCTGACTCAAGATTAAAGTCTGAAGGTGGTTCAAACTCATAGCTAAAGTCTGAAGGTGGTTCAGACTCATCGCTAAGTCTGGAGGTGGTTCAGACTCAACGCTAGGTCTGAAGACGGCTCAGACTCAAAGCAAAGTCTGAAAGTGTTTCAGACTCTACATAAAGTCTAATTATGCTCAGACGCAAAGGTAAAATCTGAAAAAGGTTCAGACTCAAAGGTAAAGTCTGAACATTCGTCAGACTCTGTATTTTTAATCTCTTTACGAATTTTTTTTTTCTTATTCTCTCTTTAACATATTTTTGTAATTACTTTTCAGTATTTCAAAATCTCTTTTCGCTCTTTTTCGACACGCATTAATGGCAGTTTATATTTTCAAAAAGGGTAGTTTTCTTTTTACGATTTATTTTTGGCAGTTATTTTCTTTTACTTTTTGGCGACGATTCGTATTCCGATGATTTCTCTCTCACTATTTATACTCTCGAACCGTCACTTTTACTCTCAGCTACTCCTTTGCAATTCATCCTCATACTCTTTCACTCTCAAAACCCTAAAAATTTCCTTTTGCCGTTTCCATTTCATCCCTTTTTAGCCACAAAGTTTCCATTTTTCCTCATGGTCAAGTTGAAACTTTGCTTGCTCTCCAAGAATGTCGTCTCGCAAGTCCTCCAGAATCGCCAGCAGGGGACCACAGAGATAGTAAGAGGGTCCTACAAGGGTGGACCTAACGGAAGAAGATTCGCCTCAACGAGAAGCAGAGAGTTAACATTCTGAGGAAGTTGTTATCGAAGCAGAACCGGTAAGAACTCTTAAGCCAAATGTTGCTTACGATCTCTATAAAAGGCTTAAGGATGGGAATGTTAGCCTTAAGATGATTGAGGAGTATTTGAAGGAAAGAGGGTTTAGGAGTGAGTATGCGTTTTTGATGGAGATGGAGAAGCTGAAGGTTGTTGGTGAAGGCACTACACAGAGGACGCTGGAAAATATCTCGAGTAATCCACTTGAGAATGCTCCGGCTGAGACTTTAGATGATGATGAGAGACTTTTCTCTCATTTTGAACCTCGTTTTGGTGTGGCCGCTAATATTGTTTGTCCTCCGGGGAGCTTATTTCGGTCGAGGGAGCATGAACGAGTTTATGCGAAGCTATTAAAGAGGGGTGTGGTCAATCCAAGGAGTGTGGATTTTGACTTCCTAGATTCGATAAGGATTAATCTAAGAGAGAAGTTTGCTAGGTTGCAGCTGGAGAATTTCTGCACGGATATGACTATGGCCCACTCTGAATTGACGGCTTACTTTTACACAAATTTATCCTTTTTGGATGCGAATCATTTGTCCTTTTCTTTCATGGACAAAGATTATGTTGTTGATGTTGACTTGCTGGCTGACATTATTGGTGTGGAAAGGAGTTTCCAGCCAATCAAAGTCTCAACAGCCTATGTAACCTTGGATATTGTACGAGAAAGAATTGTTGAAGACAAGATATCCTACACTAGGATGAATGCCACCAATGTTTTGTTGCATAAAGTTGTCATCAACTGCATCCGGCCAAAAACGACCTCAAAGACTAATGTTTCCAAAACAGAGGCAAAGCTGATGTTTGCCATCAACAGGTAGACCTTTCTCACTTCCACATGTCATTCTTTTTCATATGTATAGAACTGTGGTAAAGGATAAGGGTCAGCTGCCATATTCATCAATCATCACCAAATTGATTAGGCATTTTGATATTCAAGTTCCTGCATCTTTATGCCTAACAAAGTTGAATTCGATGCTCGTTGGTGAGAAAATGGTGATGAAGATGAAATTTCAGAACCGACGGCAAAGACTGGAAAGGTTGAGGAGGGAAACACCTTCAAGGGAGATCCCCACGCTTCATCGAAAAGGAAGGGCAAAGAGCCCATGGCTGAAAAGAAAAGAAGAAAAATCATCCCGCAAGACGAGGAGGATGAAGAAGATGCCATGACTTTGTCCACTCTCTCTAGATTGAGGAGCCCTGCAATCCTGAGAATAGAGGCTGAGGAGAGAGCGAGAAAAGAAGCAGAGGAGAAGGAAGCAGAGAAACAGAGGAAAGAGAAGGAAGAAAAAGAAAAGAGAAGAGAAGAGGAAAGAAAGTAAAGAGAAGAGGAAAGGAAGAGAATAGAAGAGGAAAGGAAGCAAAGAGAAGAGGAAAGGAAGAGAAAAGAAGAGGAAAGGAAGAAAAGAGAAGAGGAAAAGAAAAGAAGAGAAGAAGAGGAGAGAAAAAGAGAAGAAGAAAGAAGAAGAGAAGAGGAGAGAAGAAGAGCAGAAGAACAGAGAAGAGAAGAAGAGAGACAGAGGAAAGCTCAAGAAGAAGAAAGAAGAAGGAAGGCTGAGGAAGAAAGCAAAATGCAGGAGGATATGACTGCTGCATTTGAGCCATCTTTTGCTGGGGAAGAGACCGAGAAACATTCACGTGCTGATATGGATGTTGGCGATGAATTTTCTACTCCACCCACTGGCATTCATTCAGGGGGAGTTGCTGCAGAACAAGGAACGATATCACCACTACATTTTAGTGATGTGAGTAGGTCTGGTGCTGACCCTGAGGAGGTTTATGCATCACACTTCCCAGAGCATGAAGAATCCTCACCTGTTGAGAAGGAAAGGGCTGAAAGGGAAGCTCCTAGTTTTCAAACCCATTCTGCTGGTCCAAGTGGAAGCAATGCCAATTCCACAGCATTTACACAGCTATTGGATATCATGTTGGACTTAAAAGGCAGGTTTTTGGGATGGACTTCGAGATGAGAGATTTGAAAAGACGCTCGCCGAGTACTTCAAAGTGAACATGCAAGAACAGATCAATGAACCGAGAGCACAAATGGAATCGAATCGACCGGTGCGTAATTAGCTTCGGTGAAGGAAAACCTTGCCAAACTCGAGAAGTCACCCAGAGCTTAGCAAGTTTCAACATGTTTGTTTCCCCCGCAGGCCCCTAAATATTTTCAAAACTTTATCACATTCACTCTACCTCTTTGATGGGACAAAAAGGGGGAGAGTTGCGCAGATTTGATTGCAGGTTTTGAAGATTTGAAGTTTTTGAAGCTAAAGTTTTTGAAGCTTTGATAAAGCTTTGAGAGTTTTTTTTTAAGTTATTGAGTTTTTTTTTTTTTTTTATTTAGACTGTTTTCGTTTTGGACTTCGATTGGGTTGTTTGAACTTCTATGACCTTATGCTGACTTGATGATTTGGATCTAGACTTGTGAATTTGATTGCAGGATTATTATATTTTGTGAGGATAATTGTTATTGGACTAACACTGCTTTTGCGAGATATAATCCTCAAAATATATATGAGTTTTCCTTGCAGGTTTTTAAATTCGCAAATCTGTCGAGGGTTTTGTCACCATCAAAAAGGGGGAGATTGTTGAAGAAAAATCCCTTGGAGTTTTGAAGTTGACAAAACAGCCTCAACAGTACGATCTAGTGTGACACCCCTGAACCCAAAGGGATCATCACAGTCAAACATTCTCTTATAGTTAAACCAATAAATACTTGGGCATTTTTTTTTCTTATTTTATCGGTCCCGGCACAGTTTAAATATTTGCGGAAGCGTAATCCTTTAAACTCTCCCTTCACACAAACATAAGACAAATACACACCAGCTAGACATCAAAGAAAGAAAACCGAATCATTTTATTTATATATTTACAAGATGGGTTGACCTTGGGGTAGGTACGTACAAAAGGAAGCCATCGCATATCTAGTGTGGCTTAAAACTCAAAAAGGAACTCCTCTACCCCCTTCTCACTGGTCCCAAAAGTGTGACCCATCTCTCCATGGTGTCGGTTATGTCCAAAAAGTCTATCAGCTCTCCAGCCTATCCTCCACACGGCAGCTACACCCACCCTGGCGCATCAGGTGGTGGAGGAGGTAACATCCCTCTCATCATCCCATCTCGGCGTACGTGGATGGAGATGAACTCCTGAATAACTGGGCCGCCAGGTAGGCCCACCTCATAGGAAACGACCGCGCGAACTCGAAGAAATGTCAACCTAGGGACATGAGGACAGTCTATCACCTCTACCTCCACATCGACATCAGAGGGGATACCATAAAAGGTGCCCCGTATGACCGGAGGAACCGGCATCTCTAAGCTGAAATGTTAGTCCCCAAAAGGGGTGAGTACAACCACTCAGCAAATAAATAATTCCCTATGGCTACTCAAGCATCACGCAAGACATCACAATTAACATCTATACACATGAAATTGCATCATATAGCAATACATCTTCACACATCCACGTATATATCACATTTCGCCATAGGAATACATCCATCTATGTATTCAAATTCAATATCCATGCATACATATCACCATATGCATCAATTCAAGCTCATGCATACATACCACCATATGCATATTCATATATATATACCATGCCATGTCCATGCATACACACCATCATATGCATATTCACATATACCATGCCATGTCCATGCATACATTTCACCATCATATGCATATTCACATATACCATGCCATGTCCATGCATACATTTCACCATATGTATACCAATCCATGCTCATGGCCTCATATCACCATACATATCATGCCATACTCATCTATGCATATTACCACATGCATATGCATCATTCCAGTTTTTGTAATTTTTAATTGGCAATTTAATGCATTCCCGGCACACACCATCCGGGCTTCCGGCCCCCCACATTCCGGGCATCTCGCACCCTAACTGGCATCACGAGGAATCACGGCACACACCATCCGTGCTTCCGGCATTTACACTCCCTGGCCGGGTATCTCGCACCCCAACTGGCATCACGAGACATTTCACGGCACACACCATCCGTGCTTCCGGCATCCCCTACGCTCCGGGCATCTCAACTCCGAGGCCATCCAGATTTACGCACATGGGCTACTTGGGCATCCGGCATTTTCACTTCTGGCCGAGCATCCCGATACTCCCTGTGGCATCGTCGGCTCACACCATCCGACGGCATTCCCTTTGTCATAAGTTATATTTACATGCATGGCTCTTATGACATGTTACATGATGTTCAAGTATGCAACAGCAAGCTACATCACATGTCACCTCTCACATGACATGGATTTCACTTAAACGTGCCTCATTACATGTTCCATGAAAATGCTCAAAATTAAATACTCAATTGACTTTCAAAAATTTATGCACTTGCACAAATAATAGCCAAAACACATTAACATATTTTCCATAAAGAATTCAAGTCTCAAAAGTCATTACATAAAAAGATATGATTTTTTTAACTTCACAACAAATAGATTTCGGATTCCACAGCTTACACCAGTTCAGAATTCTCCTCAATTAAATAACTAGATGACCTCTAAAAATTATAAAATTAAATCACGAATTAAACAAGACTTAAAGGTTCATCTTTCATGAAGAACATTAATCCAAAAATCATCCCACGAAAAGATGTAAATTAAAAATTCAGCACCTCATACCTGGGTACACGGTTTACACCGTTTTACCATTTAATTAAAATTAATTATGAAACAAGCTTCAAAAATTATTATAATTCACCACATCATAGGCAAGATACAAAAATATATTTTTCATTAAGACTTCCAAGTCAGATTCAATTTAATTAATTAATTACAACAATTAAAAGTTGCTGCCCCAACGCTATTATATTCCTGTTAACACCCGAAGTTAACATTTAACTTTCATTAAAATTAATTAACCAATTGGCCTTCAAAATTTTATAAATTTCCATCAAATAACCCATAAGACTCTCATATAAATTTATCATGAAGATACCTTGACCAATTTCATTTTTATAAAATTTAATGTTCACAAAAGAACTTTTACTCACAAAACAGTATCCTCGCACGTCCTTCCTCCGTATACAGTACGTAAGACCCCCTTATTGTGCTTCTTTTTCTCTAAATTTTTGATATGTTCTTGTTTAAAGGATACTCTTCAACTTTCATTAAGACCCCGAAGTGAAAAACTCAGAGTAAAACCCTCTTATAAGCCGTTGAAGCTACTGATACGTAGTACAACTTACCCAGTAAACATGGCTTCAGTAAAATCGACCTTTCCCTAGGCTATTTTTGTTTATTTGATCTCGATTTTGGATATGTTATTCCCCTTCATGTCCTTTACAATCTTTGTGAAGACATCATTGCAATATTCTCAATAGAATTTCAGATACAACCTCCAAGATCACTCGGATTCAACATGCAACGCCAGATCTGAGCATTTTCTTAGAAAATAGAGTTCACCCCTTAAATCTTGTCCTTTTTCTCTCAATTTTTAGTATGTTGAAATTCAGAATGTGTTCTTCAAATCACCTGAAGAAGTCGAGATGAAATTTCCACTCCAAGACCACATGCAAGTCCATAGAAGTTTCTGGTGCATGCAGTTTTTCACAAAACAGAAGGTAACAGCAAACAATCTCAGCTCAAGACCTCATTTCTAGCTCATTTTAACCACAATTTTTACCATAAATCACACAAGATCCACACTAAGACATGCAAGAGTAGATGAGGGAATAAATTTCTTGCCTTAGACTAGGAAAATCGAGCAAGGATGGGGGCGGAGGACTCGGGCAGAGGTACGGCTTCTCTTCTCTCCCTCTTCCTTCTCTCTTCCTTCTCTCTTTCTCTCACTCTCTCTCTCTCTCCTCTATGCCATCGATGGCCTCAATAAACCGGTCTTCCTCTCTTTTAATTCCCCACATAGCCATCATTGCTAGTAATGATGGCCATTTACACTTGGGTTACATGCACAAATTGCATGTAACCGGTCTTCTCCCCTCCCCTTGCGTCGGTCACCCATTTAATTGGGTTATGGGCCATGGGCCGGTAGCCTTGTGGGCTTGTGGCCGGCCCACTTGGCCTGTCGCAGGCCCACTAAAATATCGGCCTAATTAATAATTAAATTAAATAAATTTTTTTAATTAATTTATAATAACAATTTCTTGATTAAATTAAATCAAGAACTTAAATTTAATTTGTAACATATACAACTCAATTCACATAGCTAAAGTCTTATATTCATAATACATATCCCTTACAAGCTCATGATCGAGCCTTGATAAAAGCCAATTAATTTTTTTTTTTTTAAATCATCGCCTACATATACTTCAAGGGTTAGAAATTTTCAGGATGCCACATCTAGAGACTCCAAGACTCAGTCGGTTACGTCTGAAGTTTTCAAGGTCTAAAGGTTTTCAAAGACAGTCAGACCCAGAAGTTCGGTCTGAAGTTTTCCGTCTGAAGATCTTCAAGACTCAGTTTCAGTCTGATGACCCTCAAGACCCAAAGCTAAGTCTGAAGACAGTTCGCGACTTTTACAGGCTGGCCACAGGTTATTCTTATGGCTAAGGAAAGTAAGATATTGGATTTCATATTTCCTAATCTTAACCATGGAATATCTCTGGCTGTGATCAAGAGCTTGGAATATTTACTCTCCGGATTTTATCCGTTGAAGATCAAGTTTATTCTTGGAAGAATCTAATCTTGGGAACTCAAGATCGTGATTGTATGGGCGAACAAGATTGACGAGCTACTGTCTACTTACGTTTTCGACGACAAGGAGATCACTTAAATTGATTCAGTCTAACGGTTGATTGGATGAAGTTTTGGAATGTGTCAACGGGTATGAAGGCACTGAGACTATTTAAGATGGATCGATGTTGCTTGGAAACAATGAGAGACTGGGTAGAAAAATCTCGATGTTAGAATCTCCAAAATCACTTGTTCTGTAAAATCTTTCATATTCAAATTATGTATCGAAGAGAGTGAGATATAGTGCGAAAGCAGCAGGAAGCTGTAGGAGAGACTGTCTATTGAAGAAGTCTAGTTCGTATACCGTAATGTGCTCTCGTTTGCTACATAGTGATTACAGCCAGTTGGCTGCCAACGTGGAGAGTGGACGTAGGCTTGGACTAAGTCGAACCACTATAATCCTTGTGTCAATTCTCTCTTACCCTACTCTATTTACTTTATGAATACGTGATATATTTATTATTGATATATCTTTGATATCATCGTATTCTACCGCAAAAGATTCCAAAAGAATTCCGCAACAACCTATTCACTCCCCTCTAGGTGATTCACTAGTCCATTTCACCGTCAACTGCCCGTCGTCCGAGTAGTTATTGCTACCTGAGCTCTCGCACCCATCCCCCACTTGCCTGCTCGTTCGCCCATCGTCTCGTGCCAGTCGTGCATCCCTGCGAGCCCTACTGTCCAGCTCTGCCTATGTGACATCTTGAATTTTAGGTTTTTTCTTGATTGAATAAGTTGGCCTTTTCATCGACACGCTTATAATTCTTTTCCCAGAGTTGGCCACTTATGGGATAACTAGCCTATCAAGTGAAGCCATTAAGGGATTTTAACACAATAGACTTGAGAATTCGACGAGGAATCGATTGCTTGACCGTGCTAATCTGCAAGGGTCATTATGGCACCGTCAAATTTGATTAGAGACTGGAGATAGGTCAATTAGATAGAGGTATGTGATTAGTGTGTGGATGATTTCACCTAATTGCAAAATTTCTGTCGAATGGCACTAGACCGATTTTTCCATCAATTTTGTACCCTATGTCCATATTTGAAACCTCAAGATTTTCACGATAACCGAAAGTCGCCAATGTGTCGAAAATATACAATATGGCTTGAAAATAATCAACCATGGGTCAAATGCGCTAAAAATTCCTAAAAGCCACCCGATAGGTTAGGTCACGCTAAAATTGCGCCAAATTGATATTAACAGTGAATTTGAACCCGATTTAAGAAATTGAAAGTTCTATTATGTCACGACTCATTTTAGGATAGTCTACAAACCAGGATTTTTGACAAAAATTCAAAGTATAGCTATTTTGGACTAGAAAAATCTGAGGACCATTTTTGGTCATGTTTTTGGGATTCAAGTTGGTTCAATTGACAAGAAAAAATCCTAAGAGGGCCGATAGCATCTTGGTTGAATTTATAGGGACCAAATTGAGTTCAATTGGAGGATAATTAAAGGGGAATTGAATCAATTTGTGTGGCCAATGTACAAAATTCGTAGGCCATGGGGGAGACAACATTTTGGACCAATTGGGAAGCTTGTTTGGGAAGCTTGAAGGCTGCAAATGGCTAAGGATGACAGTAAAGGGGTGGCGGGGCAAAAACTCAAGTGTTTTAGATATTTTGTATCCCCCTCCAAGTTGTAGCAGCCATCTTCTTCATCTTCATCCTTACTTTTGCCATTTTATATTGTTTTGAAAGGTCAAAGTTGTAGAGAAACTAGCTCTCCCTCCTCCCCTTATCGTTAACGACCGCTTGAAGCAGCGAGAGCTCCCTCACCTCCCGTCGCAAGCCCACACACCAATCGCGAGCCCAGCCGTGTGTCCTTGCCGTCCTGCCTTCAGCTCGAGACCAGCTACTGTCCTGAGCCATCTTGGTCACCGTCGAGATCTCCTACCATTGTTCATCTATCACCGTCCAACCTCCATCATCACCCTTGCTCGTCCACTGTAGCTGTCGGTCCACCTCAGCCCGCCGTTTCACCTTGGTTTCCTCTAGTTTAGCCTTGGACAGAATTGAACCTCTCAACTCGGCTGAGAGCTTCGTGAGGCTTCTCAGAGCCCTTATGAACCCTGCTTGGTATCGCCACAGGGTTGTTTATTGCCCGCCTCCGTGTTGCCGTCACCATGGACTCACTGGCTCACTAATCCGGTGAGTTTACTTGCTAAACTCTACTTAAGGAGGTAATTATGCTTATGGGATGATTACTTTAAGTTAATTAGGGTTTAGGTGGTTAGTTAGTTTAGATTAATGATTTAATTATTCAATTATGCATGTTAGGTGGTTATATTAGATTATTTAAGTACTAGACAGGATTTATCATTTGTCCAGATTGGTTCGGGAATTTTCCCGGCCCGTTTATGCGGTTAATTAAGCATTTACAACCTAAGTTAGTATTTTTGCTATTTAATTACATTTATATAATTAATTTTGGTAATTATTTAATTATTTAATATTTTTCAAAAATTAGATCGGGATAGCCGATGACCGGAATTTTGTTCTAATTGCAATGGTGTGTTTAGTTTATGCAATTGGGTGTTAATTTGTGCAAATTGAGTCCTAATTGGATTTTTGGTCATTTATTCCAAAATTTGTGAATTTCGATATTAATTAAGAAAATCTCAGGTGTTGGGTTTTAACATCGAAAATGGTTTTATATACTATATAAAATGATGGGGTTTAGAAAGGAAGGGTATCACTTTTTAAAGTCCGATCTGACCGTGTACCCACACATGACTATTTTCACCGGGTGTTTTTAATACGAAGAAAATGGGCCAAGTGCATTATCTTAATTAAGACATTTGAGTGCAATGCACGTTGTCATTGGCCATAATTAAGTGATTGTGTGTTGGTGAAGAGAAATTGTCTCAGGCTGTTAAGCTGGATGTTACCCCTATATGAGACACCCCGGACAACGAAAGCGAGTTGCAGTAGATTATGGACCCATGCTCCTTCGGGAAAGCCATCTAGGAAAGACGTAGTCGTGCTTAATGGAGTGAGACGATGCCTGGCTATGCCAGAAGACCGTCGAACAGCGAGTAGGCCGTGCTATAAGCCGAGATCAAAACTAGGAACACGTGATTAATTAAGTTGAACACGCCAGATTTTTGGACAAAATTGTGGCACAATATGGGACGTGTCATAATGATTTGGCCCTATAATTAGGACTCTTGTGCTTCGTTGAAATTTATTGTGGCGCTCCAGTTGATGAGCTTATTTGCTACTCATGTTTTCGTGATTGTCTATGATATGAATTGCACTAACCTATAGGGAGGATCTAAGACGAGGTAAGTCTATGTGGTTGTATGATTGTGTGGTTAGGATGCCTCTAGGTGTATTACCCTCCTAATGAAGGTTTAGAGCGTGAATTAGCTAAGATTTATATCTCACCCCATCGTGGGTTTTAGCTTTTCAGGACTGTAGGATGGAGGACCTAAAGTCGAGCTAAGGGGATCTGAGGTGTCGATTAGTTAGGACAGCCCCTTTTTAAGTAGACTTTTGGTTGTAGACTTTTGTATATGACTTAGTGTGTATATAAAAGAGTGTTTTGGTTGTGAATTTATTTCTATGCTTTTCTATCCCAAGTTATTTTCTGTTAGGGGATTTGTTTATTCGCTTCTGCATTCACATTAAAATGAAAGGGTCGGCGATGCGTGCAGGGACGTCGCAATTTTTAATAATCACCGAGGGATGGGCACGCACTCGAGGAGTTTAGGGCATGACATCCCCACTTGGAGTGGTATTAGAGCTGGTCGATAGTTGGAGTGATAAAGTGCGATACGTTCTTAGAATAGTTAGTAGGAAAGGCCTTTTATTTTATGCTGATGCATGTGAGTAATAGCTATTTGATAGCTTGTTTGTGGGGTCACTCAAATTCTAATATGGTATTGGAATTGGAAAACAAGTTTCTATAAAGAGCCTATAGTATGAGTGGTCAAGAGTAGAGGACTCTTAGGAAGAGGTCGGTAGGACTTGTAACTCGGGATAGGACGTTGATGAGGGTCGATACCCAAGGTAGAGCGTAGGCTTAAGCCAGCGCAAGTGGAGTAGCATCGCCTCTCGTTGGTGCTGGTGTAGCAGCACCTCGTGATTCGAGAATTGATGGGATCATGTAGGCGCTAAAGGCATTAGGGAATGTGGTAGGCCAATAGGCTTAGAATCAAGTCGCCAGTGCTGCCGCTACCGCCACCACCGCTAATGCCGCTAATGCTGCCGCACCTACTGCCGCACCTGCTGAGGTTCCACCTGGGAATGTAGTTGTCGGGAGAGAGAGGCCGATGCATAAGCTAGTAAAGCAGTTTCTGAAGTTGAACACGCCAAGGTTCACTGGGGCAGGAGATCCCGAGGCTGCAGCCATTTGGATCCAAGACTTAGAGAAGGCTTTTGCATTGCTGAGGTGCACTGAGGAGGAGAAGGTTGTCCTTGTAGTATATATGCTGCAGGGAATTGCTAGCACTTGGTGGAGAGCCACCAAATGAATAGTGTTTCCGGAAGGTGTGGTCCCAGAGTGGAACGCCTTTGTTGAAGTCTTCAACAACAAATACTTTTTGGACAGTGCCAGAGAACTAAAGATGGTGGAATTCCAGCACCTTTGCCAAGGTACAATGATTGTAGATCAGTACGAAGCGAAGTTCGCTGAACTGTCATAGTACACCCCTAGATTGGTCGAGGATCCGGTAGACTAAGCTAGGAGGTTCAGAGATGGGCTCAAACAAGAGTTGAGGAATCCCTTAGTGCCATTCAATGTGAAGGATTACAATGACTTGTATGGACGGTCCCAATTGATAAAGAGAGACTAGAGTGAACAAGCCGTTGTATTTGGGTCTCAGTTTGGTTTGAACAGGGATGGGAATCGGTTTGGGTAGAGACCGATGACCAGAGGAAGGTATCTTGTCCTGCCTAACAGGAAAGGTGGGATAGGAAAGTTAGTGCAAAGACAGAATGGCGCGTGTCGTTTCTGCGGAAGACGACACGGATCAGCCTTGTACCCTTCTAAAATGGGTGCTTGTTTTGAGTGTGGCCAGCAGGGTCACATGGCCAAGAATTGTCCCAAAAGAAAAGACAGGACTACAGTTGCCTCCGTCGCCACCAATGGGTTAGAATCGAGGACTCGCGCGAACGAATGCACCGCAAGGTGGTTTGAACCGACCTCTAGTGCAAGGAAGGGTGTACGCCATCATTAGAGGACAAGCAGAGGACTTGCCTAATGTGGTCACAGGTACGGTTTTACTAAACGACCATGATGCTTATGCTTTATTCGGCCCTAGTGCAACTCATTTGTTTATAGCTAAGCAATTTATTAAACTGATAGGATTGAGTCCTAAACTGTTGGAGTCAGTGGTTAGTATATCGACACCATTAGATGATAAGATGTTATCTACGATGGGTTGTCCTAGTAGCAAGTTAGTGATTGGTGAGCGAGAGGGGAGGATAGATTTGATAGTCCTATCCATGTATGATTTCAATGTGATAATTGGCATGGACTGGCTCATCAAGCAACGAGCTAAGATGGATTGCTATCGTAAAGTGATTCCATTTAACCCGTTTGCGGGTGAAAGTTTCAAGTTTATTGGGAGTTGAGGAGGACCCTCGATTACCATAGTCTCGTCACTTGAGACAACCCATTTGTTAGATGGGGGTTGCCAAGGTTACATGCCAACTGTCGTGGATACAATAATTAAGGAGCTGAGGATCAAAGATATCACAGTAGTCCCAGAGTTTCTTGATGTGTTTTCGAAGGAATTGCCAGGTTTGTTGCTAGAGAGGGAGATTGAGTTTGTGAATGAGTTAGCCCTCGAAACAAAGCCAATCTCTAAGGCTTCTTACCGGATGGCGTTCTTAGAATTGGAAGAACTGATGGTGCAAATGATGGAATTGTTGGATAAGAGATTTATACGTCCCAAGGCATCACCTTGGGGAACATTAGTTCTATTCATGAAGAAGAAAGATGGTTCGTTGCATTTGTGCATTAACTATCGGCAACTCCATCAAGTAAAGATTAAGAACAAGTATCCACTGCCGAGGATCGACAACTTGTTTGATCAGTTACAAGGAGCGTCAATATTTTCTAAAATCGATTTGAGGACAGGGCATCATCAGTTGAGGATTAAAAAGGAGGACATATCGAAGTCAGCGTTTCATATGCGATATGGCCATTATGAGTTCACGGGAATGCCGTTCGGTTTGACGAAGACCCCAGTTGCTTTTATGGATTTGATGACCGGGTGTTCAAGGATATTTGGATCAGTTTGTGATCATGTTCATTGATGATATCCTAGTATATTCAAGAAGTCTTAAGGAGCACAAAAGGCATTTGAGGATGGTGCTTCAGACTCTAAGGATTCATGAGTCATTCGCCAAGTTTAGTAAGTGTGAGTTTTGGTTGACTCATGTAGCTTTCTTAGGTCACGTGATTTTAGGCGAAGGAATCTCCGTGGACCTGACCAAGATCGAAATAGTTATCAATTGGCCAAGACAGACAACCGTGACAGTGATCATAAGTATTTTGGGTTTGGCGGGGTACTACAAATGGTTCATGGAAGGATTTTCAACATTACCTTCGCCGTTGACTCGACTACTGAAGAAGGAAGAGAAATTTGTATGGACAGACAAGTGCGAGCGTAGTTTCCAAAAGCTTAAGCAAAAGTTGACTACCGCACCCGTGTTGACAATTCCATTTGGTTCTAGAGGATACGAAATCTATAGTGATGTGTCATTTAGAGGACTGGGTTACGTGTTAATGCAACATGGTAGGGTTGTTGCATACGTGTCTCGTCAGTTGAGACCTCACAAGCTGAATTACCTGATGCACAACTTAGAACCCGCCGTGATTATTTTCGCTCTGAAGATTTGAAGACATTATTTGTGCGGAGAAAGATTCTAGATCTTCACTGACCATCAAAGTCTCAAGTATCTATTCTTTCAGAAGGTGTTGAATTATGAGACAACATCGCTAGATGGAACTCCTAAAGGACTATGATTATGATATCCTATACCATCCTGGAAAGGCGAACAAGGTCACAAATGCACTAAGTCGGAAATCTTCAGTAGCGCAGATGGTGCTCAAGGAATGGATTTTACTCGAGAGGGCTCGAGATTCGATTTTCATGTTTGAGGTAGGCCACCTTTGAAATATCATGACCACTCTCAAAATTGAGCTAGAAGTGCAGATAAGGATTAAGACGCTTCAGCGGATAGACCTAGAGATTCAAAAGATCTCGCAAGAGGATAACAAAAAGAGGAAGGTTGACTTTCAAAGTACTGAAGATGGAACACTAAGGTTCCGAGCACGATTGTGTGTACTTGACGATGCAGTGCTCAAGGAAGAGATTTTGTCAAAAGCTCATTGTAGCAGTTACAACATTCATCTAGGTAGTACGAAGATGTATTAGAATCTACATCAATACTATTCGTAGACTGGTTTGAAGGCGAACATCACCAAGCATGTCGCCAAGTGTCTGACATGTCAGCAAATGAAGGCACAACATTGTTGTGGCACCCGAGAATTCTGACAACCCTCGAATATGCGATGACCGTGACTAATTAGGGAAGTACAGTTGAATGGTGTCGTTGGCATCATGTATGAACACCGTTTTATTTCATTAATGGACCAATACCTCACGTTTAGAAAATAGTCCAATTGTGGAATAGACTAGAGTATTGTCAAAAGCCTCTTTACATAAGGTTATTAGTGAGACCAATCTCACCCATATTTTACTCTCAATATGTATGGAATTCGACTTGGTGTTCTTCATGAAAATTTTTCCTTTAGGTCTTATTGATAACATGTCAAAATTTGAGGGCAAGTGGACAAGATTTAGTTGGTGAAACGAATTTTCTTGTGTAGGTACTGAATCTGGAATTTACTGCAGAATTTTGAAGGAAACAGCAAACTGTTACTCTTTATACACTATGAATTTGACTTAGTGTCCTGCACAAAATTTCTTTCTTTTAGTCTCATCTATAAAAAATCAAAATTTCAGAATTTTCTGAATTCGTTTTGGAACTATTCCGAAATTTTCATTAAAACTACACATTCTGGTTTTTAAGCTATTTCACTCCGACTTTGCTCAATTGATTTCAAAAGTGAATGCATCTTGGGTTGTTATGTGATATGATGATATTGGCATTGGCATATCATGCAATATTGAGATGTGATGAGACTCAAGAGACATTTTGTCATTGCATTGAAATGTGTTTTTGGAAACTAAGATGTTAATTGTTACGGTTGGACCCTCGGGTCAACAATGCCCCGGGAGTCGGGATGCCCAAAGGTTCGAATGAGTCAATGCCCTTTGGATGCCTAGTTGTATTATGAATACATGCCCAGAGGTTTTTCCCTGGGAGTGTCAGGATGCCCGGTTGTATTATGATACATGCCCGGAGGGTGAGGGGTTGTATTATGATGCATGCCTGGAGGTTAGGGGTAACCATGTCTATGGTCCCCAGTGATTTCTCGTGATACCAAGTGGAGTGCGAGATGCCAAAGGTTCGAATGAGTCGATGCCCTTTGGATGCCCAGTTGTATTTTGAATACATGCCCGGAGGCTTTCGCGACACCAGGTTTTATACTAAATTGTATGGAATCTTGGTCCTCTGGGGGATGGAACCTTTTGAATGATAAAACGGATGATTATATCAAGTGTGAGTGTGGTCTGGTTATGGGAATAAATTGTATAGCATTGAATGGGACGTGTTATTACAGTTTGGCCCTATGATTGGGACTTGTGTAATTTGAGCATGATGCATCTGAATCTTTTGAAATTGCATTTGCCATTGCATTAAAGAACTTCATGATATTTGATGTATAATGATCCCTTGACTACGTAATCTTGTCTATCCTGCATGAGTCTAGATATTGATGGTATTGCTTGATATAGCTTGATGAATCTTTCACTGCTGAGTGGTTATACTCACCCCGTTTGGAGACTAACATTTCAGATTAGACAAGATACCTCTGCTACCATTGCCATCGGTAGATGGATCGAGTGGTTGGATATGACCACAAGGAGGAGGACAGCAGAGGAAGGAACTTTTTGACGCCGACACTGATCAATGGACTTTATGTATATGACTGTTGGAATTGTCGGTCATCTTTTGAAAGTGTAGCCGAGTATTGAAGACTAAGGCATTTTGGTTTACCAACTAAAAATGTCCATCAAGTTTATGTAAATAAAAGTGTTCGGCTTTAACTTATAAAATGTTTAGTTGGTGTGCATCGCTTTAATTTCAAGACGAGGAGTATTTGGTTATGCTTCCGTTATGTTTAACTATGCAGGGACCGATTTGAGAGATTATAAACCCCCAAGAATTATAAGTTAGATTGAAATCAGAGTGACATGTTTCAGGACAAAATGAATGGAAAGATACTGTGGTGGCCCATACGGATCAGGGGCCGTCGAGGGGTGCCACAGCGGTTTTGGTATTAGAGAAAAGGTTTATGTGGAGTGAAAAGGTGCCTCAAATGGAAATGAGGAATATGAGGATGATGCACACCATAGGATACTAACCAAGAATAGTTAACTAACTTTGAACAACGGGCGATGGCCATTCACTCGAAGATCCCTAGTGATTAGTGTGACATGTGTAAGATAACCCTAAGGAGACGAAGTTTGGAAATGGACTTGGTAGTAATGGTTATGTATGACCTTGATGTCATCATGTGAATGGACTAGCTCCGTAAGCAACAAACTAGGATGAATGATCTCCTGAGATAGTGCTTGCCTATGAGCCAAGGATAAAACCATGAGGCTTAGTATGGGATAGGCCAAATGGATAATATCTCCGTGAGTTAGTCCTTATCGAAATGAGACCCTCCAGTGGATGTGTAGTTCGGGTTCGAACCAGGTGAAAGCCGGTGTACTTGTAACATCCTAGTCCGGTGAAGGCGAGGAGTGGACGCCGAGGTCAGAGGACCTGAGCAAGGAGCAGCTCCTGGCAGGCTTCTAGGATGGCAAAAGGGGGCAAGAATGAACCGAACTATGAACTGAACTGGGAGGGCAGTGTTTTTGGATAATTTTATCAGAGTGGCACAGCAAAAGCATGGTTGAACTTGTAGAACTCTTGTTTGTGAGAAAGAAGGACGGCTTGATGCGGTTGTGCATTGATTATAGGCAATTGAATCATGTGACCATTAAGAATAAGTACCTATTACTTAAAATTGATGACATATTCGACCAACTGCAAGGAAGTTCGATCTTTTCTAAAAATTGATTTAAGGTCAAGATACATCAAATAAGGATTAAGAAGGAAGACATTCCTAAGACCGTATTCAAGACTTGCTATGGACACTATGAGTTCCTAGTTTTGCTATTGGGATTGACGAATGCCTTAGCCGCGTTCATGGATCTAATGAATACGATATTTACACCCTATTTGGATCAATTTGTGATTGTCTTCATTGATGATATCATGATATAGTCTAAAGGACCCGAAAAACATGCGCAGCATCTAAGCGTAGTGCTGCAAATAAAGCTTAAGAAGAGAATTTTGGAGAGCGAGTTATGAATTTGAGGATTAAGTTATGATCATTTGAGTTAAATAGTGACTTCCTATTAGAGGATCTCCTTGGAAGTCTTGATGCATTATATGGAAGCTTTTAGTATGTATAGATTAATCTTGAAAGTCATGAGTTTGACTGGTCATATGAGACATGAAATTACTTGTGGTTTATATGTCCGAATAATAGGTTTGATCGATGGTGGTCAACCTTTAGTTTAGGTAATGATCTCAGTTTGAAAAAGATTTCATGGAAGTTAATGGATATGATCAATTGTGGTTATACTCTTTTCAAGGTGAAATGGTAAAAGTTCAAGTTGTGGATTTGATGAGTAATTAGTCAAAGTGATGATCCTTTAGGGTAAGACCTAAGATATACTCGATGGAAACTAGACAAGTTCTTATCTTGGTGGAATGTCGATCTTTGAATTGAATAAATCCTGGTGAACTATCGATATTTGAATCAAAGGAATGGCGCTGTATTTTAGGCTTGAATTGGTGGTGACAAAGGTATAGGAATAATTCGGCTAAATGGTGTGTTCGATTGAGCCGAGAGGTGGAATTCTTCAAATTTGAATTTGATTGATTACTGCACTTAGGATAGAGCTTGAATTATATGCTTCCACAAAAGGAATTGAATATGAGACTGATGAGGCGGATGGAATTGTTAAAGGATTACAATTGTGAAATACGATACCACTCAGGAAAGGCGAATAAGGTGGCAGATGCCCCTGGTCGAAAGTCAGCTATGAACATGGCTAATCTAAGGATAATAGAGTGGAATCTGTTAAAGTCAGTAGCAGATTTAGACTTTAAGTTAGATGTAGACCACCTCATCGGTATGTTTACTGCATTAAGGATTGAACCCGAAAATATTCAGAAAGTTAAGATTCTGCAAGAATTTGATCTGGAAATCATGAAGATACGAAATGCTGTGTCTTTAGGGAAAAGACCAGAGTTTCAAGTCTTTGAAGTTGGAGTAGTAAGATGTCAAGGACGACTCTATGTTCTCGACAATGAAGAAGTAAAAAGGGAAATCCTATTGGAAGCACATAGGAGTAATTACAGTATTCATCCAGGTAGTACAAAGATGTACATAAATTTATGCTATCAGTTTTGGTGGAATGGCATGAAAGCGGATGTAGCTAAACATGTTTCTCAATGTTTAACATGCCAGCAAGAGAAAGTCTACTAACCTATGTAATGCACTGCCATTGTTGTATGATGTAGTGTAGTTAGATTGGAAATACTTGAGTTTGGATATTTTCAAAGCTCTAAGATTTTACATGCAAACTACTTTGAAAATCTTAAGGTTGGGACCGAGTTTGATAACTCGCCGACACGTCGTTTTTGGTATTTCAAGAAAGGCTTAGGGTTTTGGTATTTCAAAGTTTTTCTTATCAAAAATCTTTACAACGGGACCAATATTAACGACCCACCAAACTATGGTTTCCAATACTTCAAGAAATGCGTATGGTTTTAGTGAAAATCATCACCTGTACATTCCAAGTTTTGAACTTCAATCAAAAAGTGGATTTTGATTGTGAACTATTTAGAAAATCTCTTGAATTTGATCAAAATTTATGGGTACTGTGACACTGTACCCAAATGTTTTAAGAAATGTTCTATATTTTAAAGATTTTTGAACTTTTTATAGAAAACATCCCAAACCATTGGACTTGGGATTGAGATTTAAATTTGCCAATGTGTCGATTTCAAATTACTAATGGTTTTGATAAATTATTTCGAGCTGTGATGCAAGTGCGACTCGAGGCTATTTATGTGGATTTCAAAAAGCATTTGAAATTTAAACGTGAAAATGGATTTTATGGATTTGGTATCATGCTTTTGATTTTATGAATTGGTTTCAATGATATGAGATTTACCTATTTTCAAAGACTATTATTGTTATATTGTTGTGCCTTTGAAATCCCTATTTTGCATTATTTGATATCATAAAGTGGGATTTTCGAGAACCCAAAGGATTCTCCACATTGGTGATTCGAAAACGTTTTCACATGGAAATGACATATGATTTCAAAGCTTGCTGCTGTTGTTGAATGCTTTTGAAAACCTTATTTTGCATTGTTTGATTTCATGAAGGAAGATTTTCAAGCGTTCAAAAGGAATTTCAGATGTGGTTGTTCTTTTAAAACTGTTTTTGATGTTGAGATAAATTAAGATATGTTAAGAGCTTGCATCCTTGACTTTAGAGGAAGTATCAGCCCGATCTAGGACATATACTCGATCATGAAGCCATCAAAGTGGATGAGAAAGTGAGGTACATTGAAGAGCCTGTGCAAATACTGGATCGAAAGGAGCAAGTACTCAGGACCAAGAAAATCCCATTGGTTAAGGTATTATGGCAACATCATGATGTGGAGGAAGCCACATGGGAAAGTGAGAATGAGATGAAGGAAAATTACCCTCACCTGTTTGTAGACATGTACCCTCACCTCTTTGTAGACACGTGAATGATGCCTAATTTCGAGGACGAAATTCTCTAAGGAGGGGAGAATTGTGGCACCCAAGAATTTTGACAACCCTCGGATATGTGATGACCACGACTAATTAGGGAAGTACAGTCGAATGGTGTCGTTGGCATCATGTGTGAACACCGTTTTATTTCATTAATGGACCGATACCTCACGTTTAGAAAATAGTCCAATCGTGGAATAGACTAGAGTATTGTCAAAAGCCTCTTTACATAAGGTTATTAGTGAGACCAATCTCACCCATATTTTGCAGATCTTAGAAAAAAATGATGAAACGTCATGGATTGATGAAGCTACTATTGGAATCCGTCATCGTTTGTACTACATTTAATCATATTGAGTTGTGCAAATTGCTTTGATGACACTACCCAAGTGTACCACCAAAATGTATATGAAATGAGAGGGAAATTTTGGAGTTTTATTAATTAAAATTCTGAGCCGAAGAAATAGAATTCGGCTGTGCATGAGGGACATGCACACCCATGTGGAAAAGGAGGAATCGTCCGCACCCAAAGCTGCCCCAACCTCTCTCCATTTGGTCGACACCCTAGTCAACTACGAGAGGAAAATTTTTGATACATCAATGCCACGTTGCTTTCTCACAATTGGCCAGCAAATTGAGATTAAGAAAATGGTTATTTAAATGGCTGAAGACATGTTGCAAGAGAGGAGCAAGGTGTCGAAGGCAGAGAAGCATGTTGGACACGTACGGATCCAGCTGCCCTTCATTCAGCCAAACCATGGAAAGATCTTCTCTTAGTTGACTGGTTTTGGTGAAAAACCAGTGACTAATTAGCTCACTTGTACCAACCGGAGAGAGAGGAAATCGGACAGCAAATTGAAAGAGAGACCGGCTGAAGACACTTGTCCCTCCATGCGTGTAGCCACCCAACATTTTACATGCAAATCTCATGATTGCTAATTAAGAAAACAAAGAAAGAAAGGGGTGGATTAGTCGGGGGAGAGGGAGAATGAAAGAGAGTGCTCGTGTGTTAGGGCAAGAGAAGAACCAAACAGAATTTTGAGTGAGTGAGAGGGAGAGTTCGAGCAAGGGAAGCAGGCACGCGTGAGTACGGGCCGTGAGGGGGAAGAGGAGGACCGTCTTCTGCCATGTCCTAGCTGCTGCCGTCAACGCCGCCTAGCTCCGGCATCAATCGAGCCACGCCTGAAGCCCCAAGTTGCTGATTTACTTGTTGTGGTTGCTTTGGACTTGAGGCAAGTGAAAGTTCATCAATCTATGTTTTGCTTGTTGTAATTATCTAGTGAAGTGCTGGTAGATGAGAGATAATGCAGAATTTGGAGCTGCATGTTGATTTCAGATGAATGAGATGAAGCTGGACTAAGAAACTGAGCAAAAACAAAGTATGTTCTATGGATTTCGGTTTTTGAATTGAAATAAGAACTTAAGGATCTAGCTATGGTGGATTTTTGGAAGTGATAAGGCTGTGCTACAGTGTAATACACTTGCATCTATTTGATTGTGGATGTTGGAGGTCGAAATTCAAGGGTAGGAACACTTCTCTTTAAGCTAGTAAATTGTTTTCGCATGAACAGCATGACCCCTGGTGTTTTCTTGAATTTTCTGTAATTTTCTAGCCAAAATTTGACTTCGAGTCCTGAATGAAAGTTGGATAGCATATTTGTGGGGGTAACATATAAAAAATTTAGCATAAATGGACAAGATTTGGTCGATGAAATGATTTTTATACAGAAATGTTAAATCTGAAAAATTTTACAAAAACTGTAGCAAGAAATACCGAAGTTTTTACTCTTGATATGTATGGAATTCAACTTGGTTTTCTTCATGAAACTTTTTTTTTTTTAGGTCTTATTGATAACATGTCATAATTTGAGGACAAATGGACAAGATTTAGTTGGTGAAACGAATTTTCTTCTATACATACTGAATCTGGAATTTACTGCTGAATTTTGAACGAAACAGCAAACTATTACTCTTTATACACTACGAATTTGACTTAGTGTCCTACACAAAATTTCTTTCTTTTGGTCTCATCTATAAAAAATCAAAATTTCAGAATTTTCTGAATTTATTTTGGAATTATTCCGAAATTTTCATTAAAACTGCACATTCTAGTTTTTAAGCTGTTTTACTCCGACTTTGCTCAACTGATTTCAAAAGTGAATGCATCTTGGGTTGTTATGTGGTATGATGATATTGGCATTGGCATATCATGCAATATTGAGATGTGATGAGACTCAAGAGACATTTTGTCATTGCATTGAAAAGTGTTTTTGGAAATTAAGATGTTAATTGTTATTGTTAGACCTTCGGGTCAACAATGCCCCGGGAGTCGGGATGTCCAAAGGTTCGAATGAGTCGATGCCCTTTGGATGCCTGGTTGTATTATGAATACATGCCCAAAGGTTTTTCCCCAGGAGTGTCGGGAAGCCTGGTTGTATTATGATACATGCCCGGAGGGTGAGAGGTTGTATTATGATGCATGCCTAGAGGTTGGGGTAACCATGTCTATGGTCTCCAGTGATTCCTCGTGATGCCAGGTGGGGTGCGAGATGCCCAAAGGTTCAAATGAGTCGATGCCCTTTGGATGCCGGGTTGTATTTTGAATACATGCTCGGAGGCTTTCGCGACACCAAGTTAGGTGCGAAATCCCAGAAGGATGTAAACATTGGTCCTCTGGGAGATGGAACCTTTGGAATGATAAAATGGACGATTATATTAAGTGTGAGTGTGGTCTGGTTATGGGACTAAATTGTATGGCATGGAATGGGACGTGTCATTATAGTTTGGCCCTGTGATCGGGGCTTGTGTAATTTGGACATGATGCATCTGAATCTTTTGAAATTGCATTTGCCATTGCATTAAAGAATTTCATGATTTTGATGTATAATGATCCCTTAACTACCTGATCTTGTCTATCCTGCATGAGTCTAGATATTGATGGTACTGCTTGATATAGCTTGATGAATCTTTTACTGCTGAGTGGTTGTACTCACCCCGTTTGGGGACTAACATTTCAGACTAGACAAGATACCTCTGTTGCCACTGCCACCAGTAGATGGATCGAGTGGTCGGATATGACTGCGAGAATGAGGATAGCAAAGGAAGGAACTTTTGGATGCCGACACTGATCGATGGACTTTATGTATATGACTGTTGGAAATGTCGGTCATCTTTTGAAAGTGTAGCCGAGTATAGAAGACTACGGCATTTTGGTGTATTGACTAAAAATGTCCATCAAGTTTATGTAAATGAAAGTGCTCGGCTTTAACTTATAAAATGTTTAGTTGGTGTGCATCGCTTTAATTTCAGGACAGGGAGTAGTTGGCTATGCTTCCGCTATGTTTAACTACATAGGAACCGATTTGAGAGATTATAAACCCCTAGGAATTATAAGTTAGATTGAAATCAGAGTGACATATTTCTAGACAAAGTGAATGGAAAGGTACTGTGGCGACCCATACGAATCGGGGGCCGTCGAGGAGTGCCACAATTGTAAGCCAGGAGGACTTCTGTAACCTCTCAAGATT
Source organism: Eucalyptus erythrocorys (assembly GCA_014182555.1). Lineage (NCBI taxonomy): Eukaryota > Viridiplantae > Streptophyta > Magnoliopsida > Myrtales > Myrtaceae > Eucalyptus > Eucalyptus erythrocorys. The sequence goes on along the minus strand of CM024601.1, from coordinate 30,330,414 downwards.
CCCGAAGGGAAATGGGAACATATCACAATGGACTTTGTGACAGGCTTAGCAAGGAGTCAAAAGGGTAATGATTCCATTTGGTTAGTGGTTGACAAACTAACGAAGTTGGCTCACTTTATCACCATACGAAAGGACCTTGATTTGGACAAACATGTAAAATTGTATGTGCATCCGATTATTCGTCTGCATGGAGTGCCGATGATGATTACTTCGAACCGAGACCCAAGGTTTATAGCTGCCTTTTGGAAAAGTTTGCAGGCCGCTCTAGGAATGAAGTTGCAGTATAGTACGACTTATCATCCTTAGAAGGATGTCCATTCTGAGAGGATGATTCAAACCACAAAGACATGCTACGACCTTGCATGTTGGATTTCAAGGGAAGCTAGGAGGAGGAGCTTCATTTTGTTGAGTTTTCCTACAACAACAGCTACCAATAGAGCATTCAGATGGCTCCTTTTGAAGCATTTTATGGCAGAGTAGGCAGAATGCCAGTTTGTTGGGATGAGGTCGGAGAACAAAAGATCATAGGCCTAGAGTTGGTTCAACAGTTAGTGGATGTAGTTGCTGTTATCAAAGACATATTAAAGACCACTCATAGCCACCAGAAAAGCTATGCAGATAAGCGTTGAAGACCATTGGAATTCCAAGTTGGTGAGCACATCTCTGAAGGTGTCACTAATGAGGGGCACTTCACGCTTTTGGCAAGAAGGGAAAGTTGAGTCCGAGGTATGTAGGTCCCTTTGAGATTTTGGAAAGGATAGAGACTTTAGTGTATCATCTTACATTGTCGTCAAGGTTGGCGTAAGTGCATGACGTCTTTCACGCGTCAATGTTGAGGAAGTATGAGCCTGACCCAACCCACGTGCTAAATTTTGAAGAGTTAGACGTGGACGACAGAGCATCATACGTGGAAAGCTCGGTTCAGATCATGGATTGAAAAGAACAGGTTCTGCGTACCAAGACAATACCATTGGTTCAAGTGGTCTGGCAACACCACAGCGCAGGAGCAACCTGGGAAGGTGAAGAATTGATGAGACGATCGTACCCCTACCTTTTTTTGTTTAAAGAATTGTCATGGTTTAGATTTTGAGGACGAAATTTTTATAAGAGGGGAAGAGTTGTGACATCCTAAATTTCAAGTTCTATCTTTGATTGAATAAGTCGGGCTTTTCATTAGCGCGCCTATAGTTTTTTTCCCTGAGTTGGCCACTCATGGGATAACTAGCCTATTAGGTGAAGCCATTAAGGGATTTTAATGCAATAGACTTGAAAATCCAACTAGAAATCGACTGCTCGACCGTGCTAATCTGCAAGAGTCATTACAATACAATCAAAATTGATCAGAGATCGACGATAGGTTGATTCGATAGAGGTATGTGATTAGTGTCTAAGTAATTCCACTTAATTGTAAAATTTCTATCGAACGGCACTAAACCGATTTTTTCATCATTTTCGTATCCTGTGTTCGTATTTGAAATCTCGAGATTTTCATGATAATCGAGAGTCGCCAATGTGTCGAAGATATGCAATGTGGCTTGAAAATAATCGACCACGGGTTAAATACTCTAAAATTTCCTAAAAGCTACCTAGTAGGTTAGGTCATGCTAAAATCGCGCCAAATTGAATTTAACAGTGAGTTTGAACTCGATTTCAAAAATTGAAAGTTCTATCATGTTACGACTTATTTTAGGACCGTCAACTCACCTTCCAAAGATTTTTCTACAAACCGAGATTTTTGGCAAAAATTCAAAGTAGAGCTGTTTTGGATCAAAAAAATCTTAAGACCCTTTTTGGTCACATTTTTAGGCTTCAAGTTGGTTCAATTGACAAATAAAAATCCCAAGAGGGATGATGGCATCTTGGTTGAATTTATGGGGACCAAATTGAGTTCAATTGGAGGATAATTGAAGGGGAATTGAATCAATTTGTGTGGCCAATGTGCAAAATTCGTAGGCCATGGGGGAGACAACATTTTGGACCCACTGGGATGCTTGTTTGGGAAGCTTGAAGGCTGCAAATGGTTGAGGATGACAACCAAGGGGTGGTGGGGCAAAAACTCAAGTGTTTTAGATATTTTGCAGCCCCCTCCAAGTTGGAGCAGCCATCTTTTTCCTCTTCATCCTTGCTTTCGCCATTTTATAGTGTTTTGAAAGGTCAAAATTGTAGAGAAACTAGCTCTCCCTCCTCCCCTTGCCGTCGACCACTACTTGAAGCAGCTGGAGCTCTCTCACCACTCGTCGCAAGCCCACACACCAGTTTTGAGCCTAGCCATGTGTCCTCGCCGTCCCACCTCCAACTCAAGAATAGTTGCTATCCGTCACTATCTTGGTTGCCATCAAGACCTTTTGGCCATTGTTCGTCGCCATGCAACCTCCATCATCGCCTTTGCTCACCCACTATAGCCGCCAGTCCACCTCCGCCCACTGTTCTAGCATTGGTTTCCTCCGCTTCGGCCTTGGACAGAACCAAACCTCTTAGCTCGGCCGAGAGCTTTGTGTGGCTCGAACCCCGCTTGGTGTCGCCATAGGGTTGTTTTTCGCCCGCCTCTGTGTCGCCGTTGTCGTGGACTCATCGGCCCGCTAATCCGGTGAGTTTACTAGCTAAACTCTACTTAGGGAGTTAATTATGCTTAAGGGGTGATTACTTTAAGTTAATTAGGATTTAGGTGATTAGTTAGTTTATATTAGTGATTTAAGTATTCAATTATGCATGTTTGGTGGTTAGATTAGATTAATTAAGTACTAGACAAGATGTATTATTTATCTAGATTGGTTCAGGAATTTTCCCAGCCCATTTAGGCGGTTAATTAAGCATTTACGGCTTAAGGTTGTATTTTTGGTATTTAATTACATATATTTAATTAATTTTGGTAACTATTTAATTAATTAATATTTTCCGAAAATTAGACTGAGATAGCCGGTGACTGGAATTTCATGCTGATTCTAATGGTATGGTCAATTTATGCAACTGGCGGTTAATTTGTGCAAATTGAGTGCTAATTGGATGTTTGGTCATTTATTCCAATATTTGTGAATTTTGATATTTATTAAGAAAATGCCGAGTGTTGGGTTTTAACATCGAAAATGGTTTTATATACTATATAAAACAGTGGGATTTAAAAAGGAAGGGTATCACCTTTTAAAGTTCGATCTTACCATGTACCCACACACGACTATTTTTACCGAGTGTTCTCATACGAATAAATTTGGCCAAGTGCATTATCTTAATTGAGACATTTGAGAGCCAATGCACGGTGTCCTTGGCCATAATTGAGTGATTGTGTGTTGGTTAAGAGAAACTGTCTCGGGCTATTAAGCTGGACGTTACCCCTATATGGGATGCCCCTGGACAACAGAAGCTGGTCGTAGTAGATTATGGACCCATGTTCCTTCGAGAAAGCCATCTAGGAAAGACGTAGTCGTGCTCAATGGGGTGAGATGACGCCTGGCTATGCTAGAAGACCGCTGAACAACAAGTAGGCCGTGCTATAAGCCGAGATCAAAAGTAGGAACGCATGATTAATTGAGTTGAACGCGCCGAATTATGAGACAAAATTGTGTGGCACGGTATCGGACGTGTTATAACAATTTGGCCCTATAATCAGGATCCCAGTGCTTCATTGAAATTTAGTGTGGCGTTCCAATTAATGAGCTTATTTGCTGCTCATGTTTTTGTGACTGTTTGTGATATGAATTGTGCTAACCTACAAGGAGGATCTGTGACAAGGTAAGTCTCTGTGGTTGTATAATTGTGTGGTTAGGATACCTCTGGGCATATTACCCTCCTAATCGGGTTTAGAGCGTGAACTCGCTAAGATTTATATCTCACCCCATCATGGGTTTTAACTTTTTAGGACCGTAGGATGGAGGACCTAAAGTCGAGCTGAGGGGATCTGAAGTGTACGTTAGTTCGGACAACCTCTTTTCAAGAGCCAGTCTTTTGTAGACTTTTAGTTGTAGACTTTTATATATGACTCAGTGTGTATATGAAAGAGTGTTTTGGTTGTGAATCTATTTTCCTGCTTTTCTATCCCAAGTTATGTTCTATCAGGAGATTTGTTTAGTCGCTTCCGCATGCACATTAAAATGAAAGGGCCGGTCACGCGTCCTGGAACGTCGCAATTTTTAATGACCATCGGTGGATGGGCACGCACTCAATGGGTTTGAGGCATGACAGCCTAAGCTCCTCTGTCACCGTCCAGCCGTCCCCGATGTCGCCTGGACCCACCATCACTACCTAGTTGCCCGCCTTGCTGTTTCCACGCCAACCAACTACTCGGCCAGCTCCTTCGGGCCTTGGACAGAACCAAAGTTCCAACTAGACCATGAGGTGTCGTGGGCCTTTTCCGGGCCTTTCCCGGCCTCCCTTGGCATTGCTTCAAGCTTGAGTCTCGCCCGCCTTGGCATCACCGTCGCCGTGAACTCACTGGCTCACTAATCTGGTGAGTTTACTCACTAAACCTTACTCAGGAAATTAATTATGCTTAAGGGTTAATTAGATTAGCTTAAGTATGGATTAGGTGGTTAGTTTAGTTTAATTAGTGATTTAGTCGCTTAATTAGGCTAATTAGGTGGTTAGATTAGACTAGTTATGGGTTAATTTGTGACGTCCCAGTAGCATCACGTACCAAGCACAAGTGGAAATTACATAAATTATCATCTCTCAGGATTCATGAATTTTAATTGTTAGCCTGTAGTGTTCACCATTGAAGGTTAGCATGTATAACATGGATTATTTGAAATCTAAACATTATATTGTAAGGTTATCTTGTAATAGTCGTATCAATTCATAATAGACAATCATATTAAGATCATAGGTAAAGATCATGATAAGCTTCATCACTTTCCTTACCAACATCCGGGCTTACAAAAATCGACTTGGACTACTCACAAGTTCTTCCCCTATTTACATCATATTTACAAGTTCAAAACTAAAGGCATAAGTAAACAGCCAGGGAAAAGGGTGAGGGGGTATCTAACTCCACTATCCCACACTAGCCCATGTCCATCAAAAACAAAAGACGTCCCTCCAGCTTCTATACAATCATAGGTGTCTAGGCACCATCCATCCCAGCTCCAGGTCCTCCAGCACCAAAAGGAAGAGGGCCAAACATCTCCCTTTCGTGGTTGATGAACCATGCGACAAACCTCATCATCTCAGCTCTACCATCGTCCATGTACACCATAGCCTCATACTTGAAGAAAGTCATCTTAACATCAGGGTCATACACATCATGAAAAGAAACCTAGAGGCGTGCTACCACCCCGTAACGAGCTATCGGTGGCACGTCCATACTAACAATCTGAAAAATATAAGGAATGAGCAAAAACAATGCCCAGTAAAGAAATAATAAGGCTCTAACCTAGACAATCCACAGCTATCAAAATACAAGAGAATTATAACCGAAATAGCTTAAGATACTAAGACAGGATTGTTACAGGTATAACTAAATGAATACTGATGCATCACATGCATGATCACTCTATGCTAAACATACTAAAACATCTAATTACATATCATAATCTTAACCTATATCCAAAGGAAATGTAACAATAGTATGCACAACTCACGCGCCAAGTAGAAATTATGATTTAGTTTGAACATCAAATCCAATCTCAATCAGTTTACCCACCGGAACATAGTCGGCCCGATCGAGTCACTTCTGGAATCCCATATCCGGACTTCCATAATATTTCTTTCATGGGTGTCTCACTCCGAGGCATTATAGTATCACACAACTAGGGCATCCCAAAATCACTTAGCATGGGGCATCTCACTCTGAGGCATCTTAGTATCCCACAACTGAGGCATCCTTGATCGCCTACAAGGGCATCTCACTCCGAGGCATCCCGAAGTTCAATCGAGGCATCCAAGATCATACAACATGGGCATCTCACTCCCCGGGTCATCACTGGCATCTCAGTACTGATGGAAATCTCTTACTCAGTTTATGCACACATCTCACACATTACACCTTCGATTAATGTAATCACAGCATACACAAGACCTCAAAAGTACACAACTACCTCAAGTATAATCTATACACTTAACTCTCATGTATCTAGCAAATGTGCATGTCCTAATTATAAGATAAAACCCATTTCGGCACGTCCCATACCATGCCTAATAGTTTTTGTCCAAAATCAAGCACTATGCATCCCACTCTTTGCATACGCATGCCACTATTGGTATCTATACCATAACCATGCTTCAAATGATGGATGAGGCATGCTCTTGCACAAACTAACCATTATCATGAGATCACTAGACTCCATATGTGTCATGAAAGTCAAGTACAAGAAACACAATAACTATTGCACATTCTCGGGTCAAAACAGTTTATGGACTAAAATGAGCAGTTTCAATCACAGAACAGAAAGTATATCCAATCATATCGGAATATTACGAAATTTCAGTATGATATAGAACAGACATAGATTAACATTTTCTATGAAGAAACCTAAATATATATCTCAATGTATTATGAGCAGTAATTTATGTCTTCTTTCCTAAAATTCTGTGGCAACCTTCAGATTTAGTACCTACAAAAGAAATATCGTTTCACTACCCAAATCTCGTTCGTTTGCTCCAAAATTTTGACATGTTATTTCTAAGGATGTTTCCTACAGCTTTCATCAGGGGTTTGAGATCTAATTCTTTCTAGAAAATTTCAGAAAATTCGTGGAATCATCAAAGGTCTTGCTGTCTTCTACAATACAGCTTACTGTTTCAAAGAAAACACTCTTACCAACACATTTTCTCATCAATCTTGATATAACTAGCTGTCAAACTTAATCTAATGGATGTTCTCTCAAGTAAACTTGTTCTTTTCCTTATCTTCATCATTAGAAATCAAGGTGACACAAAACGAAAGGCTTTCCATCTTTATTTCTCTAAAACAGAAACATTCTGCACCATTTTCTTCATTTCTAGCTCAACTAAACCGTTAGTTTCTCTACCAATCTCTCTTGTAGTATCCTGACAGTCTTCCACTATGTCTAGGGGTAACCATAGTAGTTCTTTACTCACATAGAACCTTCCACAGCTCGGTTCAAAGCACATACTCACACTTCAACTCATCTACCGCAACATGCATCACTCTTCCTCACTTGGCAATCACCACTACACCTTACTCAACAATCATAACTCACTCACTCTTAAGTTTGAGACATGCAAGACTCTAGTGCAACATGCAATGACTTGTAGCCTCAATCTAGAGCTCATCTAGCTCAATCCAACACAAAACAACAACATCACACCTAATCCTCCACCATTCGGCTAGTTCCTCAAGTTCCTTGACAAAATCAATGGATAACTTCTAGTTTAGAGGCTCATATTTCCTCAACTTTGTTCAACTACTTGGTGACTCAAAATTCTTTAAAGATCATCACCTATTATCACGCAAGAAGAAGAAGAAATCACCGAAGTGCTGCTGGTTCTTCACTGCTTGACCGAGAGAGAGAGGGGAAGAAGAAGAGAGTTTTCGTTGGCTTTGGAGAGAGAGAGAGATGGCGAGGGTTATGAGGGGGAAATAGAGCTATAGGCTAATCCCTAGGATAGGTTAATCATTAGATTTGCTAATGATGGTGTCTCCCTTGGCTGTTTCGGTTTTTAGGAAAGAAAACCGTGGGAGAAGAGAGAGAGAAGGGAGAAGAGAAGAGAGGATCGTGGCTTCCATGCACGGTTGCTTTCAACACCTGTCGTTCGATATCAATTAATCTCTAATCTGTGTCGTTAATCAGTTTATTAGTTTCTAATGTTTTTCACTTAATTCCATTTTGAATCCACTAAATTTCAATTCTCTTGTAATTATACAAATCTATGAAATCATATGACATATTAGCAACTTGGCGTTAATCTACGAAGAGTTTATCACAAGAAATGTTAAAGTTAGAAATCAACATTAGTATTACAATTTCTAATTAAATTATCCCCTAACTATAATCTATAAACTTAATTAGAAATGAAATTACTCGGGCCTAAATACCCGCTCTGGCCCATCAGGCTCATTCTATGACAATCTAACCCACTAAACTAAATTTACCAATCTAACAGATCTGAGTCATGGCCCACTCCAAGCCAAGCCCAAGCCCATAACATATTCCTTCGGCTAATCAAGTCCATCTTGATAACTCGTGTGGCCCGCTTACTTCCCAAGCCCACACATTCCTCACGGTCCATCGAGTTTGCTTTTTGGCCCGATTTAAAATAATCCGAGCTCTTAACAATCCAACTACACTAATAAGGTCGGTGAAATTTGGGATGTCACATAATTAGGTTGCTTGATTTATGTAGATACTTTCATTATTTTTCTAGGCCCATTTAGGTGGTAAATTAGTGTTTTAGGCTTAAGTATGTATTTATTGATTTAATTTGCAATTTATTTAATTATAAAATATTTTCCGGAAATTATATCGGGATAGCCGGTGGTCGAAATTTCATGCTGATTGTCGTGGTGTGATCGGTTTATGCAATTGAATGATAATTTAAGCAATTGAGTGATGATTGTTGATTTTCAATTATTATTTCAAAATTATGAAATTTTAGTATTTAATTAGAAAATACCAGGTGTCGAGTTTTGACATCGAAAATGTTTTTAACTACTATATCAAATAATGGGATTTTTAAAAGGAAGGACATCAATTTTTAAGGTTCAATCTGACCGTGTACCTGTACACGATTCTTTTACCAAGTGTTTTTAATATGAAGAAAATAGTTGAAGTACATTATCTTAATTGAGACATTTGAGTGCAAAGCACAATGTCCTTAGCCATGATTAAATGATCGTGGGATGGTTATGAGAACCCATCACCCGATGAAAGTCACGTGAGCGATGCTCCTATGTGGAATGCCCCTAACATCGGATGCCAATCGTAGTAGAGGCTAGGCCGATACTCTTATGTGGAATGTTGTCTTGAGGTAGACATTGTCATGCCCAATGAATGAGACGACACCCGGTTACGCAGGAAGACCACTATGTTGGGTAGGCCATGCCTGTGGGGGCAGCAATCAATTTGGACGCATGAATGATTGAGATAAATATGTCTGATTATGGGACAAAATTGTGTGGCTTGGAATGGCACGTGCCATAATGATTTGGCCTTATAATCGGGATCCCTGTTATTGATTGAGCTATGTGAGATGTTCTAATTGATGTGTGCATTTATTATATGCATTTATTATACAAATTGTACTGACGTGTAGGATGAAGCTGACGCGAGGTGAGTCTTGTGTGATGTGTGCTTAGACTGCCTTTAGGCGTATTTCCTTCCTAATCAAGGTTTAGGGCATGAACTCGCTAAGACATTGTCTCACCCCATCGTGGGTTTCATCTTTTCAGGTCCTTAGATGGAGGCACGTCATGTGCCCTTTCGGGTTTTGAGGGAGGTAGATTTCCAGTGCTCCTATTTCCCAGTTTCTGGGACCATCTTGACCCGTGAGCTTGTGGAGTCCACCGTCTGGGTCGATGAGGGCCTACCTCACTTGGTACCTCATAGTTTCAAGGCATGGTACCTTCACAAGCTCGAGTGGGAGATAAGGCACACTTTGGACATCGACACTCTGGATGGTGCCATGAAAGAGCTGGAGCCGGGGTCTGGAGAGCCCAAGATTTAGGTGGTTTCGTAGCCCTTTTTGAATGGGTCAACCTTAGAGTTGGCCTTCATTTATAAACATGTTTGTTTATAAAAGTGTGTTTGGTTTGAAATTGTTGTCCTGTTTTTCTATCTCATGTTTATGTTGTCTGGGGATTATTATATGCTTCCACATGTGCAATAAAATGAATGGGTCAACAACGCATCCTGGGACGTTGAAATTTTATCGACCAACAAGGGATGTGCGTGCACTCGAGGTTCGGGGCGTGACAAGCAACGTGAGGGTTTTGATTACATGAGATATTCTCCCAAGTTGCAAAAGATGTCACTGTTCGTTCCTTCCTTTCTATTGTTGCTTTTTGAGATTGGGAGTTGCATCGAATGTATGTTCACAATGCCTTTCTTCATGGAGATCTTGATGAAGAAATATACATGGATCTTCCATCGGGATTTTGGAGACGAGGACTCTAGAGTATGTCGTCTCCGAAAATCCTTATATGGCCTCAAACAAGCCTCTTGACAATGGTATGCAAAGTTCACCATGACCCTTATAACCATTGGTTTCAAGCAGTCCAAGCACGATTATACTCTTTTTACAAGGACAAAAGGTACGTCATCAATCTATCTAATAATCTATGTTGGTGACATACTTATTACGGGAAACAATGGATTGGTCATCAAGAGCTTTAAAGAGTATCTACACTATACTTTTCATATCAAAGACTTGGGGCCACCCAAATATTTCCTTGGTATTAAGATTGCTCACTCAAACTTAGGGATTTCTCTCAACCAACGGAAATTTGTGTTAGAGATTATATTCAAAGCAAGGTTATCATGATGTAAGCCAGCTATCATCACTATCGTACAAAGTATCAAGTCAACCATGGTTGATTACGATGCCGAATCATCTTGTCATACCCCGATCCTCGAGCGCGTGCCCATCGCTCAGTGGTCAATTAAATTGCGACGTCCCGAGATGCGTCACCGACCTTTTCATTTTAATGCACATGCAAAAGCAAATAATTAAATCCCTAGACAACACAAAGATGAGATAAAAAACCACAACACACCTTTATATGCATACCCGACTAAGTTATATATACAATACTAGTCTATTCACAAGTCTACAAAAGACAGAAGAGCCACAGGTCCTCTAAATATTCAAACCCTCAACCGAGGACTGTAGGGTCTCTGGCTCCAAGGAGCTCGGGTCTAGCACTGCACCACCGGGAGGGTCAGCAGTACCCTTGCTAAAGGCAATCTCCAGCAACAACATAAGGATCTCAGATTCCGGTAGGGGACCCTCTCTGGGCCCATCTCGCCCGCGATAATACAATGATCTATATTGAGGGGGTACCATCCAAAATAGACCCGCATCAACTCAGACAATGAATCTCACGAGTTTGTAGACCCTAGCTCCTTGGCCCTTAGGAAGAGGAATCAGAGAAACCTGTTTGGTGACCTTCTTCGGCTGGCAAAAATGTTCGGGAGAAACCGCCATCTATGGACCTGAAAATGTTAGCCCATGATGGGATGAGACAACGTCTCAGCAAGTCCACCCTCTAAACTCTGACTAAAAAGGAAATACGCCTAAAGGCTACCTATGCACACACAAGATAGAAGACTTACCTTTCCCTCAGTTCCTTCTTGCAAGTTAATACAGTTCATGATCTCAACTAATCCTCTCAATTCAACTCAGTCAATCAATCAATTAGTTAATCAGCTCAATTCCATACCAATAGCATTATCTATCAATTCAATATGACCACTACTCACACAAGCTGAAATAATTAGTCAATGCTCTCACAAGTTGCAATATATGGTCATAACTCTCACAAGCTGCAATATATGGTCATAACTCTCACAAGCTGATATAGATAGATAGTAGCTTGCACAAGCTGATAATATAAATCATGCTCTCACAAGCTGATATAACGATCTTAGCTCACACAAGCTGATAAGGTATACTATTCTCACAAGCTGACATATCAAAGTCCATAGGTTGATACAGTATACTGCTCTCACAAGCTAAAGTGCAAAATGGCCCAAAAGCTGATAAAATGTATACTACTCTCACAAGCTAACGTGCAAAGGGTCCTAAAAGCTGACAATAAATATACTTGCACAAGCTAACATGCATATATGCTCTCACAAGTTGATATATTACCAAGTTAAAAGTACCCGATAAAAATAATCGTGTGTGGGTACACGGTTAGCGTGAGCTAAAAACGCAATATCTTTCTTTTAGAAAATCCGACTATTTATTATAGTCCATAAAAAAAAAAACTTGCGTTGTAAACCGACGCCTGATATTTTCTAATTAAATAACGATATTACTCAATTTTGGAATAAATACCCAAAATTACAATTCTCACTCAATTTGCACAAATCAACTCTCAATCAAATAAACAAATCATACCATTGCAACAATTTCGATCACCCATTATCTCAGTACAATTTTCCAAAATCAATAAATAATTAAATAAATACCAAAAATAATTTAAAAAATACAATTAAATGTCATAAATAGGAACTTAAGCTGAAAAAAGTCTAATTAAACATTGAGATGGGCCTAGAAAATTTCCAAACCAATCTAGATAAATAATACAACCTATCTAGTTGCTAATTAAATCAGTTTAACCACCTATCATGCAATAACGAGTAATTAAATTGCTAATTTGTTCTAACTAATCACCTAAACCATACTTAATCTAAACTAATCAACCCTTAAGCATAATTAACTCCATAAGCACAGTTTAGTGAGTAAACTCATGGATTTTGAAACCTGATAAGTCCACGACAACGGCAACGTGGAGACGGGCGACAAACACCGAAGCGGCGAAGCCAAGTGGGATCTGAAAGCGGCTCAAAATGGGCCCAATAACCTCTGCTGGGCTAAAGGGGTTCGGTCTCTACTCCTTGGGTTGAGAGGGTCGAAACGGAGGCCAGTTGGCGCGAACACGGTGAGGGACAAGCGGACGGGCTGCAGCGGGGCTAGGCGACCAACGGTGGGGCTTCATGGTGATGGAGGCGAGCTGGACGGTGGTCTAGAGTGGCTCAACGGCTTGGGGAATCACAGGGGATAGTGTGACGGTAAGGAATGAGCTAGAAGAGTGGGTTGGCGTGTGGAGCTCATAGGCGGCGTGACGGCAAGCGGTGGCGCTCCTAGTGGCTTGGCAATGGCAGGGGAGGAGCTACCTCGGTTTCCTTTGGTTTTGGAGCTTCAAAAGTTCATCAACAATGCAGAAAGCAAGCTGAAATGAAGAAGAAGGGGCCAGCTGCCCTTGGAAGGTCCCTCCAAGCCCAAATGTCCTCCAAATTGATCATTAGATGGCCTCCCACCATGTCTGCCCTATCCTTAGCCAAATAGTAGTTAACAAGCTTCTCTAGGAAGCCATTGAAGTGGTCCAAAGGTGAGAGGGACTATGGCCTACGAATTTGACACTAAACTCCCCAGATTGAGTTCAATCCTTCCCCAATTGGACCAAAATTGGAGTCCACAAATCTCACTAAGGTGTCCTCGACCAAATTGACATTTTTCTTTGCCAATTGAACCACCTTGCATTCCAAAAACACGATTAAAAACGGTCTCCTGAATTTTCTAGTAAAAAATGCCCTTACTTTGAATTTCCACCAAAAACCTCGGTTTGTAGAAAAATCTTCAGAGGACGAGTCGACGTTCCTAAAATGACTCATGACATGAAAGAACTTTCAATTTCTGAAATCGGATTCAAATTTGCGGTTAATTTCAATATGGCGTGATTTTAGCATAACCTAGCCTATCAGGTAGCTTTTATAAACTTTTAGTGCGTTTGACCTATGGTTGATTATTTTCAAGCTACATCGTACATCTTCGACACATTGGTAACTCTCGATTGTTGTAAAAATCTCAAGGTTTCAAATACGGACATAGGGTACAAAAATGACAGAAAAATCAATCTAGTGTCAATCGATATAAATTTTGCAATTAGGTGGAATCATCCACATACTAATCACATACCACTATTGAATCGACCTATTTCTGGTCTCAAATCAATTTTGACAATGCTATAATGACCATTGCAGATTAGCACGGTCTAGTAATCGATTCCTGATCAAATTCTTAAGTCTATTGCGTTAAAATCCCTTAACGGCTTCACCTAATAGACTAGTTACCCCGTGAGCGATCAATTTAGGGAAAAGAACTATAGGCGCGTAGATGGAAAACCCAACTTATCCAATCAAAGATAGAACTTGAAATTCAGGATGTCACAACTCTTCCCCTCTTATAAAAATTTCGTCCTTGAAATTTAAACTATTACAAACTTTAAACAAAAAGGTGAGGGTATAATCGTCTCATCGAATCTTCATTTTCCCAAATTGCTCATTTAGTACCATGGTATTTTTAGACCGCTTTAACCAACAGGATCGTCTTGGTATGCAAAATTCGCTCTTTCTTATCCACAATCTAAATTGGGCTTTCCACGTACAACACTCTGTCGTCCACGTCTAATTCCTCAAAATTAATCATGTGGGTTAGGTCAGGCTCATAATTCCTCAACATCGACACATGAAAGACGTCATGCACTTGCTCTAACCTCGGCAGTAATGCAAAACAATACACTAGGATCCCGATTCTTTCTAGAATCTTAAAGGGTCCTACGTATCTTGGACTCAGCTTTCCCTTCTTGCCAAAGTGCGAAGCACCCCTCATTGGTGACACCTTTAAAAAAACGTGATCACCAACATGGAATTCCGATAGTCTCGGACACTTACCTACGTAGCTTTTCTGGCAGCTCTGAGCGGTCTTTAATCTATCTCTGATGACGGCAATTGCATCCATTGACTGCTTAACTAACTCTGGTCATGTGATCTTTCGTTCTCCAACCTCATCCCAACACGCTAGCATTCTACATGCTCTGCCATACAACACTTCGAAAAGAGCCATCTGAACACTCTACTGGTAGCTATTGTTTTAAGCAAACTCGACAAGATGAAACTGTTCCTCCCAACTTCCCTTGAAATCCAACATGCAAGTTCGTAGCATGTCTTCGAGGGTTTGAATTGTCCTCTCAGACTGGCTATCCGTCTAAGAACGATAGGTTGTACTGTACTGCAACTTCGTTCCTAAGGCAGCCTGCAAACTCTTCCAAAAGGCAGCTATGAATCTTAGGTCTCAATTTGAAGTAATCATCACCAACACTCCATACAGACGAATGATCTGACACATGTACAACTCTGCATGCCTATCCAAATCAAGGACTTTCCGTACTGCAATGAAGTGAGCCAACTTTGTCAGTCTATCGATCACTACCCAAATGGAATCGTTACTCCTCTGACTTCTCGACAAGCCTATCACAAAATCCATTATGATGTGCTCTCATTTCCACTTGGGAATCTCGAGAGGTTGTGAAAGTCCTCTCGGCTTACAATGCTATGCCTTCACTTGCTGACACGTTAAATACTTGGCGACATGCTTGGCGATATCCGCCTTCATACCGGACCACCAATAGTGTTGATGCAGATTCTGATACATCTTCGTACGGTCAGGATGAATATTGTAATTGCTACGATGGGCTTCTAATAAGATCTCTTCTTAAGTTCTGCATCGTCAAGTACACACAATCGTCCCTAGAACCTTAGTGTTTCGTCTTTCGAAATCTAAAAATTAGTCTGTCTCTTATCAGTATCTTCTTGCAGAATCTTCTAAACATCTGGGTCTGTCAATTGAAACGTCTTGATTTTGATCTGTGCATTCGACTTAATTCTGAGGGTGGTCATAAGATTTGAAATGTGGTTTACCTTAAATTTGAATACCAAATCTTGAGCTCTTTCGAGTAGAACCCATTCCTTAATTATCATATGTGTGACTGAAGACTTCTGACTCAAAGTGTTAAAAACATTATTCGCCTTTCCAGAGTGATACAGAATATCATAATCATAGTCCTTCAAAAATTCCATCCAACAATGTTGTCTTATATTTAACTCATTCTGAGAGAATAGATATTTAGGACTTTGATGGTCAGTGAAGATCTAGAATCTTTCTCCACACAAATAATGTCTCCAAATCTTTAGAGCAAAAATGATCGATGTGAGTTCTAAGTCATGCGTCGGATAATTCAGCTCTTGAGGTCTCAACTAACAAGACGTGTATGCAACAACCCTACCATGTTGCATCAACACACAACGTAGTCCTCTAAACAACGCATCACTACAGATCTCTTATCCTTTAGGACCAGATGGAATGGTCAGCACAGGTGCGGTAGTCAGCTTCTGCTTAAGCCATTAAAAACTACGCTCGCACTTGTTTGTCCACATGAACTTCTCTTCCTTCTTCAGTAGTCGAGTTAACGGCGATGCTAAGGTTGAAAATCCTTCCACGAACCTCCTGTAGTAACCTGCCAAACCTAAAAAGCTTCTAATCTTTGACACTGTCATCGGTCTCGACCAATTGATCACTACTTCAATCTTGGATGAGTCCACGGAAATTCCTTCACCTAAAACCACGTGACCTAGAAACTCAACACGAGTCAAATGACTCTTGTGCTCCTTAGTAACTCTCGAGTACACTAGAATATTGTAGATGAACACAATCACAAATTCATCCAGATATTCCATGAACACTCGGTTCATCAGGTCCATAAAAGTAGCTGGAGTGTTCGTGAATCCAAACGGCATTACAGTGAACTCATAATGGTCGTATTGAGTACGAAACACTGACTTTGATATATCCTCCTTTCTGATCCTTAGCTAATGATATCCTGTCCTCAAGTCGATCTTCGAAAATATCGATGCTCCTTGCAACTAGTCAAACAAGTCGTCGATCCTCGGGAGTGGATAGTTGTTCTTAATCATCACTTGATTGAGTTGACAATAGTCGATGCATAGGCGCAATGAACCATCTTTCTTTTTCACAAACAGAACTGGTGCTCCCCAATGTGATACACTGGCATGTATGAATCCCTTATCCAACAATTCTTGCATCTACACCTTCAGTTCCTTTAACTCAGACAACAACATCTGGTAAGGAGTCTTAGAAATTGGCTTTGTCTAGAGTACTAACTTGATCACGAACTCTATCTCTTTTTCTAGCAGTAGGCCTAGCAATTCCTTTGGAAACATGCCTGGAAATTCTTACGCTACTGAGGTATCTTCGATCTTCAGCTCCTCAACTGTCATATCCATGATAGTTACCAGGTAACCTTGACAACCTCCGTGTAACAAACGATTTGCCTCAAGCAATGAGATTAAGGAAATCAAGGGTCCTCCTCAATTGCCAACAAATTCGAAACTCTCACCCACTGACGAGTTAAACTGAATCGCTTTATGATAATAGTCCATCTTAGCTCGTTGCTTGGTGAACCAGTCCATGCCAATTATCAAATCGAAGTCATACATGGCTAGGACTAACAAATCTATCCTCCTTTTTTGCTCACCAATTATCAACTTGCAACGAGGACAACCCAGTGCAACTAACACCTTATCCTTTAATGGTGTAGATATGCTAATCACTGACTCTAATAACTCAGGACTCAATCCTATCAACTTAACGAACTGTTCAACTATAAACGAATGAGTCGCACCAGGATCAAATAAAGCATATGTAGCATGGTTGTTCAGCAAAATCGTACTTGTAACCATATCAAGCGAGTCCTCTGCCTGTCCTCTTATGATGGCGTACACTTGTCCTTGTGCTGCGGGCTTGTTCTGTCCTCCCTGCTGCACAGTCTGTGGCACAACCCTTCTGTTGTGACCCATTAGTGGCTGCGGCGGTAACTACTGAAATCCTCTCAGCCTTCTAGGATAGTCTCTGGCCATATGACTTGGCTAGCCACACTCAAAACATGCACTTATCCTAAAATGGCATGGGGCTGAACCATGTCACCTTCCACAAAAGTAACACGCGTCATTCTGATTCTGCGTTGACTTTCCAATTCCATCTTTCCAATTGGGCGGAACATGGAACCTTCCTCCAGTTATGGGCTTCTTCCCAAACCGGTTCCCATCTCTGTTGGAACTAAACCTCGATTCAAATGAGACTACTTGCTCACTCAAGCTTCTTTCTATCAGCTGGGCCTAGTTATACACTTTGTAATAGTCCTTCAGATCGAACGACACTAGGGGGTTCTTTAGTTCTAGTCGAAGGCCATTCCTGAACCTTTAAGCTTTGTCTTTTGAATCCTCCACTAACTTGGGAGTGTACTAGGATAGCTTCACGAATTTGACTTCATACTGGTCAACAGTCATCATCCCTTGGAAGAGGCGTTAAAATTCCTCCATCCTCTGTTGTCACGCCCCGATCCTCGGGCATGCGCCCATCCTTCACCTGGTCGATTAATAGTGACGTCCTAGGACGTATCACCGACCCGTTCATTTTAATATGCATGGGGAAGTAAATAAATAATCCCTAGACAATAAAACAATGGGATAGAAAAGTAGGGCTACATTTTTCACAAATGAAAAACCACAACCACACTTTTATACAATACAAATCCTTAAGTATATTTTTACAATACTATAAGCCAAAGTTGGTTCTATCTCAACGGTTCACAGATCAAGGTTTGCAAGATGGGGTGAGGTTTCAGTTTTCATCTGGGTCATACTTGGGATCATCCTCTAGATCCTCCTTTGACTCCTCTTCAGGTTCTTCTTCGGGTTCCTCCTCTTCAAGGTCTTCCATCTCTTGATCCTTCTCTGGTCCCTCCTCCTCTTGTTCCACAATCTCCCCTTCTTCTTCACTCCAGTTAGCATCCTCAACTGTGTACACCAGAGAAGCCAGCTCACTCCCAAGCTCGGGATCCCTAGCATCTTCTATCGTCCTGTCCTTAGGGTCTTATGTATCCTCACCAAAAGCCTTCTCCAAAATGTACAAGGGTACAATCGGCTCGGGTACAGGACCGTCCCTTCGCCCGTCCTAGTAGTAACGATACCACGACCTATACTCATGGGCCACAATTGTCTATAAATGGTGGACTTCACTAAAACATATTACAATCCCTTGGGGTGGCCATCCACTAGTATGTGGTAAGCTATCTCTGAAATGTCCTATGGTATACCAAATTGCTCTGGAGGAGCGGGAGATACAGGTGCTGCCATTTATGGGCCTAAAATTGGTTATACAATAACTAGTGAGACTACATCTCAGCAAGTTCTACCCCACTAAGACTCGATTAGAAAGTCAATATGCCCTGACTACTGCCTAATCACAACACAAGTCGAAGGGCTTACCTTGGCCTCTGTTTCCTTTCTGCAAGTTAGTATACTTCAAATATACACAAACCACATCAATTAAACAAATTAGATTGAATTATTGATCAACCAACCTAGTCGATTACATGTCAATCAGACCATTTCTCGATCATCCCCATTCATACTATTCATTTTCCAAGATAATATACCTAGTCATCGAGCCATGTGCATTCTCCAAGGCGACAGACTTCATCACCGAGCCACGTGCTTTCTCCAAGGCGACATAGTTAACCAATATATCATGTGCATTCTCTAGGATGACACTCTTGGTCTTCGAGCCATGTAATACAACACTCATATCTAGTCACCGAGCCATGTACATTCTCCAAAGCAACATACTTTGTCACCGAGCCACGCGCATTCTTCAAGACGACATGTCTAATCACCAAGCCCCATGCATTCTCCAAGGCAACATTCTAATCATCGAGCCACGTGCATTCTGCAAGGCGATGTACCAAATCACCGAGCCATGTGCATTCTCCAAGATGACGTACTATTTACCGAGCCACATGCCTTTCAAGGTGATTTATCCAATTTCTAAAATAAATACCCACAACCACAATTTGCACTCAATTTGCCCAATCCGGTACTCAATTAAATAAACAGAGAGCACCATTGCAATTAGCATGAAATGGTGGTCATCGGCCATCCCGGTTGAATTTTTGGAAAAATAGATAAATAAAAAATAATTATATAAAATATTAAATAAATGCAATAAATCTAATTTAGGCCTGTAATGCCTAATTGAATGTCGGAACGGACTTGGAAAAATTCTAAGGTTCATTAAATAAATATTAACACAAGTCTACTTGCTAATTGCTAGGGCATAAAAGAGGAAGGGAATATCATCTTAGATCTATGGTTTCAACTAAGCCCGAGGAACAATGTCGTGTAAGCTAGCCTCCGATGATTTTTCACAAGCAAAGGTGATAGGACTCCGGTGATTCTTTACAAGCCAAGGTAATAGGGCTCCGACAGCCAAAGCAGGTTACAAACAAGGAGATGAAGAGATGATCGACTTTTGAGAGAGAGAGAGTCGTCTTCCTCGACCAAATTGAAAAACGAGAGAGAGACGTCCTTGAGAGCCGAGAGTGGTGTGAGTTTTTTTATTCGCATGAGAGCGCTGTGAGTTGTTTCTTTGGTTTTTTTTTTTCCTTGCCTCAATCTATTTATTTCCTTTCCTTCATCTGATTTAGTGAGACACTACTAAAATGCCACCGACTAAGTAGAAAATTGCCACAAAATAATAAGTATACTACTGACACTAACAAAATGCCACGGGAAATGAGAGGCAGATGGTACCATCACTTTTAAAAAAAGACTGACGGTGCAGTCTACTCCTCACATTTTCCCGAGGAAATGGGATAACTTGCTAGTCTAATTTCCCAAGATTGTTGGTGCCTTTTTTCATTTTTTAATGGCTTTTAGTGCCATCTCTTTTTCTTTTCATTTTTTGCTAGGTATTGTTTTCTAGTCCCATTCGAGCTCTCTCTTCTCTATGACCCCTTAAACGCCATCTTTGCAACTACAACTTCTAGGGTTTATTTTTTATTTTTTACAATTTCCCCATCTGCAACTATGAGTGAGTGGTGTTATTTATATTTTGTGATCCCACATTTCAGACCCACATTTTCTCTTTAAAGTAGTGGTTATTCGACATGTAGTTTTTCCACATTTTGTACCTCTTCATGACAACTGTCCATTTGGTAACCATCTTGATGGGAGACGGTATATAAAAGGAACGATCGTTCATTTCTAATTGGGTAATCACAAAGTCTAACACAAACCCTCGCTTTTGGAATACATCATCAATATATGTGAGGGAATTGGGTTAGTAGTGTGTGCCCGATATTTCTTTGAATTTTTCAGGATTTTCGGACAAACGTAAATACAAACAATTGCTGAAGGTTTGTCTATAATCGATCCTGATTTCCACGTTTGATTTTTATGTCTTACGAGTGGTGGGCAAGAGATCAGAAGCAGAGCAAGTGCTGCTACAAAGAGAAAAAGATTTTCTGAAAATGACCCAAATTGGCGATTCCTCTCTCTATGCACATCAAAGTGAAGACAATGTCCCCAAGCTCCTCCTTGAGTCATTGAAGACGATGAGCACGGTGGACAGAAGAACCTGAACTGGCTTGACCCGCTTCGCGACCTTAGCCTCAGGGACTGATAAAGGCTAGTAAGCACACCTAGAGGGGGATGAATAGGTGTTCATAATTTTCTTTTGAAACCTTTAACCCGAATCACTCAACTTGAAATAAAATCAGAGTAAAAAGACTTGAAACTAAACACTTAAGCAATTTTAAATTATGCAGCAATAAAATAAAGAGATTAAGGTAAGAAGATTTGAACACATAAGTTTATAGTGGTTTGGCTTAATCCAAGCCTACCTCCACTCTCCACGTTAACAGCCCACTGGTTGAATTCAATATGTAGCAAAAGAGATTTGTACAGCTTATGATCTAGACTTCTTCGGTAGGAAGTCTTGGCTATTGCTCACACAAATCCTCACTATATATTTCTCTCCTTTGTAAACAACTATAGCTCAAGAATTGTGAGAACAAGGAGCTTCAGAGGTTTAGACTTTAAAATCTTCAATCAGCACACTATTTCGAACAACAATGATTCCACCTTTAAATACTCCCTCATGCTTTCATAGCCATTAGCACCTTCCAAAGGAGCTCATCCAATCTACCCGTTGGAATGAATCAATTAAGGTGATCTTCAAGCTGTTAAAAATATGTGGAAGATAGCTTGTCAATCATGTTCACCCATACAATCAGGATCTTGAGTTTCCATAAGTAGAACCTTCCAAATTTTGCTTGTTCTTCAACGGATATTCAAATCGAGATAAATCTTGATGAGAATAACCAAATAATCTTCGAGCTAAGTGTAGCCAGAGATCTTCCATGAAATAGAACGAATTAGAGAAGATATTATCCAATCTTTAAAAACCTAAACCGTTAGATTGAAAAGCTGTTAACTTGGGCAAACTCTGAAATTTGAGTCTAACTATCTTCATACTTTGATGGTTGAGTCTAGATATCTTTAGACTAAAATATTTGGGTCTTGAACTCTTCAGACTTAAGCGATTGAGTCTTGAACTCTTCAGACTAGATTGACGAAGATGTTTTGTTAGCTTCAAAACACTTAAGGGATTTTTCTTCAACAATCTCCCCCTTTTTGATGGTGGCAAAACATCTCAGCAGATTTAAAAACTCTTGACCTGCAAAGAAAATTTATACATAATTTGAGGAATAATTTATATTACTTCTGCAACCACAAAAATATGTTAGTCCTACAAGTGATTATCCTCAAAAGTATAATATAAACCTGCAAGTTCACAAGTCCGAACCTAATCATTAATAACATTAGTGATAAGAGTTCAAACACACCACCAGTCCAAAGTCTTAAGACAAAACCACGAATGAAAAGTCCAAAAAAAAAAATCCAAATGTCCAAATGAAAATGAAATAATTCCAAACGAGAAATGAGAAGTTCAAATCTGCAGCACTCCCCCCCTTTTTGTCACATCAAAAGGAGGTAGAATATTAACAAAAATTGATGAAAGAGATGATAAAAATTAGGTCTGTTTGGGGATTCGAAGAAGCTGATATTCTCCCAACGAGTTAACTGTCTTCTCGAGGCTAGCAAAGGCTTCCTTCAAAGATTCCAAATCAACACACTTCACGTTTGACTGAACTTGATGTTTGAGGGCGTTAATTTGGTCCTGCATAGATACTGAAGTAGCCAAGAGTGCTTTCTTCAAATCCCGCATTTCGTAATCCATCCCATAAATCTGGTTCTTGAGATCCATCATAATATCCATCAGCTTTGAAAAATCAGCTGAATGATCATTTCCAGTACTTGGACCTGCAGACTCTATTCTCTGAGTCTGGAAGCTTGAGGGTTCATTTCCAGCCCTTTGACCTGCTGTAGGAGAAGATAACTCAATTTTTGGAAAATGTGATGCATACACATCTTTTGCATCTGCACCAGACCTACTAACATCACTTGTAATGAATGGTGATGAAGTATCTTTGACTTCAGCAACTCCCCCTGTCTTGGTGCCAATAGGTGGAATGGAAAATTCTTCGCCATGCTCTGCTTCTTCTTCTGCAGAGTGATGTTGTCTAGCCTCTTCTCCAAATGGTGGTACTGCAGTGAATGGCTCAAGGGATTCTTTGAATTCCTCTTGTGCCTTTCTTTCCTTCTCCTGTTCTTCTCTTCTCATCCTTTCCTCTTCTTCACTTCCTTGTCCTTCTTCTTCTCTTTCTCTTGCTTCCTCTTCTCTTCTTCTTTCGTCTTTTCTCTTTGTCTCACTTTCTCTTCTTGCTCGCTCTTCTCTGTTGTCTCAAAAATTAACCAAACTCTTTAAACCTCTTAGAGCTACAAGGATCATGGCATCATCAACTTCTTCATCATCTTCGTCTTGTAAGATGATTTGTGGCATCCGGGTTTTCGTCAGACTTAGAATAAGTAATGGCTCATCCCGGATCGACGGAAGTGCCATCGAACTGCGTCGTTAGCAGCACTTTCAGTCACCTTTTATCATTTTTCATTGTCAGACCCGGACGTCACGTTACGCGATGATCCCAGGATATACCTTCATAGTCGCGCCTTGGTCGCGCCAAGACAATTTGATCATCGCATGACATATTGTTTTGTCGAAATTTTCTCTTGCATAATACCACGGTTGAGACCCTCTCCTACCCGCATGTGTACCTTACGAGCCGAACTTTCCATGTACATTGTTGCCACCCCATGTAACCATGTAGGTAATTATTTTTCAGCATTTGCACATGCTGAAATTAAGAGTCGATTTTTGTGGGAGTTGGACCATGCATGAGGACCATGCACATCTCTTCATTGTGCGAATCCGCAAATGAAGAAATGAATGTCATTCGGCATGCATGCGGACGTGAGGAAACTGCAATCACCAAAGAACAACTCCATATTACTTTTCCTTTTATTTGGCCAGTCAACCATGCGAAATCCTTTGACCCATGCAACGTCTCCCTTCTTCTTGCAGAATTATGGACATGCACGTGTGGTGCTGTCCATTCCGTCACTGCCAAAGTGACTTCGTTTAGTTGACTTGAGTGGTCAACCAATGAAGCTCCACCCATCCACGTGTAGGAGAGACGATAGCAAATGAAGCCAGTGAAGGCCACGTCTTGCATGCAACATGCAAGGTGGCGAGCGTAATGAATTCGACGGTCAACTAAAGGGAGAATTTGACCGAGGAGGAGCCACGCCGATTCGGGCAGCTGAAGACACGCTTACTGCACGAAGGAGAGCTGCCCAGCGAAAGCCTCGATTTCCTTAAGTCGGCAGAGAAGCCACGTTCCCCTCCTGCTAGACGCGTGTGTCTCCTTCCTGCTGCCAGCTTCAATTGTCGACTATTTGAGTCAACTAAAAGAGAGTCAACGCCATGGACACGTCTTGCATGGGGCGTGTGAGTTGTCGCACGTTTGGCCACCCAATCAGGCCACTCTTCGGCCCAGCAGCAGCGCCAGAGGGATGCACCTGCGGAAGACACGCATGTACGATTTTGAGGTGGCGAGGAAAAGCCCAAGTGTGGGCCACGCAAGTGCCCACGCGTCCTCCGTTGAAGCCACCGAATCCCTTTTTGTTGACTAGGATAGTCAATAGGCGGTGGGTCGAATAAAAGCAAGTAGGCGTGAGTGAGAGAGGGAGAATAGCGAGCAGCGAACGTAAGAGAGAGAAACCAAGAGAGAGGAGAGACCGAAACAGAAAATTTAGGTAGAGAGAGAAAGCTATAAGCGTGCAACGAGCGAGAGTGAGGGGGAAAGGAAGAAGATTGTCCCTCCGTCTATGCTCGTGTGTGCTGCCACCGTCGATGCCACCCGTCTTTGCCGCCGTAGAGCCGTGCTCGAGGCTGCAAGCTTCTGTGCTTGCTTGTTGTGTCACCTAGGACCAGAGGCAAGTGAAAGTTCATCGACCTATGTTTTGCTTGTTGTTTTATCTAGTGAAGAGTTGATAGATGTGAGAAAATGTGGAATTTGGAGCTGCAAGTTGATATCTACTAACCTATGTTACGTAGACTCAGTCGTTACTTGATGAAATATGTTCCACAAACTAACTCTATTCTAGGATATTTGCGTTGATTTGTGAATTCGGAGATCGACGGATCGATCACGTATTATTTGAGAAAGGATTGTTGTGTTTGAACAGATTGGTTTGAGTTTTGAAACATGTACGTGTCAATCTTGGTATTTCAAAACCTTGATTTCAAATTTGACGGTCGCAACCCGAAACTTTCGACCCGCCGATGTGCCGTTTTCAATATTTCAAGATACATGCGCTGTTTTGATGAAAATTATCAAGTTTTGAGGCATGAGTATGTTTTAACTCCTTCAATTTTTATAAATTGTTTTGATGACGTGAGTTTGATGTCTTTCAAAGGTTAGTTTTTATATAAACGGTTTCGGACCCTTTTAAGCTATATCTTAAGAAAATTGATCCAGGGATTCAGTGGCTTTGATGTTGTCAAAATTGTTTAAAGCCTTACATACGAGGTTTTGAGTGAGACCGTGGAAAAATTGATTTGATGGATTCAATATTGAAACCTTGATCTTATGGATTGTTCTCATCAATGGAAGTTGGTATATTTTAAGGATTTGTTGCACTATAGTTTATTTAATGATTCTGAAAAACCAAGAAGTTTCTACACTGGCATTATAAAATGTTTTGACAATGAATTGATTTGATTGACATACCATGGTTGGGATATATGATTGATGCCGTCGGACCCTCGAGTCGACGATGCCCCGGGAGTCGGGATGCCCAAAGGTTCGAATGAGTCGATACCCTTTGGATGCCTGGTTGTATTTTGAATACATGCCCAGAGGATTTTCCCCGGGAGTTTCGGGATGCCCGGTGGTATATCGGTACGTAATTCCAGGGAATGCCTGGTGGTATGTCGGTACATAATTCTGGAAGGCAGGGGTAACCATTTTCATGGCGAGCCCCAGCGATTCCTCGTGATGCCAGGTGGGATGCGAGATGCCCAGTGGCCTAGAGGCGTAATTCCGGAGGACTTCGTAATGCCAAGATTGGGTGCGGAATCCCAGAAGGATACAAATGCTGGTCCTCTGGGGGATAAAACCTTTTGAATGGTTAAAACTGGTGATTATATTAAGTATACGTGTGGTCTGGTTATAGGACTAAATCGTATGGCATGGAATGAGACGTGTCATTACAGTTTGGCCCTATGATTGGGACTTGTGTGCTTGACACGATACATCTTATTGGTTGGAAATGCACTGGTCATTGCATTGAAGAGTTATATGGTTTGGATGCATACTCATTCATGGATTGCTTATTTTGTCTACCATACTTGAATCTATATATTAATAGTAATGCTTGATATAGCTTGATGAATCTTTTACTGCTGAGTGGTTGTACTCACCCCGTTTGGGGACTAACATTTCAAACTAGACAAGAGACCTCTGCCGCCACCACCACCAGCAGATGGACCGACTGGTTGGATATGGCTATGAGGAGGAGGATAGCAGAGGAAGGAACTTTTGGACGCCGACATTGATCGATGGACTTTAAGTATACGACTGTTGGAAGAGATGTCGGTCATCTTTTGAAATATAGCCAAGTATAGAAAGCCTTGGCATTTTGATGTACCGACTAATGATGTCCATCAAGTCATGTAAATAAAAGTGTACAGCTTTAACTTATATAAAATGTTTAGTTGGTGTGCACTATCTTTTGAATATAGGGAAGGGAGTTGTTGGATATGCTTCCGCCATATAAATTGCGCAGGGACCGATCTAAAAGATATGAAACCCCAGGATTGATAGACCTTCAGATCAAGAAAGAGAAAGGTAAGCGAATTGTGGCGACCCTAACGGATCGGGGGCCGTCAAGGGGTGTCACATGATTTTTCTTCTTTTCTTTTCAGGAGCAGCAATGGGCTCCTTGCCTTTCTTCTTTGTAGCAGCAGTAGATTCTTTTGAGGGAGTTTTCTCTTTCAATCCTTCAAGAGCCTTATTTAGTTCTCTTAGCTTCATCTTCATGACCATCTTATAGCCAACGAGCATGAGAGCAGAATTAGTCAGACACAGGGGAGCAGGAATTTGAATCTTAAAGTGCCTGAACAGACGAGTGACCAGAGAGGAGTAAGGAAGTTAACCTTTGTCCTTAACCATAGTCCTGTACATGTGGAACAGGATAGTGTGTGAGAAAGAGAATCTAACTCCTTCATTGAGAGCAAACATCAGCTTTGCCTCCGTCTTCGAAACATCAGTTTTCTACGTCGAATTGGGCCTGAGACAGTTGATAACAATCTTGTGGAGCAAAACATTAGAGGCATTCATCCTTGTGTAGGATATCTTGCCCTCTAGGCTTCAGTCATGAACTATCTCCAATGTAGCATGTGCAATGGACACTTTAATCGGTTGGAAACTCCTTCTTTCCACCCCGATTATGTCAGCAAGAGTGTCAACATCCACAACATACTCTCTATCCTTAAAAGTAAATGAAAATCTATCTGCATCCAAAAATGATAGATTCGAATAGAAATAAGCAATCAATTTGGGATAGGCAATTGTCGAATCAGTGCAAAAGGTCTCAAGCTGTAGTCAAGAAAATTTTTCTCTCAGATTAATCTTGATTGAATCAAGAAAATCAAAATCCACGCTTCTGGAGTTCATGACCCCCTTCTTCAGCAGTTTCGAATAAACTCGCTCCTATTCCTTAGAGCGAAAAATGCTTCCCTCGGGGTAAATAGAATTAACAGCAATCCCCATCTTTGGTTGGAATTGAGTGAACAGCCACTCATCATCATCTAAAGGCTGATTTGCAGTTCCAAACTGCGGATCGCTTGGTATATTCTCAAAAGTACTCTTCACTTCTCCTTCTTTAACCACTCCCAACTTCTCCATCTCACATAGAAAAATGGTTTCGTTTCTATAACCCCTTTCTTTTATAAACCATCGATTAAGTTCAACTCTGTTCCTCCCTCCTTCGATTTCTTGTAGAGAGAATAAGTGAGTTTTGGTCTTAGGGTTCTTACCGGTTCAACTTCCTCAACGACTTCTTCTTCTTGTCGTTGTTGACTTGCTTGTTCCTTTTGCAGAGAATCTTCTTCCTCGGTGAGGTCCACTCAAGTAGGTCCCTCGAATCTCTTTTGTGGTCCCTTTCTAGCAAGCCTTGACAATTTCCTCAAAGACATGTTTAAGGGAGAAAAGACAAGTTGTCCACAAAAAGATGAGATTTTTATGGAGTAAACAAAAAGATAAGGGATCACAAGTGGAAGTTTTTTGACTTCTAGGGTTTTGAAAGGGAGTGAGAAAGGCGATTGTTGAGTGTGAAAGACGAAGACGACGAACCAGAGGTATAAATAGTAGGAACAAAAAGAGGATACTGAACCGTCGCAAGGGAAAGTAAAAACTACCAAAATTTTAAATTAAAAAAACTGCCAATTTTCGAAAAAAAAAATTGCCATAGAAGAGTCAGAATTTAAATAAAAGGCAGATCATGATATTCCAAAAATAAATATAAATCTATTATGGCATAGATAAAAACTTACAAACATAATTATGAAACAAAATGCATTCAGACTTTACGCCTGAGTCTGAGTGATTTAAGACTTTACCTTTAGAGTCTGAACACTTTCAGACCTTACCTTTAGAGTTTGAACACTTCAAGACTTTACCTTAGAGTCTGTACATCCTCAGACTTTTGGATGTTCAGTCTTGAGCGAATAGATTCAAAGTGACTTTTCTCTAATGGCTTCGTAAATATATCTGCCAGTTGATTTTTTGAGTCGACGAACTGAATCACAACTTTTCCATTTTGGACATGATCTCTAATAAAATGATGTTTAATTTCAATGTGCTTTGCCCTTGAATGAAGTATTGGATTCTTTGTAAAATTGAGAGTATTGGTATTGTCGCATTTGATTTCTGTGCAAAATTCTTCAACTTCAAAATCTTTCAGTTGTTGTTGCATCCATAGTATTTGAGAATGGCAACTTCCAAGTGCTATATACTCTGCTTCAGCTATTGAAAGAGTTACGGTACTCTATTTTCTTGAGAATTAAGATACTAACCTATTTCCCAATAATTGACATGTACCCGAAGTACTCTTCCTATCTACTTTGCAGATAGCTAAGTCGGCATCAGAATATCCAAGGAGAGTAAAGTCTCCTTCTTTGGAATACCATAGATCTAGCTTAGAAGTAGTTGCAACATATTTGATAATACACTTCACAGCAGTCATGTGAGATTCTTTAGGATTTGATTAAAATCTAGCACAAATACAAACGCTAAATAAAATATCAAGCCTAGATGCAGTAAGGTAAAGAAGTGAACCAATTATACTCCTCTATAGCTTCTGGTCTACACTTTTTCCTTCTTCATCCTTGTCCAACTTCGATGAATTTGACGTTGAAATTTCTGTCTTCTTGCAATTCTCTATTTCATATTTTTTGAAGAGATCTCTTGCATACTTTTCTTGGTGAATGAAAGTTCCTTCTTTAAATTGTTTGACTTGTAGTCCCAAAAAGAAGTTTAACTCACCCATCATGCTCATCTCAAATCCATCTTGCATACATCTTGAAATTTCTTGCATAGACTTTCATTAGAAGAGCCAAAAATTATGTCATCAACATAAATCTGAACAAGTATAAAATCTTTTCCTTCTCTTTTAATGAATAAAGTAGTGTCCACTTTACCTTTAGCAAAGCCATTTTGAATTAAAAAATTACTTAGTCTTTCATACCATGCTCCGAGTGCTTGCTTTAGTCCATATAACACCTTCTTTAGCTTGAAGACAAAATTTGGTTTCCTTGGATCTTCAAAATCAAGTGGTTGTTCCACATAAACTTCTTCTTGGATAATTCTATTTAAAAATGCACTCTTCACATCCATTTGGAATAACTTGAAATCTTTGAAAAAAAGCAAAAGCAAGAAGTAACGTAATTGCTTCTAACCTTGCCACTGGAGCGTAGGTTTCATCATAGTCGATTCCTTC
Organism: Eucalyptus erythrocorys; assembly: GCA_014182555.1. Classification (NCBI taxonomy): domain Eukaryota; kingdom Viridiplantae; phylum Streptophyta; class Magnoliopsida; order Myrtales; family Myrtaceae; genus Eucalyptus; species Eucalyptus erythrocorys. The sequence continues at coordinate 30,300,577 of CM024601.1, read as the reverse complement.
TTCTTGTGTATAGCCTTTTGCTACAAGTCTTGCTTTGTTTCTCACCATCTTTCCTTGTTGATCCAGCTTGTTCTTGAAAACCCATTTAGTTCCAATAATTGACTTACCTTTTGGTTTAGGAACAAGTTCCCAAACATTATTGATTCTGAATTGATTCAATTCTTCTTGCATAGCTTCAATACAGCTTTTATCAATTATGGCTTCTTCCATTGTCCTGGGCTCGATTTCTGAAACAAGTGCTAGAGCACTAGAGTCCTCACGCCTTTTGGATCTTGTACGAATCCCTTCATCAATATTACCAATGATGAGATTTGTAGGGTGACTAGATTTATGCTTCCAATTACTGATTGGTTTGTCACTTTGCTGAGTTTCAGTTTCAGTTGGAGCTACTAATTCAGTCTACTATTGAACATCAACAGTTTGATTTTCTTCGGGGGAATTTGTAGGAACTTGCACAAATTCATATTCTTCAGGTTGAGTCTGATTGACATGTTTCTGTATTGAGTCTTCAAACTTCACATTCAAAGATTCTTCCACAGTCTGAGTCCTTTCGTTGAATACTCTGTAAGCTTTGCTTGACATTGAGTAACCAAGGAAAATTCCTTCATCAGATTTTTCTTCAAACTTACCAATTCGATCATTTGCATTCTTTAAAATAAAGCATTTGCAACCAAATACATGAAAGTAAGAGACAAGTTATTTCTTTCATTTGAAAAATTCATAAGCAGTTTTCTCCAAAATAGGTCTTGGAAAAATTTTGTTAATAATATAACAAGCAGTTGAAGTTGCTTCAGCCCAAAACGAGGAGAAATATTACTTTCAATTAAAAGAGTTCTTGCCATTTCTTGTAATGAACGATTTGTTCTTTCCACAACTCCATTTTGTTGAGGAGTGTATGGAGATGAAAAGTTAAGCTGAAAGCCAGAATCACCACAGAAATTAGCAAAATCTTGATTTTCAAATTCACCTCCATGATCAGTACGAATATTTGTTATAGCATAACCTTTTTCATTCTGAACTTTCTTAGCAAACTTAGTGAAATATGACAATTGTCACGCCCCGATCCTCAAGCACACGCACATCCCTTACCTTTGGTCGATTTTAAAATGGGATATCCTAGGACTATGTATCGCCGATCCTTTCATTTATATATGCACATGCGGAAGTATTTACAAATCCCCAGACAATAAAACAATGGGATAGAAAAGCAGGCCATAATTTTATTTATTTAAATTCACAACTTCTTAAATACAGGGTTTACAAAGAGGATAGAACCATGCTCGGGATCATCATCCCAGTCCTCTTCAGATCTTTCACCACTAAGTTCATTTTCTTCAAACTCTTCACTTCCTTCTTCTCGCTCATCCTCAACTTCAAATGCCGGCCAACCTTCGGGAAATCTAGGGGCCTGAAATGTAATCCCACAACCGGGATGAGACTATGTCTCAGCAAGTTCTACCCCCTAAGACCCGATTAGTAAACTAATACACCTTAGGGTTGCCTATGCACAACATGAGTCAAAGGACTTACCTTGGCCTCAGATTCCACCTGCATGTTAGCACACATCAAATAAGCACCCAAGAAATCACATCACAGATTGAAGCATCGATCAAATCGACTTAGTCGATCACACGCCAACAAGACCACTCATGGTCATTTCCATTCAATCAATCAATTTGCAAATATCATATCAAAACAATGATCAATTGACTTAATTGATTACACACCAACAAGACCACTCATGGTCATTCCCCATCAATCAATCAAATCACGACAATCAGATCAAATCAATGATCAATCGACCTGGTCGATTTCATATTCAATAGACTAAGCAATTCCCACAATGCATATCAAGACGTCGAGCACACGTGCATTCTCTTAGGCACTAGTTCGCCAAAGTGATGCATCAAATCACCGAGCCCACGTGTCTCTTTTATGATGCCATACTTAACTCTCTGGGCCCACATGCCTTCTCCAAAGTGATGCATCAAGTCACCGAGCCCACGTACCCTTTTTACGATGCCAAACTCTGTCACCGAGATTAAATGGCTTTACGGTCCCACTCGACCCTTTCAAGATTCAATGGCTTTACGGTCCCACTCGACCACTTTCAAGATTCAATGGCTTTACGGTCCCACTCGACCTTTTCACGATTCAATGGCTTTACAGTCCCACTCGACCACTTGCAAGATTTAATGGCTTTATGGTCCCACTCGACCTTTTCAAATTCATGGTTTTGTGGTCCCACTCGACCAATTTCAACTGTAGCCAACGATATTGCACTTCATAAATAAATTTCTCAATTTCATAATATCTTGGCCCAATTCCTTGAAAATAGAGATACCCAATAAAATATCGTGCGTGGGTACACGACTGGCCATAGCCAAAATATCATATTTTGCTTTTAGAACTTCCCACCATTTTCAACAGCCCATAAAACACATTTTTGGCTCTGTGAACCGATGCCCGGTAATTACCAATCAATTACCACAATTCAAATCATTTAGGAATAAATCCTAAAAATACAAAATTAAATCAATTCAGCACGAATTAAAGCTCAAATAAATAAATGGACTATGCCATGATGATCAGCACAAGATTTCGGTCATCGGCCATCTCAATCTTAATTTCCGAAAAATAAATAATTAATTAATTAATTTCGAAAATTAAATAATTAATATTAAAATTCAATTTAACTCAAAATAAAGCCGGATTAAATAAACGGACTTCACCACGGTCATCAGCATAATATTCCAGTCACTAGCCATCCCAGTTAAATTTCCAGGCAATAAATAATTAAATAATTAATTTCAGAAATTAAATAAATAAACACAATAAATTCAATTTAGCACAATATAAAGCTCAATTAAATAAACGGTCTGCGCCACAATCATCACCATAAAATCCCGATTGCTAGTCATCCAAGTTGAATTTTCGGGAAATAAATAATTAAATAAATAAATAATTAATTAATTTCGAAAATTAATATTTAATCCCTAAAAATTCCACCTAAGCCCGATTTGTTTAATTTACACCCGATAAGGGACAGGAAAATTCCCAAAAAGCATTCAATAAATACTATAAGTAATTCTCTATCTAATTACACTAATCACACAATTAATATGCAAAGCAATTAGCTAATAAATGCTAATCCATTCTAATCTAACCACTAATTACACTTAATTAACACTAATCAACTTTTAAGTATAATTAGCACACTAATAAAGCGTTAGTGAGTAAAACTCACACAAAACGACGGGCTCGACGCGAGGATCGATTTTCCCCAAAGCGGGCCGAGCATCCGGGCTCGGGAAGGCGGCCAAAACGGGCCCCGAACTTGCTGCCATACCCACGCTCTTCCTCTGTTTGCTGCTGTTTGCAGCTGATTAGGGGTGGATCCAAGCTCAAATTGAAGCAATAATGGACCAAGATGGGCGGAGGGGCTGAATAAGACCAAGGCGAGGCCTCACGGTGGCTGGAGGTGGTCGGAGGGAGCTCCGGTAGCTCTTGAGGTGCACGGACAGAGGTGGACAGAGGCAAAACAGGGGCTGGACAGAGGTGGATTTGCACAGGGAGGACGCCTGGGTGCGAGGGGCGGGCGGCCAAATGCGCGGCGTCGCGCGGGTGGTGCGGATGGTGGCCCGGCGGCTTGCGGCGGCAACGACAAGCTGCTGTTTTTCTTCTTTAGTTTCTGGTCTTCCACGAACAGGGGAAAGAAAAAGAGCTGGTTCGGTCACGTGAGAAATGAGGGAGAAGAGAGAGGAGAGAGAGGAAGAGATAAGGGAGAGAAGATATAAGGTTTGACTAGCAAAAAAAGGAGAGAGAGAGAGAGAGAGAGAGAGAGAGAGAGAGAGAGAGAGAGAGAGAGAGAGAGAGAAGAGAAGAAGCCAATTTCAAATTGGCAAGGCAAGCCTTCGGTGGGGGGGGGAAGGGAATCGCACGAGGGGGAGGGGAGAGGAGAGAGAAGAGAGAGAGAAAAAGAAAAAGAAATGAAGAAGGAAAGAGAGACTGGTGGGAAAAATTAGGTGTTTGGCCAAATGAGGTAAAAAGAAATGGGAAATGGGAAGAAGCTAAGAGAATTTCTTAAAATAGAAAATTCTCATCCCATTTTCTTTTGAATAAGCTCGATTAATCCCAAAAGAATTTCATATTAGAGATCTTGATTCCCCTCTTGCATTTTTGCATCCAATTTCCCTCTTAATTTCTCTCAAATACTCTCACAAAAAATCAATTGATATCCCCATTATCAAATTGATTATTTTCTTCATCCAAGAAATCCTCATGCTTCTCAATTTCACAATCCCCAGCTTCAACTGAACAAAAATGACCCTATTTATCCAATCGAAATTAAAACCCGAAAATTCGGATGTCACAACAATGCTTTAGATTCGTTTGAAAGAAATAATACCCAAGTAAAACGAGAATAGTCATCTACTATTACCAAACAATGCTTTTTTCCTCTAATGCTTTGTGTTCTCGTTGGTCCAAACAAATCCATGTGCAAAAGCTATAAAACACGTTTAGTAGATACTTGATTTATCGATTTGAAAGAGTTTCTAGCCTATTTTCCTAGCACGCAGGGTGTGCAAAGATCATGTTTTTGATGCTTCAAGTTAGGTAGTCCTCAGACTAGCTTCTTAGATGATACTTTTGCAATTTGCTTCATGTTGATATGTCCAAGCTTTCTGTGCTAGAGAATAGCTTCGTCTTGAATGGATATCAAGCATTGAGAACTATCAGACTTTATATCCAGTAAATAGATATTTCCATGTCTTCGTCTAGTGAATGATTGAGAAAGGTCTTTGCTTATTCCAGAACACGTATCTTCTTGAAAGTTGATCTTGTATCTAGTATTACACAGCTGACTGATACTGAGAAAATTATAATTTAAACCTTCAACTAGAGATATATTGTTGATTGTGAGATTTTCTATCTTCACAGTTCCATAACCAACAATTTTTCCTTTGTTGTTGCCATCAAAGGATACACTTCCTCCTTTCACTTGTGAAAGATTTGTAAAACAAGTTGAATCTCCTATCATGTGTGTTGAGCAGCCACTATCCAGGTACTATTTGATCTTCTTCTTAATAGTAACCTGCAATTAAATAAAGAACTCAAGCTTTCTTAGGTACCCATATTTTCTTGGGTCCAACATTGTTAGTACTAAACACAGTCTTTGCCCAATCTCTCTTAACTGGTTTCCAAACTTTGGGACATTCCTTCTCAAAATGTTCTAAGCTGTTACACTTTGAGCACTTGAAAGCACTTCGCCCAATAGGTTTTACAAAAACCTTTTGAAAATAATTCTTGTAAAAAGACTTTGTAGGTCTATTTTTGATTCTTTCCTTTACCTTTGGAAAATCAATCAAGGGAATAGTTTCTGATGTCATTCCCAGGCCACACTTATTAAAATATGGTCTTTGGATTGAAAGAATTTTATCTAACATTTCAGATCCTACTGAAAATTTTTTAGTTATTTTCAAAATGTCTTCTTTCAAGCAAATATATTCTTTTGAAAGAGTAGTTTCATTTTCTTTTGATTTAGCAAACCATTTATTTAAGTTTTCAACTTTTCAATCAAAACCTTTTCCTATTGTCTTAGTTTGGAATTCTCCTTTTTTTTTTTTTTTTTTAATTCAGAAATCCTTTCAAGAGAGGCTTTAAGGATAAGACAAAGTTCATCTATATATTTCGAGACTTTGGTAGGAATTTTTAAATTTCTAACCTTGACCTCACCGCCTGAGTCTGATTCTGAGTCTGATTCTAAGTCTAAGTCTGAATCTGAGTCTGACTTTGCCATAAGACAGATGTTGGCATAATCTTCATCACTGTCTTCACATTCTGGGTCACTCCATGTTTCAGCTTTGAGTGCTTTCTTGAATTTTTCTGGTTTTCCTTTCTTTTTCTTTTGCAAGGGACAGTTGGGTCTGATGTGTCCCTTTTTTCTTACATTCGAAGTAAACAACATCCTTGTTGGTTTCATCTTCTTCATTTAATTTCTTTTGAAATCTTTGATTGCTCTATCTCTTCCCATTGAACCTTCTTCCTTTTCTGTTTAACTTTTGGAACTTTCTTATCAAGAGTATTAATTCTTCATCATCCAAGTCATCTTCTGAATCTGTATCATCAGTATCATCATTAAATTTTAAAGCAATTGACTTCTTACCTTTGTGATCTATATCCTCATTGAATTGCTCGACTTCCTATAATTGAAGTGTGCTAACCAATTCGCCTACAGAAAGAGGCATGATCCTTTGTGTTTCTCTTATGGAAGTCTTTACGTGATTCCAATCTTTTGAGAGTCCTCTCAGTAGCTTATTGACCTTCATTGGTCCTGAGATTAGCTGATCTTGATATGCTAAGCCATTTACAATTTCTGTAAAACGACTAATATTGATCTTTGTTTCTTTATCTCGATCGGTTCCTTCATAAGTGACATGCAACCTGTCCCAGACTTCTTTAGCTGTTTCAAAGATGAGATTTTGTTATACTCAGTAGGAGATAAAGCACAGTATAGAGAATAAATAGCTTTAACATCAAGGGCTTTTCTCTTTGTTATTTCGGTTTGTGACAGTCCTCCTCCATCTGCTATTTCTTTCCCTGTGGATGTAGCTTTGGGAATAATTCCTTTTTCTACCACGTCCCATTCCAGAGGATCTTTTGATCTTAGGAATGCCTTCATCTTGTTCTTCCATACGTTATATTCATTCCCATCGAAGTAAGGTGGTCTGATGTTGCTTTGGCCTTCAATCAAACCTTGAGCCAAAATACTAGCCATAGATCTTTAGCTTAGGAAGTATAAACACTTCCAATAATCAAGCACACAAGCTCTGATACCAATTGATAAAGACTAGTAAGCACACCTAGAGGGAGGATGAATAGGTGTTTATAATTTTCTTTTGAAACCTTTAAACCGAATCACTCAACTTGAAATAAAATCAAAGTAAAAAGATTTGAAACTAAACACTTAAGCAATTTTAAATTGTGTAGCAATAAAATAAAGAGATTAAGGTAAGAAGATTTGAACACAGAAGTTTATAGTGGTTCGGCTTAATCCAAGTTTACGTCCACTCTCCACACTGACAGCCCACTAGCTGAATTCACTATGTAGCAAAAGAGATTTGCACAGCTTATGATCTAGACTTCTTCAGTAGGAAGTCTTGGCTATTGCTCACACAAATCCTCATTGTATGTTTCTCTCCTTTGTAAACAACTATAGCTCAAGAATTGTGAGAACAAGGAGCTTCAGAGGTTCAGACTTTGAGATTTTCTATCAACGCACTACTTCGAACAACAATGATTCCACCTTTAAATATTCCCTCGTGCTTTCATAGCCGTTAAAACCTCCCAAAGGAGTTCATTCAATCTACTTATTGGAATGAATCAATTAAGGTGATCTTCAGGCTATCGAAAATATGTGGAAGATAGCTCGTCAATCTTGTTCGCCCATACAATCAGGATCTTGAGTTTCCATAAGTAGAACCTTACAAATTTTTCTTGTTCTTCAACGGACATTCAAATTGAGATAAATCTTGATGAAAATAACCAAATAATCTTTGAGCTAAGTCCAGCAAGAGATCTTCCATGAAATATAACTAATTAGAGAAGATATTATCCAATCTTTGAAAACTTAAACTGTTAGATTGAAAAGCTGTTAACTTGGGCAGACTCTAAAATTTTGAGTCCAACTATCTTCAGACTTTGATGGTTGAGTCTAGATATCTTCAAACTGAAATATTTGGGTCTTGAACTCTTCAAACTTAAGCGATTGAGTCTTGAACTCTTCAGATTAGACTGACGAAGATGTTGTGTTAGCTTCAAAACACTTAAGGGATTTTTCTTCAATAGGGACAACTCGATCTCTAGCAATGTCCTCAACCTTTCCGACCTCGTCAACCTCAAGTCCCTCTACCTAAACAACAATTCCTTCTCTGGTAGCTTCCCTACTCCCTGCCTCAAGATCCTTGCACTCGCCGTGACTGCCTCTCCAACTAGATACAATCAATAACTCCATGAATTTCTTTTTCTGGAAGATTAGTATATTTGTTTCTTTAAATAATGCAAATATGCAAAAGAGATGGTCTTGTAGGGCAAATTAGTGATCCAGTTGCCTGTTATGCACAAAACAAAATGAATGGTCAAAATTGCACCTTTACTTGTAGCAAGTAATAGTGCCGTTCTCCTAGCCCAATCCAAATGCCACCGGTGACATTGAAAATTGCTGCTAATAATTTTTAACGATGACATATGAACAAGATTATGAAAAAAAAAGAAGAAAAAACCGATGGTGGTAATGGTTTTTATGGAGGCTGTCGAGAGAAGATGATGCACACACAGGCCATCGGGGAAGAGCGTGGGTAATTAGTTTTAGAAAACATCATTTGTGCAGATTTGGTAAAATATCAATTGCACATCATCCAATCTATATCAGAGAATGATACTCAGGAAAGAGAAGGGTAAATGTCCACAAAGAAGATTGACAAAAACTAAAATAGAACGAACAACTCCACCTAATGTGCACATGGTATGTTGAATAGGCCAAGCGAAGTTCCTGGGTGATAAATCTTAGAAAACATTATTTGTGCAGATTTGGTGAAAGAACATTTGTGGGTTATCGAATCTATATTTGATTAAAGATATGCTCAAACAAAAAGGGAGAGGCAAATATTGACCAAAAAAATAAATTATCTAAAATAGAACGCTCAACTCCTTCGGTTGTCAACGTAATGTGCACAAAGCCAGTCGTCAAGGCCATGAGGGAAGATCTTGGGTAATCAATCTCAGAAAACATCATTTGTGCAGGTTTGATAAAATATCAGCTGCCCATTATCCGATATACTAGTAAAACAAAAAGAAAAAAGAAGGGCAAATGTCCACAAAGAAGAGTGACTAAAACTAAAATAGAACGCCCGACTCCACCTAATGTGCACATGGCACGTTCACCAGGCCGAGCGAATGTCTTGCACATAATCCAATGTATATTAGTTATTGATATTCTAGGAAAAGAAAAAAAAAAAAATAAAGGCAAATGTCCACGAAGAGAAGTGACTAAAACTAAAATAGAACGCTCGACTCCTCTTAATATGCACTTGGTACGTTGAAAAGGCCAAGCGAAGGTCTTGGGTAATAAATCCTAGAAATAATTTTTTGGGAATAATTGGTGAAATATCATTTGTCGATTATTGAATCTATATTTGATTAATGATATTCTGAAACAAAAAAAAAAAAAACAATAAGAGGCAAATTTCGACCAAGAAAAGTGAAAATAACTAAAAGAGAATGCTGGACTCCTTCAGTTGTCTAGAGAAGACAATGTGCACATGGTCAGTTGTACTGGCCATTAGGGAAGAACTGAACCTTTTAGTTAGATCTAATGAAAGACCGGTGGCATACAGGCTTCCTTCTTTGACTTTTTGCCCATAAAAAAAAAAAAGAAAAAAGAAAAAGAAACCTTTGGGGACTTTTCCGGCTCCTAAAATAGGAATCGTTTCAGATAAACTAGCACCCCACCCCTTGGGTAATTTATCTTTGAAAACAGCATCTGTGCAAATTTGGTAAAGATATCAATCGCATTATCCAATTTATATTAGACAACGATATTCTAAATAAAAAAAGGAAAGGCAAATGTCCACAAAGAAGAGTGACTAAAACTAAAATAGAATGCGCAAATCCACGTAATGTTCACATGACATGTTGAGCAGGCCAAGCGAATATTTCTTGTGATAAATCTTAGAAAACATTATTTGTGTAGTTTTGGGAAAAGATCATTTGCAGGTTATCAAATCTATAGTTGATAAATGATTGAACGATCAAAAAAAGTGAAAATAACAAAAATAGAACGACGGACTCCTTCAGTTGTCTAGAGAACATAATGTGCACATGGCTAGCTGTACAAGCCATTAGGGAAGAGCTTGCTTAATCAATCTTAGAAAACATCATTTCTGCAGATTTTGTAAAATATCATTGCACATTATCCAATCTATATTAGATAATGATAATCTAAAAAAGGAAAAAGGAAGGCAAATTACCACGAAGAAGAGTGACTGAAGGTAAAATAAAACGTGCGACTCCATCTAATGTGCACATGGCACCTTGAACAAGCCAAGCAAATGTCTTGCACATTGTCCAATATATATTAAATAATGATATCTTCTTAAAAAAGGTAAATGTCCACAAAGAAGAATGACAAAACCAAAATACAATGCATGAATCCAACTAATGTGCACATGGCATGTTGAGCAGGCCAAGCAAGAAACATCATTTGTGCAGATTTGGTAAGATATCGGTTGGATACTATCCAATTTATATTAAGTGATAAGTATATTGGAAATCTTAAAACTTATCATGAAAGTAGAATCGAGTTCTAAAACTTTGAAAAAATATTATAAAATCCTAAAATTTAACAAGTTGGTGCAATTAAATCATTCCATTAATTCTATCCAACCTGACAAATAGAAAATGCTAATAAGTTTTTAGGACATGATTAACTTGACAAGTTTTATGAATTGATTGTACATTTTGAAAACTTTAGGAATTGATTATACTTTTATAACAATTTTAGGATTTGATTACATTTTTTAAAGGTTCTAGAACTCAATTATACTTTTGTGATAGGTTTAGGAATGCACTTATCCCAAACTGAACGGCAAATGTCCACAAAGAAGAGTGATAAAAACTAAAATACAACAAACGGCTCCATTGAATGTGCACATGGCTCCTGAAGGTCTTGGTAATAAATCTTAAAAAACATTATTTGTGCAGATTTACTGAAAGATGATTCGCAAGTTATCGAATCTGTATTTGATTAATGATATGCTCAAACAAAACAAGAGAGACAAATTTTGAACAAAAAAAGTGAAGATAACTAAAATAGAACGCCTAACTCTTTCGGTTGTCTAGAGAATATAACGTGTACGTTGTCCATTGTGCAGGCCAATAAGGAAGACCTGGGGTAATTAATCTCAGGTTTCCTTTGCCCGATTCCTTCGGGGAAGATTCTTGCGCACTTCATCGAAATGAAAAATCGAAACACAAGACTGAGAGATAGGAATCTGTGAGAATTATTCCTTATATTCCTATTTCTAAATTTGGTTGGTCGCTTTTGAATATCAAAATCGAAACCCACATATAGAATTCATTAATTCGCTTTTCTTTTTGTTTTTTTTTTTTTTTTTTTTTTTTTGTCGTTTTACTTTGAGCGCAAGGAGGCGGACCTGGGGGCGAACGATGACAAGACCATTGCCAGTTTGACCGTGCATTTATGCACGATAATTGGGAGGAAGCCCACATAATTATTTAAGCTGCGTTTAGTGGACTGGATATAATGTCATATAAGAAAATTTTTATCCTATCTAGAGTTTGGGAGGATACTGGATTCGCATATGTCCAGGTATAGTTTGGATTAAAAAAGAAAAAGAAAAAATTCACCTAGGGAATGGGATAAAGCCGTATATGATATTTAATATAGAAAAAAACAAAAAAAAAAAAAAAAAAAAAGGAGAAAAACCTGAGGGACTCGCTTCGCTGCTCCTTGTTCGACGTCGACAGCGCCAGATTTGCACCTCTCAATTGATCCCTCTTCTCGACGTCGGCTCACCACGTTGCCCTCCACCCCGATTGCCTTTTCCTTGGACCGTTGCTTCTAGCTTCGTCACGCGCAGCCACTTAAAGCATTGACTTCTATTTGTGAAAATTTTCAGCTCCTTCTGTCGAGAGTTTCGATCAACACTGCTCTTACTTTCAATCATCCTCTGCTTTTGCTTCTATCTAAATAAAAGGATGGCGGTGATAGGTTAAATTGTTGGGCTTAACAAGGAGGGTTTGTCTTTACGACGCATTTAACTTGGTGGTGATGGGTCATCAAAACGGGGTTTTCTGCCATGATCAAGTTCTATTTGCTGGACTTTCAACGTCTACCTTCGTCCCCGTTTAGTACTCTATTCTGCACGATCAAAGAGTTCCTGAGGTAACAAAGTTATGAGTTCTATTTTTTTTTTCTTTTGATTTTCAGTTTTGGGTGATAGTCTGTATAACTCTGTTTTGAGAAGAATTTCGGAGAGGACACAAGGATTTGAGTTCAGCTGTGGAAGACTTAAGTATTCATTTCAGAGTATTAACCCTAAAGGTCATTGCGAATAAGGAAGATTGAGCAAGCAAAGTTGACAATATAGAAATTGTTGCTGTGCACACCATATGTGGAATAGTTAACCACCTGCCATTGCTAGAGGATGAATATAATGATGGTCTGCAGCGTCTCATCTTCCTTCACCGCCGACCATGATAGAGAGAGAGAGAGAGAGAGAGAGAGAGAGAGAGAGAGAGAGAGAGGGAGGGAGGGAGGGAGATATGAGTCCAGTCAGAATGTCCATGTATTTATCTGGATCTCATTTGAGTAATATTTATTTGAATCCACGGTTTATCTAGACATTATCAAACACTACACAGGATCTTTCAAATCCTATCATATACTTATCCTATCCGGTGAAATGTCTGAGTAACTAAATAGTCTGTACAAGCTGATGACTGCGGCGCTCGCCGAAAGATAGGAAACATTTTCACATACGGTATCAAATACGCAAGGCACAAGCCAGTGAGAGGTTTGTTCATGATACGTCTCGAACCTTTTGGAAGATAGTGCGACCTCGTTACCACCATAACTGTATATGGCAAAACCAATATATGATAAACAAAGCTGTAAATTAATCAAGAGACATTTTCACATGAAGTTGCAAATGGATAATGCAAGAGCTGACTAAAGATGTGTTCATAATATGCCTTGAACTTGTAACCTCTCGGGAGACGATGACCTCTATGACCCATAACCGAGCATATGGAAAAAGCAATATGTAATACACAAAGCCACAAATTAATTAGGACAAAATTAACGAGAGATTTGCTCCGTGGAATAAAGGAATCAAATATTAAGGAAACACATCTTCTATACGTATGTTGTATGTATGATAATAAGGTATATAAGGTGTATCAATTGCTGGAGGAAAAATAAAAGGTCAACTTTATGGCCAAAAAATAACCAATTGACATGTTTCTTTTCCTGGAATTAAAATATGACTGAATAAAACCCTAGACGGACATTCTTCTCGTACCTTACACTGTCTTCAATTAAATCTTGCTTTGAATCATTCAAATTATTCTTGGGTTGTGAACAGCATCTGACGCACTCCACATGTTCCTTGAACCAAATTGGCGCATACTCCTGGAAATCCTAATTTTTATATGCTTAAAAATGACTACGTCTCAGCCCGTGATACTGGAGTACCTCATTTAATGGAACCTACACTCGGGTGTTCCCCTCTATATATATGCTGCTATGCACTATGAAGGAATCACTGCAGATGCTCTTTCTATTTTCCCCTCTGTCACCCATTGGTCCTAAGTCCTACACAAACACCCACGAAACAGGGAGAATTCGAAATGCCAACCCCAACCACAGAATCCGAAATGCCAAACCCAGCGACAGAATCCGAAATGGCTGACAACCAAGAGAGTGTTAGACGTAGGACGATCAAAGCACTTCAAGAGGAAAATGAGAATCTAGAAGAGCTTATCTCAAAACGCATCAGCAGGACTCAGCAATTCATGAATCTGTATTTCGTCTTCGAAGGTATTGTTTTTTCTTCTATACTGTCGTCCTCGACAATCAAGTGTCGACTGAAATGGATTTTTTACACCCTCTCTTTACTGGCTTCCATTTTCAACTTCCTCGCGGTATTTGGAACCATCAATGCGTCACTGAAATCCTACAAAAAGATCGTCAAAAACTGGGAGAGACAGAACAAACTGAGGGAACGAAATAATATGGCCCGACCAGCGGCACAGCAGCTTGACAATGCCGAACCGAGGCAGCAAGGTCATGCTGCCGAACCGGCGGTGCAACAGCAGCAACTTCACGCTGCCGAACCAGCTCCACAGCCTTATAGATGTTATATGTTTCTACGCAACACCGTAGAAGAGTTGACACTGCTGCTGCGATCAACTGCTGAGTCTTATAGATGTTATATATTTCTACGCTACACCGTAAGTGGGTTGACACTGCTGCTGCTTTTGGTGATGACGGGTATAATTCTATATGGTTGCCAACAAATCAAGTGCAGTCCTGATGTTGTCACTTAAATTAACGTGATTTAGACATTATGTAACACTAGATCACATGTCAATATGTGTGACATGTAGACTAGTCCTGTCGATCATGTGAAGGTCAAGCTACGTAGATGTCACCCAGTTGGTTTTCCATTTCAAGTGCTTCTTGCGTGTGTTGATTAAACTTTATCTGGACCTTAAACTATGCTTCCATTGTAAAAGATGAAAGTTTGCATTTGTTATCTAAGTGGTCATGCATTTGTTGTTACCATTTAAAGCCAAAAGGTCTTAAAGCCACTAAGGACACAAATGATAACTATTCTCTTCTCGGACTCTACTTCTAGCCAAAAATAAACGTTTTTATTCTATTTTCTAAACGAGTTTATAAACAAAAATATGCGCTTGGTAAAGATACAAAATTCATATTCGTGAAATAGATATTCATTTTAAAGACCTTAAAAGTCTCCCTCTTGGGTGATGAGCCAATGGTGGTGGGCGGCGAGAATGAGCGATGAAAAGAGTTTCTATTTCATATTTTTGTTCCAAAATTAAAAAATAAAAAAAGTAAAAATTTCTACTTCTCATTTCTATTCCAAATCTATTTATAAGTTAAAAATTTCTTCAAAAATAGATAAATGAAATTGTGTTTCTTCTCTTTCGAACCTGTTCCTAAGAAAATAATAATAAAAAAAGCAGAGAAACAAAATAGTTATTGTTAACACTTTAAGTTATTATGCAAATGCTTTTATAGGTGGATTCATTTAAAAGTCTAATATAATTCTAATTCTATTCTACGAAATAGACTTTAACAAACAATGTATTGAAATATGGAGCGGTAAGTAAACACTCAATGAAATGGAAAGGCAAGTTATACTAATTGCGATGAAAGAAAAACTATAAACTTGTCTGGTGCTACAAAAATGAAAAATTCAAAGTCGAGCAAAGTATAGACACGGTTTTGTTATTAAGCTTGGAGACATGAGACCTCAGAAGCTTGCTAATGAAGACTAAGGCAAGTATAATTCTATTCAATCTGATTAAACTAAGCCTAAGCTATTCATCTAAAAATGATACTAAGTCTAGATTGATTTTATCATTTGAGGATGTGAATTGAAACAGAAGTTAATCCTAACGTGATTAAATTAAACTATTACAAAATTAGACCGAAATGGGCATCAGTCTTTGCTATCTTCAAGAGCTTCAGCTGCCTGCTCCATGGACCACCTTACTTGGCCACAACATGGTGGTGTCAGTTTCTATTTTTTCCATTTATGTAATGAATCAACTCAAACAATCAACAAAGTTCATTCAAATCATTCAATGGAAAGGCCCTAAGGTCAGCCTTTAATTTTCTTTTGTTAATTTTGTTTGTGTTTTATCTTTCTTTTCTTGCTTTTTCTTATCTCCCGATTTAGATTTGGGAGCTCTCTCCTCTTGGTCTAGTTCTTGATTTAAGAGTTTGAGCTCTTCCGATCTAATTCTAGATTTAGGTGCTATCCTCTCCTGATCTAAATCTGAGAAATTTATAAATATGCTTTTAAGGATTTGATACCCCTCTATTGTATTTGTATATAGGTTCTTTCCCTCCAACCTCAATAATGATTGTAGGAGTTTTGACATCTCGTTGAATTACATAGATTTGCTCACCACATGTTAGATCTATATTTGTTTAACATACTCTAGTTGTCTATGTACGACAATGGTGTAAAGGAAGTGGAACCTAGACATGCACGATCAATTGGCTACGATGTAATTATTGGAAAATGAATTTTCAGCTTATACTCATCATTGACAAAGACATAAGATCCATTGATTGGGTGCCAATTTTGTGTGACAAATTTATACATGCGGAATGAGTTTGTGCTTAACTTTATTGGTGCTCCGTTGATCCTCCTAGTGTTCTAAATTTGGCTTTACTTATTAGTATTCATGTTCTATTTTGATTTGCTTTGTGATGGAGATTATATACTTCTATATCCTTTTGAATAATGAATACAATTTTTTTATCGAAAAAAGAAAAAAGAAAAAAACCTCCTATTGACTAAGATTCATTGATTGGTGGTTAATGATTATTGGCTACTATTTGCGTTCACATAATAATAGTCAATATCATTTAACCCCTAATTCGGTTTTAGCCAATCCTCACTAGATTATTTCGAGCATTGTTGATACTTGATTTTTAGTCAACACATCAACAAAAGATAAAATGCTGGGATTAAGGTTTTTGGTCTGTCGGAACCATTTTCTCAACCAAAAATTGTTATTTTTCACTTCTTTTTCATTGGCCCATCATTTATGGGTAATTACTTAATAATTTTCATCAAAAAAATTCAAAAAGTCAAATTGACTTTTAAGTTGACTTTTTTGGTTTTTTCCACAAAAAGCTCCTGAATAGTCTCAATTTCATTTTAGCTGAAAAGGATTTCGAAAAAATCAAAATTTTGACTATAAATCGACCTTTTTAGTGATTAATCACCAAAGGGTAGACTTTGATAAAAAAAAAAAATTGAAAATCAATAAATCATTTTTTTTTTTGGCTTCAATTTGACTTTGGTCACAAAAATTTAACAAAAATCAATTAAGAATCTATTTTTCTAATTTTTTGGATTTTACTTTGAAATTGACCAAAAATAAAATTACTTTCTTTCTAGTTTTATTTTGACTTAGCTTCTTCTACAATAGTTGATGTAGAGGTCATTTCAAGATCACTCATGCGGTCATTTCAGTGATTTGGCATATTGGGGCCAAAATTTCCTTTTTTTCTTTGCCCTAATTAGGGGTTGTTGACGCCTAATTTTTTGGTCTTTTATTTTTGGGATTTCAAATTATTACTATTTTCTTCGGGTTTTATTTCATTTTATTTTATTTTGTTAAAAACCGAAAAAACTAGTAAAAACGAAAAAACCTGAAAAACTAAAAAGAAAAACGAAAAACGAAAAAACAGAAAAACGGCCCAACGGCCTAGAAGGCCTTTGTGGCCCAAAACCCGCGGGTCATCCCGCGCCCACGCTCAACCCGCGCCTGACCCATGGGATCGTCTTCTCCGCCCGAAACGCGTCCGTGGCACGCGCGAGCAGGCGCGCCACAGAGCGCGCAAAGCAAGGAGGAACAGCACGCGCACATGGAGCAGCAGTCAAGCACGTGGGCAAGGACGGGGCAAACAGCTAACGGGACGCGTCGGATGGGATGCCGGTTCGGCCGGCCGGAGCCACAGCGGTCTTCCCGGTCGAACCCCGTCGACCGGCCACCCTTGGCCTATAAATACTGTGGCATCCCGGAATTTTTATTAATAACCCTTGAGATATAGGTAGGCGAAGACAATTTTGTGATTTTAATTGGCAATGAAAATTGCCCATGACTCGTACCAAGGCTCGGCTATGAGTTTGTAAGGAAATATATATTATGAATACAAGACTTTGGCTATGTGATTTGAGTTTGTACATGTTATAAGTTAATTTAAATTCTTGATTTAATCGATCAAGAAATTGTTATTATTAATTAATTAAAAATTTATTTAATTAAATTTAGAATTGGGCCGATTTTTGAGTGGGCCTGCGACAGGCCAAGTGGGCCGGCCACAAGCCCACAAGGCTACTGACCCATGACCCATAACCCAATTAAATGGGTGACCGACGCAAGGGGAGGGGAGAAGACCGGTTACATGCAATTTGTGCATGTAACCCAAGTGTAAATGGCCATCATTACTAGCAATGATGGCTATGTGGGGAATTAAAAGAGAGGAAGACCGGTTTATTGAGGCCATCGACGGCATAGAGGAGAGAGAGAGAGTGAGAGAAAGAGAGAAGGAAGAGAGAAGGAAGAGGGAGAGAAGAGAAGTCGTACCTCCGCCCGAGTCCTCCGCCCCATCTTTGCTCGATTTTCCTAGTCTAAGGCAAGAAATTTATTCCCTCATCTACTCTTGCATGTCTTAGTGTGGATCTTGTGTGAATTATGGTAAAAATCGTGGTTAAAATGAGCTAGAAATGAGGTCTTGAGCTGAGATTGTTTGCTGTTACCTTCTGTTTTGTGAAAAACTGCATGCACCAGAAACTTCTATGGACTTGCATGTGGTCTTGGAGTGGAAATTTCATCTCGACTTCTTCATGTGATTTGAAGAACACATTCTGAATTTCAACATACTAAAAATTGAGAGAAAAAGGACAAGATTTAAGGGGTGAACTCTATTTTCTAAGAAAATGCTCAGATCTGGCGTTGCATGTTGAATCCGAGTGATCTTGGAGCTTGTATCTGAAATTCTATTGAGAATCTTGCAATGATGTCTTCACGAAGATTGTAAAGAACATGAAGGGGAATAACATATCCAAAATTGAGATCAAATAAACAAAAATAGCCTAGGGAAAGGTCGATTTTACTGAAGCCGTGTTTACTGGGTAAGTTGTACTACGTATCAGTAGCTTCAACGGCTTATAAGAGGGTTTTACTTTGAGTTTTTCACTTCGGGGTCTTAATGAAAGTTGGAGAGCATCCTTTAAACAAGAACATATCAAAAATTTAGAGAAAAATAAGCACAGCAAGGGGGTCTTACGTACTGTATACGGAGGAAGGACGCACCGAGGAACACGGTTTTATGAGTAAAAGTTCTTTTGTGTATATTAAATTTTATAAAAATGAAATTGGTCAAAGTATCTTTATGATAAATTTATATGAGAGTCTTATGGGTTATTTGATGGAATTTTATAAATTTTGAAGGCCAATTGGTTAATCAATTTTAATGAAAGTTAAATGTTAGCAGTGGGTGTTAACTGGAATGTAATAGTGTTGGGACAGCAACTTTTAATTGTTGTATTTAATTAATTAAATTGAATCTGACCTGGAAGTCTTAACGAAAAACATATCTTAGCATCTTGGCTATGATGTGGTAAATTATTATAATTTTTAAGCTCGTTTAATTTTTAATTTTAAATAAATTGTAAAACGGTGTAAACCGTGTACCCGAGTATAAATTATTGAATTGTTCAATTTATATCTTTTTGTATGGTGACAGTTTGGACTTATGTTCTTCATGAAAAATGAGCCTCTAAGTCTTGTTTAATTCGTGATTTAATTTGATGATTTTTGGAGATCATTTAATTATTTAAATAAGGAGAATTTTAAACCGGTGTAAGCTGTGGAATCCGAAATTTGTTTGCTGTGAAGTTAAAATTCTATCTTTTTATGTAGTGATTATTTGGATTTGAATCCTTCTTGAATGCTGTACCTCTATGTCTTGTCTATGTTGTGGTTTAATTTTGTAATTTTTAGAGGCCATTTAATTATTTAAATAATGGGAATGCCGAATTGATGTGAGTTGAGGAAATTGGAATTTTCCTTTGTAAAAGTTAAATAATACTTTTCGCATAATGACTCCTGAAAATTTATAAATTTTTATGGGAATTAACTTATCATGTTTGACTATCTCTCATGTAAACTTATATTTTTGAATATTAATTGAGTGTTTGATTTCGAGTATTTTTCTTGAAATATGGAGTTCAATAAATTTAAATAAAGGAAATATGTGAGCAAAATTAAATGATATATATATATATATATAATATATATAATTATATGGATGTGTTCCCAAATGTTTTATTATGGTATATAAATTAAATACTGATATTTTTTTATATACCAAGATGATATTGGATATGTGCATCATGCTAAGTGCCATGTATGATTTAGCCATGCATAAATTACATATCACAATTAAATGAGAAGGCTGTCGGAGTGTGTGAGCCGACAATGCCCGGGAGTTTTCGGGATGCCCGGCCGGGGAGTGAAAATGCCGGATGCCCGGTAGCCCCGTGTGCGTAAATCTGGATGGCCTCGGAGTTGAGATGCCCGGAGCGTAGGGGATGCCGGAAGCACGGATGGTGTGTGCCGTGAATGTCTCGTGATGCTAGTTGAGGTGCGAGATACCCGGCCGGGGAGTGTAAATGCCGGAAGCACGGATGGTGTGTGCCGTGATTCCTCGTGATGCCAGTTGGGATGCGAGATGCCCGGAACGTGGGGGTGCCGGAAGCCCGGATGGTGTGTGCCGGGGGTATATGAAAAGCCGAATAAAATTATGAAAACACGGCATGGTACATGTGAATATGCATATAATGGCTTGTATGCATGGATATGAGCATGGATTGATGTGTATGCATGTGCTGATATGCATAATTGGGCATGGCATGATACGAGTTATGATATAAGACCATGAGCATGGAATGGTATGCATGTGTTAGTATGCATAAATTGGCATGGCATGATGTGTATGGTGATATGAGGCCATGAGTTTAAATTGATATGCATGTGATGTTATGTATGCTCAAGCCTGGATTTAAAGTGCTTGTAATGATATGTATATACATGAGTGTGGATTGATGCATAAAGTGAAATATATGCATGGGTATTAAAGGTGAATACATAAATGAATAAATTCCCATGGCATGACGTAACATATATATATAACTATGTGATGAGGTATTTTTGTATGATACAATTTTATGTGTATAGATGTTAATTGTGATGTCTTGTGTGATGCTTGAGTAGCCATAGGGAATTATTTATTTGCTGAGTGGTTGTACTCACCCCTTTTGGGGACTAACATTTCAGCTTAGAGATGCCGATTCCTCCTGTCACGCGGGGCACCTTTTATGGTATCCCCCGACGTTGATGTGGAGGTGGCGGTGATAGACTGTCCTCATGTCCCCGGGCTGACATTTCTCCGAGTTCGTGCGGTTGTTACTTATGAGGTGGGTCTACCTCGGTGGCCCGTTACCCAGGAGTTCATCTCCATCCACGTGCGCCGGGATGGGGTGATGCGAGGATGTTACCACCTCCGCCACCCGATGCGCCGGGGTGGGTGTAGCTGCTGCGTGGGGGATAGGTAGGGGAGCTGATTGACTTTTTGGACACAACCGACACCAAGGAGGGATGGGTCACTCTTTGGGATCGGTGAGAAGGGGGTAGAGGTGTTCCTTTTTGAGTTTAAGCCACACCGGATGAGCGATGGCTTACTTTTGTATGTACCTACCCCGAGATTAACCCATCCCTGTAAATACGTAAATAAAATGGTTCGGTTTTCTTTCCTTGATGTCTAGCTGGTGTGCATTTGTCTTATGTTTGTGTGGAGGGAGAGTTGAAAAGATTACGCTTCCGCAAATATTTAAAGCGCTGGGACTGATATATATTTAAAAAAAAAAAAAAAAAAAAAAAATTTCGTCCACGTATTTATTAGCTTAGTTAAAAAGGAGATGAATGACTGTAATGATCCCTTTGGGTTAAGGGGTGTTACAGCCGTTAGGGTAAATGTTTTGGTATCGAGCCTTTGGTATATTTGGAGTGATAAGGAGCCTCAATTGGAAATTGAGGAACATGATGACAATGCACACCATAGGATACTAATGGGGTAGTTGTCGGCCTTGAACAACGGGTGATGTGTATTCACTCGTAGATCCCTATTAGAGTTATTTTTAGGTTGTCGTAACACGTAAGTGTTACTTATATAGCTGTGGTAGATTTAAATGGAGACGGTGAGTCTCATATTATTCCCGAGACGAATGCTTGACAACTGGGGAAAGGTATGGTGCGACACGGAAGTGCCCATCCATCGAGGGTTGAAGCCCTCGCTGCAAGGGCTGAACCCCGGATGGAAGATATCCTGCAGGCATTGGCCAATATAGGGAATTTGATGGAAAGACAGGCACAGCAACAACCTGGAGCGAACGCCGTACTCGGGGGACTGGTGGAGCAATTTTGAAGTTAAAGCCACCTAAGTTTAGTGGAATGGGAAGTCCCGAGGAGGCGGAACATTGGATTGATGGAATGGAACAAATTTTCAGGTTGTTGGGCTGTAATGATGCTGAGAAAATAACTTTGGCAGAGTACCAGTTGGAGGGAAATGCAAAGTTTTGGTGGAGAGCTTCAAAGGATATAATTTTTCCACCAGGTACTCCTATGAATTGGGATGAGTTTGTTAGGACTTTCAATAGGAAGCATTTTTCTGACTGTGCTAAGGATAGGAAAATTACGAGTTTGTTCGGTTAGAACAAAAGGGATTGATTTGTAGACCAAGTATGAGGCCAAATTTTCTGAGTTATCTAGGTATGCCCCTAGATTGGTTGAGGACCCGAAGAGAAGGCTAAGAGATTTTTGAAGGGACCGAGAACCAATATTAGGAAACAATTGGTGCCTCGAATATAAGAGATTATACGAGGTCTATGAGAGGGCACAGTTAGTAGAGCAGGAATTGGAAAGGGAGCAGTCAGAGGGTAAGAAACAGTGGTCTTTTAATGATGTGAGAAAGGGAAAGAGACCCTATGTAGGTCAAGGACAGACCTGGCCACCCAAGAAAAAGAGTAATTTTGGGAAGTTTAATAAGGGCAAGGATAGCCTGAATATAGGAAGAATGCCTAATAGAAATGGAGAATGCCCGAGGTGTGATGGAAGACATGGGCCAGGACCTTGCACTGGACAGCTGAAGTGTTATAGTTGTGGACAAGCAGGTCATCTTAGGAGAAGCTGCCCACAAGAAAGGTCGCAAATGAGTGTAGGCTCAGTGCGACAGCCACAAATGTAACGCTGTTAGACCCAATTTACCAAGAAATCCTCAAAGGCCACCAGCACAAGGAAGGGTGTATGCGATCACCCAAGAGGAAGCGGAAGCTTCCAAAAATGTTATATCAGGTACGATTCTCATAAATGATAGAAAGGCATATGCATTGTTTGATACGGGTGCTACACATTCGTTTGTGTCTGAAAGATATAGACAGTTGAATGAGATAGAAGTTATGCTTCTTGAGATACCTCTTTGTGTTTCTACGCCTTTAAAGGATGTGGTTGTATCCACGTTGGGATGTAGAAATTGTAAGATAACGGTGGGAGGAAAAGATATGGAGATAGACCTAATTGTGATGGCTATGTATGATTTTGATGTTATCGTAGGGATGGATTGGCTTCATAAGCATCAGGCTAAAGTAGATTGTTATAGGAAAGTGATTCGTTTTACCTTACCTGATCAGTCTAATTGCGAATTTTTGGGAAGTCAAACTCACTTGTCTACACCCCTTATTTCGGCAATGGAAGCTTGTAAGTTACTTGACGATGGATGTCAAGGATATTTGGCTGTGATTAAGGATTATACTCGAGAGGAACCTAAGATTGAAGAAATTAGGATAATTAATGAATTTCAAGATGTATTTCGAGGAATTACCGGACTACCACCAAATAGGGAAATTGAATTTGAAATTGAGTTGATGCCGGAAAGCGCCGATATCTAAAGCCCCTTATAGGATGGCACCGATAGAGTTGAAAGAATTGAAGGTGCAATTACAGGAATTGCTTGATAAAGGATTCATCAGGCCTAGTGCTTCACCTTGGGGTGCACCGGTCTTGTTTGTGAAAAAGAAAGATGGATCAATGCGCTTGTGCATTGATTATAGGCAATTGAATCAAGTGACCGTTAAGAATAAATACCCTTTGCCTAGGATTGATGACCTTTTTGACCAACTCCAAGGGAGTTCAGTTTTCTCAAAAATTGACTTGAGGTCGGGATACTATCAATTAAGAATTAGGGAAGAAGATATTCCTAAGACTGCATTCAGGACTCGCTATGGACACTACGAGTTCCTTGTTATGCCATTTGGATTGACTAACACGCCGGCTGCATTTATGGATTTAATGAATAGGGTGTTTAAACCTTATTTAGACCAGTTTGTGATTGTTTTTATCGATGACATCTTGGTATATTCTAGAGGGCCTAAAGAGCATGAGCAACACTTGAGGATAGTTTTGCGAGACTTTAAGAGATCATAAGTTGTATGCCAAATTTAGTAAGTGTGAATTACAATTTGGATCGAGATAATATTTTTAGGGCATGTGATATCAGGAGAAGGAATTGCAAAGTAGACCCGGCGAAGGTTGAGATGGTGATAAATTGGCCAAGACCGACCACACCTACCTGAAATACGAAGTTTCTTAGGATTAGCTGGTTACTATAGGCGATTTATTGAAGGATTTTCACAATTAGCGGGTCCTTTAACAAAATTGACTCGAAAGAACGTGAAATTTGAATGGAATGGGGAATGTGAAAGGAGTTTTCTAGAACTCAAGAGAAGGTTAACCTCAGCCCCAATTCGACTTTACCGTCCTGGATCGATGGCTTTACGGTGTATAGTGATGCATCTCACAAAGGACTAGGATGTGTTTTGATGCAGCATGGCAAGGTCATAGCTTACGCATCTAGGCAATTGAAATCTCATGAATTGAATTACCCAACGCACGATTTAGAGTTAGCTGCTATAGTATTTGCTTTAAAAATATGGAGACACTACTTGTATGGAGAAAAGTTTGAGATTTATACCGATCATAAGAGCTTGAAATATCTATTCTCACAAAAAGAACTGAATATGAGACAAAGAAGGTGGATGGAATTATTGAAGGATTATGACTGTGAGATAAAATATCATCCGGGGAAAAGCAAATAAGGTAGCTGATGCTCTTAGTCGTAAGTCATTTGTGGAAATAGCTAGTTTAAGAATGGCTGAGTGGAATATGTTGAAATCGGTGGCGGACTCGAGTTTAGATTGAAAGTAGATTGCCCTTCTTGGTATGCTTAGTGCGCGAGAATTGAACCTGAAATTATTCAAAGGTTAAGGCCTTACAAGAATTTGATCCGAAATCACGAAAGTGAAGGATGCGGTATCTTTAGGAAAAAGACCAGAATTCCAAATTTCCGAAGATGGAGTGGTAAGATGTCAAGGACGACTTTGTGTTCCCGACAATGAGGAATTAAAGAAAGAAATTTTGTCGGAGGCACATAAAAGTAGTTACGGTGTCCACCCGGGTAGTACTAAGATGTACAAGAATTTGCGTCGGCAATTTTGGTGGAATGGTATGAAAGCGGATACGGCCAAGTACGTATCTCAATGTTTGACATGTCAACAAGTTAAGGCAGAACATCGTAAACCCGCGGGACTTTTAAGACCATTAGATATACCAGAATGGAAGTGGGAACATGTAACGATGGACTTTGTGCAAGGATTGCCAAGGACATCAAGCGGTCATGACTCTATTTGGGTAATAGTAGATCGTTTAACTAAGTCCGCTCATTTCATAGCAGTTCGTACAGATTACCCAATGAATAGATATGCAGAAATATATGTGAGCCAAGTAATACGCTTACATGGTGTTCCGGTGACCATTACCTCGAGACCGAGATCCAAGATTTACTTCAAACTTTTGGAGGAGCCTTCAAGATGCCTTAGGTACTAAACTTCAGCTTAGTACTTGCTTTTCATCCTCAAACAGATGGACAAACGGAAAGAGTAATTCAGATATTAGAGGATATGTTAAGGGCTTGTGTGATTGACTTTAAAGGAAACTGGGATGAGAGATTGCAATTGGTAGAGTTTGCTTATAATAATAGTTTCAGAAAAGTATAGGTATGGCCCCTTACGAAGCATTGTATGGAAGGAGATGTAGGACCCCCGTTTGTTGGGACGAAGTAGGTGAAAAGAAATTGACTGGACTGAATTGGTACAAGTTACCACTTTGAAGCTGTTGAGATTATCGGAAAAGACTTAAAACAGCTCGAGTAGACAAAAGGACTACGCGAGATAAGCGTAGAAGACCTTTAGAGTTCAATGTGGGAGATCATGTATTCCTTAAAGTATCCCCAATGAAAGGAATATCTCGATTTGGAGTGAAAGGTAAGTTGAGCCCTAGATTTGTTGGACCTTTTGAAGTACTTGAAAGAATTGGAGATGTGGCTTATCGTTTGGCATTACCTCCAAAATTAGGAAATTTACATGATGTGTTTCATATATCGATGTTGAAAAAGTATCAACCGGATCCTAGCCACATACTCGATCATGAAGTCATCAAGGTGGACGAGAAAGTGAGGTATATTGAAGAGCCTGTGCAAGTGTTAGATCGAAAGGAACAAATTCTCAGGACCAAGAGAATTCCATTGGTTAAGATTCTATGGCGATACCATGATGTAGAGGAAGCCACTTGGGAAAGCGAAATTGAGATGAGAAAAAGATATCCTCATTTGTTTTAGGGGATATAAGTTTTGCCAAATTTCGAGGACGAAATTCTCTAAGGAGGGGAGAATTGTGGCATCCCGGAATTTTTATTAATAACCCTTGAGATATAGGTAGGCGAAGACAATTTTGTGATTTTAATTGGCAATGAAAATTGCCCATGACTCGTACCAAGGCTCGGCTATGAGTTTGTAAGGAAATATATATTATGAATACAAGACTTTGGCTATGTGATTTGAGTTTGTACATGTTATAAGTTAATTTAAATTCTTGATTTAATCTGATCAAGAAATTGTTATTATTAATTAATTAAAAATTTATTTAATTAAATTTAGAATTGGGCCGATTTTTGAGTGGGCCTGCGACAGGCCAAGTGGGCCGGCCACAAGCCCACAAGGCTGCGACCCATGACCCATAACCCAATTAAATGGGTGACCGACGCAAGGGGAGGGGGAAGACCGGTTACATGCAATTTGTGCATGTAACCCAAGTGTAAATGGCCATCATTACTAGCAATGATGGCTATGTGGGGAATTAAAAGAGAGGAAGACCGGTTTATTGAGGCCATCGACGGCATAGAGAGAGAGAGAGAGTGAGAGAAAGAGAGAAGGAAGAGAGAAGGAAGAGGGAGAGAAGAGAAGTCGTACCTCCGCCCGAGTCCTCCGCCCCATCTTTGCTCGATTTTCCTAGTCTAAGGCAAGAAATTTATTCCCTCATCTACTCTTGCATGTCTTAGTGTGGATCTTGTGTGAATTATGGTAAAAATCGTGGTTAAAATGAGCTAGAAATGAGGTCTTGAGCTGAGATTGTTTGCTGTTACCTTCTGTTTTGTGAAAAACTGCATGCACCAGAAACTTCTATGGACTTGCATGTGGTCTTGGAGTGGAAATTTCATCTCGACTTCTTCATGTGATTTGAAGAACACATTCTGAATTTCAACATACTAAAAATTGAGAGAAAAAGGACAAGATTTAAGGGGTGAACTCTATTTTCTAAGAAAATGCTCAGATCTGGCGTTGCATGTTGAATCCGAGTGATCTTGGAGCTTGTATCTGAAATTCTATTGAGAATCTTGCAATGATGTCTTCACGAAGATTGTAAAGAACATGAAGGGGAATAACATATCCAAAATTGAGATCAAATAAACAAAAATAGCCTAGGGAAAGGTCGATTTTACTGAAGCCGTGTTTACTGGGTAAGTTGTACTACGTATCAGTAGCTTCAACGGCTTATAAGAGGGTTTTACTTTGAGTTTTTCACTTCGGGGTCTTAATGAAAGTTGGAGAGCATCCTTTAAACAAGAACATATCAAAAATTTAGAGAAAAATAAGCACAGCAAGGGGGTCTTACGTACTGTATACGGAGGAAGGACGCACCGAGGAACACGGTTTTATGAGTAAAAGTTCTTTTGTGTATATTAAATTTTATAAAAATGAAATTGGTCAAAGTATCTTTATGATAAATTTATATGAGAGTCTTATGGGTTATTTGATGGAATTTTATAAATTTTGAAGGCCAATTGGTTAATCAATTTTAATGAAAGTTAAATGTTAGCAGTGGGTGTTAACTGGAATGTAATAGTGTTGGGACAGCAACTTTTAATTGTTGTATTTAATTAATTAAATTGAATCTGACCTGGAAGTCTTAACGAAAAACATATCTTAGCATCTTGGCTATGATGTGGTAAATTATTATAATTTTTAAGCTCGTTTAATTTTTAATTTTAAATAAATTGTAAAACGGTGTAAACCGTGTACCCGAGTATAAATTATTGAATTGTTCAATTTATATCTTTTTGTATGGTGACAGTTTGGACTTATGTTCTTCATGAAAAATGAGCCTCTAAGTCTTGTTTAATTCGTGATTTAATTTGATGATTTTTGGAGATCATTTAATTATTTAAATAAGGAGAATTTTAAACCGGTGTAAGCTGTGGAATCCGAAATTTGTTTGCTGTGAAGTTAAAATTCTATCTTTTATGTAGTGATTATTTGGATTTGAATCCTTCTTGAATGCTGTACCTCTATGTCTTGTCTATGTTGTGGTTTAATTTTGTAATTTTTAGAGGCCATTTAATTATTTAAATAATGGGAATGCCGAATTGATGTGAGTTGAGGAAATTGGAATTTTCCTTTGTAAAAGTTAAATAATACTTTTCGCATAATGACTCCTGAAAATTTATAAATTTTTATGGGAATTAACTTATCATGTTTGACTATCTCTCATGTAAACTTATATTTTTGAATATTAATTGAGTGTTTGATTTCGAGTATTTTTCTTGAAATATGGAGTTCAATAAATTTAAATAAAGGAAATATGTGAGCAAAATTAAATGATATATATATATATATATAATATATATAATTATATGGATGTGTTCCCAAATGTTTTATTATGGTATATAAATTAAATACTGATATTTTTTATATACCAAGATGATATTGGATATGTGCATCATGCTAAGTGCCATGTATGATTTAGCCATGCATAAATTACATATCACAATTAAATGAGAAGGCTGTCGGAGTGTGTGAGCCGACAATGCCCCGGAGTTTTCGGGATGCCCGGCCAGGGAGTGAAAATGCCGGATGCCCAGTAGCCTGTGTGCGTAAATCTGGATGGCCTCGGAGTTGAGATGCCCGGAGCGTAGGGGATGCCGGAAGCACGGATGGTGTGTGCCGTGAATGTCTCGTGATGCTAGTTGAGGTGCGAGATACCCGGCCGGGGAGTGTAAATGCCGGAAGCACGGATGGTGTGTGCCGTGATTCCTCGTGATGCCGATTGGGATGCGAGATGCCCGGAACGTGGGGGTGCCGGAAGCCCGGATGGTGTGTGCCGGGGGTATATGAAAAGCCGAATAAAATTATGAAAACACGGCATGGTACATGTGAATATGCATATAATGGCTTGTATGCATGGATATGAGCATGGATTGATGTGTATGCATGTGCTGATATGCATAATTGGGCATGGCATGATACGAGTTATGATATAAGACCATGAGCATGGAATGGTATGCATGTGTTAGTATGCATAAATTGGCATGGCATGATGTGTATGGTGATATGAGGCCATGAGTTTAAATTGATATGCATGTGATGTTATGTATGCTCAAGCCTGGATTTAAAGTGCTTGTAATGATATGTATATACATGAGTGTGGATTGATGCATAAAGTGAAATATATGCATGGGTATTAAAGGTGAATACATAAATGAATAAATTCCCATGGCATGACGTAACATATATATATAACTATGTGATGAGGTATTTTTGTATGATACAATTTTATGTGTATAGATGTTAATTGTGATGTCTTGTGTGATGCTTGAGTAGCCATAGGGAATTATTTATTTGCTGAGTGGTTGTACTCACCCCTTTTGGGGACTAACATTTCAGCTTAGAGATGCCGATTCCTCCCTGTCACGCGGGGCACCTTTTATGGTATCCCCTCGACGTTGATGTGGAGGTGGCGGTGATAGACTGTCCTCATGTCCCTGGGCTGACATTTCTCCGAGTTCGTGCGGTTGTTACTTATGAGGTGGGTCTACCTGGTGGCCCCGGTTACCCGGGAGTTCATCTCCATCCACGTGCGCCGGGATGGGGTGATGCGAGGGATGTTACCACCTCCGCCACCTGATGCGCCAGGGTGGGTGTAGCTGCTGCGTGGGGGATAGGTAGGGGAGCTGATTGACTTTTTTGGACACAACCGACACCAAGGAGGGATGGGTCACTCTTTTGGGATCAGTGAGAAGGGGGTAGAGGTGTTCCTTTTTGAGTTTAAGCCACACCCGGATGAGCGATGGCTTACTTTTGTATGTACCTACCCCGAGATTAACCCATCCTGTAAATACGTAAATAAAATGGTTCGGTTTTCTTTCCTTGATGTCTAGCTGGTGTGCATTTGTCTTATGTTTGTGTGGAGGGAGAGTTGAAAAGATTACGCTTCCGCAAATATTTAAACTGCTATTTGGGACTGATATATATTTAAAAAAAAAAAAAAAAATTTCGTCCACGTATTTATTAGCTTAGTTAAAAAGGAGATGAATGACTGTAATGATCCCTTTGGGTTAAGGGGTGTTACAAATACCCCCCTCCCCCCTTCGATTTCAACACACCATAGAGCAACGGCAAGGAAAGAGAAGGAAGCTTGCGATCCTTAGGAACCCCGCTGAGAGACTTCAAAGGGGGGGCCGAGGTCTGCGAGCTCCAATCTCAACCTCGCCGGAGCCGAGAGAGAGAGAAAGAGAGAGAACGACGTAGGTAGAGATAGAGGCGGACAAAAGGGGGAGCCGATTCGAAAATCGCAGCCCTTGGATACCCACTGAGAGACTTCAGCAAGGCCAAGGGCCTGCGACTCATGAATTCGAGCCTCTCGCTGGAGCCGATTACAGAAGCAGTCCACAGAGAGAGAGAGAGAGAGAGAGAGAGAGAGAGAGAGAGAGAGAGAGAGAGAGAGAGAGGTGCTCAAGAGGGGGAGTCACGGACAGATCTCACAGTCGCTGCCGCTGGGCCGCCGTGCAGGTAGTCGCCGTTGTCGCCGTGCCCATTTCTCTCCAGCCGTTCGTCGCCGCTGCCATCCATCGTCGTCATCGTCATCCTCAACGTCGCCGCTGGCCGCCCCCCTTCGACCCTCTCGATTTGGGAACCCTAGGGTTCCTGGTGTCCGGGTCACGATCACGGGTCGCTGGGTCGGACCCGGACCAGGAACCGGGTAGGGTTCCACGAATAAAGGGGAAGTTGGAGGCCGGGTCGTCATCGGGTCGAATCCGGATCGGGGGGGCCCGTATACGGCGTCGTCTCACGTTGTGTAAGGCAACGAAGACCGCGACATCGTTTCGGGGAGTTGGAGGCCGGGTCGTCATCGGGTCGGGTCCGGTAGAGCCGCTAGAGAAACGGCGCCGTATCGCCCGATTACGAACCGGGTCGTGGAGCGGGTCAAACGCGTGACCCGCGGGTTGCACACGACCTATCCTCTCCACGGCATCGTTTCTCGAGGAGTCGAACGGTGTCGTTTCGTGCATTGCTACGGCATCGTTTCACGCGAAGTGGGAGCCAAGTTGTGGAGACGGGTCGTCGGGCCGGGTCGGGCGTTCACACCCGCACGACGTCGTTCCGCCATCTCGCCCAAAACGCGAGCCTCGGCCGCGTTTCATGCTGGCCTGGTCGGATCCGACTCGCGAACCCGACCGGGGCCGGTTTTATAATATAAAAATATTTTTATTTCAAAAAATAATAATAATAGTTTATTTTCAAAATATATTAAAAATCATTTTAAATTTCAAAAAATCAGAAAAAAATGTTTTAAAAATGTTTTAAATTTCAAAAAAATCAAAAATCAAAGAAAAATTATTTATATCCGAAAATGTTTAGAAAAATAAAAAGATTATTATTTTCCAAAAATGTTGAAATATTTAAATATTTTCCAAAAAATCAAAAATTGTCAAAAAACCCCAAAATTGCCAAATTTCCTAAAAAGCCCAAAATTTTCATAAAATGCCAAAAGAGACTTGTATTTTTCCAAAAATACCCCCAAAATCCGAAAATCCCTTTTATGTCTAAAAATGAGAAAAACACCCAAAAAATGTTATTTTTCCTAAAATGCATGGAAAATCCCCAAACATCCAAAAACCTTAGAATTTAAGCAAGATTAGGTACCGAAAGGGCATTAGTGATTAACTAGTGTAATCAAGTCCCTGATCCTAATTTCTCTGATTGCGCAGGAGCGAGTATTTCTCCCAATACTTCGCTTGGGTTTCTAATCAACCTACCCCAAATTGATTAGTGGCGACTTCGTTTTAAAAAATTAATTTTCAAATTAAATATTTTAAAGTCGTGAATTGGCGGACTTGGGAGAGTCCAGGCTTTAATTAAATTTAGCCAAGCCATTAGCCTCCTTAGGCGCTCGTACTCGATCCGGCCAGGCGCCGCCCGAAAAAAAGGGGGTCGCGACAGCTTGGCGACTCCACTGGGGACTTTGAGGACTTAGGCCATATTTATCTTTGTTAAATTCTTTACTGACTTGGTTTTTTCCTTTTTACAGGTCAATTGCTTATAAGTTTATTTTAAGCTTGCTTAAATTAAATTGTATTGTGATTATAAACTGCTACGCATGCTTTACTGTTTTAAACACTACACATGGCACACACAACCTGGCCGCCGGACCTGGGCCGCCATAGGATTTTTAGAATGGTGTTAAGAAAGATATGGCCTCGAAAGCGAGACTGCCATGTAGAGGTTGCCTTTCTTTTCCCCGAATTTCTTAGCCGAGGTTAAGAGGGTACGCTGCTAACGCGAGACTGCGACCGGCAAATGCCCTTTTAATTTCAACAAACCTTCTGAGTTAGAAATCGAGCTGCACGTCTTATGTGTATGTCTTTGTGCTTGTCATTTTACTTAAAAGCAGAGTAATTTATTTACTTTTTACTCAGTCCTTTTATTGGCCCATGGCAATTTAGGATAAACTTTTCAAAATCCCGGTTTATATGTGATGGGGGAAGACGACATCCAGTTTATTCCTACTCCCCAGGCAGAACTCTTCAGATGGTGGGGTTAGTTGGATCAGTCTGCCCAGGAGTTTGTGAAGGCCAAGCTCGGCCATCTCCTTTCATTAATCCGTGTTACTGTTCGCCCAGAAGTCATACAAGCCATTGCACATTTCTGGTGCCTTAGGACACTTACCTTCATGTTCGGTAGATTTGAGCTAACCCCGACCCTGGAAGAGTACAGCATTATCACTGGAATGCCCCTTGGGAAGGAGCTGGTCAGGCTATTGACAGGCCCCCTTCCTTGGCGTGAGTTGGCACGGCTTTTAGGAGCTAAAATTCATGTTATGAAACAAATTCTTGAAAACAATAATTATACCTGCCCACTAGAGTTTTTGAATGCATGTTTTCAAAATCAGCCTATGACCCAAAAAAGTGAGATTTTCCTCCTGGCCTTTTTTGGACTCATCATTTTCCCCCACCAAATAAATGCTATAAGTCCTAGGATGGTTTGGATCGTTGATCAGATCTTGTGGGGGGCAAACTATGTCAACTTAATTTTAGCTTAAACATTCTTGTCCATTGATCGTTTTAAAGACAACACAGAGAAAATCATGCGGGCTCCTCCCGAAATTTTACAAGTTTGGTTCTTTTCCCACTTGAGCAAATACTGGGGCATCATGCGATCGTTTGAAACAAACACTTCTGAGCATCCATTACAAAAATTCATGGTTTTAGAACCTTACATTCCTAATCAAACCTCTTTGCATTGGGTTGACTTCCTGAGAAATCCAGCTCCTAAGACATTCCAGTGGTATGCCGATCAATTCCATAAAAAGAGGGCTCGCTTCAAGCACTACCACCCAATTCCGCTACTCGATTACACCGGCGCCATTCCTTATCACCCGTACCAAGTGGCACGACAGTTCGGAGCCTTACAGGAGATCCCACCGCCTTCTAGAAGGAGAACACCTCCGATCCTTTTCAACACAAGCCATGACTACGTACTCGAAATTTCTACTGCTAAGGAAATCTGGGACAAGTGCCACCACAAACAGATCATGATACCTGAAAGGCTTGAAGGGGAAGAAAAAGCCCACCATGCCTCTGCATTTTGCATCCACAACTATCATATCCCTGCAAAGTGGAAGCCGTCGATCCATTGCTCAATCAAAGAGAGAAGCCTGCACGAGCAGAGCTTTTGCGAAGAGAAGTAGGCCAGATACCCAGCTCAAAGACAGTCCAAGGAAGCAAGCAGTCTTCACAAGACCCCCTGTCGCATATGTAGTCATGTCTCCTTAGTTTTTTGAAAACTTTGTCCTATTGTCTAGGGACTTTTCTTTAAGTGTCTAGTAT
Organism: Eucalyptus erythrocorys; assembly: GCA_014182555.1. NCBI lineage: Eukaryota > Viridiplantae > Streptophyta > Magnoliopsida > Myrtales > Myrtaceae > Eucalyptus > Eucalyptus erythrocorys. The sequence goes on along the minus strand of CM024601.1, from coordinate 30,266,611 downwards.
TTGGTTCTGTTATTTCAATTCCTAGACATCAGGAGTCTGTAAAAAACCCTCTTTTGATAAATGAAAGTAGATAGGTCGTTGCCATGGGTTAATCTTTGCTTACTCTATGCTTATTCACTGTTTTCACGCACGAATAGGTAATCATGAATCAGCAACCGTCAGCCATCCGCGATTAGCCCCTCATGATAGGGTCTAATCAGGATGAAGTGCAAAATCGCCTAGCCCACATTGAAGACGACGTAGGGCAAATGTCCATTATCCTTCAACAGCTCTTGAGACAGATAAAATCCACTCATAATGAGCCCAACTCTGTAATTGCCCTAAGCACTGTCGTAACCCCTACAGATATGCTAAAAACTAGCCAACACCATGAACAACTTGAAAAGATCATGAAAAAGTTAAGCCAACTGCAGGGGCAAAATCCCATCGACTTATCTGACTACTCCAATTTCGAGATCCCTGAAGAATTCAAAGCACCTGAATGTGAAAAGTATGCTGATACCTCCCACCCGGAAGCTCACCTACAGGCCTACCTGGTGCAAAGAATGATTCAATCATATCAGTTGGACCTGACCGGCCCTACCCTACGATGGTACATTGTTAGAAAGATTAGTCTCCTTAAAACCTGGAAAGAATTAATCCATGTTTTCTACCAAGAGTACAACGTCGGCCTTGACATAGTCTTGCCCAACAAAGAACTGATGACCATGGAACAAGAGAAGCCACTAGTTGCTGAGACAGGAGAAAAGTATAGCGGTGAAGCCTTGCATAACGAATGGACAGTTGAACAGCACCTAGCTACCGAAAAGTTTCCCACTAGGAAAGGCAAGGAGCCTTTGTACGAGATCACAGGTTCAGAGCTTGTTCAAGACTGGGGCATGACAAAACAGCTCCCCAGACTTACCGCAAGAGCCAGGGTCCAAAGAATACCAGCCCCTATCAATCTGGAAAGTGACTCAAACAGTAAAACCTTAATATCTCTCACTTCCCTTAACAAAGTGGAGATAGCCAAGCATAGGGCCTTACTCAAAAGATCCAGACCAGGAACCAAGAAAAGAAAGCCTAGCCAGATTGATACATCGTCCGACGACGAGCTACAGTACCAAAGCTCCGAGTATTCCAAGGAATACAACCTTGATGGCAGCCGTCCCCTGGAGTATGATCCTGAAGAATTCCCGCCCCTAGAATGCCATCCCAAGGACTTCCAGTGCTATTTCGATGGTGAGACTGACAGTTCATCCTACAATTGTTTCTTGCTCTCATCCGAAGATGAAGGCCCATCAGAAGGGGAGGAATACATCTTTATCCGCTACGATCCCTACGAAGTGCTAAGCTCGTCGCCCGACCGTGAGAATAGCTTAAATGACCCATCCTCCCTCAGTGATTTTAACTCCGAAGAAAGCAATGGACTAATCTCGGTAGAGTCCAATGTCCCTGAAAAAGAAGAATTCGACGCTACAATGGGTATGCAGTGGGAAAATTAGCGGCCTAACCAAGACCTATCAAGCCCGTCTCACCCTCATAGGATCTTGACCCCTAGAGAGATGTGGATACCCAACCTCCACAAGTATAATGGCACGACTTGCCCCGTGGCTCACTTGCAGTATCTTTACGAAGAAATGAGTCGGTATTATGGCCCAGCAATGCTCACAACTCCGGCGTTTCAAGAAACCCTTACAGGGTCTGCCTTATAGTGGTTCTTCACAGCAAATATCCATCTCATAGAAGATTGGAGCGAGCTGACTTCCACATTTCTACATCAGTACCAAAGCCAGATCGGAACCGAACTACCGTGCGAGGACTCGGCCCACTTCAAAAGAAGACCGATGGAGGATTTCCGAACATATGCCGAGAGATGGAGGGCTTTCATAATGCAAATCCACCCTGAGCTGACTAAAGAAGAGTTGATGAGACAATTCGTCGAAGCCTTGCCCTGCAATTGTCATTGTTGGCTGCACGGGTTGCAATTCCATAGCTTCAACAAAGTGGTCATCGCATGCGAGTACTTCGAGTCTGCTGAAGACGAGGAATCCAAGGATGCGTAGCTTCAAGACTGGCACTACCAAAGCATTCTCTTACACAGGAGTTGTCATGGGTTTTACTTGTTTTTATGTCATGTTTCTTATTATGTCTAGTGTGCTAGCGTTGTATTTTCCCATTCAAAGAACTCTAATGTATAAGTTCCGGTACTTTGTTTTGAAAAACATGAGGAAGTATTCCAAACCGGCCCAGCGATGTTATCCAACCATGAAAAGAAAATATCATCCAAGGAGAATATTGAGGGCTGGGCTTCCTCATGCTTTTCCTCCCCAAAAAAACATGTTTTGAAAATAAAAGTATTTCATTACTCAAAAGCTTTGCTAAAATGAGGAGATAAACATGTTTGTCCCCCACTTCATGTCTCAGAACATCATTTCCTTTGATCTAAATATGATAGAAAGCATTTGAAATTGGCGCATCATGTGAACAGATCAAAACACGAAGACGTTGTTCCAAAAATGGGGGCAAACAGAAAGGATCATCTTGTTTGAAAAATGGTAAGTCTCATCCCCCTAACATAATATTGAAAATAACAACCGCTCCCTTCTATCAACAGGATACAAAGGATGAAGCATAACAGGTACAGGCGTAGAGTTGAAATCCAGACATCCATGGCATATCTCACTCCTGCCCAGCTCCCTCCTAAGCCTAAGTACTATCTTGTCGCACGACATGCCCAACCAGTTGGACATCACAGCTTTGACTAACCCAGAAGCATGAGGAAGGAACTCCTTTAAAGCAGTTACTGTCAACAGGGAGAAAATCCAGGCAGTCAAGGCGATCTGTAGCCCGCACCCTGGACAGTGACTTTAAAGTCTAGAAGCTACACTCTAGATGCATGCTTTGCCCAAGGAGGAGTTGCCATCAGATAACTTGAGATTTTTGATTGCCCATCTCAAATTCCGTAGAAGCTTGAGGAGCATGATCTTGCCCAATGCTGCTATGATCCAAGATGGAAGAAAAAAAAAGTTTTCAAGAGGGAAACAATGAAAAGAATCCTCGGCCGCAAGATACAAAAGATGAAACATAATAGGTACAGGCGTAGAGTTGAAACCAAGCCATCTATAATGTGCCTCACTCCTGCCCAGCTCCTCCTAGACGAAAGGACTATCTCGTCACACAACACAGCTAGGTCCCTCCTAGACGAAAGGACTATTTCTTCCCTTCCTTTAAAGTGATTACTGTCAACAGGGGGAGGATCTAGACAGTCAAGACGATTTGTGACCCCACACCTTAGACAATCCAGAAGCGTCACTCCAGGCGCATTTTCCTCCAAGGAGTAATTGCCACCAAAATTGGAGGTTTTTGATTGTCCATCTCAAATTCCATAGAAGCTTGAGGTACATGACTTTTGCTCAATAATGCTGTAGCCAAAGACAAAGGGAGGAATTTCGCAGAAGGAAGGCATTGAAGACAACCAACAATCACGCATACGTGACCACAAATGAGGAAGGCCAACGGGAGGAAACACCGACCGTGCCAAGATAAATAGGCCATCCTCAGCATTCAAATATCCTTAAGAGCTAGCATAGACAAGCTCTAGGGAAGGGTTATCTAGTATCATTTCCAATACCTCCACTATCTAAACCCGTTTTTGATGTGTTTTCCTATTTGACAGGAAACTTCACAACTCAAGAACCAAACTCAAAGGTTAAATTTGATAAATTAACACTAGCTAAGCTAGTGTATGGAAATGGCTTGCATCAAATACACTCAACTTCGTGTAAAGGGATGTGTCATCCACAAGCCGATTAAGGAGAATAATTAACCTGACGTGGGGAACACCAGAATTCATGTCCCCTCGTCCACCTAATCATCTGCAAAAGAGATTCGTGATTAACACACTCTCTCTTGCCTTTTACAGGATCGCCTGACCATCCAAGATACGGAAAATAAATCAACGAAAGTCTTGTCAGACTCTGATAAACTTTTTGACATCTCAAGTATCACCAAAGCAAATGACAGAAATCCTTCAAGCCTCAAGTTGCTTACAATCTGGGCCCTATTATTTGAGCCACTTCCACAGCTTCTCTTCTGCAAAAAGCTAGAATAGGAATTCCTGATCAGATCCCTAGTCCCCGGCTGACCATGCATGTGTCATGTCCCTAACTAATAGGAGCAATTTATTGACACCCATCTGTAAATAACCCTTTGTAAATAACCTATTTTGATGTTCAAATTTCAACACATTTGTGAATACCATTCAAGTTGTTAATAGGTTTTTCTTGAGTAAAAAAAGCCATTCATTTATTTTCGAAAAACACAAAACTCTTTCACATCATACATTGCATGCCTTTTTCCATGTGAATTGTGCATGATGATTTTGTCTGTCTAAATCTTTGATTCTGTCAAGGAATATTAGAATAGACTGCTAAGTGAAGAATACAAGATTAATTGAGCATACTGGATGAGGCGCGTCAGAATGATGACAGGCAAGCCATATCCCATACACAATCCCCCATCTATACACTTGTGAGATAAGTGCAGAAAATTCCATGACTACAGGGTAAAGAGCTCTCTCACGAATGGTATGATGACCAAAATAGTGGGAGGCGTTCCATCACCCGCTTTGAGCCCTATACACTGGACAAATTTCCATCTCACCCCTTGTCAAAGAATCACCCCACACTAGGGCAAGCCAAAGGCAAGTCAGCATCACGAGGTGAGGAAAGGGATAGAAATTCTCTTGCTTGCACTTGCATCCATCTTTGAGTGCCTTTATTACATATGAACACTCGCGTTAATTTAAGTGCCCTAGAGTCATGAAGAGCAATTCTTCCTTTACACACTTGTAACCATTGTACAACTCAATCGAGTCTGTAAAAATCACCCTCACAAGGAGACAAAGCAGAAGCTGCCACTCAAGCAGCACAATCAGAAGAGCTAGCAAAAGATAAAGATTCAACAAGTCTAGTGAAGGCATTTGCTCGAACTTGTCAAGACCAGTTCCTCAAGCAACAAGAACAAAAACCTGGGGCATAAAAAAGCAGTGTACCTGGTAAAAGCAAGGTCAGTGCCCGAGAGTAAAAAAATTGAAAAGAGAAATAGGGGCATGAAAAAAGCAGTGTGCCTGGCAAAAGCAAGGCCGATGCCCCAAACAAAAATGCAGCCATTTGTATTTCTAAAAGAAGTTGCTGTTGAGGTCCATGGAACCTTCATCAGATCGTGAGAAGAAAGACCGGTGGCAAATGACAAGGCAATCATCAGCCCTCACTCTTTTACACATAAGTCAAGCCTATATGGCACCCTATTGTAAAAAGTCTCTTCAAACTAGGGGCACTTCAATTAACGTAGGATTTCATATGTTTATAAGCATCGCTCGAAGAAGTACGAGCAAGATTATTCTATCTCTTTTCGCAGGATCCTCTACCTGCAAATCCAGAAATGACCATGCAACAGCTTCCCTATAAAGCCATGACTTTATTGGTCCTCCTCTGATGAGCCATTGACCCAGCTTTCATCACAACTCCAAAAAAAAAGGACCTCCCACATTGGTAAAGTCGTATCATTTGTGAGAATACTCGGACCCTTGCTGACATGATGAAAGTGAGATAGTGTGGTCCTTATAAATCCTACATCAATGGTCAGGATAAAACAGCCTTTCCCATGAGAGTAAGTGGAAAGTCCTTTCAGACTGAAAGTCCCTCATCCGGCACGCTCAAGACATCTATAATCTAAACAAAGGTCGTCTTTCAAAATCGTCCTTAGTGGAATTCAAATGATGCAAAACTGACAAAGTCATCATGCATAAATCACATTCTGATTTACAAGTTTACAGCACATACAATCATTGCATACATGTTTGCACATTGTGTAAATAGCAAGCATATTCATGTAGATTAGAGATGTCACCAGGAAGCATATCCCCATTCTTGCTCCCAAAGGCTTTATGTTCGATAAATCTTTGAGTACCTACCACTGTCTAGGTACCTCCTCTTATTGACACTCAGTTTGTTTGAGTTATACCCAGAATATTGATATTGGTAGCTGACCAAATATCCCTTTGTTTTTAAGTACCTACCTCTGTCTAGGTACCCATGCTTGTTTGAATTGTTCCCCCCGAATATTGATATCTGCAATTGCCCAAAGCATCCCCCTGTTTCCAAGTGTTGGCCACTATTCAAATGCCCTCTTTGTTAAACACTCGACCTATTCAGGTTGTCTTTAAAGTTTAGATGCTTGTGACTATCCAAGTATCCTCTCATCTTAAAGTATCGACCACTGTTCGAATACCCTATTTCTGTGACACTCGACCTGCCAGAGTTGTCCTCAAAATCATGTCATTGGATGCTAGCAACCTCTCAAGCATTCCTCCACATCATGCGCCTGCAATTACCCAGGTATGTTTTCTTACACTTGGGCCAGTTAAGTGGTCCCTGATCATACTATCAAATATCTATGTCCATCCAAATATTCCTCTATTTTGTATGTCTGTGTACCTATAGCCATCCAAGTAAGCCTCATGCTACATCTAAATTGCAAGAAAGTGGGAAACCTCCATAAGTAGCTCAGGTACACCTTTGGCATCCCCAATCCCCAGAAGGCGGGAGGCCTTCACGAATACCCAAGGTACGTCCTCAGGTATTCCCAATCCAGAAGGCGGAAGGCCTTCATGAATAGCCAAGGTACGTCCTCGGCATTCCCCACAATCCAGAAGGCGGGAGACCTTCACGAATACCCAATGTACTTCCTTGATATTCCCCAATCTAGAAGGCGGGAAGCCTTCACGAATAGCCAAGGTACGTCCTCGGCATTCCCCCCAATCCCCAGAAGGTGGGAGGCCTTTACGAATAGCCAAGGTACGTCCTCGGCATTCCCCACAATCCAGAAGGCGGGAGACCTTCATGAATGCCCGAGGTACTTCCTCGATATTCCCCAATCCAGAAGGCGGGGAGGCCTTCACGAATAGCCGAGGTACGTCCTCGACATTCCCCACAATCCAGAAGGCGGGAGACCTTCACGAATACCCGACGTACTTCCTCAATATTCCCCACTCCAGAAGGCGGGAGGCCTTCACAAATACCCGAGGTACGTCCTTAGGTATTCCCAATCCCTAGGGGTGAGATACCTTCGCAAATGTCCGAGGTACGTCCTCGGTATTCCCAAATTCCAAGAGGCGGGAGGCCTTCATGAACATCTCAGGTACGTCCTCAGTGTTCCCAATTTCCAGGAGGCGGGAGGCCTTCATGAACATCTCAGGTACGTCCTCGATGTTCCCCAAATCCCAGGAGGTGGGAGGCCTTCATGAACATCTCAGGTACGTCCTTGTTGTTCCCAATCTCCGGAAGGCGGGAGGCCTTCACGAATGCCCAAGGTACGTCCTAGTTATTCCCAATCCCCAGAAGGCGGGAGGCCTTCACGAATATACGAGGTGCGCCCTCGATATTCCCAATTCCCAGAAGGTGGGAGGCCTTCATAAATATACGAGGTGCGCCCTCGATATTCCCAACTTTCAGAAGGCGGGAGGCCTTCACAGACATCTCAGGTATGTCCTCGATGTTCCCCAAATCCAAGGAGGCGGGAGGCCTTCATGAACATCTCAGGTACGTCCTCGGTGTTCCCAATCTCTAGAAGGCAGGAGGCCTTCACGAATACCCAAGGCACGTCCTTGATATTCCCAATTTCCAGAAGGCGGGAGGCCTTCACGAATACCAAAGGTATGTCCTCAGGTATTCCCAATCCCAGAAGGCGGGAGGCCTTCACGAATATACGAGGTGCGCCCTCGATAGTCCCAATTCCCGGAAGGCAGGAGGCCTTCAAGAATATGCAAGGTGCGCCCTCGATATTCCCAATTCCCAAAAGGTAGGAGGCCTTCATGAATATGCGAGGTACGCCCTTGATATTCCTAACTTCCAGAAGGTGGGAAGCCTTCACAAATATCCGAGGTGCACCCTCGGTATTCCCGATCCCAAGAAGGTAGGAGGCCTTCACGAATACCCAAGGCACGTCCTCGGTATTCCCAATTTCCAGAAGGCGGGAGGCCTTCATGAATACCCAAGGTACATCCTCGGTATTTCCAATTTCCATAAGGCGGGAGGCCTTTACGAATACCCAAGGTACGTCCTCAGGTATTTCCAATCCCCAGAAGGCGGGAGGCCTTCATGAATATACGAGGTGCGCCCTCGATATTTCCAATTCCCAGAAGGGGAGGCCCTCATGAATATGCGAGGTGCGCCCTCGATATTCCCAACTTCCAGAAGGCGGGAGGCCTTCACAGATTGTGGCATCCCAAAATTTCACAAAAAAATCCTTGAGCCATGAATAGACAAGGAAAGACTTCCGTGACTGTGATTAGTGACTTTTCTATTCATAATTCACGGCGAGGTCTATGGCCGAAGTTGTAAGGCATATATGTGAAGGGAAAAGACTATGGCCATGTGAAGTACAAGGTTGGAATTTGTACCTCAAATTAGACTCAAGTTTATAGATTGCTTAATCTTATAATTAAGTTAACCAAGATTTAATTATTTTGAGGATTTAAACTTAGGAATTTGGGCCTAAGGACTTGGGCCGAATGGTGTGGGCTCTAGGAGGAATTGATTGGGCCAGCCAACAAACCCATGGAGAGGCCACGGCCGAGCCTCCCACGCATGCCAAAGGGAGAGGGTGAGTTGTCCAAGTGAGCTGTCCAAGTGTCACCGGCTGTGCAAGGTGTCTTCTTGCATGGAAATTCATTATTAGACTTAATGATGAAGGCTTAAGGATATATAAAAAGAGGGATGGCCGGTTATTGAGGGCTTCTTTGACCATGTAAGTGTGTGAGAGAGAGAGAGAAAGGCGAAAAGGAAAATAAGAAGAAGGAGGGAGAGAAGAAAGAAGCCGACTCGCCCGTGAGTTGTCATCCGTTCCTTCGCGCGTCTAGCTGAAATTTAAGGCAAGAATTGGTCTCTCAATTGCTCATACTTGCTGTGATGTTGATGTAGTGATGTCTAGTGGCTGAATTCATGAGTTTTGAGGGTAGGAATTGAGGTTTTGAGAGTGAATTTGTTGTGGGTGCAATCTGACCCGAGGAGAATAACATGCGCCAGAAGTTTGTGAGGACTTGTAGATGATCTTAGGGTTAGAATCTGACTTTGTTTTCTTCATGAAAGTTGTAGAGAATGTCTTGAATTATAACATACTAAATTTTAAGTAAAATGGATGAGATTTACAGGGTGAAATCGATTTTCTATGAAACTGATTAAATATTGGATTGCATGTCGACCTTTGATGCTTGTTGGATGTTGAAGGTGACTTTTTGCTGGAAATTGGTCTTTGACTTCTTCATACGAAATGTAGGGAACATCTTGATGAACAACATACTAAAAATTGAGACAAATCTAACAGGTATAGCCTAGTGGAACCCATATTTTCTCAAAGACATGGAATCTTGACTGTCTTGTGGAATGTCAGTAGGTTGTGAAGATCATAAGGTGACTTTCTTTTGGGAATCTTACTTCGACTTCTAAATGAAAGTTGAAGAAAACATGTTAAAATATAACATATCTAAAATTAAGAAGAAAAGAAGGAGGATAAGTAGCTCAAATGATGAATTTTCGCTGATGGTTGATTCTGGATGGTTCGTTATTGTAAACAGAAGTTTTCAATTGTTGTAACAAATTATCTAGGATGAATCTGATGTTAATGTCTTCATGAGAAATTTACTTTAGACTCTTGGCTATGACATGGTGAAATTTCATAATTTTTGAATGATGTTTGAGTATTTAATTTAAAGTAATTCCAAAGCTGTGTAAACTGGAATGCCCGAAACTGTGATTGGTATTGCCGAGTTTATATCTTTTTGTGTGAGGATTATTTGGACATGAATTCTTAATGAAAGTTGTACCTTTATGTCTTAATACTGATGTGGTAAAGTTTCATGATTTTTAGTGGACAATTGGATATTTATTTTAGGGTTATTCTGCAACCGTGTAAGCTGTGATGTTTGAAATTGCTGTGTTGCAATGGCTGAGTTGTATCTTTTTATGTGTTGACATTTAGAACATACATTTTTCATAAAAAGTGTGCCATATTGTCTTTACTGTCATGTGTGTGAGTTTCACAATTTTTTAGAGTCATTTGGTATTTAATTGAAACGTTTTAAGAAAACTATACATGCTGAATTCTATGAGTTTTAAAGAAAAGGATGGGAACTAATTGAATGAAGTTGTTCTATGTGAATTTCATGCCACATGAGTGAAGATGTTTGGCATTGCATATATTTATGAGTGGTGAGCATCATATGGTATGCCATGAACCATGCATGTGTCTGTAAATCATGATAAATGAGAAGGCCATCGGATGGTGTGAGCCGATGATACCCCGGGAGTGTCGGGATGCCCAGCCAGGGAGTGAAAATACCGGATGCCCAGTGGCCCTGTGAGCGTAAATCTGGATGGCCTCGAAGTTGAGATGCCCGGAGCGTAGGGGATGCCGGAAGCACGGATGGTGTGTGCCGTGAATTCCTCGTGATGCCAGTTGGGGTGCGAGATGCCTGGCCAGGGAGTGTAAATGCCGGAAGCACGGATGGTGTGTGCCGTGAATTCCTCATGATGCTAGTTGGGGTGCGAGATGCCCGGAATGTGGGGGGCCGGAAGCCCAGATGGTGTGTGCCGGGAATGCATTAAAAGCAAATTAAAATTATGAAAATTGGAAATGAAATGTGCATATGGTGAAGTGGATGCATGAGCATTGGATGGTATATATGTAACACCCCTGAACCCACCGAGGCTGCCACAGTTGTCATTCTAACTTTGCTTTACATATTGAGCCGGAAATTCTTGGGCTCTCATTTCATTTTTTTTTATGCGAAATGGTCCCAGCGCAAAATCTTACAGCGGAAGTAAAATTTGACATCTTCATTCCTTTCCCCGACAATCACAGTACAATGCACACCAACTATTTTATCAGAGTAGGAAGTCAAGACCTGAACACTTTACATAGAAGATGGACATCATTAGTCGGTACATCAAAATGCCGTAGTCTTCTATACTTGGCTATACTTCAAAAGATAACCGACATCTCTTCCAGCAGTTGTATACTTAAAGTCCATCGACCGGTGCCGGTGTCCAAAGGTTCCCTTCTTTGCTATTCTCCTCCTTGAGGTCATATCCAACCACCCAAACCATCTACTAATCTGAAATGTTAGTTCCCAAAGGGGTGAGTACAACCACTCAGCAGAGATAAAATTTCTAGACTACCCATACCTTGCACCTGCAATTAAACCACAACATCACACGAACAATATAGACATGCATTTAAATCACCAAGTTATGAACTCCTCATGCTCAAAATCCAGCACTCAAGCATAGCATATACATATCCCACTTGGTATTCAGAATGCAAATCATTCATGATACTTATTCAATACATCACCCATGCACATGACAAATTAACATAACGGGTAGATATGCACATATCAATGTCTCAATCCCTATACAAAACTCACATGACCAATTCGGCTTATACTCATGCATATCAGTAATGTCATGTCCAGTTCTCACAATATCACCATCTCACCATGCTCATACAGATATTTCAAGCTCATGTAAATTCACATGCAAATCCCGATAAGAACCAACCGGCTTTCGGCCCCACCCACATTCCGGGCATCTCACACCCAACACTGGCATCGTGAGGCATCACGGCACACACACTCCGTGCTTCTGGCATTTACACTCCCTGGCCGGGCATCTCGCATCCCAACTAGCATCACGAGGAATCCCCCGGTATACACCATCCGGGCTTCCGGAATTATGTACCGACATACCACCAGGCATCTCCCCCCTGGAATTACGTACCGTATACCACCGAGCATCTCAAAACTCCCGAGGACATCCAGAATTATGCCATTAGGCCACTGGGCATCCGGCATTTCCACTCCCTGGCCGGGCATCTCGATACTCCCGAGGTACAAACAATGCATGTCATGCAACTGTCTCTTTTCCATGCATGATTCACAAATATGCCCATGGAATACAAGCATGACATTAATGCATATGCTTATTCACATTCACATGCCAACGGTTTACATGCTCAGCCAATTATCCAATCACAAATACAGCATGTAAATCAAGTGAATGTAAAAGTAAATATCCCTTTATCAACCATACATGGCATGTATACATTCACCATAAGGAAGTATTTCATCAATTCAGCATGCACATCATGTATTCAGCATGCATAATCATCAAAATAATCCATACTACAATCGGCATAAGGTGTCTCCAAGAAATTTCCATAAATCCAGCTCACAATTAAATTAAAATACTTAGTACTTCATGTGAACCACTAATAGACGTAATAGCCTAAGTCCATACCTAAAACAGCAGATAAAGAGGTCATTTATACTTAAGAAAATGATATTAGAATATACAAGGTTGCCACATTCATTTTCGGCCACACACCACACTTGTCCAGGAAATTCCAGATTACACCCATGTAGAATATCACGAAATTGAGGCACTAATTTGCCCTTAAAAATTCCCAGAAATTCACATGTTATAGCCAAAAGATAAAGAAACATTTCATCAGAAGAAACCATCTTCAAATTCGACCTACAAATTATAGTTTAAAAATCAACAACTTCCAACTATAATTCAGTTATACACAGTTACACGGATAACAAGATAAATTCGAAACACCCACTTACACTCACTCTTTTTATGTCATTTTTGGATATGTTATAGCCAGAACCATTTCCTACAACTTCTCTTTGAAGGTCGACATCCAATTCCTCAAAGAAAATATGGTTTACAATCTCACAAGTCACTGACCCTTTTTCTCGGATACATTTCCAGTACACAATCAAAAAAATGAAATTCGAAATCATAAGCTACACACACTGAAATAGGCTCAAATTTTACCACAAGATGCATCATGAAGTCCTCAACAATTCATTAGAAGGAATCGAATTGAGATACCCCACAGAACCACATGAACAACACGCATTAAGCCAACAGGATTAACTGATACTCTATTCCAGCAGCTTCCCGATTTCAACGGCAGAAAGATTTAGGAAATTCACCTAGCTATCCTCAACGAAACATGCTCAAATTTTATTATGTGATTACCCAGGATGTCTAAAAACATTTCATCAGAAGAAGTCGACTTGAAATTCCCCCTGTAACCATATGAACAACTAGAAATCATCCAGACGGGTTCACTGGTTCACCCGAGAACACCCCGTCTCCGAAGAATTCGATTTTCACCCCACAAATCACCTTCAAAAATTCTAATTTTCGACTATGTTGTAGATCAGGAAGTGTACAACAACTTCCTTGAAGAACTCAAGACTCAATTCTCCCTCTAACACACTCTACAGAGACATGCAAGCAAACCGTGTAACCTGGTTCATAGAAATCCGAATGTACCCGGTTTTGATTTTACTCAAAATCCCATCAATCCAGCCGGTGATTTCACGATTTCCAGCTCTAAATCACAGCACAAGAACATGAGAAGACTAGAAGAATTATCTTGCCTTTGATTTTGTTAGATTTGGTGAAGAAAATCGGCAGAATCGGTGAAGAAACGGTGCAAATCTCTCTCGGCTTTCCTTCCTCCTTCGCACGCCCGATTCTCTCTCTCTCTCTCTCTCTCTCTCTCTCTCTCTCTCTCTCTCTCTTTCTCTTTTTCCCTCTTGCTCGACCCACTCCACTCAACCGACCTCCTCTCTCTCTCTTACACCTCCTTATCTTGTGACATGTGGCGCCACCTCAGCATACAGCACACACATCACACTCGCACGTACACACAACACTCGGTCCCTCATACGGTCTCTCCTTGGCCGAAATCCCCTCTTGGCCGTGTCTTCTCCACATAAGGTCAATTAGCCATTAATCCAACTAATTTAAGTCTTAATCCCACAAAGTGACATTTGGCCATAAATTTTTATAATCACATACTCAAGTACAACAAATTTCACTAGCAAATCTAGTCACACACACACCATAGCTACTATGGCCACTTAATAATTATCATTGCAACACATAATCGCCAACCTCACTAATTTAGTTAAATCGTGACTTATATACTAATGCTCAAAATCTCAAAATCCATTTAGTCACAATTTCTACACTTCAAGATTTTATTGCCACTCCAATTGACCATAACCTCTCACCTTGATAGGTTATAAAATTGAGGATGCCACAATATATATATATATATATATATATGCATATGGTGAAATGTATGCATGGGCATTGGATGACATATATGTGCATATGGTGATGTGTATGCCTGAGTATTGGATGATATGTATGCATGGTACATGCATGAGCACTGGATAGTAAGTGCATGAATGATTGAATATCTATGGCTTAATGGTTGGCATGTGTATGATTTTACCTGTTGATGCTATATGATGCCATGATATATCTGTTGCTGTTATATGATAATGTGACATGTTTGACTGTCTTGTGTGATGTATGAGTGGCCATAGAGATCATGTATTTGCTGAGTTGTTATATCTCTCCCCTTTTTGGGGACTAACTTTCAGCCTAGTGATGCCGCTCCAGCCAGTCTCGCCAGGCACTTTTTATGGTATTCCATCGGATGTGGAGGTGGAAGTGTCTAAGATCGATTGTCCATCCGTCCCTGGGTTGACGTTCTTCCGGGTGCGAGTGTTGGTACGTTATGAGGTGGGTCTAGAGGATGGCCCAGTGTTCCAAGAGTTCATTTCCGTCTACGTACGCCGGGACGGGATTATGCGAGGCATGCTACCACCACTGCCATCAGCCACACCAGGGTGGATGTAGAGCCTGAGGGGGAGCTGGGAGCTAGGGTCTGAGATTTTTTGGACAAGCCGAGACCGAGAGATGGATGTGCCTGTGTATGAGGGTTTTGAGGGGTAGATGGTTTTGTCTTTTTGAGTATAAGCCACGTTAGTTATGAGCTGGCTTTCTTTTTGATATGTACCTACCCTAAAAGAATCCATCTTGTAGATATGTAAATAAAAGTGGTCTGGTTTCGCTATCCTATGATGTTTAGTTAGTGTGCATTGCCCTTTTGGTTGTGAGAAAAGAGAATTGGGAGATGCGATTTCGCTTCCGCAAGTCAAGTACGCTGGGACCGTTTGTTTAAAAAAAAAAAAAGCCTAAGAGTTCACAGCTTAATCTGAAATGCAAAGTAAGAAGGATAGCTGTGGCGACCTTAAGGGAGTTTTAGGGTGCTATAGCGGTTTTTTTTTTTAGTATCAGAGCTATGGCCTAATTGGAGTGATAAGGAGCCTCATTTGGAAATTGAGGAATAAGATGACAATGCACACCATAGGATACTAACTGAGATAGTTGTCTAACCTTGAACAACGGGTGATGGGTATTCACTCATAGATCCCTATTAGAGTTGTTTTTAGGTTGTCAGTAACATGTTTATGTTACTTATATGACTGTGGTAGTTTTAAATGGAGATGATGAGTCTCATATTATTCCTGAGGCAAATGCTTGGAAACTGCAGGAAAAGCATGGTAAGAGTTGGAAATGCTCAACCATCGAGGGCTGAAGCCTCTGCTGCAAGGGCTGAACCTCGGATGGAAGATATCCTGCAAGCATTGGCCAATATAGGGAATTTGATGGAAAGACAAGCACAACAACAGCCTGGGGCAGAACGCCGTACTCAAGGACTAGTGGAGTAATTTTTGAAGTTAAAGCCACCTAAGTTCAGTGGAATGGGAAGTCCTGAGGAGGCGGAACATTGGATTGATGGAATGGAACAAATTTTCAGGTTGTTGGGCTGTAATGATGCTGAGAAAATAACTTTGGCAGAGTACCAGCTGGAGGAAAATGCAAAGTTTTGGTGGAGAGCTTCAAAGGATACGATCTTTCCACCAGGTACTCCTGTGAATTGGGATGAGTTTGTTAAGACTTTCAATAGGAAGCATTTTTCTGATTGTGCTAAGGATCGAAAAATTACAGAGTTTGTCCAGTTAGAACAAAAGGAACTAATCGTAAACCAGTATGAGACCAAATTTTCTGAGTTATCTAGGTATGCTCCTAGATTAGTTGAGGATCCAGAAGAGAAAGCTAAGAGATTTCTGAAGGGACTGAGGACCAATATTACGAAACAACTGGTGCCTTTGAACATAAGGAATTATACTGAGGTCTATGAGAGGGCACAGTTGGTAGAGCAGGAATTGGAAAGGGAACAATCGGAGAGTAAGAAACAATGGTCTTTTGGTGATGTGAGACGGGGTAAGAGACCCTATATAGGTCAAGGACAGACCTAGCCATCTAAAAAGAAGAGTAACTTTGGGAAGTTTGGTAAAGGTAAGGATAGCTTGAATTTAGGAAGAATGTCTAATAGGAATGGAGAATGCCCAAGGTGTGATGGACGACATGGCCCAGGACCTTGCACTGGACAACTGAAGTGTTATGGTTGTGGACAAGCAGGTCATCTTAGGAGAAGCTGCCCACAAGAAAGGTCGCAAATGAGTGTTGGTTCGGTGCGGCAAACACAACAGAGTACCGTTAGACCAAGTTTGTTAAGGAATTCTCAGAGACCACCAGCACAAGGAAGGGCATATGCGGTTACCCAAGAGGAAGCGGAAGCTTCCAAAAATGTTATCTCAGGTACAATTTTTATAAATAATAGAAAGGCATATGCATTGTTTGACATGGGTGCTATACATTCATTTGTGGCTGAAAGATAAAGACAGTTGAATAAGATAGAAGCTACGCCTCTTGAGACGCCTCTTTGTGTTTCTACGCCTTTAAAGAATATGATATTGTCTACGCTGGGATGTAGAAGTTGTAAGATAACAGTGGGAGGAAGAGATATGGAGATAGACTTAGTGGTGATGGCTATGTATGATTTTGATGTTATTATAGGGATGGATTGGCTTCATAAGCATCAGGCCAAAGTAGATTGTTATAGAAAAGTGATTCGCTTTACCCTACCTGATCAGTCTAGTTGTGAATGTGGCATCCTCAATTTCATCTTAATAACCTATCAAGGTGAGAGGTTATGATCAATTGAATTGCAATGAAATTCTTGGAGGTGTGGCAATTGTGACTGATTGGATTGTGAAACTCTAGACATTATTCTAACAAGTCACAATTAAATTATTTTAGTGGGGATGATGGCTATGAGGTGTACTTTTATTAGAGAATGGGATCAAATATATTCGTGGTCACATGTATATAAGTTTCGGCCAAGTGAATTTATTTGTTAGACCAAGATTAAATTAAATTGCACTTAAGGGAGTCTAAGGATAGAAATTAAATGGACAGACTAATCAAGCTCACCTTCGGCCATGACACCGTGGAGTGTACGAGCAAGGGGAGGAAGGGAGAGGAGTGACCGTGTGAGATGTGTGTGTATGGTGAGGATGAGGTGGCGCCACATGTCATTGCTTGAGAGACCTAGGTGCTTAGCTTGGGTGAGTAAGAGGGAGAAGTGTAAGAGAAAGGAGAGGCCGGCCACTTAGTGGAGAGAGTCGGCTGAACCAAAAGAGAGAAAGAGAGAGAGAAAGAGAGAGAAAGGAAAACGCACGAAGAAGAAGGAAGAAGAAGAGGGAGCTCAGCCGTGGGTTTTTGCAGTTCAACCAGGGGAGATTTTCGTTGTTCTTCTCCAAATTAAAAGGAAAGAGCTCTTCTTAAATCTTCCTATACCTATCTAGAGTCTTAATTTAGCAAGAAATGGTGATTTAAATGGTCGAAATTGGCTGGTTGTGGAGGTAGTTCAAACCGGGTGAAAAATCGGGTAGAAAAACAGGGTTGCACCCGAGTTTTGTTTGGCCATTTTCGTGGGATTAGAGATGGAATTAGGACTTGATGTCTTCTGTGAACTTGTTCTAAACATCTTAAACATAAACATAGTCGTAATTGAGCATATTTGTGTGAGAATTGAGGGCTGAAAAGAATTTAATTTGAAACCGGGTGAATTTTAGAGCTAGCCGAGAGACCTTTGTTGATTGTTTGCTCTTGTTCATGCCTTTTTAGTTGGAATCGTTTCTCGATTTCTTCTGATTAATTGTTAAGGACATCTTGATTCATCTCATATTAAAATTTGAGCCAATTTCGTTGAGATTTACCTGATGTATCGAATTTTCTTTCTGACCCTGCGTTCTGGAAATTTAACGAATTAAGAACAGTAGCTTGTGGAGCTCATAACCTAACTTTTCTTTGAGAATTTCATTTCGATTTCAAAAGAGAAGTTGTAGGGAATGCACTTGGCTACAACATATCCCAAAATGGGAGAAAAGAGTGGGTTTAAGTGGGTTATTTTGAATTTTTTTGATAGCCGTGTAATCTGTACATATTTGAATAAAAGTTGAAAGTTGCTGATTTTTAAACTATGACTTGTGGGTCGAATTTGAAGGCGACTTCTTCTAATGAAATGTTCATTTACCTCTTTTCTATGACATGTTAATTTCTGGGAATTTTTGAAGGCAATTTAGTGCCTCAATTTCATGAATTCCGAAGATAGTGTAAACTGGAAATTTCTGGGCATGTGATGAATATAGCCGAGAACAAGTGCTATGTTATTATATGTTCTAAATTTGTTTTCTTAGATGTAAACGACAACTTTACCTTCTGTTTTAAGTGTGAACATAGACTGACATGCCTAATAGTAATTCTCATGGTACATTAAGGGTACTTTAATTGAACTGTATGCTGGTTTCATGGGATTCATTGTAAAAGTCTTAAGCCGATTGTAGTGTTGGTCATTTTGGATGTGTATGCATGCTGAGTTCACAATGTGCATGCTGAATTGATGGAATACCTTCTTGATGTGTATGTATACATGCCATGTGTGATTGAGAGATGGACATTTATTTTTAAATTCACTTGATTCACATGCTGTGCATGCCGTATTTGTGATGGAACAATTGGCTGAGCATGTAGACTCATGTCATGTGAATGTGAATAAGTGAATGCATTGCTGTCATGCTTGTGTTCCATGGACATGTTTATAAATCATGCATGGAAAAAAAGAGATTGTTGCATGACATGCATTGATTTTACCTCGGGAGTGTCGAGATGCCCGGCTAGGGAGTGAAAATGCCGGATGCCCAGTAGCCCTGTGTGCGTAAATCTGGATAGCCTCGGAGTTGAGATGCCTGGAGCGTTGGGGTGCCGGAAGCACGGAGTGTGTGAGCCGTGGTTACCTCGTGATGCCAGTTGGGGTGCGAGATGCCCGGCCAGGGAGTGTAAATGCCGGAAGCACGGATGGTGAGTGCCGTGAATTCCTCACGACGCCAGGTTGGGTGTGAGATGCCCGGGATGTGGGGGAGCCGGAAGCCGGTTGGTTCTTACTGGGATTTGCATTCAAAATTGCAGTCATTTGATATATGCGTGAGCTTGAACACCATTCACATAAGAAAAGAGCATGTAATATTATTGAATTTATGGGCATGAGTGGATTGATCATGTTAGGTGGTGCTCGGAATGTGAATCGTGTGCATTTGTGCTTATTGACATTTTGCGAAATGCTCATGTTTCCAATTGATGTCAATATGCAAGGTACAAGTGTGTGGTGAAATATATTTGTATAGGCATATATGTGATAGCTGTTTGAAAGTAATTGTATATGCTGTTTTATGTTCAAATGGTTAGTGTTGGTTGGATGGTGGTATGTGCTAGTTAAGTCTAGGATTGACAACATGAATGCTATGGTGTACGGCTGGATTGGTCATAATATGATGTTGTTGAAATATCCTTGATATGACTTAGTTTCTATGTGATATGAAATTGTGTTTGATTGTGTGGTATGGGTGGTTTTAAGGATTGCTTTTATGCTGAGTGGTTGTACTCACCCCTTTGGGGATTAACATTTTCAGCTTAGACGATGTCGGTACCTCCGCTTGCACCCGGTAGATTCTATGGGATCCCGTCTAACCTCGAGGTGCGGGTGATTCAGATTCCTAGTCCGGCGATCCCCGGACGCACATACTTACGAGTTTCTATTCTGGTACGGTTCGAGGTGGGCCTAAGTAGCGGCCCGGTCTTCCGGGAGTACGTCTCCATCTTTCCCTGTGAGGACGGGGAGATAAGCAGCATGCTACCTCCGCCACCTAGCCCTCCTGGCTGGCGATAGACGAGACTCGTAGCTGGGGAGGTTGGTGGGATTTTTGAGCCAGGCCGGAGGCGACGGAATGGATGGTTTTGGGTTAGCCGTGTGTATAGGCTATTTTGGTTTATCTTGATAAAGGGTAGTGGTTAGAGCTCCTTTTGATGTATATCTTGTTGTACTCTACCCCTAAAAGATAAAGGTACTTTCCATTCAATAGTAAATAATATCAGAGCCGGTTTCTTGGTATACGATTGTGTGTAGTATGTGTGCATTGCCCCTCATATGTTGTAAGGGAGAGTCTTCAATATTTGCTTCCGCTATATGTGATGCGCAGGGACCGTTAAAAAAAAAAAATTTGAGAGCTTAAAAGACATAGCTCTCTCAGGAGTGGAAGTGATGGTTAGAATGACTGTAATAGCCCCAAGGGTGTTTGGGGTGTTACAGTGAATTTTTAGGGAGTCAAACTCACCTATCTATACCACTCATTTCGGCAATAGAAGCTTGTGCACTACTTGACAAAGGATGTCAAGGATATTTGGCTGTGGTTAAAGATTATACTCGAGAGGAACCTAAGATTGAGGAAATTATGGTAGTTAATGAGTTTCAAGATGTATTTCTTGAGGAATTACCTGGATTGCCACCAGACCGGGAAATTGAGTTTGAAATTGAATTGATGCCTGGAACAGCACCGATATCTAAAGCCCCTTATAGGATGGCACTAGTAGAGTTGAAGGAATTGAAAGTGCAATTGCAGGAATTGCTTGATAAAGGATTTATCAAGCCTAGTGCTTCACCATGGGGTGCACCAGTTTTGTTTGTGAAAAAGAAGGATGGATCGATGCGCTTATTTATTGATTATAAGCAACTGAATCAAGTGACCATTAAGAACAAATACCCTTTGCCTAGAATTGACGATCTTTTTTATCAACTCCAGGGAAGTTCGGTTTTCTCTAAAATTGACTTAAGGTCGGGATACCATCAATTAAGAATTAAGGAAGAGGATATTCCTAAGACTGCGTTTAGGACTCATTATGGACACTACGAGTTTCTTGTTATGCCATTTGGATTGACGAACGCACCGGCTGCATTTATGGATCTAATGAATAGGCTGTTTAAGCCTTATTTAGTCCAATTTGTGATTGTTTTTATTGATGATATCTTGATATATTCTAAAGGGCCTAGAGAACATGAACAACACTTAAGGATAGTTTTGCAGACTCTGAGAGATCATAAGTTGTATGCCAAATTTAGTAAGTGTGAATTTTGGCTGGACCAGATAGTATTTTTAGGACATGTGATATCAAGAGAAGGAATTGCAGTGGATCCGGCGAAGGTTGAGATGGTGATAAATTGGCCAAGACCGACCACACCTACTGAAATACGGAGTTTCTTAGGATTGGCTGGTTACTATAGGAGATTTATTGAAGGATTCTCACTGTTGGCAAGTCCTTTAACAAAATTGACTCGAAAGAATATGAAATTTGAATGGGATGGGGAATGTGAAAAGAGTTTCCAGGAACTTAAGAGGAAATTGACTTCGGCCCTAATCCTGACTTTACCGTCTGGATCTGATGGTTTTACAATATATAGTGATGCATCTCATAAAGGATTAGGATGTGTTTTGATGCAGCATGGCAAGGTCATAGCCTATGCATCTAGACAATTGAAACCCCATGAATTGAATTATTCAACGCATGATTTAGAATTAGCAGCTATAGTGTTTGCCCTAAAGATATGGGGACACTATTTGTATGGGGAAAGGTTTGAGATTTATACAGATCATAAGAGCTTGAAATATCTATTCTCACAAAAGGGATTGAACATGAGGCAAAGGAGATGGATGGAATTATTGAAGGACTATGATTGTGAGATACGATATCATCTAGGAAAGGCGAATAAGGAAGCAGATGCTCTTAGTCGTAAGTCGGCTGTGGAAATAGCTAGTTTGAGAATGGCATAATGGAGCCTGTTAAAGTCTGTAACAGACTCAGAGTTTAAATTGGAAGTGGATTGTCTTACCGGTGCACTTAGTGCATTAAGGATTGAACTTGAAATTATTCAGAAGGTTAAGATTTTACAAAAGTCTGATCCGGAAATTTTGAAAATAAAAGACACTGTATCTTTAGGAAAAAGACCAGAATTTCAAATTTCTGAGGATGGAATAGTAAGATGTCAAGGACGACTTTGTGTTCCCAACAATGAAGAGCTAAAGAAGGAAATTTTGTCAGAAGCACATAAAAGTAATTACAGTATTCACCCAGGTAGTACAAAGATGTACAAGAATTTGCATCAGCAATTTTGGTGGAATGGTATGAAAACAGATGTAGCCAAGTACGTATCTCAATGCTTGACATGTCAACAGGTAAAAGTGGAACATCGTAAACCTGCAGGACTTTTGAGACCCCTAGATATACCAAAGTGGAAATGGTAACATATAACCATGGACTTTGTGCAAGGATTACCAAGGACGTCAAGTGGTGATGACTCTATTTGGGTAATAGTAGATCGTTTAACTAAGTCCGCTCATTTCTTAGCAGTTCGCACAGATTACTCAATGAATAAATATGCAGAGATATATGTGAGCCAAGTGATACGCTTGCATGGTGTTCCAGTGACTATTACCTCAAACCGAGATCCAAGATTTTCTTCGAACTTTTGGAGAAGTCTTCAGGATGCCTTGGGAACTAAGCTCCAACTTAGTACTGCTTTTCATCCCCAAATAGATGGACAAACAGAAAGAGTAATTCAGATATTAGAGGATATGTTAAGAGCTTGTGTGATTGATTTCAAAGGAAATTGGGATGAGAGATTGCATTTGGTTGAATTTGCTTATAATAATAGTTACCAGAAAAGTATAGGTATGGCTCCTTATGAAGCATTATATGGGAGAAGGTGTAGGACTCCTGTCTGCTGGAACGACGTAGGGGAAAGGAAATTGACAGGACCTGAACTGGTACAGATTACAACTGAAGCTGTTGAAATTATTAGGAAAAGGCTTAAGACAGCTCAGAGTAGACAAAAAGACTGCGCAGATAAGCGTAGAAGACCCTTAGAGTTTAGTGTAGGAGACCATGTATTCCTTCGAGTATCCCCAGTGAAAGGAGTATCTCAATTTGGAGTGAAGGGTAAGCTGAGCCCTAGATTTGTTGGACCTTTTGAGATACTTGAAAGAATAGGGAATGTGGCTTATCATTTGGCATTGCCTCCAAAATTGGGAAATTTGCATGATGTATTCCATGTGTTGATGTTGAAAAAGTATCAACCAGATCCTAGTCACATACTCGGTCATGAAGCCATCGAAGTGGATGAGAAAGTAAGGTATATTGAAGAGCTTGTGCAAGTATTGGATCGAAAGGAACAAATTCTCAGGACCAAGAGGATTCCATTGGTTAAAATATTGTGGCAACATCATGACGTGGAGGAAGCCACTTGGGAAAGTGAACATGTGATTAGGAAAAGATACCCTCACTTATTTAAGGAGACATAAGTTTTGTCTAATTTCGAGAACGAAATTCTTTAACGAGGGGAGACTTGTGGCATCCCAAAATTTCACAAAAAAATCCTTGAGCCATGAATAGGCAAGGAAAGACTTCCGTGACTATGATTAGTGACTTTTCTATTCATAATTCACGGCGAGGTCTATGGCCGGAGTTGTAAGGCATATATGTGAAGGGAAAAGACTATGGCCATGTGAAGTACAAGGTTGGAATTTGTACCTCAAATTAGACTCAAGTTTATAGATTGCTTAATCTTATAATTAAGTTAACCAAGATTTAATTATTTTGAGGATTCAAACTTAGGAATTTGGGCCTAAGGACTTGGGCCGAATGGTGAGGGCTCTAGGAGGAATTGATTGGGCTGGCCAACAAGCCCATGGAGAGGCCACGGCCGAGCCTCCCACGCACGCCAAAGGGAGAGGGTGAGTTGTCCAAGTGAGCTGTCCAAGTGTCACCGGCTGTGCAAGGTGTCTTCTTGCATGGAAATTCATCATTAGACTTAATGATGAAGGCTTAAGGAGATATAAAAAGAGGGATGGCCAGTTATTGAGGGCTTCTTCGACTGTGTAAGTATGTGAGAGAGAGAGAAAGGCGAAAAGGAAAAGAAGAAGAAGGAGGGAGAGAAGAAAGAAGCCGACTCGCCCGTGAGTTGTCATCCATTCCTTCGCGCGTCTAGCTGAAATTTAAGGCAAGAATTGGTCTCTCAACTGCTCATACTTGCTGTGATGTTGACGTAGTGTCGTCTAGTGGCTGAATTCGTGAGTTTTGAGGGTAGGAATTGAGGTTTTGACAGTGAATTTGTTGTGGGTGCAATCTGACCCGACGAGAATAACATGCCCCAGAAGTTTGTGAGGACTTGTAGGTGATCTTAGGGTTAGAATCTGACTTCATTTTCTTCATGAAAGTTGTAGAGCATGTCTTGAATTATAACATACTCAAATTTGAAGTAAAATGGATGAGATTTGAGGGCTGAAATCAATTTTCTATGAAATTGGTTAAATATCGGATCGCAGGAGGCCTTCACGAATACCCAAGGCACGTCCTCGGTATTCCCCATATTCCAGGAGGCGGGAGGCCTTCATGAATACCCAAGGTACGTCCTCAGTATTCCCAATTTCCAGAAGGCGAGAGGCCTTCACGAATACCCAAGGTACGTCCTTAGGTATTCCCAATCCCCAGAAGGTGGGAGGCCTTCACGAATATACGAGGTACGCCCTCGATATTCCCAATTCCCAGAAGGCAGGAGGCCCTCATGAATATGCGAAGTGCGCCCTCGATATTCCCAACTTCTAGAAGGTGGGAGGCCTTCACAGATATCCGAGGTGCACCCTCGATATTCCCCATATTCCAGAAGGCAGGAGGCCTTCACGAATACCTAAGGCACGTCCTCGGTATTCCCCATATTCCAGGAGGCGGGAGGCCTTCATGAATATCCAAGGTACATCCTCCGTATTCCTAATTTCCAAAAGGCGGGAGGCCTTCACGAATACCCAAGGTACGTCCTCTAGTATTCCCAATCCCCAGAAGGCGGGAGGCCTTCACAAATATACGAGGTGCGCCCTCGATATTCCCAATTTCCAGAAGGCAGGAGGACTTCATGAATATGCGAGGTGCGCCCTCAATATTCCCAATTCCCAGAAGGCAGGAGGCCTTCATGAATATGCAAGGTACACCCTCAATATTCCCAACTTCCAGAAGGCGGGAAGCCTTCACAGATATCCGAGGTGCACCTCGGTATTCCCAATCCCCAGAAGGCGGGAGGCCTTCACGAATATACGAGGTGCGCCCTCGATATTCCCAATTCCCAGAAGGCAGGAGGCCTTCATGAATATGCGAGGCACGCCCTCGTTATTCCCAATTCCCAGAAGGCAGGAGGCCTTCATGAATATGCGAGGTACGCCCTCGATATTCCCAACTTCTAGAAGGCGGGAAGCCTTCACAGATATCCGAGGTGCACCCTCGGTATTCTCGATCCCCATAAGGCAGAAGGCCTTCACGAATACCCAAGGCACGTCCTTGGTATTCCCCATATTCCAGGAGGCGGGAGGCCTTCATGAATACCCAAGGTACGTCCTTGATATTCCCAATTTCCAGAAGGCGGGAGGCCTTCACGAATACCCAAGGTACGTCCTCAGGTATTCCCAATCCCCAGAAGGCGAGAGGCCTTCACGAATATATGAGGTGCGCCCTTGATATTCCCAATTCCCAGAAGGCAGGAGGCCCTCATGAATATGCGAGGTGCGCCCTCGATATTCCCAACTTCCAGAAGGTGGGAGGCCTTCACATATATCCGAGGTGCACCCTCGATATTCCCCATATTCCAGGAGGCGGGAGGCCTTCATGAATATCCAAGGTACATGCTCGGTATTCCCAATTTCCAGAAGACGAGAGGCCTTCACGAATACCCGAGGTACGTCCTCAGGTATTCCCAATCCCTAGAGGTGAGATACCTTCGCAAATATCCGAGGTGCGTCCTCAGTATTCCCAAATTGCCAGGAGGCAGGAGGCCCTAATGAACATCTCAGGTACGTCCTCGATGTTCCCAATTTTCAGGAGGCGGGAGGCCTTCACGAACATCTCAGGTACGTCCTCGATGTCCCCAAATCCAAGGAGGTGGGAGGCCTTCATGAACATCTCAGGTACGTCCTCGGTGTTCCCAATTTCCAAGATGTAGGAGGCCTTCATGAACATCCCAGGTACATCCTCGGTGTTCCCAATTTCCAGGAGGCAGGAGGTGTAGCACCCTAAAACCCCCTTAAGGTCACCACAGTTATCCTTCTTACTTCGCATTTCAGATTGAGCCGTGAATTCTTGGGCTCTCTCTTTTTTTTTTTTTTTTTTTTCAACAAACGGTCCCAGTGCAACTTGATTTGCGGAAGCGTAACCACATCTCTCCAATTCTCCCTTCACATAACCAAAAGGGCAATGCACACCAACTAAACATCATAGGATAGCGAAACAGAGTCATTTTTATTTACATATCTACAAGATGGATTTCTTAGGGTACGTACATATCAAAAAGAAAGCTAGCTCATAACTGACATGGCTCATACTCAAAAAGAAAAACCATCTACCCCTCAAAACGATCATACACAAACTAATCCATCTATCGGTCTCGATTTTGTCCAAAAGATCTCAGCTTCTAGCTCCCAGCTCCCCCACAGGCTCTACACCCACCCTGGTGCGTCGGATGGCGGTGGTGGTAGCATGCCTCGCATGATCCCGTCCCGGCGCACATGGACGGAAATAAACTCTTGAAACACTGGGCCGTCCTCCAAGCCCACCTCATAACGTACCAACACCCGCACCCGGAAGAACGTCAACCTAGGGACGGATGGACAGTCGATCTCAGACACCTCCACCTCTAGGTCTGATGGAATACCATAAAAAGTGCCTGGTGGGACTGGCTGGAGCGACATTGCTAGGCTTAAAGTTAGTCCCCAAAAAGGGGTGAGTATAACAACTCAGCAAATACATGATCCCTTTAGCTACTCATGCATCACACCAAACAATCAAGTATGTCATTGCATTACATAACGTCATCACACATGTCATCTCATCATATAATATCAACAAGCATATCTTTGCATCATATAACATCATCAAATGCTCAAGCATATGCCAATATCATACATCACGTCATAGGTATTCTTTTATCCAGCATTCATTTTCAATGCTCATGCATATGCCATGCATACATATCTCTGAATACCCATGCACACATACCATGCATACATCTCATCCCATGCACGACTCAACCTCAAATTCACAACTTTTAATGTGCTTTTATTGCTCACACCCAAACTTGGTGAATGCAAAAGAAAAACAAACAACCCCCGGGCATGTATTCGAAGATACAACCGGGCTTCCGGCATCCCCTACGCTCCGGGCATCTCGCACCCCAACTGGCATCACGAGGAATCCACGGCACACACCATCCGGGCTTACGGCATTTACACTCCCTGGTCGGGCATCTCGCACCCTGTGGCATCATGAGGAATCCCCCGGCACACACCATTCGGGCCTCCGGCATCCCCTACGCTCCGGGCATCTCAACTCCGAGGCCATCCAGATTTACGCCCCCAGGGCCACTGGGCATCCGGCATTTTCACTCCCTGGCCAGGCATCCCGACACTCTCGGGGCATCATCGGCTCACACCATCCGATGGCCTCCTCATTTATCATGATTTACATACACATGCATGGTTCATGGCATACAATATGATGCTCACTCTTCATGATTATATGCAATGCCAAACATCATAACTCATGTGGCATGAAAATCACATAGGACAACTCCATTCATTTAGTTCCCATCCTTTTCTTTATAACTCATAAAATTCAGCATGTATGGTTTCTGAAAATGTTTCAATTAAATACCCAAATGACTCTGAAAAATTGTAAAACTTACACACGCGATAGTCAAGACATAATGGCACACTTTCCATGAAGAATGCATGTTAAATGTCACCACATAAGAAGATACAACTCAACCATTGCAGCACAACAATTTCGGATATAACAGCTTACACGGTTTTAGAATATCCCTAAATTAAATATCCAAACAACATCTAAAAATCATAAAATTTTATCACATCACCATTAAGACATAAAGGCACAACATTCATGAAGAACTCATGTCCAAACAATCCTCACACAAAAAGATATAAACTCGGCAATACCAATCACAGTTTCGGGCACTCCAGATTACACAGCTTTGGAATTACTTCTAATTAAATACCCAAATAAAATTCAAAAATTATGAAATTTCACCATGTCATAGCCAAGAGTCTAAAGTAGATTTCTCATGAAGACATTAACATCAGATTCGTCCTATATGATTAGTTACAAAAAAAAAACAAAAGCTTCTGTCCATAGTACCGAACCGTCCAGAATCAACCCATCACCGAAATTTTGCCATTTGACCTACCTATCCTCCTTCTTTTCTTCTGAATTTTGGATATGTTCTAGTATAAAATGTTTTCTTCAACTTTCACTTAGAAGCCGAAGTGAGATTCCCAAAAGAAAGTCACCTTATGATCCCCGTAACCTACTGACGTTCAACAAGCTAGTCCAGATTCCATGTCTTTGAGAAAATAAGTGTTTCACTAGGCAATACTTGTTAGATCTGTCTCAATTTTTAGTATGTTGTTCTTCAAGATGTTCCCTACAATTCTTATGAAGAAGTCAAAAAGAGATTCCCAGAAAAACGTTATGTACAACAGCCAAAGTCACCAGAGGTCGACATGCAAACCCAGAATTAGCCGGTTCTGTATAAAATGGGTTTCATTCCTCAAAACTCATCCATTTTACTTCAAATTTGAGTACGTTATAATTCAAGATGTGGGCTACACTTTCATTTAGAACTCAAAGTCAGAATCCCACTCTAAAGTCACCTACAGATCATCACAACATTCGGGTGCAAAGAATCTACTAGAGAACAGCTTAACCTCTCTAGCCAAAACACATCCAAACTCCGGTTTTCATGCTCAGTTCACACAAAATCAACTACCACACATCCATACATTCACAATACAGCATGCATGAGTAGTGCAAGGATCAAGGCTTGCCTTAAAATTCAACAAAAACAAGCGCAATTCAAGCGGCAAAGGACGGCATCGCACGGCCTCCTCTCTTCCTCCTCCTTCTTCTTCCTTCTCTTTTCTCCTTTTTCTCTCTCTCTCTCTCTCTCTCTCTCTCTCTCTCTCTCTCTCTCTCTCACTCTTAGGCACGGTCGAAAACTCCTCAAGGACCGGCCGAACCCCTTTTATTTCCCCTTAAGCTCTCATCATTATGTGTAATGATGGGCTTTGCATGCAAATGACACCTAGCTAAGACTTGGAGACACATGGATACTTGCATTGCCACCTCATTCTCCCTTGGCGTGCGCATGGGGTGGCTCGGCCGAAGCCTCCCCATGGGCCCATAGGCCGGCCCACCAACTCCCTTAAAGTCCACGCCATTTTCGGCCCAAGTCTCAAGCCCATCCTAATTTAATTATAATCCTAGCTTATACATATTTAACTACAAATACAATCCTAGCCGTATAACATCACTACAATATCAATCAAGGGCAGTTCAGTTGTAACCCATTAGTCCAATGACTAAAATCTGATAGTACTTCCATCGATCGGCCACAGTCATCGCATCCTCAAGTGTAACACCCCAAAACCCTCTTGAGGCTATTACAGTCCTCCTTGCGTAGTCCTTTGAGAGCTACCAATTCTCGGGCTCTTTTTTTTTTTTTTTTTATAAGACGGTCCCAGTGCAAATGAATAGCGAAAGCAGAAGTTACTACTCTCCCAAACAACACAGGCCAATGCACACAATTTAAAAGATATGAGATAATAGGAACCGGTTCTTTTATTTACTTTATAAAAGGATGGATCTTCCTTGATCTTTTCAAGGTAGATGATACAGCAAAAACTACCACAGGAAGCAACCCTAAAAAATCATTACCCCTCATCAAAGAAAACCTATACATAAGCTATCCATCCCTCTAAACCGGTCCTGTCAAAGACCCACCAACCTTCCCAGTCTAAGCTCGCACTCTAACTTCAGCCAGGCGCTCCAGGGGGCGATGGCGACGGCATCATCCCCATCATCACTCCGTCTCGACAAGTGTAGACAGATACAAACTCCTGATATACTGGGCCGCTTTCCAGGCCCACATCAAACTTGACCCGCACGTTCACTCTAAAATAGGATAACCCGGGGACGGTAGGGCTATCCAGGTGTAGCACCCTCACGTCCACGTCTGAAGGTATGCCATAGAATGCGCCAAGTGCAACCGGAGGCAGCGACATGATTAAGCTGAAATGTTAGTCCCCAAAAGGGGTGAGTACAACCACTCAGCAGAAATGTGATCTCTATAACTACCCATACAAGACAACCAAACACATCATAAGACCACATAACAATCAAATAGCATTAAAACAGCATGTAATTATCACAAGTGAACAACTCAGCCATATGCTTTCAGTCATTCATGTTTAGACATTCTTGCTCAATCATGCATCCATCAAACAAGTACACTCACAAGACAAGCATTTCTCACACTCACATAACTCATCATGTGCACACTCCACAATTCAGCCATTGCTCATGCGTATACATGCTTATCTCATCGCATGAACTCTTTGCACATCGGCACCTTGCATACATATGAGCACATCATATAATTCAGTAAGTACAATTGCCAACTTCTCACATCATGTGCACCTCTTACATGATCAACTCAATTCATGCATACACATCTCAATAATATTGTGTATACCTTTCACATAATAACCATGCTCATGCAAACATATCAAATTCATGCAATTTCAATTTCAAATTCCGGTACACACCACCCGGCTTCCGGCCACCCCACATTCCGGGCATCTCACATCCAAACCTGGCATCATGAGGAATTCACGATACCCACCATCCGTGCTTCCGGCATTTACACTCCCTGGCCGGGCATCTCGCACCTCAACTAGCATCACGAGGTAACCACGGCACACACCATCCGTGCTTCCGGCACCTCCAACGCTCCGGGCATCTCAACTCCGAGGCCATCCAGATTTACACTCACAGCGCTACTGGGCATCCGGCATTTTCACTCCCTAGCCGGGCATCCCGACACTCCCGGGGCATAATCAGCACATATCATACAATTATCTCTTTCATATGCATGATTCATAACGTGTTATATGATATTCATAAGCATAGCAGCAAGCAATACCATATATCTCCACTCATATGGCATGAATTTCACTTAACATGCTTCATCCAACTAATTTCCCAGCAATTCAGCATGCACAAGTTTGAGAAATTATCTTAATTGAGCCTTATTTACTCTTTCCAAACATTTCAAGGCACACACACACAATGACTAGAGCAATACAATATATGATTCATGAAGATAGCATGCTTTGAATATCATGGTACCAAGAAGTGCAAAATAGTTTGTATAGTGGTAGAATATGATCCCAATGTACCACTCCATTGACTCTCAAAGACAATGACTATTCACCATATTGACAATAAGACCTAGAAATGTCACTTTCATTGAAAAACCAAACTCAAACAATGTTTACACAAGAACACATAGATTTGGCCAAAGCAGGTTGAAGTATTGAAAATTCCAGTTTACACTACTCACAAGATCCACTAGTTTAGGATATCAAATCACCTTCAAAAATTACCAAATTTCAGTATGTCTTAACCAAGAGTTTAAGAATCATTTCTCATGAAGGAATCATCATCAAATTCGTCCCACAAAATGCAATACAAAAATTACAATCCTCTACTCTAGATTTCGAACTATACAGGATGCACTATCGACAAAACCACCTCAATTGAACAACTTAACCCCTTTCTTTTTCTCTCATTTTTGGATATGTTGTTTTTAAACATGTTTCCTACAACTTCTCTTTATGAGTCGAAGTAAAATTCTCAAGTAAAAGTCATCTTACAAGCTTAACAACCTACTGACCTCACATCGTTGCAACTCCAGAATCCAAGTCCGTAAAGAAACACACAATTCCCTAGGTTGTACCGAATGAAATCAACTCAATTTTCAGTATGTTATACATCAATATGTCTGTTACAAATCACAAGAAGAAGTCGAGTACAAATTCCAAAACAAAACACATGATCAGAAGCTCACAAACACCAAAGGTCAACTGAGGAGTTCAACATGCACCCAGTTCCAAAGAAATTAGGTTTCACCCCTCTAATCTCACTCAAATCCCCTCAAATTGACTATGTTGTAGCTCAAGGTGTGTTCTACAACTTCTATGAAGGGTTCAAAGTCAGATTTTAACCCTAAAGGCATCTATGGACGCATGCAAAACACTGGCGCAAAAGAACACTTCTCCACCCGGTTGTACACACTTGAAGTTTTTCTCAAAATCTTCAAAAACCGACCACCAAATCCACAAATCCAACCATCACACACCATCACAACACACATAGGTAGATGAGAGATCATTTCTTGCCTTTTAATTTGGTGGAAAGGGTGAATAAATCTCACGGCACAGCTTGGATTTCTCTCGGACGAAGGCTTCCTCTTCCCTTCTTCTTCTCCTTCGCTTTCTCTCTCTTTCTCTCTCTCTTTTGTCGACCAAAGGGGTTCAATGGACGGTAACTCCCCCTTTTATACCTTCAATTGAGCCATCATCAAGCCTAATGCCTACTCCTTCATGCACGGTGACATGTGGCAGTAAAAGGGACAGCTCGACGCCACCTCAGCCGGCTTCCTCTCCCCCCTTGCATACGTGGACGATGCTTCATGGGCTGGCCTTGGCTGGATCACTTGGCCGGCCCAAAAATTCCTTCATTAAGCCCAATTAAGTCCAATTCCAATCATACCTTAATCTTCCAAAGTTTAGTCCTTAGCCGTAGGTTATATGTACACTCATATACATTGAATTACAAATACCAACTTAGTTATATATCTATAGCTACCATGTCCACCAAGATAGTCCAATTGTAGCTCAATAGTCAAATAGCTAAAATTCCACAAATTTGATCGGCCACAATCATTGCATCTTCAAGGGTTGTCAAAAATTGAGGATGCCACATCGAGGTTTGTCGAAATTCTTGGGTGCCACAGGAGGCCTTCATGAACATCCCAAGTCCATCCTCGATGTTCCCAATTTCCAGGAGGCGGGAGGCCTTCATGAACATCCCAGGTACATCCTCGGTGTTCCCAATTCCCAGGAGGCGGGAGGCCTTCATGAACGTCTCAGGTACATCCTCGATGTTCCCAATTTCCAAGAGGTGAGAGGTCTTCACAGATAGCCGAGGTACGTCCTCGATATTCCCAAGTTCGATATTCCCAAGTTCCAGAAGGCAGGAGACTTCACGAATATCCGACGTACATCCTCGGTATTCCCAAATTCCAAGAAGGCAGGAGGCCTTCATGAATATGCGAGGTGTGCCCTCGATATTTCCAAACTACCAGAAGGCAGGAGGCCTTCATGAATATCCAAGGCATGTCCTCGATATTTCCAATTACCAGGAGGTGAGAAACCTTCATGAATATCCAAGGTACGTCCTCGATATTCCCTTTACCAGGAGGTGAGAGACCTCCATGAATATCCGAGGCACGCCCTAGGTATTCCCAAAAAACCAGTAGGTGAGAGACCTTCATGAATATCCAAGGAGGTGAGAGACCTTCACGAGTACACGAGGCATGTCCTCAGCATTCCCAATGCCCAAGAGATAAGAAACTTTCACGAATATGCGAGGGACGTCCTCGATGTTCCCAATTACCAGAAGGTGAGAGACCTTCACGAATATCTCAAGTACGTCCTCGATATTCCCTATTTCTAGAAAGCAAGAGATCTTCACAAATACCCAAGGTATGCTCTCCATATTTTTCAATTATCAAAAACCCCTTCGATACTTGTGAACGTCCAAATATTCCTAAAAGCTCATACTTGTGATCATTCGAGTACCCTTTCAATGCTTATGACACTTGCCAAGGCCCAAAAATCCGTCAGGTTAATACTTACGAATATCCATGTACTCCTTAATGTGTTTGTGAATGTCCAGATATCTTCCAAAGCAGATGCCCTAAGAAAGGTCGGCGCATCCCCCCGAGAAAGGTCGGGTTTCAACTGATGTCCCCGACAGAAGTCAAACACCCCCAGAGAAGATGCCCTGAGAAAGGTCGGCGCATCCCCCGAGAAAGGTCGGGTTTCAACTGGTGTCCCTGACAAAAGTCAAACACCCCCCAAAGCAGATGCCCTGAGAAAGGTCGGCGCATCCTCCGAGAAAGGTCGGGTTTCAGCTGGTGTCCCTGACAGAAGTCAAACACCCCCAAAAACAGATGCCCTGAGAAAGGTTGGCGCATCCCCCGAGAAAGGTCGGGTTTCAACCGGTGTCCCTGACAGAAGTCAAACACCCCCAGAGAAGATGCCCTGAGAAAGGTTGGCGCATCCCCCGAGAAAGGTCGGGTTTCAACTGGTGTCCCTAACAGAAGTCAAACACCCCCCAAAATAGATGCCCTAAGAAAGGTCGGTGCATCTCCTGAGAAAGGTCAGGTACCAATTGGTGTTCTCGA
Organism: Eucalyptus erythrocorys; assembly: GCA_014182555.1. Classification (NCBI taxonomy): domain Eukaryota; kingdom Viridiplantae; phylum Streptophyta; class Magnoliopsida; order Myrtales; family Myrtaceae; genus Eucalyptus; species Eucalyptus erythrocorys. Next base: position 30,232,030 of record CM024601.1, on the reverse strand, counting down.
TACAAATCAGACACCCCCAAATCAGATGCCCTGAGAAAGGTCGGCGCATCCCCCGAGAAAGGTCGAGTTTTAGCTGGTGTCCCTGACAGAAGTCAAACACCCCCCCAAAAGTAGATGCCCTGAGAAAGGCCGGCGCATCTCCTGAGAATGGTCAGGTACCGACTGGTGTTCTCGATAGAAATCAGACACCCCCAAATCAGATCCCCCGAGAAAGGTCGGGTTTCAGCTGGTGTCTCTAACAGAAGTCAAACACACCCCCCCCCCAAAAGCAGGTGCCCTGAGTAAGGTCGGCGCATCTCCTGAGAATGGTTAGGTACCAGCGGGTGCTCTTGATACAAATCAGACACCCCCAAATCAGATGCCCTGAGAAAGGTCGGCGCATCCCCCGAGAAAGGTCTGGTTTCAGCTGGTGTCCCTAACAAAAGTCAAACACCCCCCCAAAAGCAGATGCCCTGAGAAAGGTCGGCGCATCTCCTGAGAATGGTCAGGTACCAACTGGTGCTCTCGATACAAATCAAACACCCACAAATGAGATGTCCCGAGAAAGGTCGGCGCATTTCCTGTCATGGCAACCGAAGAATGGTTCGGGTCCAAGACACCCCTCTGATTGCTCCAACAGGCGACGGAAGAATGGTTCGGGTCCTAGAGAAGTAGATCCCCGTCACGGCAACCAAAGAATGGTTCGGGTCCAAGACAACCCTCTGATTGCTCCAATAGGCGATCGAAGAATGGTTCGGGTCCTGGAGAAGTAATCGCCCATCAAGGCGACCGAAGAAAGGTTTGGGTCCTAGACAAATTATCTATTGTTTCGACAGGTGACCGAAGAATGATTCGAGTCCTGGAAAAGCAGCCTCCTCACATCACCAGGTAAGATGACGCCTTGATACTTGCCAAAACCCGGTGTTCATACCCTATCTCACTCATTTCCGGTAAGTAACTCCAGGCATCTTCTTATCTGCCTAAATATACGTAATGTTATATTTATCTTTTTCTTTTAGGATAGTATGTCCTAAATAAGGTATAACCTGCTGCCCACTCTAGGTAAAAATTAGGCATCAATTTGTCTTTGAATGCAACCTCTGCGAGCTCCCCTTCAAAGAGGGGCAACTGTTGACACCTAATTTTTTGGTGTTTTATTTTTGGAATTTCAAATTATTACTATTTTCTTCGGGTTTTATTTCATTTTATTTTATTTTGTTAACAATCGAAAAACCAGTAAAAACGAAAAAACCAGAAAAACTAAAAAAGGAAAAACGAAAATGGAAAAACAGAAAAACGGCCCAACGGCCTAGAAGGCCTTCGCGGCCCAAAACCCGCGCCCACGCCCAACCCGTGCCTGACCCGCGGGATCGTCTTCTCTGCCTGAAACGCGTGCGTGGCACGCGCGAGCAGGTGTGCCATAGAGTGCGCAGAGCAAGGAGGAACAGCATGCGCACATGGAGTAGCAGTTGAGCATGTGGGCAAGGACGGGGCAGACGGCCAACGGGATGCGTCGGATGGGACGTCGGTTCAGCCGGTCGGAGCCACAGCGGTCTTCCTAGGTCGAACCCCCGTCGGCCGGCCACCCTTGGCCTATAAATACCCCCCTCCCCCCTTCGATTTCAACACACCACAGAGCAATGGCAAGGAAAGAGAAGGAAGCTCGCGATCCTTAGGAACCCCGCTGAGAGACTTCAAAGGGGGGGCCGAGGTCCGCGAGCTCCAATCTCGACCTCGCCGGAGCCGAGAGAGAGAGAAAGAGAGAGAACGATGCAGGTAGAGACAGAGGCGAAGAAAGGGGGAGCCAATTCGAAAATCGCAGCCCTTGGATACCGACTGAGAGACTTCAACGGGGCCAAGGGCCTGCGACTCATGAATTCGAGCCCCTCGCCGGAGCCGATTACAGAAGCAGTCCACAGAGAGAGAGAGGGAGAGAGAGAGAGAGAGAGAGAGAGAGAGAGAGAGAGAGAGAGAGAGAGAGAGAGGGGTGCTCAGGAGGGGGAGTTACGGACAGATCTCACCGTCGCCGCCGCTGGGCCGCCGTGCAGGTAGTCGCCGTCGTCGCCGTGCCCATTTCTCTCCAGCCGTTTGCCGCCGTTGCTATCCATCGTTGCCGTCGCCATCCTCACCGTCGCTGCTGGCCGCCCCCCTTCGACCCCCTCGATTTGGGAACCCTAGGGTTCCTAGTGTCCGGGTCATGATCTCGGGTCGCCGGGTTGGACCCAGACTAGGAACCGGGTAGGGTTCCACGAATAAAGGGGGAGTTGGAGGCCGCGTCGTCATCGGGTCGGATTCGGATTGGGGGGGCCCGTATACGGCGTCGTCTCGCGTTGTGTAGGGCAACGAAGACCGCGACATCATTTCGCGGAGTTGGAGGCCGGTCATCGTCGGGTCGGGTCCGGGTAGAGCCGCTGGAGAAACGGCACTGTATCGCCTAATTACGAACCGGGTCGTGGAGCGGGTTGAACGCGTGACCCGCGGGTTGCGCATGACCCATCCTCTCCACGGCGTCGTTTCACAAGGAGTCAGAACGGTGTCGTTTCATGCATCGCTACGGCATCGTTTCACGCGAAGTGGGAGCTGAGTTGCGGAGCCGGGTCGTCGGGCTAGGTCGGGCGTTCACACTCGGTACGACGTCGTTCCGCCATCTCGCCCCAAAACGTGAGCCTCGGCCGCGTTTCATGCTGGCCCGAGTCGGATCCGACCTGCGGATCTGACCCGGGCCGAGTTTATAATATAAAAATATTTTTATTTCAAAAAATAATAATAAAAATAAAATAAAAATAATAGTTTATTTTCAAAATATATTAAAAATCATTTTAAATTTCAAAAAATCAGAATTTTTTTAAAAATGTTTTAAATTTTAAAAAAATCAAAAATCAAAGCAAAAATTATTTATTTCCGAAAATGTTTAGAAAAATCAAAAAGATTATTATTTTCCAAAAATGTTGAAATATTTAAATATTTTCCAAAAAATCAAAAATTGTCAAAAAGCCCCAAAAATGCCAAATTTCCTAAAAAGCCCAAAATTTTCATAAAATGCCAAAAAAGACTTGTATTTTTCCAAAAATACCCCAAAAATGCAAAAATTCCTTTTATGTCAAAAAATGGAAAAAACACCCAAAAAATGTGATTTTTCCTAAAATGCATGGAAAATCCCCGAACATCCAAAAAACTTAGAATTTAAACAAGATTAGGTATCGAAAGGGCATTAGTGATTAACTAGTGTAATCAAGTCCCCGATCCTAATTTCTCTGGTTGCGCAAGAGCGAGTATTTCTCTCAATACTTCGCTTGGATTTCTAATCAACCTACCCAAAATTGATTAATGGCGACTCCGTTTTAAAAAAATTGATTTACAAACTACATATTTTAAAGTCGTGAATTGGCGAACTTGGGAGAGTCCGGGCTTTAATTAAATCCAGCCAAGCCATTAGCCTCCTTAGGCGCTCGTACCCGATCCGGCCAGGCGCCGCCCCAAAAAAAGGGGGTCGCGACAGGGGTTCTAGTTAATTCTTCATGATTAACAAGATCGTACCTCTAATCAACTTGTTTTCTTAAGGTCAATTCAAATCTAGGGTTAATTTTGGCAAATGGAAACTCCTCAACTTAGCAAATTTGGCATATCCAAAGGTTGCGAAATAGGGTTAATGTGTTCCGATTGAGCCAATTTAACTTGACACATTCTAGAGTAAGGTTTAATTTGATGAATTAAAATTCAATTTGAACATTGAACTTCAATTTCATTTCAATGTCTAGTTCGTGTCTTCATATGAATGCTGTTTTGAGTGTGTTAGGCCACATTGGGTGCAATTAATTGCATAAACTAATATTACGTAATATTGATTGAATTCAATTTCAATCAATTTGGCAATTAGGTATGGGAATGGCGGAAATTACATTAATTGTTAAGAACGTTCGGGTTTGTGTACCCATTCAACTCACGTGTACATTTTGATATTTTTAAGATAATGAGACCAATTTGGTCCTTTGAGATGTTATTTAATTCGTTTAGTTCGGTCGAATTTGAACCGTTTCCCTTCAAAGTAGCCCATTTTCCCTTTAATTGGACAAAAACCCTTTACAATTAGGTCTTGCATAAAATTTCAGCTAAAATTGGATAGAATGTCTAATTGGCCTCCTGTGGAAAAATGGCTGGTTTTCGGCGGCGTCTCGGTGGCCAGCGGTCACCCTCAGCTGGCCCAACTCATGGTCGACTTCCCCCAAGCCCTTGGTTTGTTGAAATTATGAAATTTCCCTTTCAGGGAGAAAATGACCAAATGCCCTTTAACAATTTTTTGAAGATTCGATAGCAGTCGTTCGTTAGAGGATAATTTCCAACTATTAGATATGCCATGTCACTAATCTAAGTGATTAAAATTTTAGCCAATCAAAGGGGGAGTATAAAATTTTTCCCTCCATTCTCTCTCTCTCTCTCTCTCTGCCATCCTCTTTGCCGCCACTCCCGGCTCTGCTTTGCCCACGTCTTGGCCGCTACCTACCACTCTAATGATCACGAGCTCCTTCTCTAGCCAATCATAGGTGTCATCGCTGCTGGCCTCCACTAGAGTCACATGCCGATTGCCATTTCTCCCTCGGGTGCAAGGATGGCATCTTCGCCGGAGTGAAGTCCGATCACTTCAGTAACTCCAATCAACGGCCCAATGTCTTTTTTTTAGCGGTCCAATGGTGCTGCAACCTCTCCTGCTATCCCCTCCTCCATCGCAAGAGTTATTGATGGTGATCATCGCCGGACAGCCTTGAACCAACGGAATTCCCTCTCAAACATCCATCCTGTGTCCAGCGCCAGTCTTCAATCCGGCAGGGTTGGCAGCTCAAAATGGTGGTCTAATGACACCTCCTAGTTGTCCAATCATCCCTCGGCATTCATGGATGAGTTGTTGAACTTGTGGTGGCTAGTCCAAAAGTTTGAGCATCAACCTTGAATTATCTTTCGATCAGAAAACCTTGAATTATCGAAAGAGGCCAAAATGGAGGGTAAAGAAAATAAGGCATATGGCTAGTGGTTGCGTGCGGAGGTAAAAGAATATAGCCCCTACTGGCTGACCTTTTATGAGTCATAGGACCAACCAAATGATGAGGTGGTACCAGAGACGCCAACTTCCTCTACCCATCCGATTCCTGCACTTCCCCCTTGCACTGAAAAGGATATGGAAGATTTGCAGCAACCTTCTCGGCACAACAACTGTGAGAATATGCAACAGGAAGACACGTTAACAAGTGCACTGGCCAGATTACCAGCAAAGATGAAGGGCCTTCAGTATGTAGCATAGATTAGTTGTGAGCGAGACAATGGACCTCAAACACGATCAACAATTCGGTTCTTCAATTTACCAAACCTCAACTTCACGAAGGCCTTCTCCAATTACCTTTTTCAAAAGGCGAGCTCAACCCAGGTCCTGTGAAGCAAAAGAACAGCAATGATCAGACACTAGCAAGCCTCAATCCCAAAAATCGCAATGATCAGACACTAGCAAGCCTCAATCCCAAAAAGTAGAAGAACACCAGACTATCCACAAAAGCAGGAACTTCAAAGAAAATAAAGAGGTACAACCCTTATGAGATGCCCACTAATATAGTGGAAAACCTAGATGACAGACAGCTCATGGAAACACCTGTTCTACTGGCTGAGGAGGTAAAGAAGCAAGCTTTGGTGGCTGGCCCTCAACAGCCACCAGTGACAAATGAAACTACTTAGTTGGAATTGTTAGGGCTTGGGCTTTGCCCTAACAGTTCGAGCCTTAATGGCCCTTGTGGCAAAAAAAGATCCTGATCTTATTTTTTTGATGGGGACCAAGAACCAAGAGGCAGTTTTGAACCGAATTCAGCATCGTCTTAAGTTTTGGAATTCTTATGTACTCGACTCTATTGGATTTGCTGGAGGTATGGCTTTATTTTGGAATGATAACACCACTTTTACAGATGCATCGATCAGAACAGAACCTTTTGATTCCATATGTATGGATACAAGGAATGGTATCTCCATGCATCTTACCTGCATCCAAGCACTTGCAACCTATTAGGTACGTCAATATTTTTGGAACGAGCTCCGACAGATTGCCTTATCTAACACATTACCCTGGGTTTGTGTTGGGGATTTCAATGAAGTCTTATACCACTAGGAAAGGGAAGGTAAACGACTAGCTAACCCAAATAAAATGCAATCTTTTAGAGATGTTTTACGTGACCGCTCACTGATGGATATGGATAGCAAGGGATGCGCATTTACTTGGATGAATAATTGTGAGGGTGAAGAACTGGTGAAAGAAAGATTAGATCGTGTGCTCTGTAATATGGATTGGTGGGTTACTTTCCCAGAAGCTGAAGTTATGGCTTTACCTATAGTGGGCTCGAATCACAGCCCTTTATTTTTAACAACCGAAGCTGCACCGGGACACCGACACAAGACTTTTACCTTTGAGGCCTTCTGTTTACAGGACAAGGAGTGTCCTGATGTCATTGTTAAGTCCTGGAATTCAGCCCAGGCAACTAGGTACAATCTCCCTCACAAATTAAAGATCGTCTCTACAGCATTAACAAAATGGAGTAGATTGAAGTTTTCCAAAGCGCATCATCAAACATCCTATTTGCAACATCAGCTCCAAACAATTATTAATCAACCGCATGGACACACTGATACATAGCAAATCAATTATCCAAAGGCAGAGATACAGAGATTATGGCAGCAAGAGGAACAATTTTGGGCGATGAGATCCAGGATCAATTGGCTAAAGTGGGGCGATAAAAATACCAAACTCTTCCATGCAACTACTCTTCAACGAAGACAACAGAATCGAATACGGATGCTTCTAGAATGATGAAAGCATATGGGTTTAGGACGATAGTGGCTTGAAAGGTATGATGTTAAGCTTCTTTGCCAATCTCTACCAATCAATGGGACACCGTGACTATGGCCCCATCCTTAATCAATGCCCGCTAGTGGTTACAACAGAAATGAATGAGTTATTGACTACTGAGCTCACTCTAGAAGAGGTACAAAGAACAACTTTTCAATTGGGGTAGACTAAAGCCCTGGGACCAGACAGCATGAATGGCCTCTTTTATCAAACGCATTGGGATATTTTGAAGGATGATCTTTTTCTCTTGGTGCAAGATTTCTTTAAAAGGGAAGTGATGCCAGCTGAGCTTAACAAGACCAACATCGCCCTAATTCCCAAGGTACCACACCTCGAGTGCCTTGATGAATACCATCCTATTAGCTTATGCAATTATGGTTATAAAATTATATCCAAGGTGCTCACCAATAAGCTCAAACCCTGGCTTTCGGATCTAATATCCATTGAACAAAGTGCCTTTGTGAGTGGTCATCAAGTCCAGGACAATATCCTTATCGTCCAAGAGGTGTTTCACTAGCTACGAATTCGGAAATGTAAGAGGAATTTTAAGGCGGTTCTGGAGATGGATATGAAAAAAGCATACAACTAGGTGGAATGCAATTTTCTTGAAGATTATCTTCTCAAGCTAGGATTTCATACCACTTGGGTCCAATTGGTGATGCAATGCATCACAATAGTCTCTTTCAATATCTGATTTAATGGCGAACTTTTAAACTATTTCCATCCAACAGGCAGCCAAAGACAGGGAGACCCACTATCTCCTTATCTGTTTATTTGCTGGCAAATGTCCTATCCAACCTTATACATCAAGCTCTTGACATGGGAAACATTAGTGGCATCAAGCTAAATAGGTGGTGTCCTATCTTGCTCATTTATTTTTGCAAATAATACCATTTTTTTCATAGATGGCAAGATGCAGGAGTGTCAAAACACGACCAATATTATTAATCAATACTGTTTAGCAATAGGACATGAAGTAAATAGGAATAAATCGGGTATATTTTTCAGTAAAGACTGCCCTGTTAGGCTACAGCAAAATTTGGCTAATGAATTTAGAGTTCTAGTGATGAAAAGAATGGGTAAGTATCTAGGTATTCCCTCTGACTAGGGGCGATCAAAAAGAGATATGTTTGCCTAGATAATGGGGAAAGTGAATTCAAAACTAGAAGGATGGAAAGAAAATTTAGTATCAAAGGGTGATAAGGAAATTTTGATTAAGGCTGTTGTCCAGGCGATCACTCAGTATGCTATGTCCATCTTAAAAATTCCAACGTCAATTTGTAAATCCATCGAGAAGAAGATTGCTCGATTCTGGTAGCAGAATGACAGTAGAAAAACTAGAATCCACTAGAAACAGTGGGAGGAGTTAAAGACTAATAAGAGTAAGGGAGGCCTCGGCTTTTGAGACCTCATGGATTTCAATAAGGCTATGCTCGGGAAACAAGCCTAGCGCTTAATCCAGCGGCCTTCCTCCCTTTGGAGCTTACCTTTTAAAGGTATTTATTTTCATTCTTGGGATTTTAGACACGTAGAGAAAGGAATCAGGCTGTCTTGGGGTTGGCAGAGCCTGCTGGTAGGACGAAATTTAATTTTACTAAGACTACAATGGTCAGTTGGTGATGGTAGACAAATTAGAATTAGGGAAGATCGATGGCTACCAAAAGAAATATTGGGTGGTCCAACTCTTCGAGATGAACCTGTGCTAGTGGCCGTGAAATTCTCACCATTCCAGTAAGACCTGCCTATTTAGAATATCAACTTATTTGAGTTGACACTATAGACGGTCAATATATAGTAAAGAGTGGATACTGAGTAGTTGGAAAAGCAGCTCTAAGTAGTACTCATAACAGAGCGTCTACTTCTTTTCAAACCCCAAATGTCCTGTGGAAGAAAATCTAGAAGCTCAAGCTTGCGCCTAAGATCCGGGTCCTTTTGTGGTCCCTATGCCATAATACTTTACCAACTAAAGATAATCTATTTCATCACCACATCATCTCAGATCCAGTCTGTCCAATCTACTCTAACGACATACCAGAATCTACTGTACATGCCTTCCTACATTGTCCATGGACAACCAACATATGGTCACATCCAATGATAAATATTCATACAGCAATGCAAGGAATACAACGTATTGATGCTTGGTTGGCAAATAGGATTTATCAGAAACAAGACTCACCTAAATTTGAAACTGTAGCCTCTGTCCTATGGCATATTTGGAAGGCTAGGAATAACTACGTTTTTCGTCAACAGCATCCTGATCCAATTCGGGTAGTTGATCTAGCTTTTGCAAGTGTCTAGACGGTGTTGCTTTCCAACCCAGCTGCAGGAGGCACTGGTCATCACCGTCTCAATCCCATTGATTTTTGGAGACCTCCAGATCCCGGAGTCCTAAAGGTGAACATCGATGGGGCTTTTCAGATAGAGAGTAATGAGGCGTCAATGGTGTGCATCTATTGCGATCAAAATGGGAGAATGGTTGATGGCCTTACCAAAAGTTTTGTGTGGCATTCGAGAAATTTGGATGACCCTTGGATATGCGACGGCCCATGATTAAGTGACGAAGGTGCCATCGGATTGCTGTTGATGTTAGATATGAACATTGGTTCGTATTATTGGACCGATGCATTTCGTTTAACGATGGTCTAATTGTCGAGTAAACCATAACCTTGTCGGAATCCCTTTCTTAAGGTCATTGATGAGACCATCCTCATCTGTAAATTTTGCTAACCTCGGAAAAGTAACGATACGTTGCGGACTGACGAAATTATAATTGGAATTCGTCATCGTTGGCACCGCATTTGATCACCGTTTCATCACCACTCGACGTCCCGAAACTTCTAACACATTTTGCTACTGGACCGAGGCTTATTCCGAGGAATGTGTCGATGAAATGTCCTTCATACTAACTCGAGCAGTTCAATCCTTTAGACCCCTATACTTTCGGTCCCAAAAAAAAAAAAAATCTATTACTATGATATCTATGTTGATGGGCAGCAAGTACATGTCTTATGCCAAGTTACAGCCCATGTTTCACGTTAGGATAAAGAGCTGCAAGAGTTCTAATGAAATTTCATTTGGTCCACGCATGAGGCATGCATGGCATTTCACGTACAAGCAGCCACCAAGTCCCATTTAGCCGACTATGAGAGTCCACTAACGAAGACACGTTCATGTGGCGGTCAATTGAAAGAAAATATTTGACCCATCAGCCATGTGACTTCATCCTTGGTGGCCAGCGAAGGAGGAAATCGGGACAGCTGCCCCAGTCGTGTCTTCAAATGGCGATGTAATCCCCAAGTGTTGCCACATCTACTCCACCTGTCCTTACCCCCTTCTGCCATTGAATTGTTCCCCCAAATTGTTGACTGGTTTTGGTGAAAACCAGTGACTAATCAGCTCATACATACGAGCAATAGAGAAAAGAAATCGGACAGAGAGACCGAACAAAAATTTGGTAGAGAGAGAGAGAGTTCATGAGGGCATGAACGGCGAGAGGGAGAGGAGGTCAGCCCCACTGTGAGCACGCCTGCTGCCGCTGTCAACGCTGCCGATCCCCGTCACCGATTGAGCTACGTTCGAAGTCCCAAGTCTCTATTTTTGGTTGCCGAGCAAGCCAGGTGTTGAGGCAAGTGAAAGTTCATCAATCTTTGTTTTGCTTGCTGCAATTATCTAGTGAAGTGCTGGTAGATGAGAGAAAATGCAGAATTTGGAGCTACATGTTGATTTTAGATGAATGAGATGATGCTGGACTAAGAAACTGAGCAAAAACAAAGTATGTCTATGGATTTTGGTTTTTGAATTAAAATAAGAACTCTAGGATCTAGCTATGGTGGATTTTTGGAAGTGAAGAGGCTGTAAGATGGTGTAATACACTTGTAAACACTTGACTGTGGACGTTGGATGCTGAGATTCAAAGAGTAGGAGTAGTTCTCTTTAGGACAGTATACTGTTTTTGCAGAAGACAGTATGACCTTCTGTGATTTCATGAATTTTCTGTATTTATCTAGCCAAAATTTGACTTCAAATCCTGAATGAAAATTTTGGGGCATATCTTCAGGAACAACATATCAAAAATTTAGAATAAATGAACAAGTTTTGATCGATGAAACGATTTTTCTATGAAACTGCTAAATCTGGAAGTCGTTACAGAGCATTAGCAAGGAATACAGCAATTAATGCTCTCGATACGTAAGGAATTCGACTTGGTGTTCTTCATGAAACTTTTTTCTTTAGGTCTTATTGGTAACATGTCAAAATTTGAGGACAAATGGATAGGATTTAGTTGGTGAAACAAATTTTCTTCGGTAGGTACTGAATCTGGAATTTACTGCAGAATTTTGAAGGAAACATCAAACTGTTACCCTCTATACACTACGAATTTGACTTGGTGCCCTTCACAAAATTTCTTTCTTTTGGTCTCATCTATAATATAAAATTTCAGAATTTTCTGAGTTCGTTTGGAAATTATTCCGAAATTTTTACCGGATCTGTGTATTTTAATAATCAAGCTGTTTTGTTTCGAATTTGCACAAATTGCCCCAAAGGTGAATATATCTTGATTTGTTATGTGACATGATGATACCGGCATTGGCATATTATGCAATATTGAGATTTGATGAAGGATTCTTGGGACATCTTGTCATTGCATTTGAAAGTATTTTTGGAAATTAAGATGTTAATTGTTGCCATTGGACCCTTTATTCAACGATGCCCGGGGAGTCGGGATGCCCGAAGGATCGAATGAGTCGATGCCTCGTGGATGCCCGATGGCCCGTAGTAGCTGAATGCCAGAGGCTTTTTTCCCCAGGAGCTTCGGGATGCCCGGTTGTATGCTTGTTGGTACGTAAATCCGAATGTCCGGAGGTGTGTGCCGGAGATTCCTCGTGATGCCAAGTGGGGTGCAAGATGCCTAGAGGTGTGACTCGACATGCTCCGGATGCCTTGTGGCCCTAAGTGGTTGAATGCCGGAGGCTTTCGCGATGCCAGGGTGGATGCGAATGCCCGAGGGATGCAAACATTGGTCCTCCGGGGGATGAAACCGTTTGAATGGTAAAATGGATGATTCTACTTGTTGAAGAAAAATCCCTGAAGTGTTTTGAGCTAACAAAACATCATCGTCAATTAAGTCTGAAGAATTCAAAACTCAGTCGCTTAAGTCTGAAGAGTTCCAGACCCAAGAGTTTCCGTGTGAAGTTCTCCAGACTCTATCAAAGTCTGAAGTCTGTCAGACTCAGTTTTGCGAGTTTGCCCAAGCTGACAATGGTTTAATCCTACGGTTTAGGAATTCAAAGATTGGATAATATCTTCCTTTAATTTGTTCTAATTCATGTAAGATTTCTAGCTGAAACTAAGCTCGAAGAATTCTGGATTTATCTCAAATTAATCCGTTGAAGAACAAGCAAGATTTGGAAGGTTCCACTTTTGAAAACTCAAGATCCTGATTGTATGGGCGAACAAGATTGACGAGCTATCTTCTGCTTATATTCGACAACTTGAATATCACCTTAATTGATTCATTCCAACGATGAACTCTTTTGGAAAGTACTAACAGCTATAAAGGCACGAAGGAGTATTTAAGGTGGAGTAGTTGTCGTTCAAAGAGGGGAGGCGATAGAAAAATTCAAAGTTCGAACCTCTAAAACTCCTTGTTCTCAAAATCTCTTGAGCTTTAGTTGTGTACAAAGGAGAGACACTTACAATGAGAAATTGCGAGAACTGTAGCAAAGATTTTCTACTAAAGAAGTCTAGATCGTAAGTTGTAAAATTCTCATTTACTACATAGTGAATATAGGTAGTGGGCTGTTAGCATGGAGAGTGGATGTAGGCTTGCAATAAGCGGAACCACTATAAACTTCGGTGTCAAAATTCTCTTACCTTACTCTCTTTACTTTATTGCTGCGTGATTTACTTAATTCTGATTTTATTTCAAGCCGGTGGATTTTGGTTAAAGGTTTGAAAAGAAATTTATAAACACCTATCCACCCCCTCTAGGTGTATTTACTAGCCTTTATCAATTGGTATCAGAGCAGGTTTCTTATTTGTTGGAAGTGTTTATACTTTCAAAGCTAAATATCTATGGCTAGTATTTTGGCTCCAGATTTGATTGAAGGCCAAAACAATACCAGACCACCTTACTTCGATGGAAAGGAATACAACGTATGGGAGAACAAGATGAAGGCATTTCTAAGATCAAAAGATCCTCAAGAGTGGGATGTAGGTGAGAAATGAATTGTTCATAAAGCTACATCTTCCACAGGGAAAGAAATAGCTAATGGAGCGGGATTGTCACAAGCCGAAATTACAAAGAGACAAACCCTTGATGCTAAAGCTATCTATTCTCTGTATTGTGCTTTATCTTCTACTGAGTATAATAGAATTTCATCTTGTGAAACAGCTAAAGAGGTTTGGGATAGATTGCACGTCACTTATGAAGGAACAGATCGAGTTAAAGAAACCAAGATCAATATCCTTCTTGGACAGTATGAAGCTTTCAAGATGAAGCAGGGAGAATCCCTCACTAATATGTTTAGTCGGTTTACAAAAATTGTAAATGGATTAGCATACCAATGATAGCCAATCTCAGGACTAATGAAGGTCAATAAGCTGTTGAGAGGACTCTCCAAAGATTGGAATCACGTGAAAAAATTCCATAAGAAAAACACAGAGGATCATGCCTCTTTCGATAGATAAATTGGTTGGCACACTTCAATCATATGAAGTCAAGCAATTCAATGAGGACATTGACACCAGAGGTAAGAAGATAATTGCTTTAAAATCTAACAATGATTTTGATGTTATAGATTCAAAAGAAGACCTGGATGACGAAGAGTTGGTATTTTTGATTAGAAAGTTTAGAAAATTAAATAGAAAAGGAAGAAGGTTAAATGGGAATGATATTGGCTAGTGAATCCACCTAGAGGGGGGGTGAATAGGTGGATTGCGGAATTCTTTTTGGAATCTTTAATTAAAGAATAATTTAATATAACTAATGAATCAACAATAGATAGATCATGCAATCATAAAGTAAATGAGATAGGGTAAGAGAGAATTGACATAAGGTTTATAGTGGTTCGGCTTATTTCAAGCCTACGTCCACTCTCCACGCCGGCAGCCAACCGGGTCGTAGTCACTATGTAGCAAATGAGAGCTGTTACAATTCACGAACTAGACTTCTTTCAAAGAGAGTCTCTCCTACAGCTTCTTGCTGTTTTCGCACCGTATGTAACTATCTTTGATACACAAATTTAACACGAGAGATTTTAGTGAACAAATGATTTCAGAGGTTCTAACAACGAGATTTTTCTATCAAGTCTCTCCTTATTTTCGAGTAATATCGATCCACCTTAAATAGCCTCCGTGTCTCCATACCCGTTGACACTTTCCAAGAATTCATCCAATCAACCCGTTGGACTAAATCAATTTAAGTGATCTTCACGTCGCCGAAAATGTAAGTAGACAATAGCTCATTAATCCTGTTCGCCCATACAATTAGGATCTTGAGTTCCCAAAATTAGATCCTTATGAAAATTCACTTGTTCCTCAATGGATAAAATTCGAAGAATAGATCTTTCGAGCTCACGATCACACCCAGAGATATTCCATGGATAAGTTAGGGAATATAATATCCAAATCTTACTTTCCTTAACCATAAGAATAACCTGTTGTCAGCCTGTCAAAATCGCAAACTATCTTCAAACTTTAGATTTGGGTCTTAAAGGTCTTCAGATGGAAACTGGGTCTTGACAGTCTTCAGACGAAAAAACTTCAAACCGAACTTTTGGGTCTTACTGTCTTCAGACGGAAAACCTTTGCCACTTGAAATCTTCAGACTTAACTGACTGAGTCTTGGATTCTTCAGACCTTACTCTTGAGGCTGTTTTGTCAACTTCAAAATGCCAAGGGATTTTTCTTCAACAATCTCCCCCTTTTTGATGGTGACAAACCCCTCAGTAGATTTGCGAATTTAAAAACCTACAAGGAAAACTCATATATACTTTGAGGATTATTTCTGCAAAACAGAGTGTTAGTCCAATAACAATTATCCTCACAAATATAATGATCCTGCAATGCGAATTCACAAGTCTAAAGATCCATATATCAAATCATCAGGATAAAGTCATAAAGATTCAACAGTCCAATCCAAATCTAAATGAAAATGAAAACAGCAAATGAAATAAAAGTTCAAAATGAATCAAACGAAATAAAAACAAGCTTCAAAAAGCTCCAAATCTGCAAACTCTCCCCCTTTTTGTCCCATCAAAGGAGGTAGAGTGAATAAGGGATGGTTTTGAAAAGATTGAGGGCCTTTCAGGGAAACGAACAAGCTGAAACTTGCTGAGCTCCTCTACTGACTTCTCGAGATTTACAAGAGCTTCCTTCACTGAAACCAACTCTGCACTGGTCTGATTTGAATCCACTTGAGCTCTCAGTGCATTGATCTGATCTTGCATATTCACGGAAGTACTCAGCATGGCCTTCTTTAAGTCCCCCAGCTCATAATCCATTCCAAACACCTGCTTCTTGAGGTCCAACATAACATCCAACAGTTGTGTAAAAGCTGTCGAATTAGCAAAGCACTCGCACTAGGACCGAGATTCGTTCTAGGAGTTTGGAAACTAGGAGCATCCTGTTCAGCCCTTTCCTTCTCGATTGGTGAGGATTCTTCATGCTCTAGGAAATGAGATGCATAGACCTCCTCAGGGTCAGCACCTGACCTATTCATATCACTAAAGTGTAGTGGCGATATAGTCCCTTGTTCTGCAGCGACTCCCCCTGTGTTGATGCCAGTGGGTGGAGTAGAATATTCTTCGCCAACATCCATATCAGCACTTGGATGTTTCTTGGTCTCTTCCCCGGTTTGAGCAAATGATGGCTCAAATCCTGCAGCTATATCCTCCTGCATTCTGCTCTCTTCTTCATCCTTCATCCTTCTTTCTTCTTCTTATCTTCTCATTTCTTCCTTTTCTTCTTTCCTTCTTCTTTCTTCTTCTTTAGCTTTCCTCTGTCTCTCTTCTTCTTCTCTCTGTTCCTCTTCTCTTCTTCTCTCCTCCTCTTCTCTTCTTTTTCTTTCTTCCTCTCTTCTCTTCCTTTCTTCTTCTCTCTTCCTCTGTTTCTCCGTTTCCTTCTCCTCTGCTTCTTTCCTTGCTCTCTCTCCAGCCTCTGTTCTCAAACTAACAGGGCTTCTCAATCTTGAGAGAGCGGACAAAGTCATAGCATCATCCTCATCCTCTTCATCTTGCAGGATGATTTTTCGGCGCTTCTTCTCAGCCATGGGCTCTTTGCCCTTTCTCTTTGATGAAGTAGTGGGGATCTCCTTGGAAGCTGTCTCTTCCCTTGACCTTTCCAGTGCAACATTCAGTTCTGGAAACTTCATCTTCATCACCATCTTGTACCCAATAAGCATCAGACTTAATTTGGTCAGGCATAGAGGTGCAATTTGTATATCGAAATGCCTGAACAATTTGGTGATGATCGATGAATAAGGCAATTGACCCTTATCCTTAACCACTGTTCTATACATGTGGAAAAGAATAACATATGGGAGAGAAAATGGTCTGCCTTGGTTGATGGCGAACATCAGCTTGGCTTCGATCTTGAAAACATTGGTCTTCGAAGTTGTCTTGGGCCGGATACAGTTGATGATGATTTTGTGCAGCAATACATTTGTGGCATTCATCATAGTATAGGATATTTTGCCTTCAACAGTTTTGTCTCGCACAATCTCCAAAGTTGTTAAGGCTGTAGAGACTTTGAGTGGTTGGAAACTCCTCCTTTCCACCCCAATAATATCAGCTAGCAAATCAACATCAACTATATAATCCTTGTCCATGAAAGAAAAAGACAACCGATTTGCATCTAAAAACGACAAATTTGAATAAAAATAAGCCGTAAGTTCAGAGTGGGCATCAGTGGTATCCGTGCAAAATCTTTCCAGTTGCAGCCTGGCAAACTTCCCTCTAAGATTAATCTTCAACGAATCAAGGAAGTCGAAATCCACACTTCTTGGATTTACTACACCCCTCTTCAACAGCTTCATATACACTCGCTCATGCTCTTTAGACCGAAACAAACTTCCCAAAGGACAAACAGAGTTAGCAGCCACACCATACCGAGGCTGAAAGTGAGAGAAAAGTCTCTCATCATCATCTAGGGTCTCGATTGGAGTATTTTCAAGTGGATTACTCAAAATATTCTCAAAGTGCCCTTTGTGCGTTCCTTCCTTAACAACCTTCAACTTCTCCATTTCAAGCAAGAAGAGATACTCACTCTTGAATCCTCTTTCTTTTAAATATTCCTCAATCGTCTTTAGGCTTACCCTTTCATCCTTAAGCCTTTTGTAAAGATCATAAGCAACATTCAGTTTAAGAGTTCTTACCGGTTCTGCTTCTGTGATCCCTTCTTCAAAGTGCTGACTTTCGGCTTCTCTTTGAGGAGAATCTTCTCCTGTGAGGTCCACCCTTGTAGGACCCTCTGATTGTCTCTATGGTCCCCTGCTTGCGATTCTGGAAGACTTCTGAGACGACATTCTTGGAGAGCAAGCGAAGATTCAACTTGTTCGCTTAGAAAGATGGAATCTTTGTGCCGAGAAAGGTAATGGAACAGGAACGACAAATGAAACTTTTAGGGTTTCGAAAGCGAAAGAGAATGAAGATGAATTTTTCAAACCAGTAGTAGTGGATGAAAGTGACGATTCGAGTGTATAAATAGTAAGAGAAAATAAAATGGGAATATGAATCGTTGCCAAAAAGTAGAGATAAAAAACTGCTAAAAATAAACTGTAATTTCAAAAAAGAAAACTGTCTTTTTGAAAATATAAACTGCCATAATTACATGTCAGAAAATGAGTAAGAAGAGATTTTGAAAATTCGAAAGGTAATCAATAAAAATAATATAATGTCGAGAACACGAAGAAATTAAAATACAAAAAAGAACTTTAAAATAGAGTCTGATAGTTGTTCAGACTTTACCTCAGAGTCTGAACTCTTTTCAAACTTTACCTTTGAGTCTGAGCGCCATCAGACTTTTCGTTGAGTCTGAGCATCTTCAGACCTTACGTTGAGTCTGAAACGCCTTCAGACCTTGCGTTGAGTCTAAACTTTTCAAGACTTTAATTTTGAGTTTGAACCTCTTTAAATCTTACGATATTCAGTCTTGAGCGAATTGATTCAAAGTGAGCCTTTTCTAGGGGCTTTGTGAATATATCTACTAATTGATTCTTTGAGTCTACATGCTGAATTACCACTTCTCCACTTTGAACATGATCTCAAATGAAATGATGCTTGATTTCAATGTGCTTTGCTCTTGAGTGAAGTATTGGATTCTTTGTGAGGTTGATTGCGCTTGTATTGTCACATTTGATTTCTGTACTTGTTTCCTCAACTCCAAAGTCTCTCAATTGTTGTTGCATCCATAAGATTTGAGAGCAGCAACTTCCAAGAGCTATGTACTTTGCTTCAGTGGTTGAAAGAGCCACAGTACCCTGTTTTCTTGAGAACCAAGACTCCATCCTGTTTCCCAATAGTTGACATGTACCTGTAGTACTTTTTCTATCCACTCTACAACTAGCAAGGTCAGCATCAGAATATCCAAGGAGAGTAAAATCTCATTGTTTGGAATACCACAGACCTAGCTTAGATATAGTTGCAACATATTTACTATTGCGCTTAGCAGCAGTCATATGAGATTCTTTAGGATCAGATTGAAATCTAACACATATGCAAACACTAAATAGAATATCAGGTCTAGATGCTGTAAGGTAAAGAAGTGACCCGATTATACTCCTGTATAGTTTTTGGTCTACACTCTTTCCTTCTTCATCTTTATCCAGCTTTGATGAGCTTGACATAGGAGTTTCTATTTCTTGCAATTCTCCATTCCAAACTTCTTGATAAGGTCTTTTGCATACTTCTCTTGATGGATAAAGGTTCCTTCACTTGATTGTTTGATTTGAAGTCCCAAAAAGAAGTTCAATTCTCCCATCATGCTCATCTCAAATTCATTTTGCATACACTTTGAAAACTTCTTGCAAAGCTTTTCATTAGAAGAACCAAATATTATATCATCAACATAAATTTGAACAAGTATGAAATCATTGCCTTCTCTTTTTATAAATAAAGTAGTATCTACTTTACCTTTAGAGAAACCATTTTGAATTAAGAAATTACTTAACCTTTCATACCAAGCTCGAGGTGCTTGTTTTAAGCCATATAAAGCTTTCTTCAATTTGAAAACAAGGTTTGGTCTTCTAGGATCTTCAAATCCTGGTGGTTGTTCCACATAGACTTCTTCTTGGATAATTCCATTTAGGAATGCACTTTTCATGTCCATTTGGAATAATCTGAAATTTTTAAAACAAGCAAAAGCAAGAAGTAATCTTATAACTTCTAACCTTGCCACCGGAGCATAGGTTTCATCATAATCGATGCCCTCTTCTTGTGTGTAACCTTTTGCCACAAGTCTTGCTTTGTTCCTTACCACTTTTCCTTGTTGATCAAGCTTGTTCCTAAAAACCCATTTGATACCAATAATTGATTTACCTTCTGGTTTAGGAACTAGCTCCCAAACATTGTTAATTTTGAATTGATTCAGTTCTTCTTGCATTGCTTCAATCCAGCTTTCATCTTTCAATGCATCTTTTATGTTTTTAGGTTCGATCTCAGAAATGAGTGCAAAAGCACTAGAAGCTTCACGCCTTTTGGATCTTGTACGAACTCCTTCATCAATATTGCCTATGATGAGATCTACAGGGTGACTTGATTTGTGCTTCCAATTTGTAGTTGGTTTGTCATTTTGAAGAGGCTCTTCTTCAGTTGGAACTACTGATTTGGTTTGCGGCTGAGTGTCTGATATTTGATTTTCTTCAAGAGAATTTGTAGACACTTGGCCGGGCTCATAATCTTCAGGTGGAGTCTCGATTTTGTACCGAGTCTTCAAACTTTACATTCATGGATTCTTCCACAGTTTGAGTTCGTTTGTTGAAAACTCTGAAAGCTTTGCTTGTCATAGAGTAGCCAAGGAAGATTCCTTCATCTACTTTTTCTTCAAACTTACCAATTCGATCACTTGAATTCTTTAGGATAAAGCATTTATAACCAAATATATGAAAATATGAAACATATGTTTCTTACCTTTAAGCAGTTCGTAAGGTGTTTTCTCTAAAATATGTCTTAGAAAAATTCTATTTATAATATAACAAGCAGTTGAAGTAGCTTCAACCCAAAAATGAGGCGAAATATTACTTTCAATCAAAAGAGTTCTTGCCATTTCTTGCAAAGAACGATTTTTTCTTTCTACAACTCCATTTTGTTGTGGAGTGTATGGGGATGAAAAATTATGTTGAATACCATAGTCATCACAATATTTAGCAAAATCATGATTCTCAAATTCTTCACCATGGTCAGTTTTAACACTTGATATTGCATACCCTTTTTCAATTTGGATTTTCTTTGCAAACTTAGTAAAATAAGTTAATGCATCAGATTTATTTGCAAGAAAGAATACCCAAGTAAAACGAGAATAATCATCAACTATAACCAAACAATATCTTTTACCTCCAATACTTTGAATTCTTGTTGGTCCGAACAAATCCATATGTAATAGCTGCAAAACACGATTAGTGGATACCGATTTATAGACTTATAGGAATTTCTAACCTGTTTTCCAAGTACACAAGGAGTGCATAGATCATGCTTTTGATACTTGAGGTTAGGAAGTCCCCGAACAAGCTTTTTGGATGAAACTTTTGCAATTTGCTTCAGATTGACATGTCCAAGTTTCCTATGCCAAAGGTTGGCTTCATCTTGAATTGATATCAAGCATTGTGGACTGTTAGACTTTACATCTAGCAGATAAATGTTTCCATGTCTTCGTCCAGTAAAGGATTGTGAGAGATATTTGCTTGTTCCAGAACATGTATCTTCTTGAAAGTTGATTTTATATCCAGTATCGCATAGTTGACTAATACTCAATAGATTGTAGTTCAATCCTTCAACAAGAGAGACATTGTTGATTGTGAGGTTTCCTATCTTCACGGTTCCTTGACCAATAATTTTTCCTTTGTTGTTGCCACCGAAAGAAACATTTCATCCTTTTACATGAGAGAGTTTTGTAAAACAATTTGAGTCTCCCGTCATGTGTCTTGAACAGCCACTATCCAAATACCACTTGATTTTCTTCTTGATAGTGACCTGCATTTAAATGAAAGACTCAAGTCTTCTTTGGTACCCAAACTTTCTTGGGTCCATCATTGTTAGTAGCATAAACAGTTTTTGCCCAGCTCTTCCTAACATGTCTCCAAACTTTGGGACACTCCTTTTCAAAATGTTCTACGCTTTTGCATTTTGAACATGTAAGAACATTTCTACCAACAGGCTTTACAAAAACTTTTTGGAAATGATTCTTATAAAATGTTTTTGTTGGCCTATTCTTGATTCTTTCCTTTATTTTTAGGAAATCAATCAAAGGAATAGTATCATGTGTCATTCCTAGACCAGATTTGTTAAAATAAGGTCTTTGAATAGAAAGAATTTTATCCAACTTTTCAGAACCCATTGAAAATTTCTTTGTAACTTTTAACAAATCTTCTTTCAAGCAGGCATTTTCTTTTGAAAGTTCATTCTCATTTTCTTTCAAAAGAGCAAGAGACCTGTCTAGACATTCAACTTTTTCAATTAAAATCTTTTCTTGTTGTTTTAGTTTGAAATTCTCCATTTTTAGTTCAGAAATCCTTTTAAGAGAGCCTTTAAGACTGAGACAAAGTTCATCAATGTATTTTGATACTTTGGTAGGAATTTTTAAATTTCTAACCTTGGTACCGCTGTTTGAGTTTGAGTCTCGAATCTCGAGTCCGAGTCCGAGCTTGAATCGAGTCCGAGTCTGAGTTTGCCATAAGACAAATATTTGCATACTCTTCGTCACTCTCCTCACATTCAAAGTCACTCTAAGCTTCAGCTTTGGGTGCTTTCTTGAACCTTTCAGCTTTTCCTTTCTTTTTCTTCAATAAGGGGCAGTTGGGTTTAATGTGTCCATTCTTCTTGCATTCAAAGCAAATAACTTCTTTGCTGGTATCTTCTTCTTCATTTGATTTCTTTTGAAATCTCTGATTGTTTTGTTTCTTTCCGTTGAACCTTCTGCCTTTTCTATTTAACCTTCTGAACTTTCTAATAAGAAGTGCCAACTCCTCATCATCCAAGTCTTCTTCTGAATCTGTAGCATCAGAATCATCATTAGATTTTAAAGCAATTGACTTCTTACCTTTTGTGTCAAACTCCTCATTGAATTGCTCGACTTCATAAGATTGAAGTGTGCCGACCAATTCATGTACTGAAAGAGGCATGATCCTTTGTGTTTCTCTTATAGATGTCTTGACGTGATTCCAATCTTTGGAGAGTCCCCTCAACAGTTTATTGACCTTCATAGGTCCTGAAATTAGCTGTCCTTGGTATACCAAGCCGTTTACAATTTCTGTAAATCGACTGAACATATCTGTGATGGATTCTCCTGGCTTCATTTTGAAGTCTTCATATTGACCGAGAAGGATATTAATCTTGGTTTCTTTGACTCGATCGGTTCCTTCATAGGTGATGTGCAATCTATCCCAAACTTCTTTGGCTGTTTCACAAGATGAAATTCTATTATATTCAGTAGGAGATAATGCACAATATAGAGAATAAATATCTTTTGCATCAAGAGCATGTCTCTTAGAAATTTCT
Source organism: Eucalyptus erythrocorys (assembly GCA_014182555.1). Taxonomy (NCBI): domain Eukaryota; kingdom Viridiplantae; phylum Streptophyta; class Magnoliopsida; order Myrtales; family Myrtaceae; genus Eucalyptus; species Eucalyptus erythrocorys. The sequence continues at coordinate 30,209,461 of CM024601.1, read as the reverse complement.
GCTTGTGGTAATCCCGCTCCATCAGCCTATTTCTTTCCCAAAGTGCTTGATGTAGCTTTAGGGATAATTCCATTCTCCACTACATCCCATTCCATAGGATCTTTGGATCTTAGGAATGCCTTCATCTTGTTTTTCCATACGTTGTACTCCTTTCCATCGAAGTAGGGAGGTCTGGTATTGCTTTGCCCTTCAATTAAACCTGGAGCCAAAACACTAGCCATAGATCTTTTGCTTTAGAAATAATAAACACTTCCAATAAATAAGCAACCAAGCTCTGATACCAATTGATATTGGCTAGTGAATCCACCTAGAGGGGGTGAATAGGTGGATTGCGGAATTCTTTTTGGAATCTTTAATTAAAGAATAATTTAATATAACTAATGAATCAACAATAGATAGATCATGCAATCATAAAGTAGATGAGATAGGGTAAGAGAGAATTGACATAAGGTTTATAGTGGTTCGGCTTATTCCAAGCCTACGTCCACTCTCCACGCTGGCAGCCAACTGGCTGTAGTCACTATGTAGCAAATGAGAGCTGTTACAATTCACGAACTAGACTTCTTCAGTAGACAGTCTCTCCTACAGCTTCTTGCTGTTTTCGCACTGTATGTAACTATCTTTGATACACAAATTTAACACGAGAGATTTTAGTGAACAAATGATTTCAGAGGTTCTAACAACGAGATTTTTCTATCAAGTCTCTCCTTATTTTTCGAGCAACACCGATCCACCTTAAATAGCCTCCGTGTCTCCATACCCGTTGACACTTTCCAAGAATTCATCCAATCAACCCGTTGGACTAAATCAATTTAAGTGATCTTCACGTTGCCGAAAATGTAAGTAGACAATAGCTCGTCAATCCTATTCGCCCATACAATCAGGATCTTGAGTTCACAAAATTAGATCCTTCCAAAAATTCACTTGTTCCTCAACGGATAAAATCCGAAGAATAGATCTTTCAAGCTCACGATCACAGCCAGAGATATTCCATGGATAAGTTAGGGAATATAATATCCAAATCTTACTTTCCTTAACCATAAGAATAACCTGTTGCCAGCTTGTCAAAATCGCAAACTGTGTTCAGACTTTAGATTTGGGTCTTAAAGGTCTTCAGACGTAAACTAGGTCTTGACAATCTTCAGATGGAAAAACTTCAGACCGAACTTTTAGGTCTGACTGTCTTCAGACGGAAAACCTTTGCGACTTGAAATCTTCAGGCTTAACTGACCGAGTCTTGGATTCTTCAAACCTTACTCTCGAGGTTGTTTTGTCAACTTCAAAACTCCAAAGGATTTTTCTTCAACAGGGAAGAGACAAAACAATCAAAGAGTTCAAAAGAAATCAAATGAAGAAGATGATACCAACAAGGATGTTGTTTGCCTTGAATGCAAGAAAAAATGACACATCAGACCCAATTGTTCTTTATTGAAGAAAAAGAAAGGAAAACCAGAAAGATTCAAGAAGGCACTCAAAGCTGAAACATGGAGCGACACAAAATGTGAAGAGGGTGATGAAGAGTATGCAAATATCTGTCTCATGGCAAAGTTAGACTCAGATTCAAATTTAGACTCAGACTTAGAATTAGATTCAGACTCAGACAGTGATGTCAAGGTCACTATCAAGAAGAAAATCAAGTAGTATTTGGATAGTGGCTGCTCAAGACACATGACAGAAGATTCAACTTGCTTCACAAAACTCTTACAAGTGAAAGGAGGAAGTGTTTCCTTTGGTGGTAACAACAAAGGAAAAATTGTTGGTTATGGAACCGTGAAAATAGGAAATCTCACAATTAATAATGTTTCTTTAGTTGAAGGTTTGAATTATAATCTTCTTTGTATCAGTCAGCTGTGTGACACTGAATACAAGATCAACTTTCAAGAAAACACTTGTTCTAGAACAAGCAAAGATCTCTCACAATCATTCACTGGACGAAGACATGGAAATATCTACTTGCTGGATATAAAGTCTGACAGTTCTCAATGCTTGATATCTATTCAAGATGAAGATATTCTCTGGCACAGAAAGCTTGGACATATCAACTTGAAGCAAATTGCAAAAGTTTCATCCAAGAAGCTAGTCCTAGAACTTCCTAACCTAAAGTATCAAAAACATGAATTATGCATACCATACGTACTTGGAAAACAGCAAGGCTTTCAGAGTATTCAACAAAAGGACTCAAACTGTGGAATAATTTTTGAATGTGAAGTTCGAAGACTCAATTCAAAATCTTGCCAATCAGACTCAACCTGAAGATTTTGAATCTGTTCAAGTGTCTACAAATTCCCTCGAAGAAACTAAGACTCAGCAAAGTGACAAACCAATTACTAATTGGAAGTATAAATCTAGTCACCCTGCAGATCTCATCATTGGTAATATTGATGAAGGGATTCGTACAAGATCCAAGAAGTGTGAAGAGTCTAGTGCTCTAGCACTTGTTTCTGAAGTCGAGCCCAAGTTAATAGAAGAAGCCTTAACTGATGAAAGCTGGATTGAAGCTATGCAAGAAGAATTGAATCAATTCAGAATCAACAATGTTTGGGAACTTATTCCTAAACCAAAAGGTAAGTAAATTATTGGAACTAAATGGGTTTTCAGGAACAAGCTGGATCAACAAGGAAAGGTGGTGAAAAATAAAGCAAGACTCGTGGCAAAAGATTACACACAAGAAGAAGGAATCGACTATGATAAAACCTATGCTCCAGTGGCAAGGTTAGAAGCAATAAGATTACTTCTTGCTTTTGCTTGCTTTAAAAATTTCAGGTTATTCCAAATGGACGTGAAGAGTGCATTTTAAATGGAATTATCCAAGAAGAAGTCTATGTAGAACAACCACCAGGATTTGAAGATCCAAGAAAACCAAACCTTGCCTTCAAGCTGAAGAAAGCATTGTATGGTTTAAAACAAGCACCCCGAGCATGGTATGAAAGGTTAAGTAACTTCTTAATTTAAAAAGGTTTTGCTAAAGGTAAGGTAGACATTACTTTATTCATTAAAAGAGAAGGAAATGATTTCATACTTGTTCAAATTTATGTTGATGACATAATATTTGGTTCTTCTAATGAAAATCTTTGCAAGAAATTTTCTAGATGTATGCAGAATGAATTTGAAATGAGCATGATGGGTGAATTGAACTTCTTTTTAGGATTTCAAGTCAAACAATCAAAAAAAGGAACTTTTATTCACCAAGAAAAATTTGCAAGAGATCTCATCAAGAAGTTTGGAATGGAGAATTGCAAGAAGACAGAAACTACTATGTCAAATTCATTAAAGCTGGACAACAATGAAGAAGGAAAGAGTGTAGACCAGAAGCTATACAGGAGCATAATTGGTTCACTTCTTGACCTTACAGCATCTAGACCTGATATTTTGTTTAGTGCCTATATTTGTGCTAGATTTCAATCTAATCCTAAAGAATCTCACATGATTGCTGTGAAGTGTATTATCAAATATGTTGCAACTACATCTAAGCTAGGTCTATGGTATTCCAAAGAAGGAGACTTTACTCTCCTTGGATATTCAGATGCTGACTTGGCTGGCTGTAAAGTGGATAGGAAAAGCACTACAGGTACGTATCAATTATTGGGAAACAGGTTGGTATTTTGGTTCTCAAGAAAATAGGGTACCATAGCTCTTTCAATAGCTGAAGCAAAGTATATAGCTCTTAGAAGTTGCTGTTCTCAAATACTGTGGATGCAACAACAATTGAAAGATTATGGAGTTGAAGAATCTAGCACAGAAATCAAATGCGACAACACTAGTGCCATCAATCTTACAAAGAATCCAATACTTCACTCAAGAGCAAAGCACATCAAAAATCAAGTATCATTTCATTAGAGTTTATGTTCAAAATGGTAAAGTAGTGATTCAGTTCGTTGATTCAAAGAACCAACTAGCGGACATATTCACAAAGCCCCTAGAGAAAGCTCACTTTGAATCAATTCACTCAAGATTGAATATCGTAAGGTCTGAAGAGGTTCAGACTCAAAGATAAGATCTAAAGATGTTCAGACTCAAAAGTAAGGTCTGAAAGAACTCAGACTTTGAGGCAAAGTCTGGAAAGTCTTAGACTCTTACATAAAGTCTGAATGTGTGCTATTTTTTTTTATTTAATTTATGACGTATTAGATTTATAATTACTTTTGAAATTTCGAAATATGCTTTTTATCCGATTTCTGACATATTTATGGTAGTTTTCTTTCTCAAAACTAGCAGTTGATTATTTTCTTTAATTTTGGTAGCTTTTTTTTTTCTTTTTACTTTCCCTTGTGACGGTTCAGTATCTCTTTTTTATTCTTGCTATTTATACTCCTGAATCGTCGTCTTCATCCTTCACCACTAAAAAAAAAAAAATGCTTCTTTTACTTCTCCTTGAAACCCTAAAGCTTAAAAAATCTCCACTTGCATCCCTGTTCGATTTGTTTACTCAGTAAAAATCCAATCTTTTTGCGAACAAGTTGCCTATTGGCTCTCGGATCAAGCATGTCTTCAAGAAAGTCATCAAGACTTGCAAGAAAGGGACCACAAAGGAGACACGAGGGTCCTACCAGAGTGGACCTCACAAGTGAAGTAGATTCACCACAAAGGGAAACACCAAGTCAACAACAGTTTGAAGAAGAAGTTATTACCGAGGCTGAACTGGTAAGAACTTAAGACCCAAACTTGCTTACTTGTTGTACAAAAAGTTGAAAGATGGAGGCACGGAGTTAAACCTGATCGATGGTTTCCTAAAAGAGAGAGGATATCGAAATGAGACCATATTCTTGCGAGAAATGGAAAAGCTAGGAGTTGTTGGCAAAGGAGTTGCGAAAAGCACGTTCGAAAATATACCGAGTGACCCATGGTTTGGAACCACTAATCAGCCTATGGATGATGATGAAAGGCTGTTTTCTTAGTTTCAACCACGGATGGCTGTTGCGGTGAACACCATCTGTCCTAAAGGGAGTTTGTTTCGCTCTAAAGAACAAGAGCGAATTTATTCAAAATTGCTGAAGAGAGGGTTATGAATCCTAGGAGTGTTGATTTTGATTTTCTTGATTCAATCAAGATAAATCTGAGGGAAAAGTTTTTGCAGTTGCAGCTTGAGAGGTTCTGTACTGATGCGACAATTGGATATCCAGAGTTGATGGCCTACCTTTATTCGAACTTGTCATTCTTAGATGCAAATAGGCTGTCTTTTACTTTTATGGATATGGAATACGTTGTGGATGTTGATACTCTTGCTGATTTAGTCGGAGTGGAAAGAGGGTGTTTCCAACCGATTAGAGTATCCATAGCCTATGCCACCTTGGAGATTGTTCGAGATAGAAGCTTGGAAGGCAAGATATCCTACACCAGAATGAATGCCTCGAATGTTCTGCTCCACAAGATTGTCATAAACTGTCTCAGAACCAAGGCAACCTCAAAGACTGACATTTCAAAGACTGAATCCAAACTCATGTTTGCTTTGAATGAAGGCAGAAGCTTTTCCCTTCCACATATTATCATGTTCCACATGTACAGGACTGTGGTAAAGGATAAAGGACAATTGCCTTATTCATCTCTTGTCTCCAGGTTGTTCAGGCATTTTAAAATCCAAATTCCCACCCCACTCTGCCTGACTAACTTAAGTTTCATGCTTGTTCGATACAAGATGATGATGAAGATGAAGCTCCAAGAATTGAACAAAGCTTTAGAAGGCTTGAAGGAGAAGACCCCTTCAAAAGATTTGGCTGCTACTACTGCAAAAAGAAAGGGTAAAGAACCCATGGCTGTTCCAGAGAAACGAAGAAGGAAATTCATCCTATAAGATGAGGATGAAGAAGAAATAGATGATGCCATGACTCTTTCAGCTCTTACAAGATTGAAGAGCTCTGTCAGTTTCAGAGATAGCAGTTAAGAGAGAGCAAGAAGAGAGAGAGAGAGAATGAGGAGAGAAGCATAAGCAAAAGAAGAAGAAGAGAGATTGAGAAGAGAAGAAGAACAGAGGAGAAGAGAAGAGGAAAGAAAGAGAAGAGAAGAAGAAGAGGAGTGTGACGTCCCAGGGCGTCACGTACTAAGTGCAAGCAGAATTAAAATTATAATTGATATCTAATGAATCTTGCACATCTCTTTTCTCATTATATAACCTTTACCATTGAAGGTTAGCATGTATAACATGGATTATTTAAAATCCTAAATTTATAATGTGAGGTTATCCTGCAATTCCTAATATTAGCCATACACATACATGCAATCAAATTAGAACATAAAAGCTTCTTTTCATTTACCATCATCACGGCTTTACAAAATCTACCAACCTGAGCTTTTCTTTTTCCATGTTTCACGCCTATATATTTACATACATGTACAAAACAAAAGTAAGGCGCATCAAAGTCAGGGATAGGGGTAAGGGTGACTACTCCACGTACTTCCCGTACCAGCCCACGTCTTACAAAAAAAACAAAAGTCTAACGTCCAGCCTTCCACAAACTCTGGCGCCTAGGCGCCATCCATCCCGTCTCCTGGTCCACCTGCTCCGAAAGGCAACGGACCGAACATCTCGCCATCGTGGTTAAGGAACCATGCTACAAACTTCATCGGGATCAAGCTAGCTCTACCGTCATCCATCCATAAAATAGCTTTGTACTTGGAAAATATCATGTCTATGTGAGGATCGTACACGTCGTGAAAAGAAACATCAAGGCGGGCTATCACTCCATATCATGCAATTGGTGGTACATCCATGCTTTCAATCTGAAAATGTAAGGTATGAGCAAACATCCTTGCCCAGTAAAGAATAATAGAGCTCTACTCTAAAACGATCCATAGCCATCAAAGTTACAGGGAAATCATCAAACAATTAGGACACTAAGTGAACATAGTGCAAGCATGAACAATACTAATGCATCATATAAGAAATCACCTGACATGCGTCCATCTCTACGCTTGCCCTTCACAAATTCAATCTAAAATGCAATCATAAGAGATGAAGTCACTCGCCAAATAATTAGATTTTTAGTGTGCATAAAAATCCACCCTCAAATCAGTCATAACCGGGACACTACCGGCCTGATCGAGTCACTTCCAGAAGGTACGTTATCTGGACTTCCACAATTCCTCTAATTGTGGGCATCTCACTCCGAGGCATCCTGGTATCAACCAAACCGAGGTCCTCCCTGATCACACACAGGGGCATCTCACTTTGAGGCATCTCCGGTATCACACAACCGAGGCATCCTTGATCACACACAAGGGCATCTCACTCCGAGGCATCCCGGTATCAACCAAACCGAGGCATCCTTGATCACACACAAGGGCATCCCAAACTTCCGGGGGCATCACCGGTAACTCGGTACCGATGGATCCGTTCACCATATTAAGCACATGTTTCACACCACACCTTTAGTTTAATGCATATATTGTATGCAAAAGAAAAGACTCCTAAGCATCTATCTAACTCTCATGAACCTAGCACACGTGCGTGTCCGGATTATAAGATAAAATCCATCACGAACATGTCCCATACCATGCCGGACAAATATTTATCCCATAATCAAGCACTATGCACCGCACTCATTGCACACACTTGGTCCTATATGCACTTAAACCTCTATTGACATATGAGACTCACTCATACACAGCTAACATCTAATATGAGGTTTACTAGACTCCATGTTCAGCACACAAGTCCAATTCATAAGTTGTTACACCTAACATGTATTCTCGGGTACAAACAGTATATTAGCTAAATGGACAGTTTCGGTTTTAAACATGAAAGACTTATCAAATCTTATTGAAATGCTACCAAATTTTAGTATGTTGTACTTAAGACATAGCTTAACACTTTTCATGAAGGAACTTAAGTCTAGTTCTCACTGTATTAAAAGTTACAGTTAACATAATTCTGACTAATGTCCTGTACTGAGTCCAGATTTTCTATCAACAATGAAAAATCATTTCACTGATCAATTCTCGTCCATTTAACCTCAAATTTTGACACGTTATTCCTTAAGATGTGTTCTACAATTTTCATTAAGGATTCGAAGTTCAATTTGTGGCATCCCAGAATTTTATGAAAATCCATAAATATACCCTGAGCCATGGATAGGCAAGGAAAACTTCTGTGACTGTAATTAGTGGCCTTTTTATCCATGATTTGTGATAAGGTATTTTGAAGGAAAGAGACTTTGGCCATGTGAAGTATAAAGTTAGAATTTATAAATCTATAGACTCAGGTATTTAGTTAATTAATCTTGTAATTAATCTAACGAAGATTTAGTTATTATTTTTGAGGAATTAGAATTGGATTTGGGCTTGGGAATTTTGGGTCCAAAATGGCGTGGGCCTAAGGCAAGCCAATGGGCTGGCCCACGAGCCCATGGAGCAAGCCACGGATGAGCAAGGAAAGGAGGGAGAGAGGCCGGTTTGCATGCTGATTTTCCAAGAGTCCTCAGCCATGATAGGTGTCCATTTGCATGTAAACTCATCATTACACCTAATGATGAGAAATTAGGGACTTAAAAGGGGAGTTGGCCGGTTCTAGAAGAGGTCTGTCGACCATGAGAGTGAGAGAAAGAGAGAAAGGGAAAAAGAAAGAAGAAGGAAAGAGAGAAAGAGGAAGAGAAGCTGTCCATCGCTCGCCCGCTTTGCCCGCCCGTTTCTGCATTTGTTTTGCTGAATTTAGAGGCAAGAATTGATCCTTGAACTACTCTTGCATGCTGTGTTTTGAATGTATTGTTGTGTAGTGGTTGAATTCGTGGGTTTTGAGTGTAGAAAACAAGGTTTTGAAGTGTTTTTGTTTGAAGATGCAATCTGTCTCGAGTAGACCAGTGTGCACTAGAAGGTTGTGAGGGCTTGCATGTGACTTTAGAGTTGGAATTTGACTTCGACTTCTTCATGAGAGTTGTAGATCACATCTTAAAATACAACATACTAAAAATTGAGATAAAATGGATGAGTTTTGAGGGGTGAAACCCATCTTCTACGAAAAAGTCGAATCTGGAATTGCATGTGGACCTTTGGTGATTTTAGCTGTTGTACGCGACTTTTTATTGGAAATCTTTCTTCGACTTCTTCATAAGAGTTGTAGGGAACATCATGAGAATCAACATACTCAAAATTGAGATAAAACTAACGAGTATAGCTTAGTGAAATGTATTCTTTCTTAAAGACATGGAATGTGGATGAGCTTTGTGGAACACCAGTGCTTTCGGGGACAATGAGACGATCTTTCTTTGGAAATTTCACCTTGACTCCTAAATGAAAGTTGAAGTGGACACTCTAAGCTAGAACATATAAAAAATCCAGAAGCAAAGAAGGAGAATAAGTAGGTCAAATGGCAAATTTTCGGTGATAGGTTGATCTGGATGTTATGGTACAATGAACAGAAGATTTCATCGACTGTAATTAATTATCTAGAATGAATTTGATCTTAATGTCTGCATGAAAAATATTCTTTAGAATCTTGACTATCACGTGGTAAAATTTCATAATTTTTGAAAGCTTTTTGTGTATTTAATTTGAAGTGATTCTAAAGCTGTGCAATCTGTTGTGTCCGAAACTGTTAGCTGTATTACCTAAGTTGTATCTTTTCGTGCGTAGATCTTTTGGATATGAGTTCTTCATGAAAGTTGTGCCTTTATGTCTTAACTGTTATGTGGTAAAATTTCACGATTTTTAAAGGTCATTTGGATATTTAATTTGGGAAAATTCTGAAACCGTGCAAACTGATATGTCCGAGATTTGTATGCTGTGGAGTTTGAGTTGTATCTTTTTATGTGATGATTTCTATAACATGTATTCTTCATGAAAAGTGTGTTTTTATGTCTCTTCTATCACGTGTGCAAATCTCATAATTTTTTAGAGTCATTTGGGCATTCAATTTAGACATTTTCAGAAATCATACATGCTGGATTTTGTGAACTTCAAAGAAAATGATATGTGAACTATTCTAAATTGGCATGAATCAAATGGATGGTGTTGTCTCAAGTGATTTCATCATGCTGCATGAGTGATGGTGTTTGGCACTTCATGTAGTTATTAAAAGTGATCATTATACCATATGCCATATGAAATTTGGGCCATGAATGTGAATATAAATCATGATAAATGAGAAGACCGTCGGAGGTGTGAGCCGACGATGCCCCGGGAGTGTCGGGATGCCCGGCCAGGGAGTGTAAATGCCGGATGCCCAATGGCCCTAGGGGCGTAATTCTGGATGGCCTCGGAGTTGAGATGCCCGAAGCGTAGGGGATGCCGGAAGCCCGGATAGTGTGTGCCGGGGGATTTCTCGTGATGCCAATTGGGATGCGAGATGCCCGGCCAGGGAGTGTAAATGCCAGAAGCCCGGATGGTGTGTGCCGTGGATTCCTCATGATGCCAGTTGGGGTGCGAGATGCCCGGAATGTGGGGGTTCCGGAAGCCCGGAGGTGTGTGCCGGGAATGTGTTTTCTTTTGCATCGCCAGGACTAAGTGCGAGCAATAAAGGCCAATTAAAAATTGTGAAATTGGAAATGAGTCATGCATAGGGTGATATGTATGCATGGTGTATGCTTAGGTATTTAAAGATATGTATGCATGTTATATGCATGGGCATTTGATAGTAAGTGCTTGGATTAATAAATACCTATGGCATGATGTTGGCATATGCATGAATATTTGATGATGTACACAAATATGGTATGATGACATGTAAATGGCTGCAAGGTAAGTAGTGCATTGCATACATGAAATGATATGTGCTACATTGTGATGCCTCGATTGTCTTGTATCATGCGTGAGTAGCTAAAGGGATCATTTATCTGCTGAGTAGTTGTACTCACCCCTTTTTGGGGACTAACTTTTCAGCTTAGAGATGCCACTCCTACCTATCACGTGAGGCACTTACTACGGCATTTCGTCCGATGTAGAGGTTGAGGTGATGGAGATTGACTGTCCTTCTGTCCCTGGTCTGACTTTCTTTCAGGTTCGTGCGGTTGTATCCTACGAGGTGGGCCTGGCTGAGGGTCCAGTTGTTCAAGAGTTTATCTCCGTCCATGTTCGTCGGGATGGAATAATGCGGGGAATGTTACCACCGCCACCACCCGATGCACCAGGATGGGTGTAGAGGCCTGCGTGAGGAGCTAGGAGTTGATATTTTTTGGACATGGCCGATACCTATGGATGGATTGGTCTATGTATGATCGACTGGGAGGGTAGAGGATTTTCTTTTGAGCAAGAGCCAAGCTAGTTATAAATATGGCTTTTCTTTTGATTGTACTCACCCTAGAAAATCCATCTTATAAATATGTAAATAAAAGTGGTTCGGCTTTTATCTTATGATGCTTTAGCTTGTGTGCATTGCCTCATAGTTATTTGGAGGAAGAATTGCAGAGATTTGATTATGCTTTCGCAATTAAGCTGCATTGGGACCGTTTTAAAAAAAAAAAAAAAAAAAAGCCTGAAAACTACGGCCCAACTTTGATATAGAAATAAGAGATAGGTAACTGTGGCGATCTCAGTTGGTTCAGGGGTGCTACAGACCGGCGTTTTTTGGTATCAGAGCTATGGCCTATTTGGAGTGATAAGAAGCCTCATTTGGAAATTGAGGAATAAGATGACAATGCACACCATAGGATACTAACTGGAATAGTTGCCTAACTTTGAACAACGGGTGATGGGTATTCACTCGTAGATCCCTATTAGGTTATTATGAGTTGCTTTTAGGTTGTCAGTAACATGTTTATGTTACTTATATAGTTGTAGTAACTTTAAATGGAGACAGTAAGTCTCAGATTATTCCTGAGGCAAATGCTTGGAAACTGCAGGAAAAGCATGGTACGAGCTGGAAGTGCTCAACCATCGAGGGCTGAAGCCTCTACTACAAGGGCTGAACCCCAGATGGAAGACATCCTACAGGCATTGGCCAATATAGGAAATCTGATGGAAAGACAAGCACAGCAACAACATGGAGCAGAACGCCGTACTCAAGGACTGGTAGAGCAATTTTTGAAGTTGAAGCCACCTAAGTTTAGTGGAATGGGAAGTCCTGAGGAGGTAGAGCATTGGATTGATGGAATGGAACAAATTTTCAGGTTGTTGGACTGTAATGATGCTGAGAAAATAACTTTGGCAGAGTACCAGCTGGATGGAAATGCAAAGTTTTGGTGGAGAGCTTCGAAGGATATGATCTTTCCACAAAGTACTGCTGTGAATTGGGATGAGTTTGTTAGGGCTTTCAATAGGAAGCATTTTTCTGATTGTGCTAAGGATCGGAAGATCACGGAGTTTGTTCAGTTAGAACAAAAGGAATTGACAGTAGATCAGTATGAGGCAAAATTTTCTGAGTTATTTAGATATGCTCCTAGATTGATTGAGGATCAAGAGGAGAAAGCTAAGAGGTTCCTGAAAGGGTTGAGAACCAATATTAGGAAACAACTGGTGCCTTTGAATATAAGAAATTATACTAAGATTTATGAGAGGGCACAGTTGGTAGAGCAGGAATTGGAAAGGGAACAGTCGGAGAATAGGAAACAATTGTCTTTTGGTGATGTGAGACGGGGTAAGAGACCCTATTCAGGGGTGCTACACAATTCTAAACAGATAATTACAGAAATTTCATATAATCAGCAAATTTTCACAAAAACAGTTTACTAGTCTTACCAATTTCACTTCTATTTTTATGTTTATGTATCCATATGGCTATAACTTCTTGTATAACTCAACCCTATAGATGTTCTATCATGTAGAAGGGCTTCTTTCCCATATCTATTAACAAATATGAATGAAATTACACATAAACAGAACATTCCTCACTCGGTTTCACCTAAAACCAAATAGGATCACATGCTCTTCACACTTCTAGTTCAACTAGACCACTTATCATCCACAATTCTCCTAGCACAATGCTTCGGCACTTCCTCACAGCAACTCAATACATCTCCATCATGTCTTTTTCTAACATTTGATCCAATCTACGGCTCGACTCAAGGCGTTGTCGCACCCGTGAACCGTATAACACCTTTCTAGCCAAAACTACACATTCGGCTTCCATCCCGACACCTCGCTCAACCAAACAGCACACAAACACCATAAATCCGAACATACAAGACAAAGAAATGGCATGCAATCACTTCTACTTTCAATCTAGCACTCACCAAGCTCAAATCAAACACAAAACAACAACTACAAGCTATATCCATCCTTGTTTGGTTAGATTCACAAGCTTCCTTGATAAAACAATGGATATGTTTTAATTTAGAGCTAGATTATTCCTTACCTTGCTTCGGCTACTCAACTATACTTAGATTCTTCAAAATCAATACTAAAATCCAACATGCAAGATGAAGAATTTCGGCCGGCTCTTCTTGTTCTTGCTTCGGCCGAGAGGAAGAAAAGATGAAGAAGATGATGAGTGGAGTTTTTCGGTTTTGTGAGGAGAGAGAGAAGATTTCCGGTTTTTAAATGAGAGAATGAGGTCTACAAGGCTAGTCTTAGGTTAGGGGGTAATGATTAATATGGAAATGATGAAATCCTTAGCTTCGGTTTTGAAGAAAACCGTGGGTGCAAGTGAGAGATCCGAGAGAGAGAGAAAGGATCGGTGTCGTGGCTTCGCGCATGGAAATTTTCCGCCATCTGTCGATCGTCGTTCGTTAACAGTTAATCAATGTCATTAGTTAGTTTATTAGCTTCAGATATTTTCATCTAATGGTCTTTTGTTTCTACTTAATCTCAATTACACAAAATCATAACACATCAACTAATTAAAGTTAGTCTAGAAAGAAATCAATCACAAAAGAATGTTAAGATTATAAGTAATCCACTAAATGAATCACTTAACTATAATTGATAAGTCTTAACTAAGAAATATAATCACTCGGGCCTAATTATCTATTTCTAGCCCAACAGGCTCAATCTAAAATTATTCGGCCCACTAAACTTATAAAATTCTTATAATCCCGAACCTTGGCCCATCTCCAGCCAATTCCAAGCCCAGCTTTCTTGGCCCAAATCCATAAGTTCGGTTCTAAAATAAATGTGCAGCCCACTAACTCTCAAGCCCACACATTCCACAAAGTCCATTGGGTTCGCTTTCCGGCCCATTCTAAATAAATCTAAGTATCTAATAATCTAATTAAGCTAATGATGGTCGTTGAAATTTTGGGATGTCACAAGGAGAGACAAAAAAGAGAAAAGCAGAGACAGAGAAGAGAAGAAGAGGATCTTAGAAAAGAAGAAGAAGAAAGGTTAAGGAGAGATGAAGAGGAAAACAAAGCACAAGAGGACTTTGCAGAAGCCTTTGAGCCATCCTCTGAAGTACCGCAACCTGAAAGTGAGACTGCACTACATCACTCCACTGGAGAAGATACGGAAATTGACGAAGAGTACTCCACTCCACCTACTAGCAACAAGACAGGGGGAGCTGCTAAAGAAAAAGGTACATCATCCCCAATTCATACCAGTGATGTTAGTCAGTCTGGTTCTGATGCAGAAGACATCTATGCATCACATTTTTCAGAGCTTAAGGTCTCCTCTCCAACTGAAGGACAGAGCTGGGATGAACCATCTATCTTCCAGACTCAAAGAATAGAGTCTGCAAGTCCTAGCACAGGTAATGTCAATTCAACAAAATTTTCCAAACTGTTGGATATTTTGTTGGACCTTAAGAAACAAGTTTACGGGATGGATTATGAGCTGAGGGATTTGAAACAAGCAATGCTGGCTACTTCCTCAACTATGCAAGACCAAATCACTACCCTTAGACTTCAAATGGAATCAAATGTGAAGGGTACTGAATTGGAATCAGTAAAGGAAGCATTATCCAGCCTTGAGAAGACGGTCAACACGCTGAGTGAATATTAGCTCATTCGCATCCCTAAGCAGCCTTGATTTTCATCAACGTTTTCTTTGATTCCTCTACTTCTTTTGATGGGATAAAAAGGGGGAGAGTTATGCAGATTTGCTGAATCTTATCTTTTTTTTTTGTTTCATTTGTTTTTTGGACAATTTAAGGTCTCCTCTCCAACTGAAGGACAGAGCTGAGAATGAACCATCTAGCTTCCAGACTCAAAGAATAGAGTCTGCAGGTCCTAGCACAGGTAATGTCAATTCAACAAAATTTTCCAAACTGTTGGATATTTTGTTGGACCTTAAGAAACACGTTTACGGGATGGATTATGAGCTGAGGGATTTGAAACAAGCAATGCTGGCTACTTCCTCAACTATGCAAGACCAAATCACTGCCCTTAGACTTCAAGTTGAATCAAACGTGAAGGGTACTGAATTGGAATATGTAAAGGAAGCATTATCCAGCCTTGAGAAGACGATCAACACGCTGAGTGAATATTAGCTCGTTCGCATCCCTAAGCAGCCATGATTTTCATCAACGTTTTCTTTGATTCCTCTGCTTCTTTTGATGGGATAAAAAGGGGGAGAGTTATGCAGATTTGCTAAATCTTATCTTTTTTTTTGTTTCATTTGTTTTTTGGACAATTTAAGGTCTCCTCTCCAACTAAAGGATAGAGCTGAGAATGAACCATCTAGCTTCCAGACTCAAAGAATAGAGTCTGCAGGTCCTAGCACAAGTAATGTCAATTCAACAAAATTTTCCAAACTGTTGGATATTTTGTTGGACCTTAAGAAACACGTTTACGGGATGGATTATGAGCTGAGGGATTTGAAACAAGCAATGCTGGCTACTTCCTCAACTATGCAAGACCAAATCACTGCCCTTAGACTTCAAGTGGAATCAAACGTGAAGGGTACTGAATTGGAATCTGTAAAGGAAGCATTATCCAGCCTTGAGAAGATGCTCAACACGCTGAGTGAATATTAGCTCGTTCGCATCCCTAAGCAGCCTTGATTTTCATCAACGTTTTCTTTGATTCCTCTGCTTCTTTTGATGGGATAAAAAGGGGGAGAGTTATGCAGATTTGCCGAATCTTATCTTTTTTTTTTGTTTCGTTTGTTTTTTGGACAATTTATGTTTTGTTTGATAAGACTTTAGACAATTGGGTGTTTAAACTTATGACTGATGCACTGGTTTTATGATTGGATTCGTGGATTTGTGAACTTGTAGGATTATTTATCCTTGTGAGGATATTTATGTTTCTGGACTAACATTTTTTTGTTGTTACAGAAGTGATATGAAATATTCCTCAAAAAGTGTATGAGTTTTCTTTGCAGGTTAAGAGTTTTACAAATCTGCCGAGGTGTTTTGTCACCATAAAAAAGGAGGAGATTGTTGAAGAAAAGTCCCTTAAGTGTTTTGAAGCTAACGAAATATCCTCATCAGTTAAGTCTGAAGAATCCAAGACTCAGTCCCTTAAGTCTGAAGAGTTCCAGACCCAAGTGTTTTCATCTGAAGTTCTCTAGACTCTATCAAAGTTTGAAGTTTGTCAAACTCAATTTTGCAAGTTTGCCCAAGCTGACAGTGGTTTAATCCTACGGTTTAGGAATTCAAAAATTGGATAATATCTTCCTTAATTCGTTCTAATTCATGGAAGATCTCTGGCTGAAACTAAGCTCGAAGATTTCTGGATTTATCTCAAATTAATCCGTTGAAGAACAAGCAAGATTTGGAAGGTTCCACTTTTGGAAACTCAAGATCCTGATTATATGGGTGAATAAGATTGACGAGCTATCTTCCGCTTATATTTGACAACTTGAAAATCACCTTAATTGATTCATTCCAATGAGTAGATTGGTTGAACTCTTTTGGAAAGTGCTAACAGCTATGAAGGCACGAATGAGTATTTAAGGTGGAGTAGCTGTTGCTCGAAGAGGGGAGCCGATAGAAAAATTCGAAGTTCAAACCTCTGAAACTCCTTGTTCTCAAAATCTCTTAAGCTTTAGTTGTGTACAAATGAGAGACACTTACAGTGAGAATTTGCGAGAGCTGTAGCAAAGACTTTCTACTAAAGAAGTCTAGATCATAAGCTGTAAAATTCTCATTTGCTACATAGTGAATATAGCCAGTGGGCTGTCAGCGTGGAGAGTGGACGTAGGCTTACAATAAGCCAAACCACTATAAACTTTGGTGTCAAAATTCTCTTACCTTACTCTTTTTACTTTATTGCTACATGATTTAATTAATTCTGATTTTATTTTAAGCCGAGGGATTTGGGTTAAAGTTTTGAAAAGAAATTTATAAACACCTATTCACCCCCCTCTAGGTGTATTTACTAGCCTTTATCACTACTAAGTGTGTGTGTGGTCTGGTTATAGGACTAAATTGTATAGCATGGAATAGGACGTGTCACTATAGTTTGGCCCTATGATTGGGACTTGGGTAACTGGATATTATGCATTTTCATTCTCTTAAGGTTACATCTTGCTGTTGCCTTAAAGAATCTCATGATATTGTTGCACAATTATCTCCTAATTACTTGTTTTTGTCTATCTTGCATGAATCTGGATATTGATAGTAATGTTTGATATAGTTTGAAGAATCTTTTACTGTTGAGTGGTTGTACTCACCTCGTGTGGGGACTAACATTTCAAACTAGACAAGAAGACGACAATGGGTGAGCGAGCAGTGTAGAGTGACCACGATGGGGAGAACAATAAAGGAGGAATTTTGGATGCCGACACTGATTAATGGACTTTATGTATATGACTATTGAAAAAGACGTCGGTCATCTTTTGAAAGTGTAGCCGAGTATAGAAGACTACGGCATTTTGGTGTACCGACTAAAAATGTCCATCAAGTTGATGTAAATCAAAGTGTTCGGCTTTAACTTATAAAATGTTTAGTTGTTGTGCATCGCTTTAATTTTAGGGTGTCGAGTAGTTGGTTATGCTTCCGCTATATAAACTGCACAGGGACCAATTTAAAAGATATAAACCCCCATGATTTATGGACCTATTATAATTCTTTAGTATCAAAGTAATAGACTCTCAGGACAAAGTGAAAGGTACTTGTGGCGACCCTAACGGATCGGGGGCCGTCAGGGGGTGCCACATTTTGTGGCAACGTCGGCCCTGCAGGCATAATTTCAGGCTCACACAATCACCCTTTATCATTTGCTAGAGCAAAGCAAAGCTCATGATCGATTGGTGATCGAATTTGACTCCATGATTTTGGTTGAAACCATCCTGGCTTCCAGATCTATGCCATGGGATGTCCGAGCTATCTTTGCTGAAGCGGCTGCTCTTCTTCACAGCTTCTCAAACTTGCAAGTTAGGTTTTGTCAAAGGGAGGCAAATTCCGTGGCGGATGGGGCTACTAAAGCCCATAGAAATGGGACCCTTCCTTTTAATTGGCCCATTTCGCGTCCTTCCTATATGCTGGACTTACTGTATTCGGATGCTTTGGCTATTGGTTGTGCTCTTACCTTTCATGAATGAATTTCTCTTTTCAACCAAAAAAAAAAAAAAAAACCTTAAATTATCTAATATCAAATTGATCATTTTTTTCATCAGAATTGATCATTCCCTTACTTCATATACTTTGTAATCATTGTTTAGACCTTGTGACGAGCTACGATTGGCTATTACTTGAAGTTCAAAAGTGGCTGGCTAGCTTGATTGAGCTCAAGATTGAAGATAAACAAGGAAAATGTTCTAGATCGTGAATCCAATGAAGTGAGATTGTAATAGGTGATCAAGGCTAGGATGTGAACGTTAGGTTACAATTTTACATCTAGATGAATGATATGAATGATTGAGGATAATTTTTGATGATATTGTAAGGTTTGATGATGAGGTTATGGCTTAATGGTGCATAGTTGATGGTTTTGTAAAACTGAAATCCAATTCTCACTGACTTGATTGATGGCTTGAAATGAGCTAGTAGATTAGGTTATTTAGCTTTGATTCCTTCATGAGATTTGAAATAGATCTGACAAGCTTTCCATTGACATATCATGTGTTGCCAAATGATTGTTGCAAAATCGTTGTTTAATTCTAGAAATTCACATGGTTTCTTGAATTAATCCACTTCACGTCTTTGAATGAGCTTGTAGATGACTTCGATTGTCATTAATGTCTTTTAATGATTTGTAGAGGATCTCATGAGGTTTCCATGGACATCTTGTTTGTTAGATTTTGCCATAGTTTTCTATGTCCAATGATTTTTGCAAAATTGAAGTTAGGTTAGTAAATGATACATACTCTGCTGCAATGCTCTATTCTGACTAACGATTGTTGTTTGTCAATTTTTGTGTATATTTTCTAAGCATTTTTTAAGTGGATGCCTTCACAAAAAATTCTTGGAACACATGAATCTATGGCATATAAAAATTTTAAGATTTTTTCATTTCATTTAGAAAGTTCAAGCATTAATAAATCTTTCACGTATTGATATGCAAAATCACGTTTTAAACTAACCTGTACGTGTTTTGCATTTTTTTTTTTATAAAATCATAAAAGTAGAATGAAGAGTAGGTTGTTTCATGAAAAATTGCATGACATACAGATCTACAACATGTAAAAATTACAAACGTTTTGAAATTCATTTGGTTAAGATGATTGCCCTTAAACTGTCCATGCTCTGTTCTATAAAGTTCATGTTGCTTATTTGAGTTGATTCTTTGACCTTGATCAAATCATGATTTGGATTCAAGAGGTTTCTTCATGAAAGTTGTAGGTGTTTACATGTTCTGTATGCCATAAAATTTTCATGTTAATCTCATATCATTAGATAGGCATGAGTATACTCTCATTGTGTAATGCCCTATCTGCAACTTTGTTGTCTTCTTGAATGTTGTTCATCATTATGTAATCTTTGAAGTGTACAATTTTTGGATCAAACAAGTGTCATGATGTGATCTCACCACCTAATCCCTTCTCATGAGGAGAGGAAGGGGGAAATGTTGGATTTAGTGGTACTTGATCATGAAAGTTCCCTCACAGTTCTCAACCATAAGGATATCATCACCTCATCCCTTGGATGAACCTCTTGTGAGTTCCCTTTACAAGGTTGTGAGTTCTCCCAAACTCGTACCTTGCATGATAGCGAAGTGTCACGATCCATTCCCATATAGGTGACACACCTCGAGATAGGAGGTTGGATGTGAATATCGAATTTAAGGGTACCTTTATCATGATAGTCCTCCATTTGATACTTTTTCCTAAGGATAGCATCACTTCAACCATTAGGAATTTTCCACATGCAGATATATTAAACCACGGTGAGTCTTATCAAGACCCATACCCTATGCGATGGGTTCATTTGTACAGCCTAGTTGTTTAGGACAACCTAAAAATAAGATGGGAGTCACCGCTAGCCTAGTTTTTGGGGGTCGACTAGAAACCTAATCGAGGGTCGGGAGTGTTCCCTCGATTTCTATGCAACCAAATTGCTAAATCCAGGGACTTGAGTTACACTAATATTTCTATTAGCACCCTTCAGTACCTAAATAGTATGTTGTGTTTACCTAACATGTCTATGCATTTCCTCTTACATTTTTGGAATCGTTAGTCCTAAATTAAGTGATCATGATTCGTTGGTCATTTTCATGCTAATCTATTTCTAAGGAAAATGAAAAAAGAAAACACTCAATTGAATTGAAAATTAGAAAACAGTAAGTAAACAATCAAGGAAAGCAGTTAATCTATCATGCGATCTTAGAAAATATGAAAGAGGAACACAATTGAAAAGGATAAAAGGAAAAGAGAACCCGTAACTCGTCAAGCTTTTGTACAGATGATGAGAACCCGAGACATATGTCAGGGATGAATGATACAGAATAGTGGTCAGAATGAACATCGACCTCCACCATCTTCATGTATTCTCCATCTTCAGGATCCTAATCTAAACCTAGACTAGAAAACTATATAACTAGGTGCATACAACAGAAAGAAACAAACATACACATCAAAGCAATCAAAAACATGACATCATGCCAAAATCAATCTTTTGAAATAAATTCAATGCAAAAAGAAGATTCAGCCCTCAAGATTGACCTTTGAAATTCATGTGCAGGTTCTTCTAAGACACCTACCCTTTTTTTAAATGACTTACAATCATCATTGACCAATTGTTGACCAATTGTATTCTCTCATGGTCAATAACACTTATAAGTCTCCTAACCAAGCAATCCATGTGACCTTAGGATTTTCCTTTGATATCATACATCTAAAAGTCACATGCATTGCTAGAATTAAACATGAATGCAAGTCTTTTGGACCTTTGTTTCTTAACCACTCAAGCAAGAGTGAACCGTTGGCAGGTCACTTATTACCAAGGGCATGCGCCAATCACAAACATAGGCATTTCTAAATGAATGATATGATTGTATGTATGATGGGTACATGTGATGTTTCAAAGACATCTTTCAAAATCATTCACGAAAAGTTTTAAGACAAAATAATGTCTCGCTGCATTCAATTGCCAAGGCTGGTCCGAGACTTGCATAAATGCATTCACAAGCATCGCAGGCATTTTGAATACACTTCAAATCATGACTTTCACAATTGTCAAATCAAGATTTAAAAAAACAAAATTGAAAATATTTCGGATTAAGAAATATCTAGATTATGGAATACATTCAATTGCTAAGGCTAGCTTGGGCTCGCATAAATGCACTCACAAGTGTCACAAGCATTTTGAATATGGTCCAAACCATGACTCTCCCTTAAGCTAAAATGAGCTTTTGGAAAAAACCTTTTTAACAAATTGTTTTTGAGAAACATCACACGTATTGAAGCATTTTCAAAATTGATTTAAAAAAAAAAAAAGGATTCATCGAAAATCATTTAACAATGAATATCGAGGTATTTAAAGCAACTTTTATGAAGATGGAATGACCTAGGTTCATGCACAAACTAACCTAGGAAGTTTATCGAAACAATCACAGTCAAGTTCATATCAAGAAATTTCAAAACATGCATGTAAAGACAGCAAAATTGGGTGATTCCTAATGACAAATTGGCAATGAAAAATTTTCTTAACATGCATGACAAGATAACAAACAACTTTCGTGAAGAAAATTTTCCTAAACAAGATATACATGATTTTACAAAAATCAGATGCCACGCAACAGCATGTCAAAAAAATAGTCAAAATAGCGGGATATTTAGTCATTTTTACAAAGATTTGTCCTATAAAACAGGTCTAAAACTTACCATATTTTTACACAACATAGTAAACATGTTGACAAACAAGTCTCATTAAGAAGCCAAGTGTAGAATCCTTATAGAAAAAATAGAACAAAAATGTCAAATGTCTATCCAAACAGGAGTTGGAAAAAAGGGATCCAAATTAGATCCCATGTCCAAATTCTTATCTAATTTTGAAAAAAAAAATAGAAAGTGGTCCAAACGATGAGCGATCTTCATGAAATCTATGGCATTGGAAACCTCTAAGTGTGCCTCACAACTTCTTAGAAGGGCTTGAGTCCAAACTAGGTCAATTAAGTTACCTTAAAATTGAGATCTCCAAAGATGTGCGTGTCAGTAATTAAGAAAAACAAAACTCAAGCATGCAGTAAAAAATCTCAAAGTCATTCAAATAATGCACAAACAGCATAAAGGAATCACATGAGACTTAGGATTGATGCGATGAAAATTTGGATAATCATCTAATCCTAAATCAGCATGCAAAAATGTCATACAATTCAATGACATTATGAAATGATTCGAGATTCCTAATGATATGCTTAGGACGTGATGAACACTTTCGTGACACAAATTTAACATATGAAATTATGCTCAAATGATATGGCCTAAACATGTATGCAAAGTTTCGACCAAAAAAAAAAACATGTATGCAAACCTTGCAACATGTGGTTCAATTGTCATGAAGACATAATAACAAGATTTGGATTCTAGATGATTCAAACAAGCATGACAAGGAATATATACGGTAAGGTTTCATTTCAAAATTAACTTCACAAAACAGGCTTCAGCCACCTCAAGACATACAAAAATCCTATGAAAAATTCCACATATAGAACACGTAATGAGGAATATTTTTTGTTTAGAGCTCAAGATCTAAATATAATCACATGAGGCATAGAAAAAAAAATGGCAAAATAGATGTGCATATCTAAGTTATATATTGCTGTAGTACATTTTCACATTAACTTACGCAATTCACATACTAGATAGCATCAACACTTTGCAAATCATACATCAATTGAACACATTCAGCATGTATTCATCTTTCATGAAGGATAAGAGATCAAACAAACTCATTTGTGGACTCAATTTCATCAAATCACAATTAAGAATAGTATAGGGTAAACTGTTCTATATCTAGATTTAGGTGATTTTGACCTAGTTAAATACATCCAAAAATTCCAAAAAAAAATTACAAGATTTTCACCACACAATTACAAGCAACTTTGATGAAGGAAATTTTGTTCATAACTCAACACAAAAATCAGTACAAAAATGATAAAATTAGGAATCAATAGAGAGCAAACTAACCTAGGCTCGGATCTAAGTGGTTTTGACCTAGCTAATCATGTCCAAAAATTCAAAAAAAAAAAAAAAGAAAAGCAAAACATTCTGAAGACAGAAATAGAAAAGACAGAAGGTAGAATAGGAATAGATTATACTTATAAATTGCACATTTTTGGAGGTGTTTTTCGAGGGTCAAATGATGCTTGATTAGGGCACATGACCTATAGATCCGAAGCTAGTTATGTGTATTTTAAAAGTCTAGAATGACTTGAACTCAAATAATGTAACATCCTAGAATTTCAGTTCTGTTTTCAATTGAATAGTTGGACATTTTATCGACATTCCTATAGTGCTATTCTCAGAGCTGATCACTCATGAGATAACTAAATTATCTAGGGAAGTCATTAAGAGATTTTAATGCAATAGACTTGAGGATTCGATCAAGAATCGGCTATTCAACCGTGCTCATCTACTGAGTTCATTACAGCATAGTTAAAAATCGATTAGAGATCAGAGGTAGGTCGGTTCAATCGAGATATGTGGTTAAACGTGGGTGATCCCACTAAATTCCAAATTTATCGTCAATCGGCACTAAATTGATTTTTCTATCGTTTTAGTACCCTGTGTCCATATTTGAATCATTGAGATTTTCACAACCGCTGAGAGTCGCCAACGTGTCGAAGGGGTTCATTATGGTGCAAAGAAAATTGACCATAGGTCATTTGCACTAAAAATTTCTGAAAGCTATCCGGTAGCCTAGGTCATGCTAAAATCACGCTGAATTGAAATTAACCGCGAATTTGAATCCGATTTCAGAAATTGAAAGTTTTGCCATGTCACAGGTCATTTTGGGAATGTCGACTCAGCCTCCAAAGATTTTTCTACAAACCGAGAATTTTTGGGAAAAAGTCGTCATAGGGCCGTTTTTGTCCACAAAATGTTAGGGATCGTTTTTTATCACGCAATTAGGATGCAAGTAGGATCAATTGGTAAGGAAAAATACCAATTGGATCGATGAAGTGTTGGTTGAAATTATAGAGGCCAATTTGAGTTGATTCAAAGAGAGATTGAATGGAAATTGAACCTAAAGTCTTCAAAATTTGTAGCCCCCTATCGGCCACAACATTTGGACCCATTCAAGTGTTCTAGAAGGGACCTTGGTAGCTAAATTTTGGCCAAGCGATGCAACTGGTGGAGGGGAATGGTCAAGGGGACAAATAGATGGACTTGAAGGCTTGGTAGGCCCCCTTGTTCCCTCATCTCCCTCTCCCCCTCTTGTAGTCATCAACCCCCTCTTCCTCCCCCTTCATTGTGCCCTTTGAAGCTTTAGCAAAGCCAGAGAAGAGCCGGATCGCCGTTCACCATTGCCCGCCATGACCGAATCGCCGTTCGTTGCCCCCACCTCGCGCGACCCTGACGTCCTAGCCCTACTATCTCACCTATCTTGCATTCTAACCGCTGCCTCAGGCCGTGCCAAAGCTGTTTAGCCACTGTGTGCTGTCGCCGGAGTCACCATTGGAGCTCGAAGTCCCACGTTTGGACTTGTGATAAACCCTATTGCTTGTCTTGGCCCATGAGTAGCCCTTCTCAGCATCAACCACCCACCAAACAAAGCAGAATTTAGTGGGTCTCGTGGCTGCTGTGTTGGCCCGTTTTGGCGCTTTCCCAACCTTGAAAGGCAAGCTCGCTTTGGAAATAATTGATCCTAGTCTCATCCTCATTAGTTTGATCCCAACGGATCAATTAACAAGTGAGTTTAACTCACTAATCCTTTCTTAATAAGTTAATTGTGCTCAGGGGTTGATTAGTTTAGACTAAGCTTGGAATAGGTGGATAGTTATATTAGATTAGCAATTTAATTAATTGTGATTGCGTGTAAGGTGGTTAGAGTAGTGTAGTTAGAGCCTAGATAAGCTCTAGTATTTAACTAGGGGATAATTATCCAAAAAGTCCTAAACCTATTGCCCATCTGCTAATTCAGTCCTAAACCTTTTTTTTTTTGCCAATTCAGTCCTAAACCTTTTCTATTTTTGCCCGTTCAGTCCTTCCGGCCAAAATTGGCCGGCCGGCGCTGACGTGGACGTCGGTGGGGGACAGCCGGCCGGCGAGGTAAATTTTTAATGTTTTTAATATTTTTTTCGAATTTTTAATATTTTTAAAAAAAAATTTTATTCTTTTTTTTTGGGTCTTCTTCTCCCTCCTCGGCGCCGGCCGGCCGAGGTGAGGGCCGGCGAGGGCCGAGCTCGCCGGATCCGGCGAGGCTCGGCCTCGCCCGGCGGCGAGGCCGCCGTCGCCGATCCGGCAAGGCTTGGCCTCGCCTAGCCACGCCGTCGCCGATCCGGCGACGTTGCCGGATCCGGCGAGCTCGGCCCTCGCCGACCACCGGCGAGGGCGAGGCCGCGCCGCGCTGCGTGGTGTAGTCGAGGAACCCGCAGAGGAGCTCGATCTCGTCCTCGTCGGTCCAGAGGCGCCGGAACAGGGTTTTGGCGACGGTCACGGCTGGGGAGGGCCGCTTGAGCTCGGAGGGGGAGATCGTTCCAACGATCGGGGGGACGGGGGAGGCGGCGGAGGCGGGTGGGGGCGACGATGGCGACGGCAGCCTCGCCGGCCACCGGGCGAGGTCGACCCTCGCCCTTGCCGAGTGGCCGGCGAGGCGGCCGTCGCAGATCCGGCGAGGCTTGGCCTCGCCCGGCCATGGCGAGGCCGAGCCTCGCAGACTGGCGACGGCCGCCTCGCCGTCGGCCGGGCGAGGCTCGCCTCCGCTAGTGGCCGACGGGCGAGCCTCGCCGGCCCTCACCTCCCGGCTGGCCGGCGCCGGCCGAGGAGGGAGAATAAGACCAAAAAAAAAAAAAAAAAATTAAATTTTTTTAAAAAATGTTAAAAAATTTGAAAAAATAAAAAATATTAAAAACATTAAAAAAATTACCTTGCCGGCCGGCTGTCGCCCGTCGGCATCCACGTCGGCGCCCGGTCGGCCAATTTTGGCCGGAAGGACTGAATGGGCAAAAATAGAAAAGGCTTAGGACTGAATTGGCAAAAAAAAAAAAAAAAAAGGTTTAGGACTGAATTGGCAAATGGGCAATAGGTTTAGGACTTTTTGGGTAATTATCCCTTTAACTAGAGTAGTTCGGAAATTTTTCAAGCTCGTCTCGGCTTCCAATTAGGCTTTACTAGGCCTAAGTTGCATTTATAACATTTATTTATTAATTTCCATAATTAATTAATTAATTAATTTCCAAAAATTAGATGGAATAGCCGGTGACCGGAATTTCGTGCTGTTTGTAGTGATGCATTTCATTTATTTAATTGATTGATATTTGGTGGACCATATTTGGTGAAATTGGGTATTTATTCTAATTTTTATTAATTTTAATAATTAATTGTATATTTAATGGGGGTGGGTTTACAGTGCAAAAAAAATATTTCTAGACCTGTTGAAACTAGTGGGAAGATTTGTGACGTCATGAATTTCAGGTTCTGATTTCGATTGATTGAGTCGATCCTTTCATCGACGCGCTTCTAGTTCTTTTCCCTAAACTGATTACTCACGGGATAACTAGTCTATAAGGTAAAGCCATTAACGGATTCTAATGCATAATGTGACGTCCCAGGGCGTCACGTACTAAGCGCAAGTGAAATTACAAATACAATCGATATCTAATTTATCTTGTACTTCTCTTTCATTATTATATAGTCCTTACCATTGAAGGTTAGCATGTACAACATGGATTATTTAGAATCCTAAATTTTTTACATGAGGTTATCCTGCAATTCATAATATTAGCCATACACATACATGCAATCAAATTAGAGCATAAAAACTTCCTTCTCATTTACCATCGTCAGGGCTTTACAAAATCTACCAACCTGAACTTTTCCTTGTTCCATGTTTCATGCCTATATATTTACATACATGTACAAAACAAAAGTAAGGCGTATCAAAGTCAGGGATAGGGGTAAGGGTGACTACTCCACGAACTTCCCATACCAGCCCACGTCCTTCAAAAAAACAAAAGTCTAACGTCCAGCCTTCCACGAACTCTGGCGTCTAGGCACCATCCATCCCGTCTCTGGTCCACCGCACCGAAAGGTAACGGACCGAACATCTCGCCATCGTGATTAAGGAACCATGCTACAAACTTCATCGGGATCAAGCTAGCTCTACCGTCGTCCATCCATAAAATAGCTTCATACTTGGAAAACATCATGTCTATGTCAGGATCATAAACATCGTGAAAAGAAACGTCAATGTGGGCTACCACTCCATATCGTGCAACTGGTGGTACATCTATGCTTTCAATATGAAAATGTAAGGTATGAGCAAACATCCTTGCCCAGTAAAGAATAACAAAGCTCTACTCGAAAATGATCCATAGCCATCAAGTCACAGGCAAATCATCAAACAATTAGGACACTAAGAGAACATAATGCAAATATGAACAACATCAACGCATCTTATAAGAATTCACCTGATGTTGCATCCATCCCTAAGCTTACCCTTCACAAAATTCAAACTATAATGCAATCATAATAAATGAACTCACTCGCCAAATATAATTAGCTTTTAGTGTGCATAAAAATCCACCCTCGAATCAGTCACAACCGGGACACTACCGGCCTGATCGAGTCACTTCCGAAGGTACGTTATCGGACTTCCACAATACCTCTAATTGTGGGCATCTCACTCCGAGGCATCCCGGAATCAACCAAACCGAGGTCCTCCCTGATCACACACAGGGGCATCTCACTCCGAGGCATCTCCAGCATCACACAGCCGAGGCATCCTTGATCACACACAAGGGCATCTCACTCCGAGGCATCCCGGCATCACACAACCGATGCATCCTTGATCACACACAAGGGCATCCCAAACTTCCGGGGGGCATCACCGGTAACTCGGTACCGATGGATCCGTTCACCATTTTAAGCACACGTTTCACACCACACCTTTGGTTTAATGCATATATCGTATGCAAAAGAAAAGACTCCTAAGCATTTATCTAACTCTCATGAACCTAGCACACGTGCGTGTCCGAATTATAAGATAAAATCCATCACGAACATGTCCCATACCATGCCGGACAAATATTTATCCCATAATCAAGCACTATGCACCGCACTCATTGCACACGCATGACCCTATATGCACTTAAACCTCTATTGACATATGAGACTCACTCATATACAACTAACATCTAATATGAGGTTTATTAGACTCCATGTTCAGCATACAAGTCCAATTTATAAGTTGTTACACCATTCTCGGGTACAAGCAGTATATTAGCTAAATGGGCAGTTCCGGTTTCAAGCATGAAAGACTTATCAAATCCTATCGAAATGCTACCATATTTTAGTATGTTATACTTAAGACATAGCTTAACATTTTTCATGAAGGAACTTAAGTCTATTTCTTACTGTATTAAGAGTTACAGTTAACATAATCCTCACGAAAATCCTGTACTTAGTCCAGATTTTCTATCAACAAAGAAATATCGTTTTACTAATCAACTCTCGTCCATTTAATCTCAAATTTTGACATGTTATTCCTTAATATGTGTTCTACAATTTTCATTAAGGATTAGAAGTTCAATTCTAAACAGATAATTACAGAAATTTCATATAATCAGCAAAGGTCATCCAATTTTCACAAAACAGTTTACAAGACTTACTAATTTTACTTCCTTTTCTATGTTTATAGGTCCATATGGTTATAACTTCTTGTATAACTCAACCCTATGGATGTTCTATCATGTAGAAAGGCTTCTTTCCTATATCTATTAACAAACATGAATGAAATTACACGCAAACAGAACATTACTCACTCGGTTTCACCTAAAACCGAATAGGATCACATGCTCTTCACACTTCTAGTTCAACTAGACCACTTATCATCCACAATTCTCCTAGCACAATGATTCGGCACTTCCTCACAGCAACTCAATACATTTCCATCATGTCTTTTTCTAACATTTGATCCAATCCATGGCTCAACTCAAGGCATTGTCGCACCCGTGAACCGTATAACACCTTTCTAGCCAAAACGACACATTCGGCTTCCATCTCGACACCTCGCTCAACAAAACAGCACACAAACACCATAAATCCGAACATAAAAGACAAAGAATTGACATGCAATCACTTCTACTTTCAATCTAGCACTCACCAAGCTCAAATCAAACACAAAACAACAATTACAAGCTATATCCATCCTTGTTTGGTTAGATTCACAAGCTTCCTTGATAAAACAATGGATATGTTTTAATTTAGAGGTAGATTATTCCTTAACTTGCTTCGGCTACTCAACTATACTCGCATTCTTCAAAATCAACACTAAAATCCAACATGCAAGATGAAGAATTTCGGCCAGCTCCTCTTGTTCTTGCTTCGGCCGAGAGGAAGAAAAGATGAAGATGAAATGTGGGTTTGTCGGTTTGAGGAGAGAGAGAAAAATTTCTGGTTTTATATGAGAGAATAAGGTCTACAAGGCTAGTCTTAGGTTAGGGGGTAATGATTAGCTAGCTTCGGTTTTGTGAAAGAAAAACCGTGGGTGCTATAAGTGAGATCCAAGAGAAAGAAAGTCGGTGTCGTGGCTTCACGCGAGAGAAATTTCCGCCATCTGTCGATCGTCGTTCGTTAACAGTTAATCCATGTCATTAGTTAGCTCATTAAATTAGATATTTTCATCTAATGATCTTTTGTTTACACTTAATCTCAATCATACAAAAATCATAACACATTGACCAATCAAAGTTAGTCTATAAAGGAATCAATCACTAAAGAACACTAAAATTATAAGCAATCTACTAATCAATTCACTTAACTATAATTTATAAATCTTAACTAAAATGTAATTACTCGGGCCTAATTATTTATTCCCGGCCCAACGGGCTCAATCTAAAATTATAAGGCCCACTAAATCTCATAAATCTTGAAATCCCGAACCTTGGCCCATCTCCAGCCAATTTCAAACCCAACTTTCACGGCCCAAACCATAAGTTCGGTTCTAAAAGAATTGTATGGCCCACTAAATCTCAAGCCCACACATCCTACAAAATCCAATGGGTTCACTTTCCGGCCCGTTCTAAATAAATCTAAGTTTCTAATAATCTAATTAAGCTAATGACGGTCGATGAAATTTTGGGATGTCACACATAAGACTTGAGAATTCGACCAAGAAACGACTACTTGACCAAACAAATCTGCAAGAGATCATTGCGACACAATAAGATCGATTAGAGACCGGAGATAGATTGACTCGACAAAGGCATGACATCCGGCATGGTTGATTCCACCAGATCCCACAAATCTTGTCGATCGGCACTAGACCAATTTCTCTATCGCTTTGGTAGCCTGTGTTCGTATTTCAAACCTCGAGATTTCTATGATAATCGAGAGTCGCTAATATGTCGAAGATGTACTATGTGGCTTGAAAATGATCAACTACAGGTCAAACGCATGAGAATTCCTAAAAGCTACCTGGTAGATTAGGATGCACTAAACTCGCGCCGAATTGAAATTAACCATGAAATCGAACCCAAATTCAAAAATTGAGAGTTTTGTCATGTCACAGGTCATTTTAGGAACGTCAACTCATCTTCAGAAGATTTTTCTACAAACCAAGATTTTTGGCGGAAAAGCAAAGTAAGGTCGTTTTTGTTCGGAAAAGTCAAAGGGTCGATTTTGATCACATCTTCGGAATACAAGTGGATCATATGACTGGAAAAATCATAAGAGGGACGAGGACACCTTGGCGGATTTATTTGGGCTTCAATTGAATTGGTTTACTTGAGAATTGAATGGAATTGAATGAGATTGAAGAGGTAAAGTCCAAAATTCATAGACCATGGGGTACACATCATTTTGGACCCATTGGCAAGCTTGTTGGGGAAGATTGGTGGCTGCAAAGGGCAGAGGGTGAGGGCCATGTATGGTGGGGGCAAGCCAAGGGAGAGAGAGACAAGTGTTGAAGGCTAATGAGGCACTTTGGGGTCCCCCTCTTTAGCAACCTTTTTCTCCTCCATTCAGTGGCTTTCTCCATAGTAAAGGAGCCTTGAGACCTTGAGAAAACCAAAGGAAAACCACAACTCATCCCCCTTGGCCGTCGCATGCCCATCGGACTCCATTTCCCCCTCTGTTTTCCCTCGTTTCAGTTTCTGCTCTAGCCAACCTTTCACCAAAGATCTGAGTCAAAAGTGGTCTTCTCGGTTGAATCAGTGAACAAACCACCCATTTTCGCGAAGAGGACATCCATACCGTTCCAACAAGCCTAGCCTCACCCCAAACGGAGCCGCCGTCCATCCGGTACGCCGTTGTGAAGTTACCGGTCACTAGTCCGTCGGTCCCCTGCCCGCTTGCATTGTTTTGCGATTTATTGCTGTTTTGCCCAATTCCAACCCTTCCTTTGGCCATCCCATCCACCCACAAGATTCTCAAGACCCCCGAGAGCCGTTGGTTGCCAACCACCCACTCACTGGAGCTCCGATCAGCTTGTTTTCGCCATTGAAGCTGCTGGTTTCTTCTCTATAGTTAAGCTCAGATCAGAAGCAAAAAACCAGCAAGCCGTGTGATCTTTGCGACCCGTTTTCAAGCCCTTCCCAACCTCACTTGGTGTCACCGTGTGGAGGTTTATCTACTATCTCGTCGTTGCCATCGCCGTGGACTCGCCGAAACGCAAATTCGGTGAGTTTATCCTTTAATCCTTGCTTAGTGAGTTAATTATGCTTAAGGGGTGCTTAGATTAGTCTAAGTATGTGTAGGTGGTTAGATTAGATTATTTAAATATTAATCAGATTGGTTGTATGATTAGTTTAGTGAATGATTAATTAGGGCTGTTGTATGTTTAAATTAGTGTAATATTGTTTAAGCCCTAATTAATTATTTTTAATTAATTGGTTATTTCGAATTTTATAAATATTATTTTTAAAATTATTATATTATAATATAATATTTAATTATTTAATTTTGGAATTAAATTTAATTATTTAATATTTTCAAAAATTATGTCGGGATGGCCGGTTGTTAGAATTTCTCACTAGTCGCAACAGTGTGGTTAGTTCGTGCTTATTGTATGTTTAATTGAGAAATTGAGTGATTGATGATTATGGTTAATTATTCCAAAAGTGTGGAATTGAGTGAATTGGAGAAGTTCTGATATTTAACTTGAAAATATCCAGTGTTGGCTTTTGGCACGGTAATTGGTTTGAAGGACCTGTTTGAATCAATTGATTGATTAGATTGAGGAATGGATTGGTTTCCATTATGCTACAGCTTGTGCAAGCTACTATCTATCTATACCTTGAGCGAGCTACCATTTATATATTACAGCTTTGGAGAGCATATGTCTTATTGACAAATAATTTGATATAAGGTATTAAAAGATAGATAGTATGAATGAATTGAATCATTGGAACTGATTTGATTGGTTGAATTATGAAATGTACTGACGTGCAGGAAGGGACTGAGGCGAGGTAAGTCCTCAATCCTCTTTGTGTGGCTAGAGTGCCTTGAGGCGTATTTTCTTCCTAATCGAGTCTTAGGGGGTAGAACTCACTAAGACATTGTCTCACCCCGTTGTGGGCTCAACATTTTCAGGTTCTTAGATGGCAGTTGTGGAGGACTTGAAGCCTTGGACATTTGTGGAGGTGGAGACTGAAGAATCGGTGAACATGTCTGACTAGTTAGTCATAGGACAGTTCCCTTTTTGTTGATCCAGTCTACTTTTTAGACAATCCAGTGCTGTATAGAAACCTATGTATTTATAAGAAAGCTTGTTTGGTTATGATTGATTGCCTACTTTTCTATCCCAAAGTTAAATGTTGTCAGGGGATTTGGTTCGCTTTCGCATGTGTAATAAAAAAAATGAGTTGGTGACGTGTCCTGGGAAGTCGTAAAGTTTTATCAACCATGGAGGGATGTGCGCATGCTTGAGGTTCGTGGCGTGACATCCCTGTTTAATTGGTATCAACGCATGGTTTGTGTATGGAGTGATAAGGTGCGATGAGTCATGGGATAGTTAGTAGGAAAGGCTTTTAATATGCTGATGCACGTGGTTGATACCTGTTTGATAACTTGTTTGCGGGGTCACTGAAGTTCTAACTTGGTGTTAGAATTGGAATGCAGGTGTCTATAAAGAGCATGTAGGATGAGTGACCAAGAATGGAGGACTCCTTGGTGGAGGTTGGTAGGACCTGAATCTTGGGGTAGGATACTGACAAGAGTCGATACCCGAGGTAGAGCACAGGCTAAGTCTAGCGCGTGCGTGAAAGTATCGCTGCAGGCTAGTACTCTGAGGGTAGCAGCACTGAGCAATCCTAGGTTCGACAGGATCATTCAGGCGCTAGGGTCTTTGGTAAGCTTTTTGGGTCAGCAAGCTCAAGATCAAGCTGCCATTGCTTTTGCCGTCGCCAGTGACGTAGTCACTATTGCTACCACACTGCTGAGGTTCAGCATGGAGATGTGATTTAGAAGCAAGCCGTTGCATCCGAGTTGAGGTTCAGATTCAATAGAGATGGAAACCAGTTTGGGAAGGAGCCTATGATTGGAGAAAAGTATCCCATTATCATCGAACTGGAAATGTGGGATGGTCAGGTTAGCAATGAATCAGAATGGAGTGTGTCGTGCTAACGGAAGCTGACATGGATCAGCCCTGTGTCCTGGTAAGATGGGTGCTTGTTCTGTGTGTGACCAACAGGGTTACTTGGCTAGAAACGGTCTTAGAAAGCCGATGGACAAATCGAAAGTAGTGTGCCATAGAACGCATTGTGGGGTTTTTGGAACAGGCCTTCAGTACAAGAATGAGTACAGTAGGCAAAGGATTCACTGATTGTGTGCCAAGTTTGTGAAAGGAAGAGTTAGTTGGCCTAGTGACTGAGTACAGTGGAAGCATGCTTTGAATGTCGCTAGCGTGGCCATCGGGCTAGCAATTGTCCGCGTAAGTCCAAGAGAACTCAAGCATCACTACCGCTGACAGGACACCATTAGGATGGTGAAAGGAACATGAATGGACCGACCATGCATCGAACAAAGAAAGGATGTTTTTGAGGTGTTTTTATCAGAGTAGTGCAATAGGATTTTCAGTAAAGGTTGTAGAATTTTCGTTGCTGTAATAAAGTAAAAGAAAGATGAATCTCTTACTATAATTGTACTTGAAGGGTTTGCTTAAGTATGACTTGGAAGTCATTTAAGAAAAGGTTTAGATCGAGGAGCTTTTTGTTATAATGAAAGGTTGTAGTAGTGTAATATAGTTAGACTTGTTGACAGGTGGAAGTTTTGAATTTACCGAGAGTCGAGGAGGACCCTCAATCCCTTTTTCTCTCATCATTTGAGAGAACCCGTTTGTTAGACAAGGGTTGTTGATGTTACTTGATGACTGTTATAGATACGACAGTAGACGAGCTGAAGATGGAGGACGTTGCTGTACTGCAAGAGTTCCATATGTGTTTTCAAAGGAATTACTAGATTTGTCGCCAGAAAGGGTGATAGAGTTCGTGATTGAAATAGCCCTCGGGACCGAGCCAATCTTTAAGGCTCCTTATCGAATGGTTTTATCAAAGTTGAAAGAACTAAAAATGCAGATGCAAGAATTTGGAGAAGGAATTTATACGTTCCAATTTATCAACTTGGGGAGCACCAGTCCTATTCGTGAAGAAGAAAGATGGTTCGTTGCGTTTGTATCTTGATATTCTCCAAGGTCGACTTGAGAACAGGGCATCATCAGCTAAGGATTAGGAAGAATGACATACTGAAGTTAGCATTTCGCACTTGATATGGCAATTATGAGTTCACTATAATGCCGTGTGGTTTGATGGACACTCCGGCTGTCTTTATGGATCTGATGATCAGAGTGTTCATTGGGTTCTTGGATCAGTTGTGATCATGTTTATTGGCATTATCCTGGTGTGTTCGAAGAGTGCTAAGGAGCATGAGAGACATTTGAGAAGAGTACTTCAAGTCCTAAGGATTCATTAGTTGTGCGCTAAGTTTAGCGAGTGCGAGTTTTGGATTACTCGTGTTGCATTCCTAGGTCACATGATTTCAGGTGAAGAAATCTTCGTGAACCCTGCCAAGATTGAAGCAGTAATTAACTAGTCAAGACAGACAGCAATAACAGAAAATCAGAAGCCATTTGGGTTGGATAGATTACTATAGAAGGTTCGTTGAGGGATTTTTAGCATCAGTATTGTCGTTGATTCGACTCTTGAAGACAGAAGAAAAGTTCGTGTGGACAGACAAGTGCGAGTGTAGTTTCCAAGGGCTTAAGCAGAAGCTAACTACCGCAACTGTGTTGATTATACCATATAGTCCAGGAGGATTTGAGATCTATGGTGATGCGTTGTTTAAAGGATTGTGTTGCGTGTTGATGTAGTATGGTAGAGTTGTTGCATACGCGTCCCTTCAGTTGAGACCTCACAAGTTGAATGATCCGACGCATGACTTAGAACTTGCGGCGATTATTTTCGCTCTGAAGATTTGTAGACATTACTTGTGCTGAGAAAGATTCCAGATCTTCACTAACCATCAAAATCTCAAGTGCCTATTTTCTTTTAGAATGAGTTGAACATGAGACAACGTCGCTGGATGGAATTTTTTGAAGGACTATGATTGCAATAATTTGTATCACCCTAGAAAGGTGAATAAGGTCACAAATGCACTGAGTTGGAAGTCCTTAGTAATGTTGAAGAAAAATCCCTTGAAGTTTTGAAGTTAACAAAACAGCCTCGCCAGCAAAGTCTGAAGATTCCAAGACCCAGTCGGTTAAGTCTGAAGATCTCCAGACCCAAATCTAAGTCTGAAGACAGTTTGTGATTTTGCCAGGCTGACAGCAGGTTATTTTTATGGTTAAGGAAATTAAAATTTGGATATTATATTCCCTAACTTATTCATGGAATATCTCTAGTTGTGATTGTGAACTCGGAAGATTTATTCTTCGGATTTTATCCGTTGAAGATCAAGCGAATTTTTGGAATGATCTTGTGACATCCTAAAAATTCGACTGACCGTCATTAGTTTAATTAGAATATTAGAAACTTAAATTTATTTAGAACGGGCCGGAAAGCGAACCCATTGGATTTTGTAGGATGTGTGGGCTTGAGATTTGGTCGGCCGTACAATTCTTTTAGAATTGAGCTCATGGTTTGGGCCATGAAAGTTGGGTTTGAAATTGGCTGGAGATGGGCCAAGGTTCGGGATTTCAAGATTTATGAGATTTAGTGGGCCTTATAATTTTAGATTGAGCCCGTTGGGCCGAGAATAGATAATTAGGCCCAAGTGATTATATTTCTTAGTTAAGACTTGTAAATTATAATTAAGTGATTTAATTAGTGGATTACCTATAATTCTAACATTCTTTTATGATTGATTTCTTTCTAGACTAACTTTAATTAGTTGATGTGTTATGATTTTGTATAATTGAGATTAAGTAGAAACAACATGCCATTAGATGAAAATATCTGAAGCTAATGAATTAACTAATGACATGGATTAATTGTTAATGAACGACGATCGACAGATGGCGGAAAATCTTCATGCACGAGACCACGACACCGATCCTTTTTCTCTCTCTCTCTCTCGGATCTCTCACTCGTACCCACGGTTTTCTTCAAAAACCGAAGCTAGAGATTTATCATTACAATTTAATCATTACCCCCTAACCTAAGACTAGCCTTGTAGACCTTATTCTCTCATATAAAACCAGAAATTTTTCTCTCTCTCCTCAAACCGACAAACCCACATTTCATCTTCATCTTTTCTTCCTCTCGGCCGAAGCAAGAACAAGAGGAGCCGGCCGAAATTCTTCATCTTGCATGTTGGATTTTAGTTTTGATTTTGAAGAATCCGAGTATAGTTGAGTAGCCGAAGCAAGGTAAGGAATAATCTAGTTCTAAATTAAAACATATCCATTGTTTTATCAAGGAAGCTTGTGAATCTAACCAAACAAGGATGGATATAACTTGTAATTGTTGTTTTGTGTTTGATTTGAGCTTGGTGAGTGCTAGATTGAAAGTAGAAGTGATTGCATGTCAATTCTTTGTCTTGTATGTTCGGATTTATGGTGTTTGTGTGCTGTTTTGTTGAGCGAGGTGTCGAGATGGAAGCCGAATGTGTCGTTTTGGCTAGAAAGGTGTTATACGGTTCACGGGTGCGACAACGCCTTGAGTCGAGCCATGGATTGGATCAAATGTTAGAAAAAGACATGATGGAAATGTATTGAGTTGCTGTGAGGAAGTGCCGAATCATTGTGCTAGGAGAATTGTGGATGATAAGTGGTCTAGTTGAACTAGAAGTGTGAAGAGCATGTGATCCTATTCGGTTTTAGGTGAAACCGAGTGAGTAATGTTCTGTTTGCGTGTAATTTCATTCATATTTGTTAATAGATATAGGAAAGAAGCCTTTCTACATGATAGAACATCCATAGGGTTGAGTTATACAAGAAGTTATAACCATATGGACCTATAAACATAGAAAAAGAAGTGAAATTAGTAAGTCTTGTAAACTGTTTTGTGAAAATTGGATGACCTTTGCTGATTATATGAAATTTCTGTAATTATCTGTTTAGAATTGAACTTCAAATCCCTAATGAAAATTGTAGAACACATCTTAGGGAATAACATGTCAAAATTTGAGATTAAATGGACGAGATTTGATTAGTAAAACGATATTTCTTTGTTGATAGAAAATCTGGACTAAGTACAGGATTTTCGTGAGGATTATGTTAACTGTAACTCTTAATATAGTAAGAAATAGACTTAATTTCCTTCATGAAATATGTTAAGCTATGTCTTAAGTACAACATACTAAAATTTGGTAGCATTTCGATAAGATTTGATAGGTCTTTCATGCTTGAAACCGGAACTGTCCATTTAGCTAATATACTGCTTGTATCCGAGAATACATGTTAGGTGTAACAACTTATAAATTGGACTTGTATGCTGAACATGGAGTCTAATAGACCTCATATTAGATGTTAGTTATATATGAGTGAGTCTCATATGTCAATAGAGGTTTAAGTGCATATAGGATCATGCGTGTGCAATGAGTGCGGTGCATAGTGCTTGATTATGGGATAAATATTTGTCCGGCATGGTATGGGACATGTTTGTGATGGATTTTATCTTATAATTCGGACATGCACGTGTGCTAGGTTCATGAGAGTTAGATAAATGCTTATGAGTCTTTTCTTTTGCATACGATATATGCATTAAACCAAAGGTGTGGTGTGAAACGTGTGCTTAAAATGGTGAATGAATCCATCGGTACCGAGTTACCGGTGATGCCCCCGGAAGTTTTGGATGCCCTTGTGTGTGATCAAGGATGCCTCGGAGTGAGATGCCCTTGTGTGTGATCAAGGATGCCTCGGTTGTGTGATACTGGAGATGCCTGGGAGTGAGATGCCCCTGTGTGTGATCAGGGAGGACCTCGGTTTGGTTGATGCCGGGATGCCTCGGAGTGAGATGCCCACAATTAGAGGTATTGTGGAAGTCCAGATAATGTACCTTCTGGAAGTGACTCGATCAGGCCGGTAGTGTCCCGGTTGTGACTGATTCGAGGGTGGATTTTTATGCACACTAAAAGTTAATTATATTTGGCGAGTGAGTTCATCTATTATATTTGCATTGTAGTTTGAATTTGTGTAGGATGAGCGTAGGGATGGATGCATGTCATGTGATTTCTTATATGATGCATTATTACTGTTCATGCTTGTTATATGTTTTTCTTAGTGTCCTAATTGTTGGATAGTTTGCCTGTGACTTTGATGGCTATGGATTGTTTTAGAGTAGAGTTTTGTTATTCTTTCTTTGGGCAATGATGTTTGCTCATACCTTACATTTTCAGATTGAAAGTATGGATGTGCCGCCGGTTGCTTGGTATGGAGTGATAGCCAACATTGATGTTTCTTTCTGGACGTGTATGACCACGACATTGATATGATGTTTACCAAGTACGAAGCGATATTATGGATGGATGACGGTAGAGCTAGTCCGATTCCGATGAAGTTCGTGGCATGGTTCATCAACCATGAGGGCGAGATGTTCGGTCCGTTACCTTTCGGTGCAGGTGGACCTGGAGACGGGATGGATGTCGCCTAGACGCCAGAGTTCATGGAAGGCTAGGTGTTAGACTTTTTTGTTTTTTTTTTTTTTTTTGGTTAAAGACGTGGGCTGGTTTGGGATGTACGCGGAGTTGCCACCCTTACCCCTATCCCTGACTTTGATACGCCTTACTTTTGTTTTGTACATGTATGTAAATATATAGGCGTGAAACATGGAACAAGGAAAAGTTCAGGTTGGTAGATTTTGTAAAGCCCTGACGATGGTAAATGAGAAGGAAGTTTTTATGCTCTAATTTGATTGCATGTATGTGTATGGCTAATATTATGAATTGCATGATAACCTCATGTCATAAATTTAGGATTCTAAATAATCCATGTTATACATGCTAACCTTCAATGGTAAGGACTATATAATAATGAAAGAGATGTACAAGATAAATTAGATATCGATTGTATTTGTAATTCCGCTTGCGCTTAGTACGTGACGCCCTGGGACGTCACAGCTCTCTTTTTGGTATCAGAGCGTAGGATTACCTAGAGTGATAAGGTGCGGTAGTGACTATGCGTTTGGATTTGTAAGGAACAAGTAACTTATGTTACTCATAGGGTATTAGTAACAATTGTTGCAGTTATTACTTATTAGTTTTGTAAGGGGACTCGGTAGACTAATGTGTAGTGATCGATGTGCAGAAACCAGGAACTGTCAGGATGAGTAGAAATGTACGAGGAACGGCCATGGATCCCCGTGTGGAAGGAATTTTGGAAGCACTTGCTAATGTAGGAGCCCTATTGGAAAGGCAAGCCCAACAACAAGTAGGAGGTGACCGTAGATTGCAATGCTTAGTAAAACAATTCCTGAGACTAAAACCCTCTAGATTTGCTGGATTAGGAGATCTTGTAGAAGCAGAATTATGGATAGATGAGATGGAAAAGATATTTGCATTGCTGAATTGTACTGATGCAGAGAAAGTATCTTTAGTAGAGTATCAACTTCAAGGAAATGCTGATTATTGGTGGAAAGCGACGAAAGGAACGGTATTTCCTGATGGTGTAGATGTGACTTGGACTGGATTTGTAGGAGTTTTCTATAGTAAGTATTTTTCAGACTGTGCAAGGGATAAAAAGGTGATGGAATTTATGCAGCTGACCCAAAATAACTTGACTGTAGATCAGTATGAGGCGAGATTTGCTAAACTCTCTAGATTTGCCCCTAGATTAATAGAATACCCAGAGGATAAGGCTAAGAGATTTTTGAATGGGTTAAGGCCTGATATAAGAGGACGATTGGTGCCTTTGAATTTGAAGGATTATAGTGAGTTATATGAAAGGGCACAGCTAGTGGAAAGAGATTTGATGTTGGGAGGTCAGACATCAGCATATCAGGTAAGACCACAATCTCGAGGAGACTCATCTAATTTTCGTTATAATAAAAGATCTCATCAGATTGGAAAGCGACCATTTGTGCAAAACAAGAAGAATAAGGTTGAAAATCCTAGAAAATTGTGGAAAAATCAACCAATGAGACAATCGCAATATGGTAACAATGAGTGTCGTAGGTGTGGTAAGTCACATGGACTTGGACCATGTTATGGAACAAATGCTTGTTTTAATTGCGGACAGATAGGGCATTATAGCAGAGATTGTCCTTAGAAAAGAATGCAGCAACCACAGCCACAACAGAATTCAGGTAGACCATTGCCACCAAGAAATAACCAGAGACCGCCAGCTCAAGGAAAAATTTATGCGATTACTCAGGATGAGGCTGAAGAATCCCAAACAGTCATTACAGGTATCATTACCCTATTTAGCCAGAATGCTTATGCTTTGTTTGATACGGGAGCGACTCATTCCTTTGTATCTGCTCAGTATGTGCGATTGAATAAGGTAGAACCCGAATTGTTAGAAGTACCTCTTAGTGTCTCTACTCCATTGAAGGATGTCATTCTATCTAATTCAGTGTGTAGGGATTCCATTATTCTTATAGGTGGACAGACCTTGTTAGCTGATCTGATGGTGTTAGTTATGTATGACTTTGATGTAATTCTAGGAATGGATTGGTTGCATAGATATAGAGCCAATGTGGATTGTTATAGGAAGATGATTCGATTTGACCCACCGGATAGGCCAAGTTTTGAATTTTATGATGGAAAGACAACTCCCTCTATACCTCTTATCACTGCACTAGAAGCCCATAGACTTCTTAGAAGTGGTTGTCAAGGATATTTGGCATATGCAAGTGAACAAAACAAGAAAGAGATACAACTGGAGGATATCCCTGTAGTACAAGAATTTTCTGATGTATTTCCCGAGGAATTGATAGGATTACCCCCAGAACGAGAAGTTGAGTTCATTATTGAATTGGCACCTGGTACAGAACCCATATCAAAAGCTCCTTATAGGATGGCATTAACAGAATTAAAGGAATTGAAGGTACAATTGCAAGAATTACTTGACAAAGGATTTATTAGACCAAGTGTTTCACCTTGGGGTGCACCAGTGTTATTTGTTAGAAAGAAGGATGGATCATTACGCCTTTGTATTGATTATAGACAATTGAACCAAGTGACAATTAAAAATAAGTACCCATTACCAAGGATTGATGACCTATTTGATCAACTGCAAGGAGCGTCAGTTTTCTCAAAGATTGACCTAAGATTAGGATACCATCGATTGAGGATTAGAAAGGAGGACATACCTAAAACAGCTTTTCGAACTAGATATGGACACTATGAATTTTTAGTTATGCCTTTTGGGCTAACGAATGCCCCAGCAGCTTTTATGGATCTTATGAACAGAGTATTTAAGTCTTTTCTGGACCAATTTGTGATAGTCTTCATAGACGATATCTTGGTATATTCAAAGGGACAAGAGGAACATGAAGAGCATTTAAGGATTGTACTGCAAACTCTTAGGAAGCACAAGTTGTATGCTAAATTCAGTAAATGTGAATTTTGGTTGGACCGAGTGACATTTTTAGGACATGTGGTGACTGGTGAAGGAATATCAGTGGACCCAGTTAAAGTTGAGGCTGTAGTTAATTGGCCTAGACCATCGACAGTGACAGAAGTACGAAGTTTTCTAGGTTTAGCTGGATACTACAGAAGATTTGTAGAAGGATTTTCTCGAATTGCAGGACCAATAACACGATTGACTAGGAAGAATTCAAAATTTGATTGGTCAGAGGAATGTGAACAAAGTTTCCAAGAACTTAAGAGGAGATTGACGATGGCACCAGTGTTGGCGATACCTATAGGATCTGGAGGTTTTGTGGTGTATAGTGATGCTTCTCATAAAGGTTTAGGGTGTGTTCTTATGCAACATGGGAAAGTTATAGCTTATGCATCAAGACAATTAAAACCACATGAATTGAATTATCCTACTCATGATTTAGAGCTAGCTGCCATTGTTTTTGCTTTAAAGATATGGAGGCACTATCTTTATGGAGAAAGATTTGAAATTTATACGGATCACAAAAGTCTAAAGTACATATTCTCTCAAAAGGAATTGAATATGAGGCAAAGGAGATGGATAGAATTACTTAAGGACTATGATTTGTGAAATCCTATATCATCCAGGAAAAGCTAACAAAGTGGCAGATGCACTTAGTAGGAACTCAGCAGTGAGAGTAGCCAATATGATGGTTAAAGAATGGAATTTATTGGATGCAATTTCAAATTCTGAATTCAAAGTGGAGGTAAGTGAGTCAATAGGAATAATAGCTGCATTGAGAGTTGAACCTGAAGTTATACAACGTATTAAGACTTTACAAGAGTTGGATCCTGAAATGCTGAAGTTTCGAGATAAAGCTTTGAAAGGAAAGAAGATGGATTTCCAAATCTCGAGTGATGGGATAGTTAAATTTCATGAACGTTTTTGTGTGCCTAACAATGATGAATTGAAGAGAGAAATTCTAACTGAGGCTCATCGAAGTTGTTACAATATTCACCCAGGGAGCACAAAGATGTATAGGAACCTTCGTCAATATTTTTGGTGGGATGGAATGAAGACTGATATTGCTAAGTTTGTCGCAAGATGTCTTACATGTCAACAGGTGAAAGCTGAACATCGTAAGCTGCGCAGGATTGTTAAAGCCATTAGAAATTCCAGAGTGGAAGTGGGAACATATAACCATGGATTTTGTGCAAGGATTGCCAAGGACTTCAAGTGGACATGACTCAATTTGGGTAATAGTAGACATATTAACAAAGTCAGCACATTTCTTAGCTGTAAGAGTAGACTATTCCTTAGAGAAGTATGCCACATTGTATGTTAGACATGTAGTACGACTGCACGGTGTTCCTATTACCATAACGTCAGATAGAGACCTGCAATTCACGTCTAATTTTTGGAAAAGTCTTCAACTTGCCTTAGGAACTAAACTCTAATACAGTATTGCTTTTCATCCACAGACAGATGGACAATCAGAAAGGACTATACAAACATTGAAAGACATGTTGAGAGCATGTGTTATTGATTTCAAAGGAAATTGGGATGAGAAATTACATTTAGTAGAGTTCGCTTACAACAATAGTTTTCAGCAGAGCATTGGTATGGCTCCATTTGAAGCTCTTTATGGTAGAAATTGTAGAACTCCTATTTGCTGGAATGAAGTTGGAGAACAGAAGTTGACAGGACCAGAAATAGTTCAAATTACTTTGGAAGCAGTAAAGACTATAAGAGAACGACTCAGGACGGCTCAGAGTAGACAAAAGAGTTATGCAAATAGACGTCGTAGACCTTTAGAATTCAATGTAGGAGATCATGTATTTCTAAAAGTATCACCTATGAAGAATGTGTCAAGATTTGGGAAGAAAGGAAAGTTAAGCCCAAGATTTATAGGACCTTTTGAGATATTAGAAAGGATTGGAGAGTTAGCATATAGAGTAGCATTACCACCAAAGCTATCCAGTATTCACGATGTTTTTCATGTATCTATGCTGAGGAAGTATGAGCCGGATCCCACTCATGTGTTAGATTTTGAAGTGCTAGAAATAGATGATAGAGTTAGATATGTAGAAGAGCCTGTGAAAATTTTGGATCGAAGAGAACAAGTCTTGAGGAATAAGACTATACCCTTAGTCAAAATTTTGTGGCGATACCATGATTCAGAGGAAGCAACTTGGGAAAGTGAGGAAGAGATCAGGCAGAAGTATCCTCAGCTTTTTGAGTGAAGAAGGTAAGATTCTAATTTCGAGGACGAAATTTTCTAAGTAGGGGAGAGTTGTGACATCCCAAAAATTCGACTGACCGTCATTAGCTTAATTAGAATATTAGAAACTTAAATTTATTTAGAATGGGCCGGAGAGCGAACCCATTGGATTTTGTAGGATGTGTGGGCTTGAGATTTATTGGGCCGTACAATTCTTTTAGAACCGAGCTCATGGTTTGGGCCGTGAAAGTTGGGTTTGAAATTGGCTGGAGATGGGCCAAGGTTCGGGA
Organism: Eucalyptus erythrocorys; assembly: GCA_014182555.1. Classification (NCBI taxonomy): domain Eukaryota; kingdom Viridiplantae; phylum Streptophyta; class Magnoliopsida; order Myrtales; family Myrtaceae; genus Eucalyptus; species Eucalyptus erythrocorys. The sequence goes on along the minus strand of CM024601.1, from coordinate 30,164,688 downwards.
TTTCAAGATTTAGTGGGCCTTATAATTTTAGATTGAGCCCGTTGGGCCGGGAATAAATAATTAGGCCCGAGTAATTACATTTTTAGTTAAGATTTATAAATCATAGTTAAGTGAATTGATTAGTGGATTACTCATAAATTTAGTGTTCTTTTGTGATTGATTTCTTTATAGACTAACTTTGATTGGTCAATGTGTTATGATTTTTGTATGATTGAGATTAAGTGGAAACAAAAGATCATTAGATGAAAATATCTAATCTAATGAGCTAACTAATGACATTGATTAATAGTTAACGAACGACGATCAACAGATGGCGGAAATCTCTCTCACACGAAGCCACGACACCGACTTTTTCTCTCTCTCTCTCTCACACATAGCACCCACGGTTTTTTCTTTCACAAGACCGAAGCTAGCTAATCATTACCCCCTAGTCTAGACTAGCCTAGTAGACCTAAATCCTTCTATAAAAACCGAAATCTTCTCTCTCTCTCCACACAAAACCAAAAACCCACATTTCTTCTCCATTTTTCTCTCTCGGCCGAAGCTTGTACAAGAGGAACCAGCCGACTTCTTCATCTTGCATGCTAGATTTTTGAGTTGATTTTGAAGCATCCAAGTGTAATTGTGTAGCCGAAGCGAGGTAAGGAATAATCTAACTCTAATTTGAAACGAATCCGTTGTTCTATCAAGGAAACATGTGAATCTAGTCCAAACAAGGATGGATGTAGCTTGTAATTGTTGTTTTGTGGTTGAATTGTGTTTGGGGAGTGTTAGATTGGAAGTAGAAGTGTTTGCATGTCAATTCTTTGCTGTGTTTGTTTGGATTTGTGATTGTGGAGTGCCGTTTTGTCGAGCGATACGCCAAGATGGAAGCCGAGTGTGCCGATTTGACTATAAAGTGATTATATGGTGAACGGGCGAGTTGAAACCTCAAGCCGAACCGTGGATTTGATTAAAAGTTAGAAAAGAACAAGATGGAGATGTGTTGAGATGCTGTGAGAAGTGCCGAAGTGTTGTGCTAAGTGAATTGTGAATGATAAGTAGTCTAGTTGAACTAGAAGTGTGGCGAGCGTGTGATTCCATTCGGTTTTGGATGAAACCGACGAGTGAGATTCTGTTTTTGTGTAATCTTATTCATGTTTGTTGATGGAGATGGGAAAGAAGATTTTCTACATGATAGAACTTCCATAGGATTGAGTTATACAAGAAGCTATAACCATATGGACCTATAACATAGAAAAAGAAGTGAACATAGTAAGTCTTGTAAGCTGTTTTTGTAAAAATTGGATGACCTTTGCCGATTGTGTGAAAATTCTGTAATTATCTGTTTAGAATTGAACTTCAAATCCTTAATGAAAGTTGTAGAACACATCTTAAGAAATAACGTGTCAAAATTTGAGATTAAATGAATGAGAATTGATTGGTAAAATGATTTTTCTTTGTTAATAGAAAATCTGGACTAAGAACAGAATTTCAGCGAAGATGATGTTAATTGTTACTCTTAATACATTGAGAATTAGACTTAAGTTCCTTCATGAAAGATGTTAATCTATGTCTTAAGTACAACATACTAAAATTTGGTAGCATTTAAATAAAATTTGATAGGTCTTTCATGCTTAAAACCGAAACTGCCCATTTAGCCAAAATTCTGCTTGTACCCGAGAATGTATATTAGATGTAACCACTTACAATTTGGACTTGTATGCTGAACATGGAATCTGATAAACTCTATATTAGATGTTAGTTAAGATTGAGTGAGTCTCATACATCAAAAGAGATTTAAGTGCATTTAGGTTCATGTGTATGCAATGAGTGCGGTGCATAGTGATTGGTTATGGGATAAATATTTGTCCGGCATGGTATGGGACATGTTCGTGATGGATTTTATCTTATAATCCGGATAGGCACGTGTGCTAGGATCATGAGACTTAGATAGATACTTAGGTGTCTTTTCTTTTGCATACGATATGCACATTAAATCAAAGGTGTGGTGTGAGATGTGTGCTTAATGAGGTGAACGGATCCATCGGTACCGAGTTACCGGTGATGCCCCCGGAAGTTTGGGATGCCCTTGTGTGTGATCAAGGATGCCTCGGTTGTGTGATGCCGGGATGCCTCGGAGTGAGATGCCCTTGTGTGTGATCAAGGATGCCTCGGCTGTGTGATGCCGGAGATGTCTCGGAGTGAGATGCCCTTGTGTGTGATCAGGGAGGACCTCGGTTTGGTTGATACCGGGATGCCTCGAAGTGAGATGCCCACAATTAGAGGTATTGTGGAAGTCCAGATAATGTACCTTCGGAAGTGACTCGATCAGCCGGTAGTGTCCCGGTTGTGACTGATTCGAGGGTGGATTTTTATGCACACTAAAAGTTAATTATATATGGCGAGTGAGTTCATCTATAGTATTTGCATTGTAGTTTGAGTTTGTGAAGGATAAGCGTAGGATGGATGCATGTCAGGTGATTTCTTACACGATGCATTAATACTGTTTATGCTTGCTATATGTTTTTCTTAGCATCCTAATTGTTGGATAGTTTGCCTGTGACTTTGATGGCTATGGATTGTTTTAGAGTAGAGTTTTGTTATTCTTTACTAGGCAAGGATGTTTGCTCATACCTTACATTTTCAGATTGAACGTATGGATGTGCCGCCAGTTGCTCGGTATGGAGTGATAGCCAACATTGATGTTTCTTTCCTGGACATGTATGACCCTGACATAGATATGGTGTTTACCAAGTACGAAGCAATATTATGGATGTATGACGGTAGAGCTAGTCTAATCCCGATGAAGTTCGTGGCGTGGTTCATCAACCATGAGGGCGAGATGTTTGGTCCGTTACCCTTCGGAGCCGGTGGACCTGGAGACGGGATGGATGGCGCCTAGATGCCAGAGTTCATGGAAGGCTAGGTGTTAGACTTTTGTTTGTTTTGGTTAAAGACGTGGGCTGGTTTGGGATGTACGCGGAGTAGCCACCCTTACCCCTATCCCTGACTCTGTTGCACCTTACTTTTGCACTATACATGTTGTAAATAGATAGAAGAAGAACTTGTAAAGAAAAGCTCAGATGGATAGATTTTGTTAAGCCGAAGATGGTAAATAAAGGAAAGCCTTTCATGCTCTAGTTTAATTTCTTATATGTGGATGATGAATATTACGAATTGCAGGATAAATTCATGTTACATATTTAGGGATTTTTAAATAATCCAGGTTATACATGCTAACCGTCAATGTTAAATGTATGTTTGATTAGTTGAATATCAATTTTAAATTATAAAAATATTTAATTCCGCTTGCGCTGAGTACATGACGCCCTGGGACGTCACAGCTCAATTTTGTGGCAATACCATGATTCAGAGGAAGCAACTTGGGAAAGTGAGGAAGAGATCAGGCAGAAGTATCCTCAGCTTTTTGAGTGAAGAAGGTAAGATTCTAATTTCGAGGACGAAATTTTCTAAGTAGGGGAGAATTGTGACATCCCAAAAATTCGACCGACCGTCATTAGTTTAATTAGAATATTAGAAACTTAAATTTATTTAGAACGGGCCAGAAAGCGAACCCATTGGATTTTGTAGGATGTGTGGGCTTGAGATTTGGTGGGCCGTACAATTCTTTTAGAATCGAGCTCATGGTTTGGGCCGTGAAAGTTGGGTTTGAAATTGGCTGGAGATGGGCCAAGGTTCGGGATTTCAAGATTTATGAGATTTAGTGGGCCTTATAATTTTAGATTGAGCCCGTTGGGCCGAGAATAGATAGTTAGGCCCAAGTGATTATATTTCTTAGTTAAGACTTGTAAATTATAATTAAGTGATTTAATTAGTGGATTACCTATAATTCTAACATTCTTTTATGATTGATTTCTTTCTAGACTAACTTTAATTAGTTGATGTGTTATGATTTTGTATAATTGAGATTAAGTAGAAACAACATGCCATTAGATGAAAATATCTGAAGCTAATGAATTAACTAATGACATGGATTAACTGTTAACGAACGACGATCGACAGATGGCGGAAAATCTTCATGCACGAGACCACGACACCGATCCTTTTTCTCTCTCTGTCTCTCTGTCTCTCTCTCTCTCTCTCTCTCGGATCTCTCACTCATACCCACGGTTTTCTTCAAAAACCGAAGCTAGAGATTTATCATTACAATTTAATCATTACCCCCTAACCTAAGACTAGCCTTGTAGACCTTATTCTCTCATATAAAACCAGAAATTTTTCTCTCCTCAAACCGGCAAACCCACATTTCATCTTCATCTTTTCTTCCTCTCGGCCGAAGCAAGAACAAGAGGAGCTGGCCGAAATTCTTCATCTTGCATGTTGGATTATAGTGTTGATTTTGAAGAATCCGAGTATAGTTGAGTAGCCAAAGCAAGGTAAGGAATAATCTAGCTCTAAATTAAAACATATCCATTGTTTTATCAAGGAAGCTTGTGAATCTAACCAAACAAGGATGGATATAGCTTGTAATTGTTGTTTTGTGTTTGATTTGAGCTTGGAGAGTGCTAGATTGAAAGTAGAAGTGATTGCATGTCAATTCTTTGTCTTGTATGTTCGGATTTATGGTGTTTGTGTGCTGTTTTGTTAAGCGAGGTGTCGAGATGGAAGCCGAATGTGTCGTTTTGGCTAGAAAGGTGTTATACGGTTCACGGGTGCGACAACGCCTTGAGTCAAGCCATGGATTGGATCAAATGTTAGAAAAAGACATGATGGAAATGTATTGAGTTGCTGTGAGGAAGTGCTGAATCATTGTGCTAGGAGAATTGTGGATGATAAGTGGTCTAGTTGAACTAGAAGTGTGAAGAGCATGTGATCCTATTCGGTTTTAGGTGAAACCGAGTGAGTAATGTTCTGTTTGCATGTAATTTCATTCATGTTTGTTAATAGATATAGGAAAGAAGCCTTTCTACATGATAGAACATCCATAGGGTTGAGTTATACAAGAAGTTATAACCATATGGACCTATAAACATAGAAAAAGAAGTGAAATTAGTAAGTCTTGTAAACTGTTTTGTGAAAATTGGATGACCTTTGCTGATTATATGAAATTTCTGTAATTATCTGTTTAGAATTGAACTTCGAATCCTTAATGAAAGTTGTAGAACACATCTTAAGGAATAACGTGTCAAAATTTGAGATTAAATGAATGAGAATTGATTGGTGAAACGATTTTCTTTGTTAATAGAAAATCTGGACTAAGAACAGAATTTCAGCGAAGATGATGTTAATTGTTACTCTTAATACAGTGAGAATTAGACTTAAGTTCCCGCATGAAAGATGTTAAGCTATGTCTTAAGTACAACATACTAAAATTTGGTAGCATTTCGATAAGATTTGATAGGTCTTTCATGCTTGAAACCGGAACTGTCCATTTAGCTAATATACTGCTTGTATCCGAGAATACATGTTAGGTGTAACAACTTATAAATTGTACTTGTATGCTGAACATGGAGTCTAATAGACCTCATATTAGATGTTAGTTGTATATAAGTGAGTCTCATATGTCAATAGAGGTTTAAGTGCATATAGGATCATGCGTGTGCAATGAGTGCGGTGCATAGTGCTTGATTATGGGATAAATATTTGTCCGGCATGGTATGGGACATGTTCGTGATGGATTTTATCTTATAATTCGGACACACACGTGTGCTAGGTTCATGAGAGTTAGATAAATGCTTAGGAGTCTTTTCTTTTGCATACGATATATGCATTAAACCAAAGGTGTGGTGTGAAACGTGTGCTTAAAATGGTGAACGGATCCATCGGTACCGAGTTACCGGTGATGCCCCCGGAAGTTTGGCATGCCCTTGTGTGTGATCAAGGATGCCTTGGTTGTGTGATGCCGGGATGCCTCGGAGTGAGATGCCCTTGTGTGTGATCAAGGATGCCTCGGTTGTGTGATACCGGAGATGCCTCGAAGTGAGATGCCCTTGTGTGTGATCAGGGAGGACCTCGGTTTGGTTGATACCGGGATGCCTCGGAGTGAGATGCCCACAATTAGAGGTATTGTGGAAGTCCAGATAACGTACCTTCGGAAGTGACTCGATCAGGCCGGTAGTGTCCCGGTTGTGACTGATTCGAGGGTGGATTTTTATGCACACTAAAAGTTAATTATATTTGGCGAGTGAGTTCATCTATTATATTTGCATTGTAGTTTGAATTTGTGTAAGATGAGCGTAGGGATGGATGTATGTCAGGTGATTTCTTATACGATGCATTATTACTGTTCATGCTTGTTATATGTTTTTCTTAGTGTCCTAATTGTTGGATAGTTTGCCTGTGACTTTGATGGCTATGGATTGTTTTAGAGTAGAGTTCTGTTATTCTTTACTGGGCAAGGATGTTTGCTCATACCTTACATTTTCAATTTGAAAGTATGGATGTGTCGCCAGTTGCTCGGTATGGAGTGATAGCCAACATTGATGTTTCTTTCCTGGACGTGTATGACCCTGACATTGATATGATGTTTACCAAGTACGAAGCGATATTATGGATGGATGACGGTAGAGCTAGTCCAATTCCGATGAAGTTCGTGGCATGGTTCATTAACCATGAGGGCGAGATGTTCGGTCCGTTACCTTTCGGTGCAGGTGGACCTGGAGACGGGATGGATGGCGCCTAGACGCCAGAGTTCATGGAAGGCTAGGTGTTAGACTTTTGTTTGCTTTTTTTTTTTTGGTTAAAGACGTGGGCTGGTTTGGGATGTGCGCGGAGTAGCCACCCTTACCCCTATCCCTGACTTTGATACACCTTACTTTTGTTTCGTACATGTATGTAAATATATAGGCGTGAAACATGGAACAAGGAAAAGTTCAGGTTGGTAGATTTTGTAAAGCCCTGACGATGGTAAATGAGAAGGAAGTTTTTATGCTCTAATTTGATTGCATGTATGTGTATGGCTAATATTATGAATTGCAGGATAACCTCATGTCATAAATTTAGGATTCTAAATAATCCATGTTATACATGCTAACCTTCAATGGTAAGGACTATATAATAATGAAAGAGATGTACAAGATAAATTAGATATCGATTGTATTTGTAATTCCGCTTGCGCTTAGTACGTGACGCCCTAGGACGTCACTGATCTAATTTTGGAAACTCAAGATCCTGATTGTATGGGCGAGTAGGATTGACGAGCTATTGTCTACTTATATTTTCGACGACGTGAAGATCACTTAAATTGATTCAGTCCAACGAGTTGATTGGATGAATTCTTGGAAAGTGCCAACGGGTATGGAGGCACTAAGGCTATTTAAGGTGGATCGGAGTTGTTCGAAAGTAATGAGAGAATTGATAGATAAATTTCGATGTTAGAACCTTTGAAATCTCTTGTTCTCTAAAATCTCTCATACTCAAAGTTGTGTATTAAAGAGAGTCACTTATAGTGCGAAACGGCAAGAAGCTGTAGGAGAGAGTTTCTGCTGAAGAGGTCTAGTTCATGAATTGTAACAGCTCTCATTTGCTACATAGTGATTACAGCCAGTTGGCTGCTAGCGTGGAGAGTGGAAGTAGGCTTGCAATAAGCCGAACCACTATAATCTTTGTGTCAATTCTCTCTTACCCTACTCTATTTACTCTATGAATGCATGATCTATTTATTATTGATATGTTCTTCAGTAAAAGATTCCAATAAAATTCCGTAATTGCCTATTCACCCCCCTCTAGGTGGATTCACTAGCCTATATCAGGTAGCACATTTGGTACTTAAGGAATGAAGTTTACTCGAGAGTGCACGAGATTCTGGTTTCAAGTTTGAGGTAGGCCGCCTTTTGAATCTTGCGGCCACCCTCAGAATTGAGCCAAAAGTGTAGGTAAGAATCAGAACGCTTCAGCTGGCAAATCCAGATATTTAGAAAATCATGCAAGCAGATGTAGAAAAGAGAAACCTGACTTTCAGATTTCTGATGACGGAACATTAAGGTTCCGAGGACGATTATGTGTACCTGACGATGCAATGCTTAAGGGAGATATCTTAGCAGAAGCTCATCCTAACAGTTACAACATTTATCCTAGTAGTACAAAGATGTACTATAACCTATGTCAACACTATTGGTGGTCTAGTGTGAAGGCGGACATCGCCAAGCATGTCGCCAAGTGTTTGACGGGTTAGAAGTGGAGGTACAACACTATAAGTTAGGAGGACTTCTGTAACCTCTCGAGATTTCCGAGTGAAAGTGGGAACTCGTCACAATGGACTTTGTGAGAAGCTTACTGAGGAGTCAGAGAGGTATTGATTCCTTTTGGGTAGTGGTCGACAAACTAATGAAGTCGGCTCACTTCATTACAGTATGAAAGGATCTTGATTTGGACAGACACATAGAGTTGTATGTGCGTTAGAGGATTCGTCTGCATGGAGTGTAGGTGACGATTACTTCAGACCGAGAACCGAGGTTCACTGTAGCCCTTTTGGAAGAGCTTGCAGAGTGCTTTAGGAACGAAGCTATAGTGCAATAAGACTTATCATCTACAGATAGATGACCCATCTGAAAGGACAATTCAGATCCACGAGGGCATGTTGAGAGCACGTGGGTTGGATTTCAAGGGAAGTTAAAAGGAACAACTTCTTCTCGTTAAGTTCACTTACTGCAACAGTTGCCAGCAGAGTTTTCAGTTGTTCCCAATTTTAGCAGAATAGTTAGATGGTTCCTTTTGAAGCAGAGCAGAGTAGAGTGTACAGAAATTCAGTTGGTTGAGATGAGGTCAAAGATCAAAAAATCGCAGGTCCAAAGTTGGTTCAGAAATCAGTGATTTAGTCGCTGCTATTAGAGGCAGATTTGAGACCACTCAGAGTTGCCAGAAAAGCTAAGTAAAAATGTGTCGAAGACCTTTGGAATTTTAAGTGGGGAAATGTATTTTCCTTGGGTGTTGCCCATGGTAAGCACGTCTCAATCTGTTAAGGATGAAATAGGCTAGTGAATCAACCTAGAGGGGGGTGAATAGGTTGTTGCGGAATTCTTTTGGAATCTTTTGCGGTAGAAAACGTTGATATAAAGGATATATCAATAATAAACAAATTACGTATTCATAAAGTAAATAGAGTAAGGTAAGAGAGAATTGACATAAGGATTATAGTGGTTCGGCTTAGACCAAGCCTACGTCCACTCTCCACGCTGGCAGCCAACTGGCTGTAATCACTATGTAGCAAAAGAGTGTCGTTATAGTAGACGGACTAGACTTCTTCAATGGACAGTCTCTCCTACAGCCTTCTGCTGCTTTCGCACTATATCTCACTCTCTTTGATACACAATTTGAATATGAAAGATTTTAGAGAACAAGTGATTTTGGAGATTCTAACATCGAGATTTTTCTACCAGTCTCTCCTTGTTTCCAAGCAACGTCGATCCACCTTAAATAGTCTCCGCGCCATCATACCCGTTGGCACTTACCAAAACATTCATCCAATTAACCCGTTGGACTGAATCAATTTAAGTGATCTCCTTGTCCCGAAAACGTAAGTAGACAGCAGCTCATCAATCCTGTTTGCCCATACAATCAGGATCTTGAGTTCCCAAAATTAGATTCTTCAAAAAATAATCTTGATCTTTAATAGATAAAATCCGAAGAATCAAATCTTCCAAGCTCTTGATAACAGCCAAAGATATTCCATGGTTAAGATTAGGAAATACAAAATCCAATATCTTACTTTCCTTAGCCATAAGAATAACCTGTGGCCAGCCTGTAAAAATCGCGAACTGTCTTTAGACTTAGATTTGGGTCTTGAGGGTCATCGGGACCTGGCGAGTCTTGAAGGTCTTCGGATGGAAACCGAGTCTTGATTGACTTGAGACGGAAAAACTTCAGGCGAGATTCGGGGGTCCGACTGTCTTTGAAAACCTTTTGACCTTGACAACTTCAGACGTAGTCGACTGAGTCTTGGAGTCCTTAGACCGTATGTCAACTTCAAAACTCCAAGGGATTTTTCTTCAACAATCTCCCCCTTTTTGATGGTGACAAAACCCTCGATAGGTTTGTGAATTAAAAACCTGCAAGGAAAAACTCATATATATTTTGAGGATTATATCGCAAAACGAGTGTTAGTCCAATAACAATTATCCTCACAAAATATAATAATCCTGCAATCAAATTCACAAGTCTAAATCCAAATCATCACATCAGCATAAGGTCATAGAAGTTCAAACAACCCAATCAAAATCCAAAATGAAAACAATCTAAATAAAATTAAACTTCAAAATAAATCAAAATAAAAACTCTCAAAGCTTCCTCAGCTTCAAAAAACTTCAAATCTTCAAAACCTGCAATCAAATCTGCGCAACTCTCCCCCTTTTTGTCCCATCAAAGAGGTAGAGTGAAATGAGATAAAGTTTTGAAAATATTCAGGGGCCTGCAGGGAAACAAACAAGTTGAGACTTGCTAAGTTCCTGGACTGACTTGTCAAGTTTGGCAAGATTTTCCTTCACTAAAGCTAATTCTGCACTGGTTTGATTCAATTCCATTTGTGCTCTCAGTGCATTGATCTGTTCTTGCATGTTCACTGAAGTACTCAGCAGCGCCTTTTTCAAGTCTCATTTCAAAGTCCATCCCAAAAACCTACTTTTTCAAGTCCAGCATAATATCCAACAGCTGAGTGAATGCTGTGGAATTGGCATTGCTTCCACTTGGACTAGCAGAATGGGTTTGAAAACTAGGAGCTTCCCTTTGAGCCCTTTCCTTCTCAGCAGGTGAGGATTCTTCATGCTCTGGGAAGTGTGATGCATAAACCTCCTCAGGGTCAGCACCAGACCTACTCACATCACTAAAATGTAATGGCGATATCGTTCCTTGTTTTGCAGCAACTCCCCCTGAATGAATGCTAGTGGGTGGAGTGGAAAATTCATCGCCAACATCCATATCAGCACGAGGATGTTTCTCGGTCTCTTCCCCAGCAAAAGATGGCTCAAATGCAGTAGCCATATCCTCCTGCATTTTGCTTTCTTCCTCAGCCTTCCTTCTTCTTACTTCTTCTTCAGCTTTCCTCTGTCTCTCTTCTTCTCTTCTCTGTTCTTCTGCTCTTCTTCTCTCCTCTTCTCTTCTTCTTTCTTCTTCTCTTCTTCTTCTTTCCTCTTCTCTTCTCTTCCTTTCCTCTTCTCTTCTCCTTTCTTTTTCTTCCTTCTCTTTCCTCTGTTTCTCTGCTTCCTTCTCCTCTACTTCTTTTCTCGCTCTCTCCTCAGCCTCTGTTCTCAGGATTACAGGGCTCCTCAATCTAGAGAGAGTGGACAAAGTCATGGCATCTTCTTCATCCTCCTCGTCTTGCAGGATGATCTTTCTTCTTTTCTTTTCAGCCATGGGCTCTTTGCCCTTCCTTTTCGATGAAGCAGTGGGGATCTCCCTTGAAGGTGTTTCCTTCCTCAACCTTTCAGTCTTTGCGATCGGTTCTAGAAATTTCATCTTCATCACCATCTTCTCACCAACGAGCATCGAATTCAACTTTGTTAGGCACAAAGATGCAGGAACTTGAATATCAAAATGCCTAAACGGTTTGGTGATGATTGATGAATAAGGCAGCTGACCCTTATCCTTCACCACTGTCCTATACATATGGAAAAGAATGACATGTAGAAGTGAGAAAGGTCTGCCCTGGTTGATGGCAAACATCAGCTTTGCCTCTGTTTTGGAAACATTAGTCTTCGAGGTCGATTTTGGCCGGATGCAATTGATGACAACTTTATGCAACAAAACATTGGTGGCATTCATCCTAGTGTAGGATATTTTGCCTTCAACAGTTCTCGTACAATATCCAATGTTGCATAGGCTATTGAGACTTTGATTGGCTGGAAACCCCTTCTTTCCACACCAATAATGTCAGCCAGCAAGTCAACGTCAACAACATTATCTTTGTCCATAAAACAAAAGGACAAATGATTTGCATCCAAAAAGGATAGATTCGAGTAAAAGTAAGCCGCCAATTCAGAGTGGGCCACTGTCATATCCGTGAAGAAATTCTCCAATTGCAACCTAGCAAACTTCCCTCTTAAATTAATCCTTATCGAATCTAGGAAGTCAAAATCCACACTCCTTGGATTGACCACACCCCTTTTTAACAGCTTTGTATAAACTCGTTCATGCTCCCTTGATCGAAATAAGCTCCCCGGAGGACAAGTAGTATTAGCAGCCACACCAAAACGAGGTTCAAAATGAGAGAAAAGTCTCTCATCATCATCTAAAGTTTCAGCAGGAGCATTCTCAAGTGGATCACTCGAGATATTTTCTAGCGTCCTCTGTGCAGTGCTTTCACCAACAACCTTCAGCTTCTCCATCTCCATCAAAAACGCATACTCACTCGTAAACCCCCTTTTCCTTCAAATACTCCTCGATCGTCTTAAGGCTAACCTTCCCATCCTTAAGCCTTTTATAGAGATCGTTAGCAACATTTGGCTTAAGAGTTCTTACCGGTTCTGCTTCGGTAACAACTTCCTCAGAATGTTGACTCTCTGCTTCTCACTGAGGCGAATCTTCCTCTGTTAGGTCCACCCTTGTAGGACCCTCTTGCTGTCTCTGTGGTCCCCTGCTGGCAATTCTGGAGGACTTGCGAGATGACATTCTTGTAGAACAAGCAAAGTTTCAACTTGAACGTGAGGAAAAATGGAAACTTTGTGGCGAAAAAGGGACGAAACGGAAACGGCAAAAGGAAATTTTTAGGGTTTTGAGAGTGAAAGAGTATGAGAATGAATCGCAAGGGAGTAGCTGAGAGTAAAAGTGACGGTTCGAGAGTATAAATAGTTAGAGAAAAATCACCGGAATACGAATTGTCACCAAAAAGTAAAAGAGAATAACTACCAAAAAATAAACCGTAAAAAGAAAACTGCCCTTTTTGAAAATATAAACTGCCATTAATGCATGTCAGAAAAAGAGTGAAAAGAGATTTTGAAATACTGAAAAGTAATAACCAAAAATATGTTAAAGAGAGAAAAAGAAATTCGTAAAGAGATTAAATAAACAGAGTCTGACGGATGTTCAGACTTTACCTTTGAGTCTGAACCCTTTTCAGACTTTACCTCTGCGTCTGAGTACAATCAGACTTTACGAAGTCTGGAACACTTTCAGACCTTGCTTTGAGTCTGAGTCGTCTTCAGACTTAGCATTGAGTCTGAACCACTTCTAGACTTAGCGATGAGTCTGAACCACCTTCAGACTTTAGCGATGAGTCTGAACCACCTTCAAACTTTAGCGATGAGTCTAAACCACCTTCAGACTTTAATTTTGAGTCTGATTATCTTCAAAATTCACAATTCCCAGTCTTGAACAAATTGATTCAAAGTGAGCCTTCTCTAGGGGTTTTGTGAATATATCCGCCAATTGATTCTTTGAATCTACATGCTGAATCACAACATTTCCACTTTGAACATGATCTCGAATGAAATGATGCTTGATTTCAATGTGCTTTGCTCTTGAATGAAGTATTGGATTCTTTGTGAGGTTGATTGCGCTAGTATTGTCACATTTGATTTCCGTATGTGTTTCATCAACTCCAAAGTCTCTCAATTGCTGTTGCATCCATAGAATTTGAGAGCAGCAACTTCCAAGAGCAATGTACTCTGCTTCAGCGGTTGAAAGAGTCACGGTACCCTGTTTTCTTGAGAACCAAGACACCATCTTGTTTCCCAATAATTGACATGTACCTATAGTGCTTTTTTTATCCACTCTACATCCAGCAAGGTCAGCATCAGAATATCCAAGAAGAGTAAAATCTCCTTTCTTAGAATACCATAGACCTAGCTTAGATGTATTTGCAACATATTTAATGATACGCTTAACAGCAGACATATGAGATTCTTTAGGATCAGATTGAAATCTAGCGCAAATGTAGACACTAAACAAGATATCAGGTCTAGAAGCTGTAAGGTAAAAGTGACCCGATTATACTTCTGTATAGCTTTTGGTCTACACTCTTTCCTTGTTCGTCTTTATCCAGCTTTGATGAGCTTGACATAGGTATTTCTGTTTTCTTGCAATTCTCCATTCCAAACTTCTTGATAAGATCTTTTGCATACTTCTCTTGATGGATGAAAGTTCCTTCACTTGATTGATTGACTTGAAGTCCCAAAAGAAGTTTAGTTCTCCCATCATGCTCATCTCAAATTCGTTCGCATACACTTTGAAAAATTCTTGCAAAGTTTCTCATTAGAAGAACCAAAAATAATGTCATCAACATAAATTTGAACAAGTATGAAATCCTTGTCTTCTCTCTTTATAAATAAGGTAGTATCTACTTTACCTTTAGAGAAGCCATTTTGAATTAAAAAATTGCTTAACCTTTCATACCATGCTCGGGTGCTTGTTTTAAACCATATAAGGCTTTCTTCAGCTTGAAAACAAGGTTTGGTCTTTTAGGATCTTCAAATCCTGGTGGTTGTTCCACATAGACTTATTCTTGGATGACTCCATTTAGGAATGCACTTTTCACGTCCATTTGGAATAACCTGAAATTTTTAAAGCAAGCAAAAGCAAGAAGTAATCTTATAGCTTCTAACCTTGCCACAGGAGCATAGGTTTCGTCATAGTTGATGCCTTCTTCTTGTGTGTAGCCTTTTGCTACAAGTCTTGCTTTATTCCTTATCACTTTTCCTTGTTGATCAAGCTTGTTCCTGAAAACCCATTTGGTGCCAATGATTGATTTTCCTTTTGGTTTAGGAACTAGCTCCCAAACGTTGTTGATTTTGAATTGGTTTAGTTCTTCTTGCATTGCTTCGATCCAGCTTTCATCTTTCAATGCACTTCTATATTTTTTGGTTCAATCTCAGAAAATAGTGCAAGGGCACTAGAAGCATCTCGTCTTTTAGACCTAGTACGAACTCCTTCATCAATATTGCCAATGATGAGGTCTGGGGGATGACTTGACTTTTGCTTCCAATTTGTAGTTGATTTGTCAATTTGGTGAGGCTCTTCTTCAATTGAAATTTCTGAATTTGTTTGAGGCTCAGTATCTGAGGCTTGATTTTCTTCATTAAAATTTGTAGGCATTTGGCCAGACTCTAAATCTTCAGGTTGAGTCGATTTTGTAACGAATCTTCGAACTTCACATTCATGGATTCTTCCACGGTTTGAGTACGTTTGTTGAAGACTCTGAAAGTTTTGCTTGTCATGGAGTAGCCAAGGAAAATTCCTTCATCTGATTTTTCTTCAAACTTACCAATTCAATCACTGGAATTCTTTAGGATAAAACATTTGCAACCGAATATATGAAAGTATGAAACAATTGGTTTCTTACTTTTGAGCAGTTCATAAGGTGTCTTTTCCAATATAGGTCTTAGAAAAATTCTATTTATAATATAACAAGCAGTAGAAGTAGCTTCAGCCCAAAAATGAGGTGATACATTACTTTCGATTAAAAGACTTCTCGCCATTTCTTGCAAAGAACGATTTTTCCTTTCTACAACTCCATTTTGTTGTAGAGTGTATGGGGATGAAAAATTATGTTGAATACCATTGTCATCACAATATTTGGCAAAATCATGATTTTCAAATTATCCACCATGGTCAGTTTTAATACTTGAAATTGCATATCCTTTTTCAATTTGAATTTTCTTTGCAAACTTAGTAAAATGAATCAATGCATCAGATTTATTTGCAAGAAAGAAAACTCAAGTAAAACGAGAATAATCATCAACTATAACCAAGCAATATCTTTTACCTCCAATACTTTGAGCTCTTGTTGGCCCAAATAAGTCCATGTGTAATAGCTGCAAAACACGATTAGTGGATACTTGATTTATAGACTTAAAGGAATTTCTAACCTGTTTACCAAGTACATAGGGAGTGCATAATTCATGCTTTTGATACTTGAGGTTAGGAAGTCCTCGAACAAGCTTTTTGGATGATACTTTTGCAATTTGCTTCAGATTGACATGTCCAAGCTTCCTATGCCAGAGGATGACTTCATCTTGAATTGACATCAAGCATTGAGGACTGTCAGACCTTATATCTAGCAAATAGATATTCCCATGTCTTTGACCAGTAAAGGACTGTGAAAGATCCTTGCTTGATCCAGAACATGTATCTTCTTGAAAATTGATTTTGTATCCGAATCGCATAATTGACTAATACTCAATAGATTGTAGTTCAATCCTTCAACAAGAGAGACATTGTTGATTGTGAGATTTCCAATCATCACAGTTCCTTGGCCAACAATCTTACCCTTGTTGTTACCACCAAAAAAGACATTTCCTCCTTTTATATGAGAGAATTTTGTAAAACAACTTGAGTCTCCTGTCATGTGTCTTGAACATCCACTTTGTCCAAATACCACTTGACTTTCTTCTTGAAGGTAACCTGCAATTAAAAGAAAGACTCATGTCTTCTTTGGTACCTAGATCTTCTTGGGTCCATCACTGTTAGTAGTATAAACAGTCTTTGCCCAGCTCTTCTTAACAGGTCTCCAAACTATGGGACATTCCTTTTCAAAATGGTCTACACTTTTACATTTTGAATAAGTAAGAGCATGTCTGCCAACAGGCTTTACAAAAACCTTTTGAATTTATAAAAAGTTTTTGTTGGCCTATTCCTAATTCTTTCCTTTACTTTTGGGAAATCGATCAAAGGAACGGTTTCTTGTGTCATTCCTAAACCGGATTTATTAAAGTAAGGTCTTTGAATAGAAAGAATTTTATCCAACTTTTCAGATCCTATTGAAAATTTCTTTGAGACTTTCAATAAGTCTTCTTTCAAGCAAGCATTCTCTTTTGAAGGATCATTCTCATTTTCTTTCGAAACAACAAGGGACTTGTTTAGACTTTCAACTTTTTCATGTAAAATTTTTTCTTATTGTTTCAGTTTGGAATTCTCCCTTTTCAGTTCAAAAATCCTTTTAAAAGAGCCTTTAAGACTGAGACAAAGTTCATCAATATATTTTGATACTTTGGTAGGAATTTTTAGATTTCTAACCTTGATACCATTGTTTGAGTCTGAGTCTGAATCTGAGTCTAAGTCAGAGTCTGAGTCTGAGTCTGAGTTTGCCATAAGACATATATTTGCATATTCTTCATCACTCTCCTCATATTCAGTATCACTCCACGTTTCAGCTTTGAGTGCTTTCTTGAATTTTTCAGGTTTTCCTTTCTTTTTCTTTAATAAGGGACAGTTGGGTCTGATGTGTCCATTTTTCTTGCATTCAAAGCAAACAACTTCTTTGCTGGTATCTTCTTCTTCATTTGATCTCCTTTGAAATCTTTGATTGTTTTGTTTCTTTCCGTTGAATCTTCTACCTTTTCTATTCAACCTTCGAGCTTTCTAATCGAAGTGCCAATTCTTCATCATCCAAGTCTTCTTCGAATCGTAACATCAGAATCATCATTAGATTTTAAAGCAATTGACTTCTTACCTTTTGTGTCAAATTCCTCATTGAATTGCTCGACTTCATAGGATTGAAGTGTGCCGACCAATTCATCTACCGAAAGAGGCACGATCCTCTCGTGTTTCTCTTATAGATGTTTTGACATGATTCCAATCTTTGGAGAGCCCTCTCAACAATTTATTGACCTTCATAGGTCCCGAGATTGGCTGTCCTTGGTATGCCAAGCCGTTTACAATTTCGTAAATCGGCGAACATATCCGTGATGGTTTCTCCCGGCTTCATTTTGAAGGCTTCATATTGACCAAGAAGGATGTTGATCTTGGTTTCTTTGACTCGATCTGTTCCTTCATAGGTGACGTGCAATCTGTCCCAAACTTCTTTGGCTGTTTCACAAGATGAAATTCTATTATACTCAGTAGGAGATAATGCACAATAGAGAGAGTAAATAGCCTTTGCATCAAGAGCATGTCTCTTAGAAATTTCTAATTGCGGTAATCCTGCTCCATCAGCTATTTCTTTTCCTGTGCTTGATGTAGCTTTAGGAATAATTCCGTTCTTCACTACATCCCATTCCATAGGATCCTTAGATCTTAGGAACGCCTTCATCTTGTTTTTCCATACGTTGTAATCCTTGCCATCGAAGTAGGGAGGTCTAGTATTGCTCTGCCCTTCAATTAACCCTGGAGCCAAAACACTAGCCATAGATCTTTAGCTTCAGAAGTAATAACACTTCTTAACAAATAAGCAACCTGCTCTGATACCAATTGAAATAGGCTAGTGAATCAACCTAGAGGGGGGTGAATAAGTTGTTGCGGAATTCTTTTGGAATCTTTTGCGGTAGAATACGTTGATATAAAGGATATATCAATAATAAACAGATTACATATTCATAAAGTAAACAGAGTAAGGTAAGAGAGAATTGACACAAGGATTATAGTGGTTCGGCTTAGACCAAGCCTACGTCCACTCTCCACGCTGGCAGCCAACTGGCTGTAATAACTATATAGCAAAAGAGTGCCGTTACAGTAGAAGGACTAGACTTCTTCAATGGACAGTCTCTCCTACAGCCTTCTGCTACTTTCGCACTATATCTCACTCTCTTTGATACACAATTTGAATATGAAAGATTTTAGAGAACAAGTGATTTTGGAGATTCTAACATCGAGATTTTTCTACCAGTCTCTCCTTGTTTCCAAGCAATGTCGATCCACCTTAAATAGTCTCCGTGCCATCATACCCGTTGGCACTTACCAAAACATTCATCCAATCAACCCGTTGGACTAAATCAATTTAAGTGATCTCCTTGTCCCGAAAACGTAAATAGACAGCAGCTCATCAATCCTGTTTGCCCATAAAATCAGGATCTTGAGTTCCCAAAATTAGATTCTTCCAAAAATAATCTTGATCTTCAACGGATAAAATCCGAAGAATCAAATCTTCCAAGCTCTTGATCACAGCCAGAGATATTCCATTGTTAAGATTAGGAAATGCGAAATCCAATATCTTACTTTCCTTAGCCATAAGAATAACCTGTGGCCAGCCTGTAAAAATCACGAACTGTCTTTAGACTTAGATTTGGGTCTTGAAGGTCATCAGACTGAAACTGAATCTTGAAGGTCTTCAGACGGAAACTGAGTCTTGACTGACTTCAGACGGAAAAACTTCAGACTGAGATTCAGGGTCTGACTGTCTTTGAAAACCTTTTGACCTTGACAACTTCAAACGTAGCCGACTGAGTCTTGGAGTCCTTAGACCGTACTGTTGAGGCTGTTTTGTCAACTTCAAAAATCCCAACTCCAAGGGATTTTTCTTCAACAAAGGAAGGGAAGATGAAGCGGCATTTAAATCGGAATCCATCAAAATTTGGGCTCAAAAAAGTATCTTGGCTTTAAATGGATAAAGAAAGCAATCCGAGACATCATCGGCACCTTTAGCCGAGTGGTACCCAAGAAGGAAGTGAACGGTCTGAAGTAGGGGTTTCAAATCCCCGGCGCGGTAGTTAGCCACTTTGTGGAAAAAAATAAAGATAAAAAGAAAAAGAACTAAAATTTTTGCAACTTTTGTTTTGCGAAAATGAGCAAGTGCTTAGTCTTTTAGAACAGAATGTATTAGGCAAGATTAGAAGTGATTTGGCAACATAGTTATAGAGAGAACAACCTGAGAAAGAGAAGATTAGATGAGATGACTGTACGCCCACCTTTTTGTTTAAGGATTGGTAAAGGTTTAAATTTTGAGGAAGGAATTTTTATAAGAGGGGAAGAACTGTCACATCCTGAATTTCAAGTTCTGATTTCGATTGAATGAGTCAGGCCTTTCATTGGCGCGCTTATAGTTCTTTTCCCTGAGCTGATCACTCTCGAGATAACTAGTCTATCAGGTAAAGCCGTTAAGGGATTCTAATTAAGACTTGAGAATTCGACTAGGAAATGACTGCTTGACCGTGCAAATCTGCAAGAGATCATTACGACACAATAAGATCGATTAGAGAGTGGAGATAGATCGACTCAACAAAGGCATGAGATCCAACGTGGGTGATTCCACCGGATCCCACAAATCTTGTCGATCGGCACTAGACCGATTTCTTTGTCGCTTTGGTACCCTATTTCCATATTTGAAACCTCGAGATTTCTACGACAACCAAATGTTGCTAATGTGTTGAAGAAGTACTATGTGGCTTGAAATTGATCAACCACAGGTCAAATGCACGAAAATTCCTAAAAGCTACCCGGTAAATTAGGACGTGCTAAACTCGCACCGAATTGAAATTAATCGTGAAATCGAACTTGAATTCAAAAATTGAGAGTTCTGTTAAGTCACAGGTCATTTTAGGAACATCGACTCATCTTCAAAAGATTTTTCTATAAATCGAGATATTTTGCAGAAAAGCAAAGTAAGGCCGTTTTTGTTCGGGAAAGTCAGAGGGCCAGTTTTGATCATATCTTTGGGATACAAGTTGGATCATATGATGGGGAAAAATCATAAGAGGGACAAGGTTCAATTGGATTGGTTTGCTTGAGAATTGAATGGAATTGAATGAGATTGAAGAGGTAAAGTCCAAAATTCGTAGGCCATAGAGTACACAACATTTTGGACCCACTGGCAAGCTTGTTAAGGAAGATTGGTGGCTGCCAAGGGCAAAGGGTGAGGGCCATGGATGGTGGGGGCAAGCCAAGGGGGAGAGAGACAAGTGTTGAAAGCTAATGAGGCATTTTGGGGTCCCCCTCCTTAGCAGCCTTCTTTTTCCCCCATTTTGTGGCTTTCTCCATTGTGAAGGAGCCTTGAGACCTTGAGACAACTAGAGGAAAACCGCAGCTCATCCCCCTTGGCCGTCGCATGCCCATCGGACTCCATTTCCCCCTCTATTTTCCCTCGTTCCAGTTTCAGCTCCAGCTGACCTTTCACCAAAGATCTGAGTCAAAGATGGTATTTCCAGTTGAATTAGTGAACGAGCCACCCATTTCCACAAAGAGGACATCTAGACCATTACAACAAGCCCAGCCTCGCCCCAAACGGAGCCGTCGTCCATCCACTACGCTGATGTGAAGTTACCGATAACCGGTCCATCGATCCCCAGCCCGCTTGCACTATTTTGCGTTTTCTTGCTATTTTGCCCCATTTCGACCCTTCCTTTGGCCATCCTATCCACCCATAATATCCCCAAGACCCTCGGGAGTCATTGGTTGCCAACCACCCACTCACCGGAGCCTTGGTCGGCCCATTTTCGCCGTTGAAGCCGCTGGTTTCTTCTCTACAGTTTAGCTCAAATCAGAAGCAGAAAACTAGCAAGCTGTGTGATCTTTGTGGCCCATTTTCAAGCCCTTCCTCACCTCGCTTGGTGTCACCGCATGGAGGTTTATTGACCGCCTCGCCGTTGCTGTTGCCGTGGACTTGCAGGAACGCAAATCCAGTGAGTTTATCCTCTAATCCTTGCTTAGTGAGGTAATTATGCTTAAGGGGTGGTTAGATTAGTCTAAGTATGCTTAGGTGGTTAGATTAAATTATTTAAATGTTAATTTGATTAGTTGTATGATTAGTTTAGTGAATAATTAATTAGGGCTATTGTATGTTTAAATTAGTGTAATGTTGTTTCAACGCTAATTAATTAATTATTTCGAATTTTATAAATATTATTTTATTAAATTATAATATTATAATATAATATTTAGTTATTTAATTTTCAGAATTAAATTTAATTATTTAATATTTTTTAAAATTATGTCGGGATGGTTTGTTGTTAGAATTTCGCACTAGTCGCAAAGTGCGGTCAGTCGTGCTTATTGCATGTTTAATTGAGAAATTGAGTGATTGATGATTATGATTAATTATTCCAAAAGTGTGGAATTGCGTGAATTGGAGAAGTTTTGGTATTTAACTTGAAAATACCCGGTGTTGGCTTTTGGCACCATAATTGGTTTGTAGGACCAGTTTGAATCGATTGATTGATTGGATTGAGGAATGGATTGATTTACATTATGCTATAACTTGTGCCAGCTATTATATATGCTACAGCTTGTGTAAGCTACTATCTATCTATAGCTTGAGCGAGCTACCGTCTATATATTACAGCTTTGGAGAGCATATGTCTTATTGACGAATGATTTAAAAGATAGATAGTATGATTGAGTTGAATCATTGGAACTGATTTGATTGGTTGAATTATGAAATGTACTGACGTGCTGTGGCATCCAAGAATTTCGACAATCTTCAAGGAGGTGATGACTGTGGCCGATCAATAGAGACGTTGATGGATTTTAGTCAATGATTTCATAAGTCACAATTGAGCCAAGGGCTGGACATTTGATGAGTTATAGTTTTGTATACTCATTTATAACCACGATGTGTACTAGAGAATAAATTGATAAAATCGTTAGACCATGAGGACTAATGAGCTACAATCGAACTAACCCTTGATTGACCTTGTAGTCATGTGATGTGGCCGAAGGTTGTGAGGCATTTATTTGAAAGAGAAGATTATGTTTATGTGAGGTACAAAGTTGAAACTTAAAGCTCAAGCTAGACTTAAGCTTGTAGGTTATTTAAGTTTATAATTTTACTTAACTAAAATTTAATTAATTAGAGGATTTGAACTTAGGAATTTTGGGCTTGAAGACTTGGGCCAAGCCAAGCCCATGATGGACCGGCCAAGCCCAAGGAGAGCCGGCCAAGGCTTCCCACGCAAGCCAAGGTGGCCGAGAGAGAGAGTGAGAAGGTCCATGTGTCCTCAAGCTTTGCCAAGTGTCCAATTTGTATGTAAATGAATCATTACTTCTAATTATAATTAGAGAGGCATATAAAAGGAGTGGCCGGTGATTTGAGAGGGGTCTTCGACGGGTGAGTGAGAGAGAAAGAGAGAAAAACACAAAAAGAAAGGAAGAAGAAGGAGAAGCAGCTACCGTCCGTGAGCTGGCCGAGGAACTTGCTGCTGTTTTCTTCACATTTTTAGCTCAATTCTAAGGCAAGATTAGTCTCTCAACTGCTCATGCATGCTGTGGTTTTGTTGTTGAGTTGTTTGCTGGTCGAAATTGTGGGATTATTGGGTAAAAATTGAGGTTTTGAAGCTGTTCTTTTTGTGGGTGTGATTCTGCTCGAGTAAACATGCATGCATCCGAAACTTGTGTGAGTTGGTAGATGATCTTAGGGACTGAATCTTACTTCGAGTTCTGAACGAAAGTTGTAGAGAATGTCTGGAACTACAACATATCCAAATTGGAAGTAAAACGATCAAGGTTTGAGGGGTGAAATAAATTTTCTAAGGAACCGGGTGAAAATCGGCTTGCATGTCGACCTTTGTTGCTTGTGGGTTGCTGCATGTGGTTTTCTGTGGATATTTCTCTTCGACTTCTTCATGTGAAATGTTAAGAACATCCTAATGAACAACATACTAAAATTTGAGACAAATCTAACCAGTATAACCTAGGGAAATGCTTGATTTCTTACGGACATGAATTCTGGATTGTTTCTGTGGAAGGTCAGTAGGTCGTGTGGGTCATAAGGTGACTTTTTCTTGAGAATCTTGCTTCGACCTCTAAAGGAAAGTTGAAGAAAACATGCTAAACTAGAACATATCCAAAATCATGGGAAAAGAAGGTGGTTAAGGTGCTCAATTTACGAGATTTTCGTTGATGGTCGTTCCTATACTGTTCGGTGATTGAGACAGAAACTTGTGATGTTTATAGTAAATTATATAGGACGAATTTGATGATTTTGTCTTCATGAGAAATGTTCTTTAGACTCTTGGATATAACATAGTGAAAGTTCATAATTTTTGAGTGACGTTTGAGTATTAAATTAAATAAAATTTGAGAACTGTGTAAACTGGAAAGTCCCTAAACTCTAATCTGTCTTGCTGAGCTTATATCTTTTTATGTGAGGACTGTATAAATATAGTTTCTTAATGAAAGTTGTGCCTTAACATCTTAATGATGTTGTGGTGAAATTTGGTGATTTTTAGTGGCCAATTGGATAGTCAATTTAATTTTCTTCTGCGATTGTGCAAGCTGTATTGCTTGGAATTTATTGTATTACAATGGCTGAATAATATATTTTTGTATGTTAACATCCAGAACATACTTTCTTCATGAAAAGTGTGCTAAATTGTCTTGACTACCATGTGTGTAAGTTTTATAATTTTTGAGAGCCATTTGGTATTTAATTAAATTGTTTTTCTGAAATTACACATGCTGAATCTTATGCCTTTATAAGGAAAGGATGGGAAATTTATTAGATGGAATTGTTTATGTAAATTTCATGCTATATGAGTGAAGATGGTTGGCATTTGCATCTTGTTATGAGTGATGAGTATCATGTTGAGCGCCATGAACCATGCATGTGAGAAGGCCATCGGATGGTGTGAGCCGATGATGCCCCGGGAGTTATCGGGATGCCCGGCCAGGGAGTGAAAATGCCGGATGCCCAGTAGCCCTATGTGCGTAAATCTGGATGGCCTCGGTGTTGAGATGCCCGGAGCGTAGGGGATGCCGGAAGCACGGATGGTGTGTGTCGTGAATTCCTCGTGATGCCAGTTGGGGTGCGAGATGCCCAGCTAGGGAGTGTAAATGCCGGAAGCACGGATGGTGTGTGCCGTGAATTTCTCGTGATGCCAGTTGGGGTGCGAGATGCCCGGAATGTGGGGGGCCGGAAGCCCGGATGGTGTGTGCCGAGATTGCATTAAAAGCTCACTAATATTGTGGAATTTGAAAATATGATATGCATCTGGTGAAAATTTGATATGCATGGACATTGAATGGTATATGTGCATATGGTAAAATGTATGCATGGCATGGGATGATATATGCATGTGCATATGATGAGATGTATGCCTGAGTGTTGATGATTCATATACATGGCACAAGCATGAGCATTGGATAAAGAGTGCATGAATGATTGAGTGTCTATGGCTGAATGGTTGGCACATGCATGACTTTATCGGTTGATATTGTTTGATGTTACTGTTATGTGATGATGTGATTTGTTTGACTAACTTGTGTGTTGTATGAGTAGCCATAGAGATTATGTCTTTGTTGAGTTGATATACTCACCCCTTTTTGGGGAAATACTTTCAGACTAGATATGCCGCTTGCTCCAGTCTCTTCGGGTACCTTCTACAGGATCCCTTCCGATGTGGAGGTGGGGATCACTCAGATAGACAGCCCGATTGTCGCTGGGTTGATCT
The DNA here is from genome assembly GCA_014182555.1 of Eucalyptus erythrocorys. Lineage (NCBI taxonomy): Eukaryota > Viridiplantae > Streptophyta > Magnoliopsida > Myrtales > Myrtaceae > Eucalyptus > Eucalyptus erythrocorys. Next base: position 30,139,723 of record CM024601.1, on the reverse strand, counting down.
TTTTCCGTGTTCGAGTGATCGTATGGTTTGAGGTAGGGCTTGAGGATGGCCCTGTATTTCAGGAGTTCGTATCTGTCTTTGTGCAGCGAGATGGAGCCATGAGAGGTATGCTGCCACCACCACCGTCTGGCGGACCAGGGAGGAGGAGGTAGGGCCCGAGAGAGGAGCTAGGAGAGAGCTGAGGACTGACATTTTTTGACAGACCAAGACCCAGAGATGGATTTAGCCAGTTTTGAGGTTTTTATTTTTAGGGGTAGCTGTGTTTACTCTTTTTTTTTTTTTTTTTTTTTGAGTTTTAAGCCATGTCTACATGAGTTGGCTTTCTGATGTACCTACCCCGATAAAAATCCATCTTTTAGTTATATAAATAAAAGAGGTCCGGTTTAACTATTCTATGATTTCTTTTAGTGTGTGCATTGCTCATCTTGATTTTTATGAAAGGAGAATTGAAGAGTGATGTTTTCGCTTCCACAAAAAGTCGAGTGCGCTGGGACCATTCGCTTGTTTTTTTTTTTTTTTTTTTTAAAAAAAGAGCCTAAAGGTTTACAGCTCAAAGTTGAATCTCAAAAGATTTATGGGATGACTGTAGCAACCTCAAGGGGGTTATAGGGGTGTTACACGTGCAGGAAGGGATTGAGGCGAGGTAAGTCCTCAATCCTCTTTGTGTGGCTAGAGTGCCCTGAGGCATATTTTCTTCCTAATCGAGTCTTAGGGGGTAGAACTCGCTGAGACATTGTCTCACCCCATTATGAGTTCAACATTTTCAGGTTCTTAGATGGCAGTCGTGGAGGACTTGAAGCCTTGGATATTTGTGGAGGTGGAGACCGAAGAATCGGCGAACATGTCTAACTAGTTGGTCATAGGATAGTTCCCTTTTTGTTTAGCCGGTCTATTTTGTAGACAATCTAGTGTTGTATATAAACCTATGTGTTTATAAGAAAGCTTGTTTGTTTGTGATTGATTGCCTGCTTTTCTATCCCAACTTAAATGTTGTCAGAGGATTTGTTTCGCTTCTGCATGCATAATAAAAAGAATGGGTCGGCGACTTGTCCTAGGAAGTTGCAAAGTTTTATCGATCACAGAGGGATGTGTGCTTGCTCGAGGTTCGAGGCGTGAAAAGATCAATTTTGAAATTATTGCATTTTGGCTAAGGCCAACTATGTACCCACATACAGCTATCTTTATTAGGTATAATAAAAGTGATAAATTGATTTCATGATCAAAGCTATATATTTTATCATCAACTTCGGGCGAGCTATATGTGTGATTTATTTTAGTATTAGTTCTGGGCGAGCTATATAAGTGATTTATTTTAGTATCAACTTTGGGCGAGCTATATAAGTGATTTATTTTAATATCAACTTTGGGTGAGCCATAGATGTGATTTAGATTATTATCAGCTTTGGGCGAGCTATACTATTTATATTTTCAGCTTTGGGCGAGCGGTCCTGATTTGATAGGACATTATAGATAGTATCGATTGAGTTGATCAAGGAGTGGTCATGATAACATGTAATCGACTGAGTCCATTGATTGATGGTTCAATTGAATTTGATTGGATGATATAACTGTCAGTATTTGTCAATTAAACTGACTTGCAGGAAGGAACTGAGGCCAAGATAAATCCTATGACACCTAGTTGTGCTTAAGTAGCCCTTAGGGCATATTTTCTTCTTAATCAGGTCTTAGGGGGTTGAACTTGTTGAGACATCGTCTCACCCCATTGTGGAATAACATTTCAGGCCCATAGATGGCAGCCCCGCCAGAACATTTTGGACAACCAAAGAAATTCACATAATAGAGTTACCATATTCCGATACATGGGCACCCTGATAGACTAAAGTATGTCTTGGTGAAGTCCACAGTCTGGGTTGATGTGGGATTACATAAAAAGGTGCCCCATCGATACAAGTCATGGTATCGCCATTATCATAATGGCCAAAGGGAGGGCCTTGTATCAGAATGTGAGATATCTCTGTATGTGATGGAGGTTAATTTTGGAAAGGGTATGGTAGTCTTTAAGGACAGATTGGTGGTGGAAGCAAAGGATCCTAAGCTTGATGATCTAGATTGTCCTGTGTACTCAACAATAGGCTTCAGCTAGAGTGTGGAAGAAGGAGAGATCGAGGATGAGGATGACTTGTAGTGGTTTGGAAACCCCCACCCCTGTTTGCACACTTTGATTTCTGACTGACAGGTGTAGGACGTAACTTGAGTGGTTGTATTGTAATATATACATGTTGGTTGTGATGTATATAAATGTGGTTGGTGTTTTCAGGTTCGAAAATTTTGTCCCTACTTTCCTATCTCATTGTTTTATTGTCTGGGGATTTTATATCTACTTCCGCATGCGTATACTTAAAATGAATGGGTCGGCGATGCGTCGTGGGACATTGCTATTTTATCGACCAAGTAGGGATGGGCACGGGCTCGGAGGATCAAGACGTGACATCCTCGTTTAGTGGTATCAGAGTGTGGTCGTTAGAGATTGGAGTGATAAAGTGCGAAGGTTTATGGGATAGTAAGTAGGAAAGGCCTTTAAATTCATGACTGATGCATGTCTGTGATAGTTGTTTGGTAGAGTTGTTTGTTGTGTGGATTGTTCAGCTTCCAATCTAATGTAGATTTGGAAGACAGGTTTCAGTAGAAACTCCTAGTGAGAGGTTAGTTAGGCCTGTGACTTGGGGTCAAACGCCGACTAGGGTCGGTATCCAAGGAGGCAGAAGTAAGGTGCCAGCACAAGCTAGTGCCAGTGGAGTAGCACCACTTCCCTTTAGTGCTAGGGTAGCAACCATGAGTGATCAGGGAACCATCAGGATCGCCCAAGCCTTGGATGTGATGAGAGAATTAATGGGGCAACAGGCCCAGGATCAAGCTGCCACCTTCACCGCCATTGTTGCAGCCGCTCCTACTATTGCTATTGCCACTGCTGCTGGGGTCGCAACCATTACTCCTGCTGAGGTTCCACCAGGGAACGTGGCCGCTGAGAGACTAATCCACAAGCTAGTGGAACAGTTCTCAAAGCTGAACCTGCCTAGGTTCACAGGTACTGGAGATCTAGAGACTGCCTCTCTTTAGATTCAAGATATGGATAAGGCATTTGCACTTCTGAAGTGCAATGAAGAGGAGAAAGTGGTTTTGGCGGTGTACCAACTACAAGGTAACGCCAACATTTGGTGGAGAGCCGCCAAAGAGTCAATATTTCCGAAGGGTGTGATTCTGGTATGTGACGCCTTCCTCAGAGCCTTCAATGATCAATATTTCTCGGGTAGTGCTCGAGAGCAAAAAATGGAAGAATTCCAATGTCTCTGCCAAGGAAATATGACTGTTGACCAATATGTGGTCAACTTCACTGAACTTTCTCAATACACATCGAGATTGATCGAAGACCCGGAAGATAAGGCTCGAAGGTTTGGGAATGGTCTTTGACAAGAGTTGAAGTAGCCACTAGCGTCGTTCAATTTGAAGGGTTACCAAGAGATCTATAATTGAGCTTAGCTACTGGATAGGAGTTTGAACAAATAATTTGCCTCGTCTAGATTGGGGTTTAATTCAAACAGAGATGCAATTCGTCATGGAAAAAAGCCCATGACTGGAGGTAGATTTTAGATCTCGCCCAATAGGAAGGGTGGAGTTGGTAAGTCGGGGCTAAATCAAAATGGTTTGTGTCGCTTTTGTGGAAGGCGACATTGGTACAGGCCCATGCCCTCAAAGACCAGGTGTTTGTTTTGGTTGTGGCCAGCAGGGCCACATGGTCAGGGATCATCCTAGTAAACCAATAGGACAACCGTAGTTACCGCCACCACCACCGTTGGGATAGTTCAGAGGGTATACGCCTCAGAATGCACTACAAGGAGGATAGTTCAGACCCCCAGTTCAACGCACGATGTATGCCATCACTCAAGGTTAGGTAGAGGTTATGCCTGGCGTGATTATAGGTATGGTTTCGTTGAACGACCATCCTGCTTATGCTTTATTCGATCTAGGAGCAACTCATTCCTTTATTGCCAAGTAGCATGTTGAGCTAATAGGATTGAATCTTGTATTGTTGAATTTGTTGTTAGCATATCTACACCATTGAAGGATAAGGTGTTAGCTACTTTGGGTTGTTTTGGTTGCAAGTTAGGTAGCACATGAGAATATTCCCCGGCCAAAGAATTTCTATACTTTGGTTCCCGGGAACAAAAAAGGAATAGAAACCAGTTTGGTAATGGGTAATTTTTTTTTTTTTTTGTTCCCGGGAATAGAAACTTAGCCTAGGAATGGTTTTGGAACAAAAACGAGAAGTAAAAAAAGTTACTTCTCGTTTCTGGCCAAGAATTCCCAAGAACAAAGATAAGAAATAAAATCGGCTAACCCTAATTTACTTTCACCCTCTTCCATTTTCACCTCTCCCTTCGTCCGCTTGCCTCTCCCCGATCTCATCTCCGGTTGCCCCTCGCCAGTCTCGTCACCGCCAATCTCGTCGCCGTTGGTCCTGTCGCCGCCAGTCCTTTCGTCGCCAGTCCTGTCTTCACCGTCGGTCCTCTCTCCGACTTGGATCGCAGCCAGTCCCATCGGCTCCGCCTCTCTTCAGTGCCGTCAATCTCGTCATCACCCACTCCATCGCTCGGAACCACCTCCATATTTCCATGAGTCCCGTCACCTCCTCCTCTTCCATTGTTGCCGCCGCGATTTCACTTTTGTCTTGCTTGTTCTTACATTGCTGTCATTCGTGCATTCAAAGATCGCGTTTTGAGCCGTTCCGGTCGAATCCGTTTCGATGGAATCAATGGAATCGTGCGTTTCGTCGATCGGTTTTGGCCGTAATTATAGAATCTAGGTCCTGTACGCTACGGCGTCAGCTCGGCATAGCGAATCAAGGTCGATTCGTCGTGTTTGGGAGTTGTGCGGATGCGCGTGCGCGCGCGTAGTTGTTCGGAGGTTGTTTTGATTGTCGCTGTGTTGTATGAGTCGGTGCTCGCAGCTCAAGGATGTTCCAACCGTGCAGTGAAGGATGAGGAGATGAGTGGTTATTTCAGTTGGATCGATGAGCTGACGAGAGTGGATTGTTTTTGTTGATGTAGCTCCGTGCTTTTCTATTGATCATCCACAAAGAATTTTGTTCAGTGGCTACATGGCCTTGTTGTCAATTCATTAACCGAGGCATCTCATTCCTCCATCTAGCAACGTTACAATTGCAAAGGAGCTAATGTGATGCTAATAAGTGTTCATTCTTGATTCGCCTTTTTTTTTTTTTTTTTTTCGAATGAATTAAATGAAATACTTTTGGTTTAGATGGAGTAAGTTAAGAGTCTTGCCTTCTAGGTAATGTCTAGTATGACTGAGCATTCCTTCTTAATATGATTGTTCGAAGGGATATATTTTCCCGAGTAGTGTCTTGTTTCTTGTTTGTCATGTGAATTCCTCATCTTTACCACCTTGTTTTTCCCTCTTTCTGGTGATATCGACCTGACTAACAATTCTTTCCTTGCACAACGGCTTGATCCCCTAGATACCTTTTGGAGATGCTTTGTTTTCCGCTTTATGTTACAACTTTGCATAGACTATAATGGAGCAAGTTTACTTAGCATTCCTTCTCATATGATCATTCCAGCGTGATACTTCCAGGCTAATATGTTGTTTGTTTTTTGTTATGTGAATTCCTTATCTTCTCTTGTCACTATTTTCTCCTTCTTTCACTATTTACCTGACAATTCTCAAACTTTAGATGCCTTTTGGACGTTCTTTGTTTTCTGCTGTAGTTACAACTTATGATACTAATATAAAGTTCCAAATGGTGGTCGGCTTGCTTGAGCTTGTTGGAATTGAATAGCATCAAATTGTTGTCAATGGGGAATTGTTAACACCATAGAACAAGCGTACTTGAACACTTGTAATTTGTATTTACACGATATTATGGCAAGCATTTATTAGATTACTACTTTTTATGAGATTTATATAGCTAGGCGTGATTTTTCAGGCTTTTGGAAAATTTCAAAATTTGTGATGTTGATGATCTATAGCCAATAAGTTTGACATGATTGCACAGTCTCAATATATACTCATCCTCCAGTAGTATCTTCTAAAATACGCCCAAGTGTAATCACTCGTACCTTCCAAATAAATTGTTAACAGTGTTTCCTACCTCATAAGCTTAAAGAATTTCCAGAAGCAAGAGCAGTTTATTTTCTCTACATGCACGTTGGTTCACTTCTACTTTATCTCTGTCTTCTGTGAGCTTGATCTCGCACTTGATTGTTTTTTCTTTATAGTTTGTATATTGATTGATCAGGATCTCAATTATCAGCAAATAAAAATGGAGAAGTTAATTGAAAAAAAAAATTGTCTTATTATTGGTTCTCTTTGTTTGCACACGCCAGACTCATCCTAGAGGAAGTAATGTATGGTTCTTCTTCACATGTTGAGCTTTTCATCGAATCATATTGTTGAGACTTACATTTGACAATGACAAAAAAAAAAAAAAAAAAAGATTAATCATAAACAGATGGAAGATTTTTCAAGTCATGTATATGTCAACTTTACCATAAGGCACAGTAAATTTATTATTTGTAATATTGCCAATTGATTAAACAATACTACCACTTTTGCATTGTACTCTACTTCTTGAGGAGGCCTTCATAGGCAACACAAAATGGAAACTGTGGATGGCTAGGAAATTCTCAGAATCTTGTCTATGATAGCTCCTGTGAAATAATTGAGATGCATGATTGTGTTTAGAATTTCTTTCTATGACTGTTCCTTGGAGTTGAGTGTACATCAAATTCGGGAGAGGATGTTAACATTACCATTAATGCAGGCATTTATCTGTATTGCATTCCCTTTCTAGATTATATACTCCACACAGTGCCAACATAGATAAGACTTGTTAGTATTGGTGTCCATGTGGAGCTCGAATACTCTTAATAAGTAGCTTTTGATAATTCTTATGGAGCCAAAGGCAAACCACCACTTCATTTGTGGTAAAGTAGTCAGTTCGAATTAGTCTTGCTTGTTTGATTTTTAGATGCTATTGCTTTACTAAACTTTGGCATTGATGCATGTAGTTTTTTTCCCTGGAGAGAGAGATGAAGGATGCACTTACATAGGCAATGGCACTATGGTCCTTACGAGTGAATAATTTTTTTGAGTGACTTTAGGAAATAAAATTTATCTTGCTTCTACTGGTGTACTTCATTAAGCTGCTCTTTTCTCCTGTGGAGCCGGTGATATTGATGTTTTGGTGAGAAGATGTAATCTATGATATTGGCTTGTGTCAAATTGGGTAACATAGTGAGACCACGTGTAATATATGCACCTTAGATATTTAAATTATGCATGACTCATGTCCATGTGGATCTTCCTTATATAGTTGAGTTTTGAGGAAAGAATTTTCTTGTTTCCCTTATGCTATGATTAGGAGATGAGAGAAAGGGGAGAGTGTTTTCTTAAGTGGAAAATGTGGATAATTTTCAAATTTCTGTGAGAAGGAAAATGAGGGAAAATATGACTTTTTTTTTTTTTGGGGGATTTGCCACACTACTTTGCATCTCCTCCCTTTACCTAGCATTAAATGACAACTTATTTTGTTTGGAAACAGCAGCATTAGAATGGTTGTAAACATATATCATTTGATTGAATCTGCCCACTTTAAAGTGGGTTCAGGAAGCGGTACGACAAGACATAGAATATATGATGGGGCATTTGAAATGATAAAATGGAATATAGTCCATTACTCCATATGGTGACTCTAGTGAGTGGGATAATGCTTAGTGGAGGATATTGTGACAAGTTAGCTTTCAATTATTGGTGTTAGGGCTTTAATCAAAATTCCGGACTTAAAAAGATAAGAATCCTTTGATTACTTTAGTATCATCGTTGTGTCTGAAATTTTCTAAATCCATCAAATTTCAACAGCAAATCAGTCTTTGGAGGTAAATATGGCTTATCTTTCTAAGTTAACACATCTGAACCCCAAAAATGCCAGCGTAGTCATTCCAAAACAACTTATTAGGCATGTTTTGCTGTTGGTTTTGGATAATTCTTTCACACTTAAATTGTGGTTCTTGGAATACTTCTCCGTGTAAATCTTATCGACTAATGCGATGCTTTGCAGAAATCAAAGAACATTCCAACGTAAAAAGAGTGCGCCTTCAAGGAGTAAGGTTCGTCCGATTTGTTTAGCTATCCTTCTGGTCATTTCTTAGCTGATAAGTGCCCCTCTTCTCCCTATCTCTTTATGACTTATAATTTTTTCTTTCAATTTGAGGAGCATCTACAAAAATTTTAAAGACATATTTTTGCATGTCACTCCATTTATGTGCTTGTGACAATGTGCTGTTCTTGTTTCTCTTCTGTGATTTGTGTTTACTAATTTTGCTGTTTTGCTGTTTTACTAGTTCTGTTTTGCTGATGTTGTTGGTTCTTTGTTTACTGATCTTGCTGGTTATTTGTTTTGAGGAGCAAATTGTCTTGGAAAAATATACAATAATGGAAGGCAGGAGGGTGGCATCCCAGAATGTAGCACCCTAAAACCTCCTTAAGGTCGCCACAGTTATCCTTCTTACTTCGCATTTCAGATTGAGCCATGTATTCTTAGGCTCCTTTTTTTTTTTTTTTTTTTTTTTTTACAAATGGTCCCAGCGCACTCGACTTGCGGAAGCGAAATCACATCTCCCAATTCTCCTTTCTCACAACCAAAAGGGTAATGCACACTAACTAAACATCATAGGATAGCGAAACCGAGTCATTTTTATTTATATATCTACAAGACGGATTCTTTTAGGGTAGGTACATATCAAAAGAAAGCCAGCTCATGGCTAACATGGCTTATACTGAAAAGAGAAAACCCATCTACCCCTCAAAACCCTCATACACAGGCACATCCATCTCTCGGTCTCAGCTTGTCCAAAAAATCTTAGTCCCTAGCTCCCAGCTCTCCCGCAGGCTCTATATCCACCCTGGTGCGTCGGATGGCGGTGGTGGTAGCATGCCTCGCATGATCCCGTCTTGGCGCACGTGGACGGAAATGAACTCTTGGAACACTGGGCCATCCTCTAGACCCACCTCATAGTGTACCAACACCCGCACCCGGAAGAACGTCAACCCAAGGACGAATGGACAATCGATCTCAGACACCTCCACCTCTAAGTCAGATGGGATGCCATAAAAAGTACCTAGCGGGACTGGCTGGAGCGGCATGGCTAGGCTGAAAGTTAGTCCCCAAAAAAGAGGTGAGTATAACAACTCAGCAAATACATGATCTCTATGGCCACTCATACATCACACAAGACAGTCAAACATGTCACATCATCACATAACAGCAACAGATATATCATGGCATCACATAGCATCAACAAGTAAAATCATACACATGCCAACCATTAAGCCATAGATATTCAATCATTCATGCACTTACTATCCAGTGCTCATGCTTGTACCATGCATACATATCATTCAATTCTCAGGCATACACCATGCATTCATATCTTTCAAAACTCAGGCATACATATCACCATATGCACATATATGTCATCCAATGCCCATTCATACATTTCACCATATGCATATTATACCATCCAATGCTCATGCATACATTTCACCATATGCATATATATACCATTCAATGCTCATGCATACATTTCACCATATGCACAATTCATTTCCAATTTTCACAATTTTAATTGGTTTTTAATGCATTCCCGGCACACACCATCCGAGCTTTCGGCCCCCCCACATTCAGGGCATCTCGCACCCCAACTGGCATCACGAGGAATTCACGGTACACACCATCCGTGCTTCCGGCATTTACACTCCTTGGCCGGGCATCTCGCACCCCAACTGGCATCACGAGGAATTCATGGCACACACCATCCGTGCTTCCGGCATCCCCTATGCTCCGGGCATCTCAACTCCGAGGCCATCCAGATTTACGCTCACAGGGCTATTGGGCATCCGGCATTTTCACTCCCTGGCCGGGCATCCCAACACTCCCGGGGCATCATCGGCTCACACCATCCGATGGCCTTCTCATTTATTATGATTTACAAACACAAGTATGGTTCATGGCATACAACATGATGCTCACCACTCATAACTATATGCAATGCCAAACATCTTCACTCATGTGGCATGAAATTCACATAGAATAACCCCATTCATTTAGTTCCCATCCTTTCCTTTAAAACCCATAGAATTCAGCATGTATAGTTTTCTAAAAACGTTTCAATTAAATACCAAATGACTCTCAAAATTGTGAAACTCACACACATGACAGTCAAGACAATATGGCACACTTTCCATGAAGAATGCATGTTCTAAATGTCAACACATAAAAAGATACGACTCAGCCATTGCAACGCAGCAATTTCAAACATCACAGCTTGCATGGTTGCAGAATAACCCTAAAATAAATATCCAATTGACCTCTAAAAATCATGAAACTTTACCATATCAACATTAAGACATAAAGGTACAACTTTCATTAAGAACTCATGTTCAAACAATCCTCACACAAAAAGATATAAACTCGGCAATACCAATCACAGTTTCGGGCATTCCAGTTTACACAGCTTTGGAATTACTTTAAATTAAATACTCAAACATCATTCAAAAATTATGAAATTTCACCATGTCATAACCAAGAGTCTAAAGTAAGTTTCGCATGAAGACATTACTATCAGATTCGTCCTAGATAATTTGTTACAACAATTGAAAGCTTCTGTTTGCAATAATGAACCAGCCAGAATCAATCATCAGCGAAAATTCATCATTTGAGCTACTTATCCTCCTTCTTTTCTTCTGAATTTTGGATATGTTTTAGTTTAATATATTTTCTTCAACTTTCATTTAGAAGTCAAAGTAAGATTCCCAAAAGAAATTAGCCTTATGATCCTCACAACCTACTGATGTTCCACAAGACAGTCCAGAATCCATATTCTTTGAGAAAATATGGGTTTCACTAGGCTATACCTGTTAGATTGGTCTAAATTTTTAGTATGATGTTCATAAAGATGTTCCCTACATTTCTTATGAAGAAGTTGAAGAGAAATTTCCAACAAAAAGTCACGTTCAACATCCAACAAGCATCAAAGGTCGACATGCAATCCGATATTTAGCCAGTTTCATAGAAAATCGATTTCACCCCACAAATCTCGTCCATTTTGCTTCAAATTTGAGTATGTTATAATTCAAGACATGCTCTACAATGTTTATGAAGAAAATGAAGTCAGATTCTAACCCTAAGATCACCTACAAGTCCTCACAAAATTCTGGCGCATGTTGTTCTACTCGGACAGATTGCACCCACCACAGATTCACTCTCAAAACCTCAATTTCTACCCATAAAACTCACGAATTCAGCCATTAGACAACACCACAGAAACACCACAGCAAGTATGAGTAGTTGAGAGACCAGTCCTTGCCTTAAATTTCAGCTAGACGCGCGAAAGAACGGCGACAACTCACGGGCGGCTCGGCTTCTTTCTTCTCTCCCTCCTTCTTCTTTTCCTTTTCACCTTTCTCTCTCTCTCTCTCACACTTACACGGTCGAAGAAACTCTCAATAACCGGCCATCCCTCTTTTTATATCTCCTTAAGCCTTCATCATTAAGTCTAATGATGGATTTGCATGCATATGGACACTTTGCACTCACTTAGATACTTGGACAACACATGGAGCTCACTTGGACAGCTCGGCCACTCCCTCTCTCTCTTCTTGCGTGCATGGAAGGCTCGGCTGTGGCCTCTCCATGGGCTTGTTGGCCGGCCCAATTAATTCCCCCTAGAGCCCACACCATTCGGCCCAAGTCCTTAGGCCCAATTTCCTAAATTTAAATCCTTAAAATAATTATATCTTAGTTAAGTTAATTACAAGATTAAGAAATCTATAAACTGGAGTCTAATTTGAGGTACAAATTCCAACCTTGTACTTCACATGGCCATAGTCCTTTTTCCTTCAAATACATGCCATACAACTTCGGCCATAGACCTCGCCGTGAATTATGAATAGAAAAGTCACTAATCACAGTCACGAAAGTCTTTCCTTGCCTATTCATGGCTCAAGGATTTTCGTGAAATTTTGGGATGCCACACAGAATTTTACGAAAAATCATTGAGCCATGGATGGGCAAGGAAAATTTTTGTGACTGTAATTAGTGGCCATTTGTCCATGATTCGTGACGAGACTCATGGCGGAGCTTGTAAGGAGTGTATTTTGAAGGAAAAAGACTTTGGCCATGTGAAGTACAAGCTAGAATTTGTACATCCATAGACTCAAGTATATAGATTATTTAATCTTTTAATTAATCTAATTAAGACTTAGTTATTTTAAGAATTAGAAATTAATTAATTAATTGGGCTTGAAAAACCTTGGGCCGATTGGAATGGGCTTATGGCAAGCCAAATGGGTTGACCACAAGCCCATAAAGCCTTGGACGGTCCAGCAAGGAGGGGGAGAATGCTGGCCGGTTTTGCATGAGTTTTTCCAAGTGTCAAGAGCTTGATGATGTGTCAAAATGCATGCAAAATCATCATTACAACTAATGATGATAAATTAGGGGTATAAAAGAGGAGAGTGGCCGGTTTTTAGAGGGCTAGTTCGACGGTGAGGGAGAGAGAAGGAGAGAAAGAAAGAAGAGAAAGAAGAAGGAGGAGAGGAAGAAGGGAGAACCGCCGGTCGTCGCCCGCATTGCCGTCCGTTTTTGCCTTTGATTTGCTGAAATTTAAGGCAAGATTTGATCCCTTATCTACTCTTGCTTGCTGTGTTGTGAGTGTAGTGTTGTATAGTGGTTAAATTCGTGGGTTTTGAGGGAAGAAAGTGAGGTTTTGAGGTGTTTTTGTTTGAAGGAGTGTTCTGTTTCGAGTAGATCCATGCGCGCCAGAAGCTTGTGAGGTCTTGCATGTAACTTTAGAGCTAGAATCTGACTTTGACTTCTTCATGAGACTTGTAGATCACATCTTGAACTACAACATACTAAAAATTTAGGTAAAATGGACGAGATTTGTGGGGTGAAACTTATTTTCTAAGAAGCCAGTCGAATCTGGAGTTGCATGTGGAGTTTTGATGATTTTAGCCGCTGTACTCGACTTTTTACTGGGAATCTTCCTTCGATTTCTTTGTAAGAATTGTAGAGAACATCAAGAGGATCCACATACTCAAATTTGAGACAAACCTAACAAGTATAACTTAGTGAAATGTAATTTCTCTTGAAGATGTGGAATCTGGACGAATCATGTGAACATCAGCGACTTCGGGGCACCATAAGGCAACTTTCTTTTGGATATTTCACCTTGATTTCTCAATAAAAGTTGAAGAGAACACTCTAAGCTAGAACATATCCAAAATACAGAAGAAAATAAGGAGAATAAGTAGGTCATATGGAGATTTTTCGGTAATAGGGTGCGAGAAGCCCGGAATATGGGGGTGCCGGAAGCCCGGTGGTGTGTGCCGGGGGTATATTAAAGGCCGAATAAAAATTGTGAAAATTAGAAATGAGTTATGCATATGGTGATATGTATGCATGGGCATTGAAAGATACATATGCATATGGTGACATGTATGCATGGGCATTGAAAGATACATATGCATATGGTGACATGTATGCATGGGCATTGAAAGATACATATGCATATGGTGTTATGTATACATGGGCATTGAATGATATATATGCATATGGTGATATGTATGCATGGGCATTGAAAGATATGAATGCATGGTATATGCATGAACATTGGATAATAAGTGCATGGATGATTGAATACCTATGGCTTAATGTTGGCATATGCATGGATATGTGATGATGTACTCATATATGGTGCAATTACATGTAAATGGCTACAAGGTAAGTGGTGCATTACATACATTTGATGATATGTGCTACATTATGATGTCTTGATTGGCTTGTATGATGCTTGAGTAGCCATAGGGAATCAATTATCTGCTGAGTAGTTGTACTCACCCCTTTTGGGGACTAACATTTCGGCTTAGAGAGATGCCGCTCCTACCTGTCACGCGGGGCACCTATTATGGCATACCAACCGATGTAGAGGTTGAAGTGATGGAGATTGACTGTACTTTTATCCCTAGTTTGACTTTCATCCGAGTTCGTGCGGTCGTGTCCTATGAGGTGGGCCTGACTGGTGGTCCGGTTATTCAGGAGTTCATCTCCGTCCATGTACATCGGGATGGGATGATGAGAGGGATGTTACCACCTCCACCACCTGATGCGCCAGGATGGGTGTAGCTGCCTGCGTGAGGAGCTAGGAGTTGATATTTTTTTACATGACTGATACCAATGGAGGGATGGATTGTGCTTTTGTGAATCAGTGAGGAGGTTAGAGGTGTTTCTTTTTGGAGTTCAAGCCATGCTAGTGATGTGTTGGCTTATCTTTTGCTTGTACCTACCCTAAGTAAATCCATCCTGTGAATATGTAAATAAAATGGTTCGGTTTTTATCCTATGATGTTTAGTTGGTGTGCATTGCCTCATGTTTGTTTGAAGGGAGAATTGGAAAGATTTGATTTCGCTTCCGCAAATTAAACTGCGCTGGGACCGTTAAAAAAAAAAAATGCCCAAGTAGTAATGGCTTAGTTACAAGGAGATGGATGACTGTGGCGACCCCATTTGGTTCAGGGGTGCTACAGCCAGTGTTGGTATCAGAGCAATGGTTATAGATTGGAGTGATAAGGAGGCTCATTTGGAAATTGAGGAACATGATGACAATGCACACCATAGGATGCTAACTGGGGTAGTTGTCTAACTTTGAACAACGGGTGATGGGTATTCACTCGTAGATCCCTAGTAGATTACTATGAGTTATTTTTAGGTTGTCAGTATCATGTAAATGTTATTTATATAGTTGTAGTAATTTTAAATGGAGACAGTGAGTCTCAGATTATTCCTGAGGCAAATGCTTGGAAACTGCAGGGAAAGCATGGTACGAGCTGGAGGTGCTCAACCATCGAGGGCTGAACCCCGAATGGAGGATATCCTGCAGGCATTGGCCAATATAGGAAATCTGATGGAAAGACAAGCGCAGCAACAACCTGGAGCAGAACCCCGTACTCAGGGACTGGTGGAGCAATTTTTGAAGTTAAAGCCACCTAAGTTCAGTGGAGTGGGAAGTCCTGAGGAGGCGGAACATTGGATTGATGGAATGGAACAAATTTTCAGGTTGTTGGACTGCAATGATGCTGAGAAAATAACTTTGGCATAATACCAGTTGGAGGGAAATGAAAAATTTTGGTGGAGAGCATCGAAGGATACAATCTTTCCACCAGGTACTGCTGTGAATTGGGATGAATTTGTTAGGGTTTTCAATAGGAAGCATTTTTTGATTGTGCCAAAGATAGGAAGATCACTGAATTTGTTCAGTTAGAACAAAAGGAGCTGACTGTAGATCAGTATGAGGCTAAATTTTCTGAACTATCCAGATATGCTCCTAGATTGATTGAGGATCAAGAGGAGAAAACTAAGAGATTTCTGAAAGGGTTGAGAACCAATATTAGAAAACAACTGGTGCCATTGAACATAAGAGATTAAACTGAGGTCTATGAGAGGGCACAATTGGTAGAGCAGGAATTCGAAAGGGAACAGTCGGAAAGTAAGAAACAATGGTCGTTTGGTGATGTGAGAAGAGGTAAGAGACCCTATACAGGTCAAGGACAGACCTGGCAGTCTAAAAAGAAGGGTAAATTTGGTAAAAGTAGGGATAGCCTCAATTTAGGGAGAGCACCTAATAGAAATGGAGAATGTCCAAGGTGTAATGGACGACATGGCCCAGGACCCTGCACTGGACAACTGAAATGTTATGGTTGTGGACAAGCGGGTCATATTAGGAGAAACTGCCCACAAGAAAAGTCGTAGATGAGTGTTAGTTCGGTGCGACAAGCACAACCGAGTGCTATTAGGCCAAATCCACCAAGAAATCCTCAGAGGCCACCAGCACAAGGAAGGGTGTATGCGATCACCCAAGAGGAAGCGGAAGCTTCCAAAAATGTTATCTCAGGTATGATTCTTATAAATGATAGAAAGGCATATGCATTGTTCGATACGGGTGCTACACATTCGTTTGTGTCTGAAAGATGTAGACAGTTGAATAAGATAGAAACTACGCCTCTTGAGACGTCTCTTTGTGTTTCTACGCCTTTAAAGAATATGATATTGTCTACATTGGGATGTGAAAACTGTAAGATAACGGTGGGAGGAAGAGATATGGAGATAGACTTAGTCGTAATGGCCATGTATGATTTTGATGTTATCATAGGAATGGATTGGCTTCATAAATATCAAGCCAAGGTAGATTGTTATAGAAAGGTAATTCGATTTACCTTACCTGATCAGTCTAGTTGTGAATTTTTGGAAGTCAAACTCACCTATCTGTACCACTTATTTCGGCAATGGAAGCTTGTGTGTTACTTGACGAGGGATGTCAAGGATATCTGGCCATAGTTAAAGATTATACTCGAGAGGAACCTAAGATTGAGGAAATTAGGGTAATTAATGAATTTAAAGATGTATTTCCCGAGGAATTACCTAGATTGCCACCGGAACGGGAAATTGAGCTTGAAATTGAATTGATGCCTGGAACAGCACCAATATCCAAAGCCCCTTATAGGATGGCACTAGTCGAGTTGAAGGAACTAAAGGTGCAACTACAGGAGTTGCTTGATAAAGAATTCATTAGGCTGAGTGCTTCACCTTGGGGTGCACCAGTCTTGTTTGTGAAAAAGAAAGATGGATCAACACGCCTGTGCATTGATTATAGGCAACTGAATCAGGTGACCATTAAAAATAAATACCCTTTGCCTAGGATTGATGATCTTTTTGACCAACTCCAGGGAAGCTCAATTTTCTCTAAAATTGACTTGAGGTCGGGATACCATCAACTAAGAATTAAGAAAGAGGATATTCCTAAGATTGCGTTTAGGACTCATTATGGACACTATGAGTTTCTTGTTACGCCATTTGGATTGATGAACGCGCCGGCTGCATTTATGGATCTAATGAATAGGGTGTTCAAACCTTATTTAGATCAGTTTGTGATTGTTTTTATTGATGATATCTTGGTATATTCTAAAGGGCCTAGAGAACATGAGCAACACTTAAGAATAGTTTTGCAGACTTTGAGAGATCATGAGCTGTATGCTAATTTAGTAAGTGTGAATTCTGGCTGGACCAAATAATATTTTTGGGACATGTAATATCATGAGAAGGAATTGCAGTGGATCCAGCGAAGGTTGAGATGGTGATAAATTGGCCAAGACCGACCACACCTACTGAAATACGAAGTTTCTTAGGATTGGCTAGTTATTATAGGAGATTTATTGAAGGATTTTCGCAATTGGCAGGTCCTTTAACAAAATTGACTCGAAAGAACACGAAATTTGAATGGAATGGGGAGTGTGAAAGGAGTTTCCAGGAACTTAAGAGAAAGTTAACCTCGGCTCCATTTCTGACTTTGCCTTCTGGATCTGATGGTTTTACAGTATATAGTGATGCATCTGTGGCATCCAAGAATTTCGACAACCCTCGAGGATGTGATGACTGTGGCCGATTGATAGAGACATTGATGAATTATAGATTTGTATGCTTACTTATGACCCCGATGTGTACTAGAGAATAAATTGATGAATCGTGAGACCATGAGGACTAATGAGCTACAATTGAACTACCCTTGATTGACCCTGTAGTCATGTGATATGGCCGAAGGTTGTGAGGCATTTATCGAAAGGAAAAGACTATGTTTATGTGAGGTACAAAGTTGAAACTTAAAGCTCAAGCTAGACTTAAGCTTATAGGTTATTTAAGCTTACGATTTACTTAACTAAGATTTAATTAATTAGAGGATAAAACTTAGGAATTTTGGGCTTGAAGACTTGGGACGAGTATGGGCCTTAGGAAATGAAATTGGACCGGCCAAGCCCCAGGAGAGCCGGCCAAGGCTTCCCACGCAAGCCAAGGGTGGCCGAGAGAGAGAGTGAGAGAGTCCATGTGTCCTCAAGCTTTGCCAAGTGTCCAATTGCATGTGAGTTAATCATTACCTCTAATTATAATTAGAGAGACATATAAAAAGGAGTGGCCGGTGATTGAGAGGGGTCTTCGACCGGTTGGGAGAGTGAGAGAGAGAGAAACAAAAAGAAAGGAAGAAGAAGGAGAAACCGAGCTACCGTCCGTGAGCTGGCCAAGGGACTTGCTGCTGTTTTCTTCACATTTTTAGCTCAATTCTAAGGCAAGATTAGTCTCTCAACTGCTCAAGCATGCTATGGTCTTGTTGTTGAGTTGTTTGCTGGTCGAAATTGTGGGATTATTGGGTGGAAATTGAGATTTTGAAGCTGTTCTTGCTGTGGATGTGATTCTGCTCGAGTGAACATGCATGCACCCGAAACTTGTGTGAGTTGGTAGATGATCCTAGGGACTGAATCTTACTTCGAGTTCTAAATGAAAGTTGTAGAGAATGTCTGGAATTACAACATATCCAAAGTTGAAGTAAATTGAAAAAGGTTTGCGGGGTGAAATCAATTTTCTAAGGAAACGGGTGAAAATTGGCTTGCATGTCGACCTTTCTTGGTTGTGGGTTGCTGCATGTGATTTTCTGTTGAATATTTCTCTTCAACTTCTTCATATGAAATTTTGAGAACATCCTAATGAACAACATACTAAAATTTGAGACAAATCTAACTGGAATAACCTAGGGAAATGCTTGATTTCTCACGGACATGAATTCTGGATTGCTTCTGTGGAACGTCAGCGGATTGCATGGGTCATAAGATGACTTTTTCTTGGGAATCTTGCTTCAACCTCTAAAGGAAAGTTGAAGAAAACATGCTAAACTAGAACATATCCAAAAATCAGGGGAAAAGAAGGAGGTTAAGTTGCTCAATTGATGAGGTTTCGTTGATGATTGCTTCTGTACGGTTCGGTGATTGAGACAGAAGCTTGTGATTTTTATAGTAAATTATGTAGGATGAATTTGATGATTATGTCTTCATGAGAAATGTTCTTTAGACTCTTGGCTATAATATAGTGAAATTTTGTAATTTTTGAGTGACGTTTGGGTATTTAATTAAATGAAACTCGAGAACTGTGTAAACTGGGAAATCATAAACTCTAATCAGTCTTGCCGAGCTTATATCTTTTTATGTGAGAACTGTTTAAGCATGGTTTCTTAATGAAAGTTGTACTTTTATGTCTTAACATTGATGTGGTAGAATTTTATGATTTTTAGTAGCCAATTGGATGGTCAATTTAGTTTTCTTCTGTGATTGCGCAAGCTGTGTTACTTGGAATTTGCTGTGTTGTAATGGCTGAATAATATCTTTTTGTATGATGACATCTAGAACATATTTTCTTCATGAAACATGTGCCATTTTGCCTTGACTGTCATGTGTGTGAGTTTTATAATTTTTGGAAATCATTTGTTATTTAATTGAAATGTTTTCTTAAAATTGTGTGTGCTGAATTTTATGCACTTATGAGGAATGGATGGAAATTTGTTAAGTGAAGTTGTTTCATGTGAATACCATGCCATGTGAATGAAAATGTTGGCATTACATGTTGTTATGAGTGATGAGCATCATGTTGCGTGCCATGAACCATGCATGTGAGAAGGCCATCGGATGGTGTGAGCCGATGATGCCCCGAGAGTTATCGGGATGCCCGGCCAGGGAGTGAAAATGCCGGATGCCCAGTAGCCCTGTGTGCGTAAATCTGGATGGCCTCGGAGTTGAGATGCCCGGAGCGTAGGGGATGCCAGAAGCACGGATGGTGTGTGCCGTGAATTCCTCGTGATGCCTGTTGGGGTGCGAGATGTCCGGAATGTGGGGGGCCGGAAGCCCGGATGGTGTGTGCCGGGAATGCATTAAAAGCTCACTAATATTGTGAAAATTGAAAATGTGATGTGCATCTGGTGAAAATTCGATATGCATGGACATTGAATGGTTTATGTGCACGTGGAAAAATGTATGCATGGCATTGGATGATATATGTATGCGCATATGATGAGATGTATGCTTGTGTGCTGATGATTTATATACATGGTACGGGCATGAGCACTGGATAAAGAGTGCATGAATGATTGAGTGTTTATGGCTGAATGGTTGGCATATACATGACTTTACTTGTTAATGCTGTTTGATGTTACTGTTATGTGATGATGTGATTTGTTTGACTGTCTTGTGTGTTGTATGAGTAGCCATAGAGATTATGTCTTTGTTGAGTTGATATACTCACCCCTTTTTGGGGAAATACTTTCAGACTAGATATTCCGCTTGTTCTAGTCTCTCCGGGTACCTTCTATGGGATCCCTTTAGATGTGGAGGTGGGGATCACCCAGATAGACAGCCAGATCGTTTCGGGACTGATATTTTTCTGTGTACGAGTGATTGTACGGTTTGAGGTAGGGCTTGAGGATGGCCCTGTATTTCCAGAGTTCGTATCTGCCTTTGTGCAACGAGATGGAGTCATGAGAGGTATGCTGCCACCACCACCGTCTGGCGGACCAGGGAGGAGGAGGTAGGGCCCGAGAGAGGAGCTAGGAGAGAGCTGGGGACTGACATTTTTTAACAGACCAGGACCGAGAGATGGATTTAGCCAGTTTTTGAGGGTTTTTTTTTTTTTTAGGGGTAGCTGTGTTTACTCTTTTTTGAGTTTAAGCCATGTCAGCATGAGTTGGCTTTCTGTTTATATGTACCTACCCCGATAAAATCCATCTTTTAGTTATATAAATAAAAGAGGTCCGGTTTAACTATTCTATGATTTCTTTTAGTGTGTGCATTGCTCATCTTGATTTTTATGAAAGGAGAATTGAAGAGAGATGTTTTCGCTTCCACAAAAAAAGTGGAGTGCGCTGGGACCATTCGTTTGTTTAAAAAAAAAAAAAAAAAAAAAAAAAGAGGAGCCTAAGGGTTTACAGCTCAAAGTTGAATTCAAAGGATTTATGGGATGACTGTAGCGACCTCAAGGGGGTTATAGTGGTGTTACAGCCATCTCGGCTTGAGTTGTATTAGAGCATTTGGTCAAATTGGAGTGATAAGGAGCCTCATTTGGAAATTGAGGATTAAGGTGACAATGCACACTATAGGATACTAACTGAGATAGTTGTCTAACTTTGATTAACGGGTGATGGGCATTCACTCGTAGATCCCTGTTAGAATTATTTTAGGTTGTCAGTAACATGTAAGTGTTACTTATATAACTGTGATAATATTAAATGGAGACAGTGAGTCTCATATTATTCCTGAGGCAAATGCTTGGAAACTACAGGAAAAGTATGGTGCGACCTGGAAGTGCTCATCCATCGAGGGCTGAAGCCTCTGCTGCAAGGGCTGAACCCCGGATGGAAGATATCCTGCAGGCATTGGCCAATATAGGGAATTTGATGGAAAGACAAGCACAAAGAACAACCTGGAGCGAACGCCATACTCGGGGACTGGTGGAGCAATCTTTGAAGTTAAAGCCACCTAAGTTCGGTGGAATGGGAAGTCCCGAGGAGGCGGAACATTGGATTGATGGAATGGAACAAATTTTCAGGTTGTTGGGCTGTAATGATGCTAAGAAAATAACTTTGGCAGTGTACCAGCTAGAGGGAAATGCAAAGTTTTGGTGGAGAGCTTCAAATGATATAATCTTCCCACCAGGTACTCCTGTGAATTGGGATGAGTTTGTTAGGACTTTTAACAAGAAGCATTTTTCTGACTGCGCTAAGGATAGAAAAATTACTGAGTTCATTCAGTTAGAACAAAAGGAACTGACTGTAGACCAGTAGGAGGCCAAATTTTCTTAGTTATCTAGGTATGCCCCTAGATTGGTTGAGGATCCAAAAGAGAAAGCTAAGAGATTTTTGAAGGGATTGAGAACCAATATTAGGAAACAACTGGTGCCTCTGGACATAAGGGATTATACTGAGGTCTATGAGAGGGCACAGTTAGTAGAGCAGGAATTGGAAAGGGAACAGTCAGAGAATAAGAAACAATGGTCTTTTAGTGATGTGAGACGGGGTAAGAGACCCTATGTAGGTCAAGGACAGGCCTGGCCACCTAAGAAGAAGAGTAACTTTGGGAAATTTGGTAAAGGCAAGGATAGCCTGAATATAGGAAGAATAACTAATAGGAATGGAGAATGCCCGAGGTGTGATGGAAGACATGGCCCAGGACCTTGCACTGGACAACTGAAGTGTTATGGTTGTGGACAAACAGGTCATCTTAGGAGAAGTTGCCCACAGGAAATGTCACAAATGAGCGTTGGTTCTATGCAGCAGACATAACAGAGTACTGTTAGACCAAGTGTGTCAAGGAATTCCCAGAGACCACCAGCACAAGGAAGGGCGTATGCGGTTACCCAAGAGGAAGCGGAAGCTTCCAAAAATGTTATCTCAGGTACTATTCTTATAAATGATAGAAAGGCATGTGCATTGTTTGATACGGGTGCTACACATTCATTTATGTCTGAAAGATATAGACTGTTGAATAAGTTAGAAGCTATGCCTCTTGAGACACCTCTTTGTGTTTCTACGCCTTTAAAGGATATGATATTGTCTACACTGGTGTGCAGAAATTGTAAGATAACGGTGGGAGGAAGAGATACAGAGATAGACTTAATTTTGATGGATATGTATGATTTTGACGTTATTATAGGGATGGATTGGCTTCATAAACATCAGGCCAAAGTAGATTGTTATAGAAAAGTGATTCGCTTTGCCTTACCTGATCAGTCTAGTTGTGAATTTTTGGGGAGTCAAACACACCTATCTGTACCACTTATTTCGGCAATGGAAGCTTGTGAGTTACTTGACAAAGGATGTCAAGGATATCTGCCTGTGGTTAAGGATTATACTCGAGAGGAACCTAAGATTGAGGAAATTAGGGTAATTAATGAATTTCAAGATGTATTTCCTGAGGAATTACCTAGATTGCCACCAAATCGGGAAATTGAGTTTGAAATTGAATTGATGCCTGGAACAGCACCGATATCTAAAGCCCCTTATAGGATGGCACTAGTAGAGTTGAAGGAACTAAAAGTGCAATTATAGGAATTGCTCGATAAAGGATTCATTAGGCCGAGTGCTTCACCATGGGGTGCACCAGTATTATTTGTGAAAAAGAAAGATGGATCGATGTGCTTGTGCATTGATTATAGGCAGCTGAATCAAGTGACTATTAAGAATAAATACCCTTTGCCTAGGATTGATGATCTTTTTGATCAACTCCAGGGAAGTTCAGTTTTCTCTAAGATTGACTTAAGGTCAGGATATCATCAATTAAAAATTAAGAAAGAGGATATTCCTAAGACTGCATTTAGGACTCGTTATGGACACTACGAGTTTCTTGTTATGCCATTTGGATTGACGAACGCACCGGCAGCATTTATGGATTTGATGAATAGGGTATTTAAGCCTTATTTGGACTAATTTGTGATTATTTTCATTGATGATATCTTGATATATTCTAAAGGACCTAGAGAACATGAACAAAAGGATAGTTTTACAAACTTTGAGAGATCATAAGTTGTATGCGAAATTTAGTAAGTGTGAATTTTGGCTGGATCAGATAATATTTTTAGGACATGTGCTATCAGGAGAAGGAATTGCAGTGGATCCGGCGAAAGTTGAGATGGTGATGAATTGGCCAAGACCGACCACACCTACTGAGATACGAAGTTTCTTAGGATTGGCTGGTTATTATAGGAGATTTATTGAAGGATTCTCACTGTTAGCAAGTCCTTTAATGAAATTGACTCGAAAGAATGCGAAATTTGAATGGGATGGGGAGTGTGAAAAGATTTTTCAAGAACTTAAGAAGAAATTGACTAGAGCCCCAATCCTGACTTTACCGTCTGGATCTGATGGATTTACAGTGTATAGTGATGCATCTCACAAAGGACTGGGACGTGTTTTGATGCAGCATGGCAAGGTCATAGCCTATGCATCTAGACAATTGAAACCCCATGAATTGAACTACCCAACTCATGATTTAGAGTTAGCAGCTATAGTGTTTGCCTTAAAGATATGGAGACACTATTTGTATGGGGAAAAGTTTGAAATTTATACAGATCATAAGAGCTTGAAATATCTATTCTCACAAAAGGAACTGAACATGAGACAAAGGAGATGGATGGAATTATTGAAGGATTATGATTGTGAAATAAGATATCATCCAAGAAAAGCAAATAAGGTAGCAGATGCTCTTAGTCGTAAGTCAGCTATGGAAATAACTAGTTTAAGAATGGCAGAGTGGAGCCTGTTAAAGTCTGTAACAGACTCAGAGTTTAAATTTGAAGTGGATTACCTTACCGGTGTGCTTAGTGCTTTAAGAATTGAACCCGAAATTGTTCAGAAAGTTAAGATTTTACAAAAGTCTGATCTGGAGATTTTTAAGATAAAGGACACTGTATCTTCAGGAAAAAGACCAGAATTTCAAATTTCTGAAGATGGAGTAGTAAGATGTCAAGGACGCCTTTGTGTTCCCGACAATGAAGAGTTAAGGAAGGAAATTTTGTCGGAGGCACATAAAAGTAATTATAGTATTCATCCAGGTAGTACAAAGATGTACAAGAATTTATATCAGCAATTCTGGTGGAATGGTATGAAAACAGATGTAGCTAAGTACGTATCTCAATGTTTGACATGTCAGCAGGTAAAGGCGGAACATCGTAAACTTGCAAGACTTTTGAGACCATTAGATATACCAGAGTGGAAATGGGAACATATAACCATGGATTTTGTACAAGGATTGCCAAGGACGTCAAGTGGTCATGACTCTATTTGGGTAATAGTAGATCGTTTGACTAAGTCTGTTCATTTCTTAGCAGTTCGTACAGAATATTCAATGAATAAATATGCAGAGATATATGTGAACCAAGTGATACGCTTGTATGGTATTCCAGTGACTATTACCTCAGACCAAGATCCAAGATTTACTTCGAATTTTTGGAAGAGTCTTCAGGATGCCATGGGAACTAAGCTTCAATTTAGTACTGCTTTTCATCCCCAAACAGATGGACAAACAGAAAGAGTAATTCAAATATTAGAAGATATGTTAAGAGCTTGTGTAATTGATTTTAAAGGAAATTGGGATGAGAGATTACATTTGGTTGAGTTTGCTTATAACAATAGTTATCAGAAGAGTATAGGTATGGCTCCCTATGAAGCATTGTATGGAAGGAGGTGTAGGACTCCTGTCTGTTGGAACGAAGTAGGGGAAAGGAAATTGACAGGACCTGAATTAGTACAAGTTACTAATGAAGCTGTTGAAATTATTAGGAAAAGGCTTAAGACAGCTCAGAGTAGGCAAAAAGACTACGCAGATAAGCGTAGGAGACCTTTGGAATTTAACGTAGGAGATCATGTATTCCTTAAAGTGTCCCCAATGAAAGGAATATCTCGATTTGGAGCGAAGGGTAAGTTAAGCCCTAGATTTATTGGACCTTTTGAGATACTTGAAAGAGTAGGGAATGTGGCTTATCGTTTGGCATTGCCACCAAAATTGGGAAATCTACATGATGTATTCTATGTGTCTATGTTGAAAAAGTATCAACCAGATCCTAGTCACATACTCGATCATGAAATCATCACAGTGGATGAGAAAGTAAGGTATATTGAGGAGCCTGTCCAAGTATTGGATCGAAAGGAGCAAATTCTCAGGACCAAGAGGATTCCATTGGTTAGGATATTGTGGCGACATCATGATGTGGAGGAAGCCACTTGGGAAAGTGAAAGTGAGATGAGGAAAAGGTACCCTCACTTATTTGAGGAGACATAGGTTTTGTTTAATTTCGAGGACGAAATTCTTTAAGGAGGGGAGAGTTGTGGCATCCAAGAATTTCAACAACCCTCAAGGATATGATGACTGTGGCCAATCGATAGAGACATTGATGAATTATAGATTTGTATGCTTACTTATGACCCCGATGTACTAGAGAATAAATTGATGAATCGTGAGACCATGAGGACTAATGAGCTACAATTGAACTACCCTTGATTGACCTTGTAGTCATGTGATATGGCCGAAGGTTGTGAGGCATTTATCGGAAGGAAAAGACTATGTTTATGTGAGGTACAAAGTTGAAACTTAAAGCTCAAGCTAGACTTAAGCTTATAGGTTATTTAAGCTTAGGATTTTCTTAACTAAGATTTAATTAATTAGAGGATTAAACTTAGGAATTTTGGGCTTGAAGACTTGGGCCGAGTATGGGCCTTAGGAAATGAAATTGGACCGGCCAAGCCCAAGGAGAGCCGGCCAAGGCTTCCCACGCAAGCCAAGGGTGGCCGAGAGAGAGAGTGAGAGAGTCCATGTGTCCTCAAGCTTTGCCAAGTGTCCAATTGCATGTGAGTTAATCATTACCTCTAATTATAATTAGAGTGACATATAAAAAGGATTGGCCGGTGATTGAGAGGGGTCTTCGACTGGTTGGGAGAGTGAGAGAGAGAGAGAAACAAAAAGAAAGGAAGAAGAAGGAGAAACCGAGCTACCGTCCGTGAGCTGGCCGAGGGACTTGCTGCTGTTTTCTTCACATTTTTAGCTCAATTCTAAGGCAAGATTAGTCTCTCAACTGCTCATGCATGCTGTGGTCTCGTTGTTGAGTTGTTTGCTGGTTGAAATTGTGGGATTATTGGGTGGATATTGAGATTTTGAAGCTGTTCTTGCTGTGGATGTAATTCTGCTCGAGTGAACATGCATGCACCCGAAACTTGTGTGAGTTGGTAGATGATCTTAGGGACTGAATCTTACTTTGAGTTCTAAACGAAAGTTGTAAAGAATGTCTAGAATTACAACATATCCAAAGTTGAAGTAAATTGAACAAGGTTTGAGGGGTGAAATCAATTTTCTAAGGAACCGGGTGAAAATCGGCTTGCATGTCGACCTTTGTTGCTTGTGGGTTGCTGCACGTGATTTTCTGTTGGATATTTCTCTTCGACTTCTTCATATGAAATGTTGAGAACATCAACAACATAATAAAATTTGAGACAAATCTAACCGGTATAACCTAGGGAAATGCTTGATTTCTTACGGACATGAATTCTGGATTGCTTCTGTGGAACGTCAGCAGATTGCATGGGTCATAAGATGACTTTTTCTTGGGAATCTTGCTTCGACCTCTAAAGGAAAGTTGAAGAAAACATGCAAAAATAGAAAATATCCAAAAATCAAGGGAAAAGAAGGAGGTTAAGTTGCTCAATTGATGAGATTTCGTTGATGATTGTTTCTGTACGGTTCGGTGATTGAGACAGAAGCTTGTGATTTTTATAGTAAATTTTGTAGGATGAATTTGATGATTATGTCTTCATGAGAAATTTTCTCTATACTCTTGGCTATAACATAGTGAATGTTCGTAATTTTTGAGTGACGCTTGAGTATTTAATTAAATGAAACACGAGAACTGTGTAAACTGGGAAATCCTAAACTCTAATCTGTCTTGCCGAGCTTATATCTTTTTATGTGAGAACTGTTTAAGCATGGTTTCTTAATGAAAGTTGTACTTTTATGTCTTAACATTGATGTGGTAGAATTTTATGATTTTTAGTAGCCAATTGGATGGTCAATTTAGTTTTCTTCTGTGATTGCGCAAGCTGTGTTACTTGGAATTTGCTGTGTTGTAATGGCTGAAGAATATCTTTTTGTATGATGACATCCAGACCATATTTTCTTCATGAAACATGTGCCATTTTTCCTTGACTGTCATGTGTGTGAGTTTTATAATTTTTGGAAATCATTTGGTATTTAATTGAAATGTTTTCTTAAAATTGTGTGTGCTGAATTTTATGCACTTATGAGGAATGGATGGAAATTTGTTAAATGAAGTTGTTTCATGCGAATACCATGCCATGTGAATGAAAATGATGGCATTACATGTTGTTATGAGTGATGAGCATCATGTTGCGTGCCATGAACCATGCATGTGAGAAGGCCATCGGATGGTGGGAGCCGATGATGCCCCGGGAGTTATCGGGATGCCCGGCCAGGGAGTGAAAATGCCGGATGCCCAGTAGCCCTGTGTGCGTAAATCTGGATGGCCTCGGAGTTGAGATGCCCAGAGCATAGGGGATGCCCGAAGCACGGATGGTGTGTGCCGTGAATTCCTCGTGATGCCAGTTGGGGTGCGAGATGCCTGGCCAGGGAGTGTAAATGCCGGAAGCACGGATGGTGTGTGCCGTGAATACCTCGTGATGCCAATTGGGGTGCGAGATGCCCGGAATGTGGGGGGCCGGAAGCCCGGATGGTGTGTGCCGGGAATGCATTAAAAGCTCACTAATATTGTGAAAATTGAAAATGTGATGTGCATCTTGGTGAAAATTCGATATGCATGGACATTGAATGGTTTATGTGCACGTGGAAAAATGTATGCATGGCATTGGATGATATATGTATGTGCATATGATGAGATGTATGCTTGTGTGCTGATGATTTATATACATGGTACGGGCATGAGCATTGGATAAAGAGTGCATGAACGATTGAGTGTTTATGCTTGAATGGTTGGCATATACATGACTTTACTTGTTAATGCTATTTGATGTTACTGTTATGTGATGATGTGATTTGTTTGACTGTCTTGTGTGTTGTATGAGTAGCCATAGAGATTATGTCTTCGCTGAGTTGATATACTCACCCCTTTTTGGGGAAATACTTTCAGACTTGATATGCCGCTCGTTCCAGTCTCTCCGGGTACCTTCTATGGGATCCCTTCAGATGTGGAGGTGGGGATCACCCAGATAGACAGCCCGATCGTTTCAGGACTGATATTTTTCCTTGTACGAGTGATTGTACGGTTTGAGGTAGGGCTTGAGGATGGCCTTGTATTTCAAGAGTTCGTATCTGTCTTTGTGCAGCGAGATGGAGTCATGGAGGTATGCTGCCACCACCACCATCTGGCGGACCAGGGAGGAGGAGGTAGGGCCCGAGAGAGGAGTTGGGAGAGAGCTGGGGACTGACATTTTTTGATAGACCAGGATCGAGAGATGGATTTAGCCAGTTTTTGAGGGTTTTTTTTTTTAGGGGTAGCTGTGTTTACTCTTTTTTGAGTTTAAGCCATGTCAGCATGAGTTGGCTTTCTGTTTATATGTACCTACCCCGATAAAATCCATCTTTTAGTTATATAAATAAAAGAGGTTCGGTTAAACTATTCTATGATTTCTTTTAGTGTGTGCATTGCTCATCTTGATTTTTATGAAAGGAGAATTGAAGAGAGATGTTTTCGCTTCCGCAAAAAAAGTTGAGTGCACTGGGACCATTCATTTGTTTTTCAAAAAAAAAAAAAAAAAAAAAGAGGAGCCTAAGGGTTTACAGCTCAAAGTTGAATTCAAAGGATTTATGGGATGACTGTAGTGACCTCAAGTGGCTTATAGGGGTGTTATAGGATCTCACAAAGGATTAGGATGTGTTTTGATGCACCATGGCAAGGTCATAGCCTATGCATCTAGACAATTAAAACCCCATGAACTGAACTACCCAACGCATGATTTAGAGTTAGCTGCTATAGTGTTTGCCTTAAAGATATGGAGACACTATCTGTATGGAGAAAAGTTTGAGATTTATACAAATCATAAGAGCTTAAAATATTAATTCTCTCAAAAGGAGTTGAACATGAGATAAAGGAGGTGGATGGAATTATTGAAGGATTATGATTGTGAGATACAATACCATCCAGGAAAGGCGAACAAGGTAGCGGATGCCCTTAGTCATAAGTCAGCTATGGAAATAGCTAGTTTAAGAACGGCTGAGTGGAGCCTGTTGAAGTTAGTAGCAGACTTAGAATTTAAATTAAAAGTGGATTGCCTTACTGGTATGCTTAGTGCGTTGAGAATTGAACAAAGTTAAGATTTTACAAAAATCTGATCCGAAAATTATGAAAGTGAAGGATGCAGTATCTTTAGGAAAAAGACCAGAATTCCAGA